>OU015747.1:58208357-58258548 GCA_907169655.1 Acomys percivali
ACACACACACACACACACACACACACACACACACACACACACTGACTGAATCCATCACTTTTTCTCATTGCTATGACAAAAGCAACTTTATATAGGATTCATTTTGCTTCGAGTTTGCGGGTACAGTCTATCATGGTGAAGAAGATTGGGTGGTAGGGACTTGAAGCAGCTAGTGATACTCCATCAGCAGTCAAAAGGCAGGGAGAAGGAATCCTTGTGCCCAGCTAGCTTGCTCCTTTTCATGAAGTTGGAACCCTAGTCTGTGGAACAGTGTCAGCCACATTCAGAGTGGGTCTTCCCACCCCAGCCTAATTTAGATAATTCCTCAGACATTCCCAGAGGTTGTCTCTTCTAGATTCTTTGAACATGATAATGTTAGCCATCACAACCACTGAATCAGTCATCCCAATTTTCTGGAAAATGCATAACAGTGTTATCTGAGGTATCCATGATATATGAGAAAGGTCTGCACTTTAAAGTAAGTGGTTTAGTTAAGTACTTGTCTTAGTTAGGGTTTTATTGTTATGAGGAGACACCATGAATTTGGCAACTCTTTTAAAAGAAAGCATTTAGTTGGGACTGGCTTACGGTTCAGAGGTTTAGACCATTATCATCACAGTAAAGCATGGCAGTGTGCAGACCGACATGGTGCTAGAGACGCAGCCAAGAGTTCTATATCCAGATTGGCAGGCAGCATAAGACAGTAGGTGACAGTAGGTCTGCCTTGAGCATTTGAAACCTCAACAGCAACCCAGTGATATACTTCCTCCAACAAGGCCACATCTCCTAATAGTGCCACTCCTTCTGAGCTAATGGGGCCACATTCATTCAAACCACTACAGTACTCAAATGCATAAATTAAATCACAGGTATTGCTAATGAGTTAAAATAATCATTAATAAGATGAATAAGCAGAAAAATGTTCTCAGAACAATTGGATTATTTCATGCAATGCAATAAGTTTATATGGTAAAAGTATGGTATGTAGTAAAAACAGAAAAGCTATAGTATATAGTAAAGCTAGGTATATAGTAAGAACACTACTCAATATATAGGAAAAACAGACCGTCTAATTTTACTTAATGTTTTACAGAAATTATGTCTATTCTTTTTCAGTAATGTTTTCTCTATATATAACATATATATATATGTATATATATATACTGTTGTAATATATTTAAAAAATGATGCCATACAGCAGATCTGATACAAAGAGGTTTATTGTATGAAGGCAGAGAGAAAGACAGAGATACAGAGATAGAAGACAGGGAGAGGGAGAGACAGACAGGGAGAGGAAGAGAGAGGAAAGTAAGAGTGGGAGAGAGAGTGTGTGTGCATCAGGTGGCAAGCTAATTCCTATCTCCCATACAAAGGTATGATAACTCATAGGACAAGGCCTAGGAGAAGTTGGATAAAACAGGATAGGCATGTTCATTAGGTTTAATCTTTGTTTAACACTTATTTATTTATATATATGTACATATATATGTAATAAATACATATACATACATACATAAGCTGTGGCACCCGTGTGAGTGGAGTTCAGAGCACAATCCTTGTGAGTCAGGTCTTTCTTTTTACCATGTAGGTCCCAGGGATCAAACCCCAGTTCAGTCATCAGGCTTGGCAGCAGGCACTTTTACCCACTAAGCCATCTTGTCAGCCCACATTTTAGGAAATAAAGAAGATACATCTTGTCCTTTCAGAAGGGAATACAATTTTTTTTTAATTGAAGAGGAATTTGGATGCAAAGAGTCACTTACATGAAATAGCCTCCACCACAGCAATGTGAGAGTTCAGATAATTTCCTGAGCATAAGGGAGATAGAGAGCTGAGGGATTAAGTGAAACAGATGGAATGATTGTTGTATTTCAGTTAACAAACGCTGACAGCAACACAAGGAGCAATGAGAGGCCGTAAGGCTCCATTTGTGCTTCCTTGGATGCTGGTCCTCAAAGCTGGTCAAAGCCAATGAAGCCCGGGGTCAATGTCTGGGCCAACAACTTCCCAACAGGGACAACCTATCTGAGGGGAGATTTAAAATTTTTATCAGATATTTTTGTATGAGGCTTCCAGCTCCCTCAGTCTAAAGTGGACTTTTCTTCTGGTTTGTCCCCTGAGTTGTCGGATGTTGATTAGAGTGAGCCAAATAATCTATTTTCTTGGCAAGTATCTGATGTTGGACTCGGAATGTCTTTTCTCTTGGATCTATTATATTCTCCAGGAAAAACACATCAAATCCCCTGCCCACAGGGGATAAATCTGGCAATGCCTGCTCTCGGAGTCTGTGGAGAAGGTTAAGGCTGGCCGGCTAGCTTTGTGTCAATTAGACACAACTTAGAATCATTTTAGGGAGAGAGAACCTTGCTTGAAGAAACATTTCTACCAGATTGGGCTGTAGTCAAAGCTATGGTGCATTTTCTTGATTGATGATTGATGTGAGAGTGGCCAGCTCTGTGTGGATGGTGCTATCAGTGGGCAAGTGGTCCTGATTTGTATAAGGAAGCAGGCTGAGCAAGCCAGGAGAAGCAAGCCAGTTAGCAGCACTGCTCCATGGCCTCCAAATCAGTTTCTGCCTTCAGGCTCCTCCCTAGACTTCCCTGGAGGACGGACTACAAGTTGTAGAAAAAAATGAACCCTTTCCTCCCCAGTTTGATATTTGTCACAGTGTCTTATCACAGCAACAGACACTCTGACTAAAACAGGCACATTGGATCGTATGCATCCCTGCAGACGCCCACTCATTACAGAGGACAGTGGAGCCTTGAAGAACCAACTTACCTGGAAGAGCTTGTGGGACCATCATCTCTTTCTGGCCCTGAATAATGGTGCAAATCATTGATGGACAGAACCCCAAACTATGAGTCAAGATAAACCTTTACCCTTTATAAACCTAAACTTTGCCAGATTTATCCCCTCTGGGCAGGGGATTTGATGTGTTTTTCCTGGAGAATAAAATAGATCCAAGAGAAAAGATGTTCTGAGACCAACATCAGATACTTGCCAAGAAAATGATTATTTGGCTCACTCTAATCAACACACGACAACTCAGCAGACAAGCCAGAAGAAAAGTCCACTTTAGACTGAGGGAGCTGGAATAATTTCTGATATTTTGTTATAAGAATAGAAAGTTGAGTAATGCAAGACCTCAACACTCAATGATTCACTTTCACTGAATTTCTATTTCACCCCTATATTGTCCTCAACTGTGCCCCATGGTACCAACTCCAGGGCATAAAGCTCTGATTTCCTCTGGGATCCCCAAAGACAGCTAGTATGGTCAGTAGAATAAGTGCTTACCATTCAGATTTGGAGCCAGTCTTAGTTTTAGCCTTCCTTCATGCATATGCCTGTGGGCTGAGTCTTGTGGATTTTCCACTGTCTCATACACAGGTATGAAGCTCAAGTCTACCTTACCACCTGCTCTTATGCTTTTTAGTTTTCAAAGTTGCTGTAACTTTCTTGCCCAATCTTAGTCCTTATGGGTGCTGAAACTTTCAAGAAAATCATTTTGCCAAGTAAGTGGAAGTTCCTACTAAGCATGTGTTCAAAATGTAACATCCTTAAAACATGGTTTTGTCCTTTGTATTTGCTCCTTTAGGGCCAGCAAGATGGCTCTAAGCAGGTAAAGGTATTCACTTCCAAGCCAGACAACCTGAGTTCAATGCCTGGAAACTACATGTTTGTAAAAAGGGAGAAATGCCTCCTGCAAATTTATCTTCTGACCCCCACATATGAGCTGTGATGTGTGTCCCACAGCACCTGGACTTGCCTGCTCCCCTACACAGTAAGGAAACGTAAAACAAACAAACAAAAAGCACACCTTTAGTCTTTGAGGAATTATGTAAAGATATGTAATGGTTAGATATTCCCCCTTACTGCCTTCTAAAGAACTGCTGCAGTGACTATGCAGAGAAAGAAAGGGCTTGGTCAACATGCAGAGACAAGTTGACAACACAGCCAGGATACATTATTCTGGTGCCTTCCCAGTTCATCCATTAGGGTAGTAGACACTCTAAATATTGAATGGGTTGTTGGATGGCAGGTGAATTCTATGCTCCTGAGACTGAAGTCTAACACTTCGGCTATAAATTTGAATCTATTCACAGATACATGTATTCAGGCATTTCTATTCAAGAAACATTACCCTTTGTTAGGATCTTTAGAATGTTCAAAATCCAAGTAATAAAAACAAAAAAAGAATGTGAGTTGAAAAAAATTATTGACAGAATCATATTATTTGACAGTCATATATCTCCTTCCAAGGTAATATTTTTTTTTAATTTTTAATTTTAATTATTTTATTTTTTAAGGTAATATACTTTAAATGTGTTATAAATGTCTTGTGTTGTTTTAAAAATGAAGCTAATGTTTGTTTCTTTTTATTTATTTATCAAAATCATATTGGTCTTAATAATGATACAGTAGCACCAGAAGAAGGGTTTCATTATGGATGCATTTCTTACATGTTTCATGAGGACTATACATGTTGTGTAAAGAATTTTTTATGGAAGGAAAACTCACAATGATCTTGCATGAATAACTTCAAGCACCTTCAGGCCATCTTCGCGTTTTGAATAAATAAAACACAGTGTTGGTGACTATCAAATGACCGAGGAAAGATTTCTTTGTCTAATAAATTAGACAATGCTAATAAATTAGAGATGCTATGTATCATCATTATCATCATCATCATCATCATCATCATTTTTTTTTTTTTGTGTGTGTGTGTGTGTGTGTGTGACCATTCAGGCAATCACTGCTGGACTTTCTGTAACATTCTCTGTAATTCTTTGTGGCAGATGGCATATATTTAGCCATCAGATACTGTAAGTGCCACACATTCACGGGCTTGGCAGCAGCAAAGCAGCCATCTGTGGCCTTTGGAAATGAGGTTTGGCTACTGATTTCCCCAGGTCAATGTGAGAGGACTCTGCCTCCGTCATGTTGAGTGTGTCATGGCAATGCTGTTTGTAAATTGCTATGTTTTATAGTTGCTTCTATGTTCTTGATGTGCCTCAAAACTAGTATACAAGTTCTAAGACAGACTCAGTCTTATTACTAGATAATGATGTCATTAGTGGATAGTAACACACTGAATGAATGAGAATTTGTCCACCTGTATGCCTTCTTCAGGACTCTAGCTCCCATGCCTGAGAGGGTAACTTAGGCCCTACATTATTCACATGCAGAAAGAAACACTGAGTATAGACTTAACTTTGATTTTATATCACATGAAACAAAAACTTAACTTTTAAAGTACTTTTTGAAAGCTAAAATAAAAAGTTTGGCCCATTGTACTGTTCTATGAAACAGCACAAGTAATGGCACAGTCATTCTCCCAAAGGGAGCTGGAGGCATTGGGATCTGACTAATGACACACAGCTAAGCCTATGAAGCAAGATGGTTCATTGCAATTGGTTCACTTGTTTTTATCAGCTCCTCCAACTTTGCTGTGTTTCTTGTGACTGAGTTTATACAGGATAGAAATAAACATGGTGTGGGGACCTGTGCCAAATTCTGCCATGTCAGAAATCCTGTGCTTAGGCTGTATGCTGTGACCTTCGAGTTGCTGACCTTTACCTCACCACGAGGTCTTGTGTTCTAGGCTATCCTTGGACTACTTACCTTTGAAAGAAGTAGAGAAGTCTAACTTGGAACCACCCAGAGGATCTAGGAAGTTTTTACAAGGAACTACTCAGAGAACTAGGAAGTTCTACAGGGAGCAATTTAGGCTATTACATTCTTGCCCGGGGGCTAGGGTGAGTGAGATAAGAATAGATCCTACTGACCTTGCCCTATATATGTTCCTGCTAGTCGGCAATAAAGTGAATCTTGATCAGAAATTTCTTGACTTGATTTGTTATTTCTTGCGTCTCTGTATCCTACTTTCAATCCCCACTCCCTCTTTCAGGTGAACCCTGATTTAATTTTTCCTGCGGGCTGGGACCCGACAACATGGTGCCTGACTTTCCTTGGTGTTCAGAGTGGTTCTCACAGGATGGCAAGAGGAACAAGCTCACCCCGCAAGCCCAGTCACAGGCATGCTGCCATCTTCTAGGAACAGGGCATGACAAAGCTGACGTAAAAAGTCCTAGGGCGCTCTCCTTCGTATCTCAACAAATACATAAACATCCGCTGGTGTATTTATTATATAAGTTCAGGATTTTTCAAGCCTTTGACAGACAAGATTTCTTTTTCCAACATTTTACATGAAAGCTTCGTGCTCTACGGCACAGTGTTTTTCCTTTGATACAAGAGAACGGAGTATGAGAGTGTGCGAGCATGCGTGTGTGAGTGCGTGCATGTAGGAAACCCATTTACCTCAGGCTTTACTGCCGTCAAGTTACAATTCAAACATCTCAGGAGCATTCTAAGGGCTCTGAGAAACTCAGTTTGAAAACTGCCCTACCGACTGACCACTGAGCACAGCCACAGAGAGCAGAATATACAGAGAAGTCATATGTGGAAACAAATCAGCAGCACTGCCTCCCTTGCAATTTGAGTCAGTATTGCCTGCAGAAAGCAGGAGAGTGGGTTCCTAGGATGATATAAAATGCCATATAACTAATACCCTTGACTGAAACAAAGAGGTGAAATAGAGCATGAGAAAGCCAACGCTATCAATAATTCATAGCAGTTCGATTTCCTGGGACTAAAGTGGGTGGAATTATCCTTTCAGATATCTCTGCAGCACTGGTATAAAGCACAGACTGAAGTGAGGAAGCAGACAGTAAGAAAAGACAGGGAATGAATTAAAAGCTAATGTGGTGCTTGCCAATCTCAAGCTTTTAAGCTGGCATTAATAATGGAAAGACATTTGTGCTATTCTCTTTTCTCAAAAAGGTTTCTTTATTCAGCTATAGGTGGACAAATACTACTTTACTATAAAAACAAATGTTTAAATGATATTTTGATAGCATGTCTAAAAATTTGTCAGCTGATTATCCAGGAAACCCCAGGTCATGCATTGCTAACCAGAGACCAGAGCCCTTATCTTTAAAAGGAAGATACCTCTCCTGTTATCACAGAGTGCCTGAAAGACTGAAGAGGATGGTTGGCTGCAAATCTTCTACTGGACCATCTAGGTCACATCATAGGCTCTTGATAACTGTTACCGCAGTGTAACTCTTCTCTGCCTTTGCCCATTTAGAAAGCTCTGGGATCCCCAGAGTCACATACTTCTAGGGAAATTCCATTCATAAGGCATCTTAGTCCTGGCCGAAGTGCTTCTCAGCTGTAGTGTAGAATGTCACACCACTCAACCTCTTAAAACGATTAAGTCTGGGAAAGTATCCCAGGCATGGGCTGTTACCAGTATTCTGAGAAACTACCACCAGTCAAAGGGCCTAAGAATGGAGAAGGTAGAACAAGTGAGGCCCCGACTATAACCTTTCTCTCCTTTGGCAAAGTGACATATACACCTTCACTTTTCTTTTATGCAGTAGTAAGAAGGTGCTAGCAATGGAAGTAGATTTTGGGATCCTCATGCCTGGTCATTGGAAATGCAGGGAGTAACTAGAATCCATCTGAAACACACCCTACAGGGAGTGAAGAGGCAGCCACTGACATAATTTAAAGACCACATGGGCAAAGCGTAGGAATCTCCCACCAGAACTCTTAGCTTCAGAACCATGGACATCTCAACATCACTGCTTGTGGTCCATGTAACTCAGGTCAAAATTCAAATTTCACTAGCTGTCACTGACTGCGCAAAGAATAAGTTACATTTGAAATCTTAACTTCAAGGCAAGTCAGGGACATGTATCTCTCAACTCTGGTTTGGACTGGAAGTTGACCAGGCTAACACACCATACTCCCCCTCTGCTAGTGTTGTTCAGAACTACCAAAGGTATGAGACTCGGAATGGGGGAGATGTCTTTTGTTTGTGGCTAATGTACGGTTTTAGTCTATGGTTTTGCTGGAGCCAGGTCCTCATATCTGAAGGAACACTAGCATTTCTGTGCCAACAGAAGAAGAGCAGAAACACACAGGTGAAGGAACAGACAAAAGGGCAAAAGTGTGGCATTAGGAAAACAATGGGTGCAGAGAACGTTAAGGGGACAGAAGTTTAACCTCAAAATGCTTCTGGGGCCAAGTAAAATGTAAACTGAAAAGTAGCTAGGAAACCTCAATAAGACAGCATTAGTGATTTGGGTGAAGCAGAGGCCACGTTAGGACTATTTTAGGGGTATTGTGGAACAAGAAATGGAGACAATGAGCACAGAGAAAGCCACTGAGCTGGAGCTGTCTAACTGAGAAAGGGGAGAGAGAAGAGCTTCACAGAGTTTTATGATGGCCAGCCCAGCCAGCCTAGATTTTGAATTCAATACCTTTGGATATTTATGAACACCCTGTCTCAGGAGTGTACTGAGGAAGGCTGTATTAAGGACACACAGTTCAGCATGTTCTGTGCTCCAAATATGTTAAGATCTATTCCTACAGGAAGCCAAATGAAAAATGAGTTGGCCAGACACTCTTGTATTTTTACCCTTTACCCTTACTTTTCCACTTCCCTCAAAAATGCTCCTAATCCGTTGAGGGTAATACCATTAGCAGATGGAGGGCTATTAGACAGTTTAGAGCCAAGCTCCAACCAGCCCATAGCAGAAGTTCTATTGTAAGCATTTTTATGACCTTCTTCCTGGCTCTATCTTATGCGCCACCCTTATTTTAAATTTTAAATGTCCATTCTCTTGTTAGCTGATTAATATGTTATTACAAATCATTTTAAATTCTGTAGGGAACAAAACATGGTATAATAAATATATAAAGCTGTGATCTTTTCTCCTTCCCTGATACTAATTCTGTGACTTTCTCAATGGGAATTACAGGAGATGGGTCATCTATAGACTCATGTTCTTTGCTAGAACCAACTTTGCTAGAAACCCTTTTCTATTAAAGGAAGGAGCACAATGTCCTTCTATCACAAAAAATATGTACCTTAAGGCCAGCAGGCTCTGCAACTACAATCCTGTTGATGTCTAAGGATCCCTGGAGTGAGGTATGGTTTCCCCATATGTAGTAAGGGGTAGTCAGCCTGGACTGACTCCGAGGGGGTGTGCCTGTTTGCAAGCATGTGCATCCCCCTGACAATCACTTTGAAAATAGTTTGCAGACAAATGAATCAGAAAAAAAGTTCAAGTGCCTTTGTGTGCAAAGCCATGTCACTGGCCCTTTAGTTAGAATCTTATGTCCCAACAGTTTGTATAAAATCATATGAGCATACACTTATCCTTTTATTTTCAATCATTCATTCAGCCCCAAATGTGTCATATATCAGGACAAAAATGTCATACTCTGCCCCAAATGTGTCAGATTGAGCTCCAAATGTATAGAATACTGAAAGCACAATTTAAGTCTAACATTGAGACAAAACCATCCCGTTAACATTTGCTTCATTTCCAGGGAAACTGGGGTCTACTGGGTAGAAAGTATAAATAAAAACACTACAAATTCATAGCAAGATTAATTTTGGCTCCTTTGTAGAAAGACATAGGATATAAATCAATAAACATATAAATGGAAACCATAAAAAGGAAGTTTGCTTGCCTCTGTTATAACTCACTCTAAAAAAGAAAATATTTAGCATGTAGGGCATAATTACTATTTTTATAACTCTTATTCAAATAGAGCTAATTGAATTTGTGTGGGGTAGAGGGGGGAATGCAGAACTTGAAGCATTTCCCACAGTCATGTTAATTTTTCCATCAAAATCTTCCTGGCTTTCTCACCAGGCATTACAACTCTTGTTTGTAAGAATATGGCTCTATTTTTTTTTTTTTTTCATGTTAAAATTTACTCCATAGTTCCAGAGTCTAGAATTAACTCCCAATCACAAAACTGAACACAAGGGCTTCCCCAACTCTCCCATGACAGCTGTCACCTATGCCTTTGCTGCTTTAGTTCTAAGATAAATTTCATCTAGCCTCCACTATTAACTCATCTTTACCAGTCTTGGGAGTTGTACATCTCATCGCCTACTCATTCAGATATTTATATTGCTCATAACAACGCATCTGTGTGTATGGACTGCGGTACCACCACGAACATACTTTACCTACACTATTCAATTTGACAAATTGAGTTCATCTAGGTAGGAAGCTTTTTGACATGTGAAACATGAGATTTTAGGAAACTGAACCTTTCCTTTTAAGCTGCGACAAGGTTAATTATAACTATGCTCTGTGGCACCAGATGATCCTTCTTAGTGGGAGTTCTTTGTACTCTACTGATACCCTTTGGTGATCTCTAGGCTTAAGTCTGTCTCCATCTTTACTCTCTGAATGATTTAGCATGAACGTTTCAGATACACATATGCCCACTGAGTCCACCAGTTGTTCAGATCCACCACCTCTGCCTGCTTCCATGCCTCTCCCCACTCACACACTTCTTACTCATGTGCCATCTTGCATCCTGGACCCTGACAGAATCAGTAGTTATAGTCTGTTAGCTATCTTGCACAGCCAATCAACTTTGATTTGAATTTGGTTTTGATTTCTCTCTTTTTCCATCCTTATTACTCCTTACTTAGGTCTGGCTCTTATCTGTTTGCCAGGAATATAAATTAAACTTGCTTCTGTGACTTGGGGCAATCGTAGCAGGTGCTATGAAAGATTTGAGATTTGTGTGTTTCCTACCAGTGTTTGGCTCTGGACATCTTTTATTGCTGGATCTCAGTGGGTTATAGTGGAATCTCAGAAAGATAATATAAAAATCAAAACACTAAATCTATAGAACAATGAAAAAATATTAAAAATGGCAAGGGAAAAAAGTCAAGTAATGTACAAAGGCAGGCTTATCAGAATCATACCTGACTTCTCAACAGAGACTATGAAAGCCAGAAGGGTCTGGGAAGATGTCATGCAAACACTAAGAGACCACAGATGTCAACCTAGACTACTATACCCAATAAAACTTTCAATCACCATAGAGGGAGAAAACAAAATATTCCTAAAAAACTAAATTTAAACAATATCTATATTCCAATCCAGCCCTACAGAAGATAGTAGAAGGAAGACTCCAACCCAACAAAGTCAACTACACCCAAGAAAACACAGGACGTAGATAACTTCACAACAGCAAACCCAAAAGAAGATAAGTACACAAATATACTATCACCATCAACACCACAATAAAAGCACTAACATCATTGGTCTCTAATATTTATTAACATCAATGGACTCATCAATCCAATAAAAAGACACAGGCTAACAGAATGGTTGTGTAAACAGGATCCAACATTCTGCTGCATATAAGAAACATACCTCAACAACAAAGATAGACAGTGATGGGCTAGAAAAAGATTTTTCAAAGCAACTGGACCCAAGAATTAAGCTGGAGTAGCCATCATATCTACTAAAATAGATTTTCAATCAAAATTGATTTAAAAAAAATGGGAAAAGACACTTCATTCTCATCAAAGGAAAAAACCACCAAGATGCCATCTTAATCCTGAACATCTATGCTCAAAATACAAGGGTACCACATTTGTAAAAGAAATGTTATTAAAGTTTAAATCACACATTGATTCCCAAATATTAGTAGTGGGAGACTTCAACACCCCACTTTCACCAATGAACAGATCATTAAGACAGAAACTAAATAGAGACATAATGAAACTAACATATCTCATTAATCAAATGGACCTAATAGATGTCTACAGAACTTTTCACCCAAACCAAAGGGATATACTTTCTTCTTACTACCACACAGAACCTTCTTGAAAACCAACCATAGAGTCAGTCACAAAACAAACTTCAATCAATACAAGAAAATTATCAGATCACCATGGATTGAAGCTGGACATCAAAAATAACAGAAATAACAAAATACCTATAAACTCATGGAGACCAAACAACTCCCTGATCAATGACCATTGGGACAGGGAAGAAATAAAGAGGGAACTTAAAGACTTCCTAAAATTCAATGAAAATGAAGGCACAACATACCCAAACTTATGGGACATCATGAAGGTAGTGCTAAGAGGAAAGTTCATATCATTAAGTGCCTTCATAAAGAAATTGGAGAGATCCCATACTAGCAACTTAACAGCTCACCTGAAGGCTTTAGAGAGAGAAAAAAAGAAGCAAACACACTCAAGAGGAGTAGATGGCAGGAAATAGTCAAATTTAGGGTTGATATTAATGAATTAGAAACAAAGAGGACAACACAAAGAGTCAATGAAACAAAGAGCTAGTGCTTTGAGAAAATTACCAAGATAGACAAACCCAAAGCCAAACTCACTAAAAGGCAGAGATGGTGTCCAAATTAACAAAATCATAAATGAACGGAGGACATAACAACAGACACTAAGGAAAACAAAAGAAACAGTAGGTCTTACTTCAAACGTCTATATTCCACAAAAGTAGAAAATCTAAAGGAAATGGATGGTTTTCTTGATAGATTTCACCTATGGAAGTTAAACCAATATCATGTAAACAATCCTCTAACTCCTAAGGAAATAGAAGCAATCATCAATCGTCTCACAACCAAAACAAACAAACAAACGAACAAAACAAAACAAACAGAAAACAATAACAACAAAAATACCTGAAAACAAACAACAAAAAAACCCCCACAAAAAACCCAAAACCAACCAATCAAACAAAAAACATCCAGGGCCAGATGATTTTATCACATAATTCTATCAGATTTTCAAAGACGAGCTAATACCAATACTTGTCGTAGTATTCCACAAAACAGAAACAGAACAGAACAGAAGGAACATTGCCAGACTCATTATATGAAGCCCCAGTCACCCTGATACCTAAACCACACAATGACTCAACAAAAGAGAATTTCAGACCAATTTCACTCATGAACATGGATGTAAAAATACTCAATAAAATACTAGGAAACTGTCTTCAAGAACACATCAATTAGATCATCCACCATGATCAAGTTGGCTTTAAATAAATAAATAAGTGAGTAAGTAAACAAATCCCAGGGATGCAGGGATGGTTCAACATATGAAAATATATCAATATAATCCACCATATAAAGAAACTGAAAAAGATCACATGATCATCTCATTAGATGCAGAAAAGGACTTTGACAATATCCAACAACCTCTTCATGATAGAAGGCTTGGAGAGATCAAGGATACAAGGCCCATACCTAAACCTAATAAAGGCTATATATAGCAAGCTGATAGCCAAAATTAAATTAAATGGAGAGAAGCTCCCACTAAAATCAGGGGAAAAACAAAGCTGCCCATGCTCTCCATATCTCTTCAATATAATACTACAAGTTCTAGCTACAGCAATAAGACAACAAAAGGAGATCAAGGGGATACAAATTGGAAAGGAAGATGTCAAATATCACTATTCACAGATGATATGATTATATATATAAAGGACTCCAAAAATTCCACCAGAGAACTCCTATAGCTGATAAACACCTTCAACAAAGTGGCTGGATACAAGATTAATTCAATAAAATATGTATTCCTTTTGCATACAAATTACAAATGGACTAAGGAAGAAATTAGGGAAACCATACCCTTTATAATAGCCACAAATAATGTAAAGTATCTTGGTGTAACTGTATCCAAGCAAGTCAAAGACCTGTATGACAAGAACTTCAAGTTGCTGAAGAAAAACTGAAGATGATATCAGAAGTTAGAAAGCTCTCCCATGCTCATGAATCAGTAGGATTAACATAATAAAAATGACCATCTTACCAAAAGCAGTCTACATATTCAATGCAAGTCACATAAAAATACCAACACAATTTTTTATAGACCTTAAAAGAAAAATTCTCTCAAGCCAGGCATGGTGGCGCACGCCTTTAATCCCAGCACTCGGGAGGCAGAGGCAGGTGGATCGCTGTGAGTTCAAGGCCAACCTGGTCTACAAAGTGAGTCCAGGACAGCTAAGGCTACACAGAGAAACCCTGCCTCGAAAAACAAAACAAAAACAAAAAACAAATAAAAAAAAAAAAAGAAAAGAAAAGAAAAATTCTCAACTTCATATTGAAAAAACAAACAAACAAAAAAACCTAGAATGGCTAAAAACAATCCTATACAATAACACCAGTGCTGGAGATATTTCCATCCCTGACTTCATCATGACTACAGAGAAACAGTAATAAAAACTGCATGGTACTGGCATAGAAATAAACTATTGATCAATGGAATTAAAAAGAAGATCCAGAAATAAATCCAAACACCAATGGATACTTGATTTTTGACAAAGAAGCCAAAACCATAAAATGCAAAGAAAAAAAAAAAGATAGCATCTTCAACAAATGGTCTGGGTTAATTGAATATCTATATGTAGAAAAAATTAAAAGATATCTATATTTATCATCCTTCACAAAACTCAAGTCCAAGTGGATAAAAGACCTCCATATAAAACCAGATACACTATATCTAATAGAAGAGAAAGTAAGAAAGAGCCTTGAACTCATTGGCACAGGAGACAACTTCGTGAACAGAACACTAACAGCTCAGGCCATAAGATCAATAATTAATAAATGAGATCTCTTGAAACTGAAAAGCTTTTATAAGACAAAGGACACTGTCAATAGAACAAAATGGCAGTCTACAGATTGGGAAACGATCTTCACCAATCCAATATCCAATAGAGGGCTAATATCCAAACTATAGAAAGAACTAAGAAAACAAAATAAACCAAAACAAACCAAAACCAAAACCTAAACATCAGCAAACAAAATAACCCAATCAAAAAATGGGATACAAAGCCAAACAGAGAATTCTTAACAGAGGAATCTTAAATGGCCAAGAAGCACTTAACGACATGGTCAACATCCTTAGTCATCAGGGAAACACAGATCAAAATTACTCTGAAATTCCATCTTATACCTGTCAAATGGCTAAGATCAAAGACTCAAGTGACAGCACATGCTGTTGAGGATGTGGAGAAAGGGAATACTTCTCCATTGCTGGTGGAAGTGTAAATTTGTACAATCACTTTGGAAATCGATCTGGCACGTTCTCAGAAAACAAGGAATAGCGCTAGCTCAAGACCCAGCTATATTACTCCTGGGCATATACCCAAAAGTTGCCCATCATACAATAAGAACACTTTCTCATCTATGTTCATAGCAGCTTTATTTCTAATAGCTAGAATCTGAAACAACATAGATGTCCCTCAACCGGAGAATGGACAAAGAAATTGTGGTACACTTACACAATTCAATACTACTCAGCTATTAAAAACAAGGAAATCATGAAATCTGAAGGGAAATGGATGGAACTAGAAAAGATCATCCTGAGTGAGGTAACCCACACCCAGAAAGACACACATGGTATATACTCACTTATAAGTGGATTTTAGCCATATAGTACAGGATAAACATACTATGATGAACAGACCCAAAGATAAGTAACAAGGAGGATCCAAAAGAGATGATTAAATCTCACTCAGAAGGGGAAATGGAGTACACAGAGGTAGTGGTTGAAGAAAGGGAACAAGGTAGGTAGAGGAAAGCAAAAAAAAAAAAAAATAAATAAATAAGGGTGCAGATAAGACCTGGGGAGAGCTTGGGCAGGAGGATAGAAGGCCTGGAAAGAAAAGAGAAACTGTTTGCGGGTTGGGGGGCCTCTCTGTGACAAGCTGGAGACCTATGTCAGAATAAGCATCTGGGAGGATATGAGGGGGACTCTCACTGAGACTCCTAGCAGCAGGAGTCATGGAGACTCAAGAGGACAACACAGCTTCTAACTAGGCAAGACTCCGAGTAGAGAGAGGAGAACATGAAGCCACCCACAAAAACTTTAGTCCTACAAGATGTGCAGGGATAAAGACAGAGAAGATAGAGCAGAGATTGAGGGAATGTCCAACCAAAGTCTGGCCCAACCCAAGACCCACTCCATGGAAGAGAGCTAACCACTGCCACTATTAATGATACTCTGCTATGCTTGCAGACAGGAGCCTAGCAGAGTTGTCCTCTGAGAGGCTCCACCCAGCAGCACCTCAAAACAGATGCTGATACTCACAGCCAAACATTGGTCAAAGCATAGGGAACCCAGTGGAAGAGTGAAGGGGGGCAGGGGGAGGATAAAAGGACCTAGAGGTGACAAGAGCTCCACAAGAAGACCAACAGAGCCAGTTGCCCAGAGGGGCTTGTGGAGTCTGAAGCACCAACCAAGGACCATGCATGGTCTGGACCTAGGTCCTCAACGTAGATGTAGCCAATAGACAGCTCAGGCTTCATATGGATCCTCTAGTAAGGGGAGAAAGGGCTGTCTCTGACATGGACTCTGTTGCCTATTTTTTTATCACTCCCTACTTGGCGGTACTGCCTTGCCAGGCCACAGGAGAAGAGAAAGAGCTGAGTCCTGATGTGACTTGATGAGCTCGGGTGGGTGGGTGGGTGGGTAGGGGGGTCTTTCTTTTTCTGAGGAATAAGGGAGGGGAAGTAGGGGAGGGAGAGTGGAGGAGAGGAGGGAGAATGCTACCACGGGGATGTAAAGTGAATAAACAGATTGATCAATTTTAAAGAATTATAGTAAGACAGAACTTATTTGCTCTTATCAAATATTCTATTAGGCAAGCCAAACATGGCTTAGATGCTCACTACCAAGAAGTATATGTTGACAGCCCACACTCATGTACATTTAGTGTGCTGTAAATCTGCACCATCATCACTGTGCTTAGAACTCCTTAGGAAGAATAATGTTCAATAGCAAGCCCACCCAATCTCCAACAGCCATCAGATTCTCTGGCAGCACAGCCCCCAGTGCTGACAGAAAGCACAGAATTTGCCACTCTAAAATTACTCTAGGTAAACATCGAGCCATAATCATACACAGGCCAACATAGAGAGACACCTCAGTATTCCATTTCTTATTGTTTCTTTGGTCTTATCATGGGCAGGCCACACCTATTAATTTCTGTTTCCCTTACTCTGATATTTAATTATTTTAATACAATAGTAACATCAAAAATTACTGATCACTGATCATCATAACAGATATAACAATAATTTTAAAAAACTGAAGGATTTTGAGAATTATCAAAATGTTTCACTGGGGCTGTTGAGATGTCAGTGAGTGAGGGCACTTGCCACCAAACCTGATGAATTGGGATCAATGCTCAGGATACACATGGTTGAAAGAGAGAACCCACTCGTAAAAGTTGTCCTCTGATCTCCACATGTGCAGTGTAGCATGTGCACATATATGCAAAACACATATACATGTAAAAACAAAGTCAAAATGTCACACCAAGACACAATCATTCCATACACACAACACATATCATTTGGGGAAATGGTGCTCATAGTCTTACTTGAGTCAGGGTTCCACAAACCTCCAATTTGTAAAATCCTAACAAAGGGGCATGTCTATGTACTTCATGCTTGCTTAACCTAGACCATGATGGCTTATATAGAGTGCCCAGTATGGTGCCTGACCCACAGGTTAAAAAGAGGTATTTCACAGATGATCTCTTCAGGTAAGGGACTGACAGCGAGATGCAACCTTTCTGACCCTTCAGTCTAGTGCTCTTTCTAGAACACAAACAAGGACCACAGCCATCCATTGGGCATTCACTGTCTGCCAGTGGAGCAATGCAATAAAAAGACGAGACAGAACATGATTATCTGTAGTATTCTATATCTAGAAATCCTATGTCATCTATTAAATTTATTAGTTTGTAAAACTGACTGCATTATTGTAAATTTAGTGTAATGGTCTTTATCATAATACCCACCAACTAAATAATACAATAAAAAAGGCTAAGAACAATTTTCTAAATTAGCAAAATAGGGGTTAGAGAGGTGGCTCAGCAGTGAAAAGCACTAGTTGCTCTTGCAAAGGACTCAGGTTTGGTTCCTAGTACCCACAGGGTGTTTCACAACCCTCCACAACTCCTGTTCAGGGGACCCAACTGTTCTAACCTCTTTAGGCACCAGGCATGTATGCGGTACACATATGTACATGCAGGCACAACACTCATATACATAATGTAAAAAGCAATCTAAATAGGGAGATAATCTACATATGACATTTATAAAATATTATTTTAAAAATTTATGTGCTGTGCATAAGTAAAACTGCCAAGTTTTATTGGAATATATGAATCATGACGGAAAATTTAGGTATACCACATTGTTAACAGGAAATCAATTTTCACCAGGTTATTTAGCATTTGTTAAATAATAAAATTACACATTAACAAAAGACTATGAGTTAAAGTTAGTTTAGCCCCCCTGAAAATCCTGGCATAAAGCACACTAATTACTACAATAATTAAATAAATAAGACATGACTGAGAATGGATCAGAGGAAGAGTGTGTGCCTATGCATGCATAAAACTGTGTTCAATCCCCAGTCTGGACGGGTGGGAGGCATACAGAAATAAATTTAGTATATGTCTTGTAGTCATACTAGGGAAAACAGTTACTTAGAAATTGCCTAATTAATGAAGGAGGAAGTTTAAGGAAACCATTCTCACTGCTTCTCTGTGGGGAGCCATGCTAGGAAATAAGCCATGCTAGAAATCCTGTGCTTAGGCTGCATGCGGTGACCTTTGAGCCATTGACCTTTGCTGAAGGAGGTCTTGTGTTTAGGCTATCTTTGGATTGTTAACCTTTGAAAGAAATAAGGAAGTTCTTATAGGAAACTGCTCAGAAGATTATACTCTTGCCTAGGGGCTAGGGGAAAGTGAGGTTATAATAGAGCTTGTGGCATCCTTGCTATATAAACTGTACTGACTTTTTAATAAAGTGGGCCTTGATCAGAATCCATCTTGGCCTTATACCCCATGTGTCTCTGTCTCTTCCAATTCATACCCCCTCTTTCAGGTGAATCCTGGTTTGATATATCCCGCAGACCGGGACATTTGATGCCTGAACACAGGACTTGAAAATGAGGGATATTTGGTACCCAAACACAGGACTTGAAAATGAGGGACAGCACTCTTAGGAAGTATAGTGGAAAAAAGTTTCACGGCTGGAGTGACCTGCTCCGTAGAGAGATGGTAAGGTAGTTACAAACACATGAGACTGAGCAATTCACTTCAAACACATGGGGTCAGGGTTGATACTAAAATATTAAGTTTTTAGATTTTGTCAATGAAGTATGTCCATGGTTTCTTGAGGAAGAAGTGGTTAATTTAAAAATGTGAGATAGAGTTGGTTAAAAAAAATTGCAGAAACATGGCATTATGCTTTTAGATCTAAAAAGGCTCCGTGTGTGTGTGTGTGTGTGTGTGTGTGTGTGTGTGTGTGTGTGTTAAAGATAGTTTAGACCGTAGATATGCCGTTTATTGTCAAGGTTTCAAAACTGCTTCTTTTTGTCTTGCCTATCACACTGTTTGTTTGCTTTATGATCATCATGTCAAATTTCATGTCTATGTCTGTAAGTTTGTTTAGTTGTTTAAATATTGTTTCATTTTTCTATATTTTGAGAGACGGCCAAGCTTTACTCACTGGCCAGTTTTCTAAACAGTGTGGCCCAGCATGGTATGCACATCATACGAGGCAATGAGAATCATGCCTCCATGCACTGGCCCGCCCTTCATGGGGCCTGCACCCAGGCTCAGCAGCAGCCGTCCTCGGGAGAACAAGCCCAGGGCTGGAGCATCCATGGGCCAAAAATGTTGTACAGGCACTGCTCCTGGCTGCTCGTGGGGCTCAACTCTTTTTTTTTTTTTTTTAATTAATTTATTTTTTTATTAATTTATTCTTGTTACATCTCTATGGTTATCCCATCCCTTGTATCCTCCCATTCTCCCCTCCCTCCCATTTTCCCCTTATTTCCTTCCCCTATGACTGTTCCTCCGAGGGATTACCTCCCCCTGTATATGCTTATAGGGTATCAAGTCTCTTCTCGGTGACCTGCTGTCCTTCCTCTGAGTGCCACTAGGTCTCCCCCTCCAGGGGACATAGTCAAATGTGAGGCACCAGAGTACATGAGAAAGTCAAATCCCTCTTTCCACTCAAGTGTGGAGACTGTCCTATCCATGGGCTAGATCAGGGTAGGGGTTTAAATTTTACCGCCTGTATTGTCCTTGGCTAGTGCCTTAGTTTGAGCAGGACCCCTTGACCCAAATCTGCCTATCATAATGTTCTACTTGTAGGTTTCTAGGGGCTCAACTCTTGCAGAGCAGGCATGGCTGCAAACTCGTGGCTGGTTGGAGAACTGCGGCCTAGGAAATGGAGTTTATTACCTAAAACTTAAAATTTTCTTGCTTAATTTTTGCTTGTAACAGTTTTCTAAACTGGTCTAGGGAATGGAGTTAATTTAAAGCTCCATAGCTACAAAGTGTTTATCAGGGCTTTCTAGAAAAGGTCCACCCAAAATAAATAATTTTCTTATTTCTTTGCTTAATTTTTACTTGAGAGATTTTTACTAGAGTTAAAGAGAGATAAACTAGTTTTGTCCTTGGAACTAGGCATTTACAGCTGGGAGTTTCCGGCTTAGATCAAACTATCTAAACAAGCCCAGGGCTAGAATGTCCTTGGGCCAGATAATTTTATAGACACTGCTCCTAGCTGCCTGTGGGCTCAACTCTTACAGAGCAGACGTGGCTACAAACATGTGGCTGGTTGGAGAGGCAGAACTAGGAGGCTGATAGTTTTCTAAACTAGCCTAGGGAATGTAGTTAACTGTCTAGAACTTAGAATTTTCTTGTTTCCCTGATTAATTTTTGCTTCAGATTTCTAAAGATTTTACTGGAATTGAAATAAAGGAACAACAGGGTGTGGTGGTACATGCCTTTCATCCCAGCATTAGGGGATTAACACAGGCAGAACTCTTGAGTTCCACATGCCTTGTCTCCACAGGGCATGATCCCCTGCTGATAAACTAAATTACTTACAGAGAAGTAAGTTTCTTTTTCTTCTGAGCTCTGGCAAGCTCACCTGAATTTGAAAGGTTAAAATGTGTTCATGTTTCCATGGATACCTACTCTGGGTGTGTACTTGCTTCTCTCCAGACTGGAGCAGCTACAAGGAATGTTATTGCTCATTGTTTGTCTGCCGTTTCTTACATTGGTGTGCTTAAGGCTATCAAGACAGAGAATGGCTCAGGATATGTTAACAAAGATTTTCAAAAATTTTGTGATTCTATTTCTATAAAATATATTACAGGTACCTAATTACAAAAAGTAAAGAAGGGGGAACTCTACCCCCAGTCACCTAAAAATGCTTTGAGTCACATTCTCTTTATTTTACATTTTTTACTGCTTGATGCCAAAGGAAATCAGCAGCCAATCAATTCTGGCATACTAATACTCAGTCATCCTTCGCTAGAGTGACATGGAAGGATCTTTTAACTGGACAGTGGAATGGACCCCACCCTATATTAATATGGGGTTGAGGGTCTGTCTGTGTTTTCTCACAGGAACATGATGCTGCACGCTGGCTACCTGAGAGGCTTGTGCATCAAATGGATGCTGGCATGGAGGTAAAGCTTCCTAATCTTCCTTTTCTTCAACCTGTTCCTTTGGATAATGCATGTCAACAACATTCTACTGCTTATGTATGAGGAGGAAAGGAGACTCAAGTGTTCCAGTATCTATGAGGCATCATCCTTACAGACCTGACTGAACTTTGGAAAAAGTGCTTTGCAGAGATTCCTCTGGAATATTTTCCTTCTGGGAGGTCAAATTTTAAGCTTTATGAGTACTCTTCCACCCTAATTCTTAGGGTCAGTTTTATCTGCAGGACTGTGGATAACTTAAAAGGGCCTTGCGGAGTACTGTTGAGTGGTAAAATCTTTGTTATTATTCTTGCATCTACTATTGTTTTTGCTATTGCTTTACTAATATTGTGTATGCCTCAACTAAGAGGTTAGCAATTTGAGTTACAATGTCATGTTTGATTTCCCTAGACTCCTTATGAGTAGGATGCAACTAGATTCACATTCAATATAATCTCTTTAGAATTAACAGTATTCTATAGTATGGATTATGCTTGGCGGGGATGGCAGGGCTTCAAATTATAGCCTGTGCCTTCCTTCCTTGCCTAACACAGCTCATGTCTCAGCAATTGCAGCCAATACAAGCACACGTGCATGGTATAGAGCAGAAGCACTGCCTTAACCCTGTGTGACATTAAGGCAGCCAAAGACGGGTAAGAGTGATTCTAAATACCTATCGACCTAAGACAGAGGCCTGTGAAAATTATAAAGGGGATCTTAATGATGGCTAAGAAAGATGTTTAGTTTACCAACCTTCATAAATTTATGAAGAAGGGTAAGATATGGGGAGCCATGCTAGAAAATCAGCCGTGCTAGAGATCCTGTGCTTAGGCTGCATGCTGTTAACTTCAAGCTGTTGACCTTTGCTGAAGGATGTCTTGTGTTTAGGTTATCTTTGGATTGTTTACCTTTGAAAGAAACAAGAAAGTTCTTATAGGGAATAGCTCAGAAGATTATACGCTTGCCTGGGGGCTAGGGGTAAGTGAGATTGTAATAGAGCTTGTGGCATCCTTGCTATATAAAGCATACTTACTTTTTAATAAAGTGGGCCTTGATCGGAATCTGTCTTGGCCTCATACCCCATGTGTCTTTGTCTCTTCCAATTCACATCCCCTCTTTCAGGTGAACCCTGGTTTGTTGTGTCATGTGGACCAGGACACTTCTCCCCACGTGATGGATGCCCCACTCCACCCTGTGCAAGCACAGGTCTCCAGATAAGTATTCATTATGACCCCCCCACCCCCACTAATTCTTTCTGAGAAGCCCGAAGAGTTTTCTTTCCTCCATCTAAGACATGGTGAAAAAACTATGATAAAAAAAAAAAAAAAAAAAAAAGGGCTCTTCTGGAAAATTTTGTCTCATGCTACCTTTTTTTGACGGGACATCCCTCACTAGACATAAGAAAAGCTGCATTTCACAACTGCTGTCTTAATGGCCTTAACACTGTTTAACTACTAATGTTATTTTCTAGGAAGAGAAGAATCTTGACCATTTAGGAGTTTTTAATATACATTTTTCAGAAATCTCAGACATCTATTTTTGTGTTTAACATTTTCATTAAATTGTTTTTTTGTTTTTGTTTTTAAACTGGAACTATGTCACAGTATGAGAACATTGTGCCTTAGTTTGAACAATTGTCTCAAGTGTTTTCTAATTTTTAGGTGGAAAGATTACAGATGTATCAAGTTTACTTTTCTTTGTAATTAAAATTGTATTTCTCTGTTAAAAAAGAAATATCCTAATGATTGCCTAGTAATTTCTAGAATAACTAGCTAATAATAAATACAAAACAATAAAAGAAGTGATTTGAATAAGTTCTTAAATGGTAGCAAAGCAACCCTCTAGTGGACTAAAGAGTGAAATATTTCCTTTAATTATTTCCAAGTTGAGGAAAAAAATCAAATATTTATGAAGTCTTTAGATGGACAATTATCTTTCAAAAATTTATGATAACAATGTAAATTAAAATAAAAAATAAATTGTCCAAAAGCAGCAGGAAAAATAATTTTAATATTGAAAGCTGAATTATAACGAGACACAACTGAGAAATATTCATAATGGCACAGAAAGTTAGCACATATAACAGATAGTTTAATCAGTTTTAAAAGTATTCAACCCAAGAGATAAAGAGGCTGAGGATTAAACACATCCCATTCATTTAAGAAACTCAATTAAGTTAGGTGCATAAGAACAAGTATTCATAGCAGCAAAAACTGTAAACAACCCATTCAATAAGTTATAACTGAACATACTATGAGTCATTAAAATTTGTAATGCCCACATTTCCCAGATGGGAAAAGGTTGCTATTTAGAGAGGGGAGGGAGTCTTAATACTAACTCCACTCACTGTGAGTATTAGGCACATAAGGAACAACAAAAGTGAAAACCACTATTAATATTTTTTTTCAGAAATGAAATTGTAACGGAACATTACACATTTTATTGTATTTAATATATTATAGATTTCATTGTGTTTTTCAACATATAAGGGAGATCAAGAAGTAAAACAAGAGATATGAGGACTATTAGTTATCAAAGGTAAGAAGCTTCCTAGTGCTAGCTCTTTCACCATGTCAGAGCCCTCAATGCTGGGTGCTCCCGATGGTGCCTGTGCCTATGAAACTGGGTTCAACAGAGTCATCTGTTACTTCCTTTTCTCCTTAGAGCAAAGTGCAAAACTATGGCTCACTAACTCAGGGGCATCTTAGGCTCCTTGTGGAGTTAAGTATGAGGAATAGATGAAGCTTCCTTGCAGCACACAAGTCAAAGACCTCACTTAATAAAATTGGAATGAC
This sequence comes from Acomys percivali, assembly GCA_907169655.1. Taxonomy (NCBI): domain Eukaryota; kingdom Metazoa; phylum Chordata; class Mammalia; order Rodentia; family Muridae; genus Acomys; species Acomys percivali. The sequence continues at coordinate 58,232,547 of OU015747.1, forward strand.
GACAAAGAGAACTCATGGACCCAACCCAGGATTTATGACTTCGGTAGTCCAATGGCTACATTCCAACTCAGAAGTGGAATGAACAAAACCAAGACACAGAACTGTTTGGTGGAATTCTTCGTACTTAAACTTTTGAATATGAAAATGAAGCTCGGTTGCAAAGTTCAGGTAAGTAGGGAAAGGAATGCATTTAAAGTAATTTACTGCTGTGGTTTCTGTTCAAAGTAACTATAGTGAGTAGAAAACAGACTTTCCACATCATCTCTTAGGCTGTGACAGCAACTGCAGTATGGATCTTGTGAGTGCTTTTTAAACTAGGCATTGATGAGTGTAATATAAGCCTTACTTGGACTTTATTTGAATTTCAGCTAATTTCCAAAAGCTGATGGATGCCCTTGAATGAATAGACCCCAATTCCCAAATAGAACAACATATCAAAGCTATTTTTGCCTCTGAAATGAGAACCAGTTCCAGGAAGATATTCCTGAGCCTTTTCCCCAGTTTCAGAAATAGCTCCTCTAGCAGCCTTATGACCTACACGAGGAAGCTGGTTTAGAAGATGCTTTTGCCCACAGTCATTTTACCTGTGCAAGCCACAAATGGAAAAGGCTGTTAGTTCATCTTCAGAAACCTATTTCACATTCCCTAGAACTGGGCAGACACACTAAGCCATAGGGGTCTCAATTCCTCTTATTTTCTATAATGATCTCAATATTTTCTTACCTCAGGGAGACTAGTTTACAGAGCTTATGAATCTACACGGCTTATCTATCAGTAAGTAGTCACTGCTAACCTTCTACCAAATAACTCAATTCTTCTAGGAAGGTTTTAGCACCCCCAGCCTTAAGTCTTTAGGCCCTTGTTTTGCTGAAAGTAATTCCCACCAGCCTGAAACAAATTTCCGCCTTCCCATAGCTTCCCACGCCTTACTTTGGAATGTGCATGGCTTTTTCATTCAAAAGTAAGAGCCTTTCACTGAGTTATCCAGTAGTAGTTCCCTGTCTTATCTCTTTCCTTTATATCCAAGCTTCCAGAGCTGATGAATTCCTACTGAGCCAAATGGACACTCTCAATTAGCTTTCAGGCAGAGTAACAGTGACTTTAACAGGGTGTATTTCTAAACCAGGGATTATTATAGGGTATTGTAAAACATTTTCTTAATTAAAACTATACAAAAATATGGACTATAACAATACAGAAGCAGATAAAGATAGCAGATTTTACACACACACACACACACACACACACACACACACACACACGCGTGCGTGCGAGACAAGTGTCAGAGTTTTATTGCTGTGAAAAGACAACATGACCACAGCAATTCTTATAATAGACAACATTTAATTGAGACTGGCTTACAGTTTCAGAGTTTGAGTCCATTATCATCACGGTGGAAGCACTGTGGCATGCCGGTAGAAGGAGCGGAGAAGTCTACATCTGGATCCACAGGCAGCCGGAAGTGACTGTCATAGTGGGTGTGGCTTGAGCATCCGAATCCTCAGTCTGCCCCCAGTGACCACTTCCTCCAACAAGGCCATACCTCCTAACAGTGTAACTCCCTATGGGCCTAAGGGGACTACTTTCATTCAAACCACCACATCCCACTCCCTGGCCCTCATAGGTTTATAGCCATATCATAATGTAGAAATGCATTCAGTCCAACTTCAAAAGTCCCCATAGTCTATCACAGTCTCAATCCTGTTTAAAAGCTGAACGTTCAAAGTCTCTTCTGAGATTCGTGCAATCTCAACTATAATCCCCTATAAATCAAAAAGCACATCACATACTTCCAACATATATACACATTCTTCACCAAAATATCACAATACACATGCTAACATTCTTCTCTGAAACCTCTTGAGCCAAGTCTCCACAGTTCAAATCACCTACAGCAATATTGTCTTCTAAGTTCCTACTAGGATGACCCATTAACCAGTTCTTTGAGCATTTTACTGTTTTCCTCACAGAAAACTAAAACAAACAAACAAACAAACAAACAAACAAAAAACATTCTTCCAAAGAAAAGCATGATCAGGCCTATCAAAGCAATACTGGTACAAAGTTCTGCCTTAGTTAGTGTTGGCATGTGGGTGGCTTTACTAGCCTGCCTCTCTAGGCGGCTTAGCAACCTATGACATTATCGCCTGCCTACTACCAGGTGTGTGCCAGACTATAAAAGGACAATCCTGCCGCCCCTCTCTCTTTTACCTCTCTCACTCTCTTACCTCTCTTGTACTTTCTTTAAGAAGTGCTCCCTTTCCCTTTGTCTGTCTCTGCCTCCCCCTGCCCCCCCACTGTCTCTCAGGGTCTCTCTCCCCTCATGGTCTAACTCTTCTCCCCTTTCCTTCCCCAAATAAATCTTTCCATATTCTTAGAGGTTATGTGGCATTTCATTTTTTAATATTTACAGTTAGGGTTTTATTGCTGTGAAGAGACACCATGACCGTGGCAACTCTTTTTTTTTAATTTTATTAATTTATTCATATTACAACTCGATGGTTATCCCCTCCCTTGTATCCTCCCATTCTTCCCTCCCTCCCATTTTCCCCTTATTCCCCTCCCCTATGACTGTGAATGAGGGGGACTTCCTCCCCCTGTATATGCTCATAGGGTATCAAGTCTCTTCTTGGTAGCCTGCTATCCTTCCTCTGAGTGCCACCAGGTCTCCCCATCCAGGGGACATGGTCAAATATGAGGCACCAGAGTACGTGTGAAAGTCAGTCCTCACTCTCCACTCAACTGTGGAGAATGTCCTGTCCATTGGCTACATCTGGGTAGGGGTTTGAAGTTTACAGCCTGTATTGTCCTGAAGAAATACCGTGGCAACTCTTATAAAGGAAAACCTTTAATTGGGGCTGGCTTACAGTTTCAGAGGTTTAGTCCATTATCATCACAGTGGGAACCGCACACATCGGAATCAACTGTATTGCTGTTTTACGGGTGTTTGATGTTGTCACTTTATTTTTCATATTCTGTCATGTATTAAGAATGACAAAATCACATTCTACTATTGAGTTATATCTACCCTTGTGTTTTCTACAGGTTTTATGGAAAATTCACTGTGGTTCTGTAATTGTCTCAACCTCTTTAAGGGACTCTTTTTGTCTGGATAAATGGTCAGAATTTAAATGTTTTCCTCAGTCTTTCTCCATGATTGTGTTTGGGTCTTTGGAGGAGAATGGATTAGTGATCGCCTGGCTCTGAGGGAGAAGAAAATCACATGGTTCTCAGCAGCCCTGAGCTCCATGGGGCTCCTTTCTCTATTTGGATTTTTGGAGCCTTGGTGGCCTTGCTGCTTAAGGCCTTGGCTGATGAAGGCCAAGAGTCCTTTCCTGATGCCTCTTCACAGTCTAGGGAAGCTCTTGGATTCTGGTAGGCAATAACTGTCATTTCTTACCAGCTGGAGGATGTTTGTATCCATAGCCTGCCTCCCTGTGCTAGCTTACCAGACAGCTTTTAAATTAGGTTGCTTCATCTTTTCACGGTGAGAATCAAGGACAGCTCAGCATGCCACCTCAATGCTCTTACTGTTCAGCAGCAGACTGCAATGGCTCTGTCTGTGCTCTGCTGCCTCTTGAAAGTGGAAGCACAGATCTAAGGCTAGAAATGTGCTCTTGGATTTCTTAGTCCATCTCTAGATCCCCTCTATTGAGTCTGACCCAGAAGAGGAAAATTCAGCAGCTCTGACTTCCACCTTCTTCTTCACACAGGAAGAAGCTGTCCTACTGCATCTCTAAGCTTCCTTAGCATTTGGGTGGGACATATGTGCTACAGAGTACAGCTTACAGGAGTCAGTTCTCTCATACCATGTGAGGCAGAGGAATTGAATTCAGACTATCAGACTTGACAGTTACCACCTTTACCACTGAGCCATGTCATGGGGCCAAATTTTTTCAACATTCATGTATAGGCGAATTGCCCAAAGACCTTGCTAAGATGCAGGATCCAATTCAAGGAAATCAGGAAAGGCTTGAAATCATGCTTCCTTACTAAGCTCCAGGTAAGGGCAATGCTGCTGGTTGTTGGACTACATTTTTAGTAGCAAATTGCTAAAATTATGCCCCTTCTTTTGAGAGGCATCCTTTCTCATTCTCTTTCTCTGTGGCTTTAATGGTAGAATGAATGGCTCTGGGACAAAGAATTAATACAATCAGATAAGACAGTCTCTGCGATGCATGCCATCAATTTGATCTTCATATCACCCCTTACAGACAGCATTATAAAACAGATGAAGAAAACTCAGGATCAAATAGGCTAAGCATTTGCCCGAAGTCCAACAGATCATACTCGTGTTCATTCCTCTCTCTCTCTCTTTTTCGCTTTTCATCATCTACCTCATCCAGGTATTTTCAAGAGTATGGTGATTATGGGGCTGGGAAACAGCACAGTGATAGTGCACTTGCCTAGCATGATCCAGGCCCTGGGTTCAATCCCCAGCACCTTGAAAAACTAAAACAACAAAGCAATGTCTTTGGGCCAATGAAATGGCTCAGTTGGTAAAAGTACCTGCTCTATAAAAAGAGAATGGTGATTATTCTCATTTGAATACAAATTTTCATACATATAACAAAAGACAGAAAGAACAGATGGATTCAATGGCTCAGTGTGTTTTATGTGTGAATGCATTCAGGCGGGCATGCATGTGTGTGTCTTGCCAGTTAACATTTACGATATTTGCTTTCCTTTCCTCCATTCATATAATTTGATTAAAATCCTAATATTCACTGGGGCTGGAGAGATGACTCAGTAGTTAAGAGCACTTACTGCTCTTGGAGAGGACCTGGGTTCAGTTCCCAGAACCCACATATTTGCTCAGAGCCATCTGTAACTCTAGTTGCAGAGGATCCAATGCCTTCCCTTGCCTCCCTAGGCACCAAGCACAACACATGGTGCACATGCATTTTTAGTCAGGCATACACACTTACATATCCTATTTAGTCAACACTCCCATTTTCCCCACTGCACTCAGTGTCTTTTATAGCTTTCCTACCTCCTGTCCTGAACCAAAATTATAGATCACTTTAAAACAACTTGCCATCTAAATGTATACTTACACTTTGTTTTCTTTTAAAAGCATTAATTGTTTAGTTTATTCAGTTACACTTTTGAGAATTCTGAGAAATTCTAAAATGGACAACTGGCATAAAAAGGGATATTTGAACACCATGTAGTATGAGCAATTTAAGAATGTGACATTTTGCTACTCCACTGCATTCAGATGGGGAGACCCTTGGCATTGGTCAGGGCAGAGGTCTAGTTATGGGCCTGTGACTCAGCCTACCCACAGACAACTTGGGCTAGCCTCTGCCACCTTGGGGCCAGTCAACTGGGCCAAGACTTCACAGACCTTCAGCGTCTTACATTTTCAGGAGAAGGTACCTGTACCGCTGTTTGAGTACACTAGAAAACAGTTGATCATCATTATTAACTTACTTTAGGTAACCAGTACCCAAATCCAAGTAATATCCCCCCTCCCAGGTTCCTGCAGTTATATGATCTTTCTAAGAGGCAGGGGCTTCTGCTGCAGCTATAAAGCCACTAAGGAACCCACTTAAGGCTTCTATGCAATCATTCCCTTTACAAACAGTTTAATGGACTTTCTATGGGAAACAGAACATTCAAAACGTGTTTCTTCTCTGGCCTACCAACATTCTTTTCAATTCTCAGTTTCCTAAACTGAAAGGCCCAGTCCAATGAACAATAGTTCTGAACAAACAAGACTGTTTAAAGAAGTCAAGAGGCCTGCGAGGGATCTCTTTCAAAACAAGTTAGAACTAAGTACCAATGTTTGAGAAGTCAAAGGAAAACATGGCTTTTTTTCTTTCTTTTTGTAATTCACAGGCTCTTTTCTTTCATCTTATATTTGCTTTACTTTTGAGACATCATGTTTCTTTTGTTTTGTTTCATGGAGATTTTAAATATGCCAACAATTCTGTGTGAAAATAGATGTGTAGTTCAACTGAAGTCTTCCAAAGAGGCTCCCTTCTTTCCTCCTTTGCCCCATTCTCCTTCTGTTGTCTACACTTTGACAATTCTGCATTACTTCTATTTCTAATTCTGAAAACAACAGAACAGGAATAATAACACACGAGAAGCATGTTTCAGCCCTATGGTTTGCAACTGTTATTTTCAATAGTTCCTTGTTTCTACCGTAGGACATCAGCAGAATGGAACCCCAAAAGTTAACTCAAAGAGCATTCCCTCTTATAATTTTAAAAAGGATATATGGTCCCTAGTTTTGATGACCTACTATATATATGTGTATATATGTGTGTGGTCTTCTAGGCTCTTTAAAGAAAATAAGATAGCGTACAACTGGGTCTGTGGTATTAGAAATATGATATTCCAGGTGTCTGCCTTCCTACTAGCCAATGCTTTCCCAGAAGCCATGGCCCTGCTCCTTAGCTCTGCAACACAGACACAGATTTGAATGTCCCGGTGAGTCAAAGCACCTTGAGTTATTGCTAGACACATGTCGTTTCCCATGTTTATCAAGAATGCTGGTGCTGGATCTGGTCCTGCTTCTCTTTGGTCTTCTCTTTCAGTGATTTCAATATGAGCACAAAGGATCCTTCCAACGCCGGCCTCATAGTTCACTTGTGTCCAGCCTGCAATGACCTCGACTGCAACTAGCCTCACAATAACTAACACGGACAGAGGAGTGGCCTTCTGACCAATCTCCTGCAGCCCACTGTCTTTCATCTTTGTAACCCATCAGCATCCTGGCTCTTGCTCCAGAATCAGACTGCCTTTTTACTGGCCCTCTCCTTGGTGCATCCACGTCCTTCCAGTTTGAATTCTAAAACCAATGACTATAATCATATTCTTGCCGTTCTTGCTTCAGCTCTGACCAAATACACTCCACTTTTTCACATGGCACCTGTAGACTGCTTGGGGCTGGAGGAAGATTCACAAACATGCTGATGGGCTTACTATTAAATTTGTAAGCTTAATATTGTCTGAACATCACCCCGTAGTCCAGCCACTTATCTGTTCTCACTGTGACTCTGTCACACTTTCTTCTCTCTCTCCTTAGATTGCCAAAATCTCTTGTCATTTCCTCATGCTTAGTCCACAATCTTGCTTTCTCCTTTTCTGAGAGTACTGGAGCAATCTGGAGACAATTCCGTGGACTTCAATTATCATTTCTGTCACCTCTTTACCCATCTTTTCACCCTGCCTTTCTAAGCGGGGAAGTCGTCACCTGACCCTTGCTGCATTCAGGCATGGACTCTATCGCCTCTCATCTACCAAGGAATTCCTCTAATAATTCTCCTTCCCTCTCATCAGTGTGCCACATAAGTCAGAGGGAGGCAGACAAATATAGGAGAGAGTTTAATAACTTAGGAGCTCCATTTAGTTTTGGGTTATGTATCTTTCATTCTTGTACTAATGCACTTGGCAGCCCTACTCCTTCACATGTACTGTGCCTCTAGTAATTCTTTAGGATGCATTTACCATCCATGCCTATGAGTAATAGGGGTATGCATGCAATTATGGGGAAAAGGATGTGCTGCAAGACCTAATATATCAATCAAAATAGCCATTCAAACTACACCCCTTAGCAGCTGAACCCATCCTTCTCTCTGACCATTTAAAAGAAAGCCCCCCAAACAGTTATCGGGGCCTGTGAATGTTTTCATTTGTGGGGCCCCCATCAATCTTCAATGTCTCCCTCTATAATGTTCACTATCACTCTGTTCCAAACAAAGTTGTCTTGCTTCATCTTGCTACTTTCTATAAGCCCCAGTTTCCAGTTATTATAGACCTGGAAATACCCATCCTAGATCTCAACCACTAGTAGCAAGAGGATAACTTTCAGGAGTTGGATTTCTTTTCTACCCAAGGGTCCCAGAGATTGCCCTTGAGCCGGTTAGGGTTTTATAGGATTTTTAAAAAAATCTAGTGAGCCATCTCACCAGCCTTTGTTCTATCATTTAAAAAAAACCCACTTTCTTTGACCCACTTTTCTATCAGCCATCATACCATTTCTTTGAAGGAAAAAAAATCTTCAAAAGAATTGGTTATATTTGTTCTTTTCACTTTTTCCCTACCTATTTTCTCCAAACCGTCACCTCCACTGAGACTGTTCTTGCCATGACCCCATTTCTTTGTTCCTGTTTGGAACAAACTTATTCAAAAGAACAGTCAATATACACTGTTGCCAATTTCTTTCCTTTCATTCTTTAAAAATGGATTCTAATCCCTACCACATCACTGAAAGTACTCTTGGCTCCCTAAGGTGGTTTGAATGAGAATGGTCCTCATAGGCTCATAGTTTTGAACGCTTGGTCCCCAGGTGGTGGGACTGCTTGGAAAGGATTATAAGGTGTGGCCTTGTTGGGAAAGGTGTGTCACTTGGGGGTTAGTTTTGAGGTTTCGAAAGCCCATATCATTGCCTTGCTCTCTCTGTTTCCTGCTTGTGGATCAAGATGAAGCTGTCAGCTATTGCTTCATCACTATGCCTACCCACCTGCTGCCATGATCCCCACTATGATGGCTATGGACTTCTGAAACTGTAAACCACACAACAAACCCTTTGATCTGTAAGCTGGCTTGGTCATGGTGTCTTATTATCACAATTGAAAAGTAACAAGACTCTTTCACCAATGATTCTTCTGTTCTAAAATCCAGTTGTGACTTTTCTCACTCCTCCTCATTGACTTAACTGCAGCCCACTACACTCTCCTGGCTTCCTGCCCACCTCCCCGATCACCCCTCAGTTTGAGCTAATTTTGCTGCTTCCTCTTCTTGACCTCATAACTTGAGACTTCAGACCTTAAGTGGTCACATCTGCCCATTATCTCTGACATGGATGTCTTCAGCTCTAAATAGTCTACATTTTATCCACCAGGCAGAGAGCCATGCAAAACATGAAGCAGATTTTGAGTTCTCTATTCAAAATCCTGTAGTGTTTTCCCATTTCACTAAGAATAAAATCCAAATTTATTACAGTAACATACAAGCCCTGTGTTACTTTCTTATTGCTGTAACGAAATATCTGACAAAAGCAATTTAAAGAAGGAAGGACCAAAATAGTTCATTACCACAGCAGCAGTAGGAGCAGTTGGTCACACTGTACCTGCAGTCAGGAAGCAGGGGAGACGAGTGCTAGTGTTTGCCTCACATTCTCCTTCTCCTTCAGTTGGAGACCCTGGACCATGGATTGGCACTGCTCACACTTTGGACAGGTGTTCCTTAATCATTCTAGAAACACCTTCATAGACACACGCAGATGTGTACACAGTGATTGTAAATCTAGTCAGGTTGACGGTAGAGATGAACCACCACAAATCCCCAGTTGATTTAGCCTTCCACATTCACTTTACTTCCTTGTTCTCTGAATACTCTAGGCCTGTGCATCTAGCAACCTCTGCTTAGTTCTTCTCTCTTAGAATGCTTTGGTCCAAATGAGCCTTAGCTGATAATGAGGCTTTGCTTTGACCCTAGTTCAACAGTAGTCTGTTCTTTACCTCTGGAACTCTCTACCATTTTAATGTTTATTTTTAATTGTTTCTTCACAAGATTTAATGTGCTCTTCCCCCCCCCCCCCCTTGCTAAGATGTAAACTGTAAGAGGAAAAAAATTTTGTTCTGTTCATGGATATATGCTTTTGAAGACTGATGGGCACACAGTAGTTATACAACAAATACTTTTTGGATGCTTAATAGACACAAAAATGCATTATGTGTTCCTTAAAGGGTTGGTAGTATTTGTTACAAAATCATTTGAATCTCCATGTTATTTTTGTGGACTTTGCCTCCCACTCTTGATTTATTTATTGCTTCTAGGTCTATGTAGGTTTTCAACTGTATGGTTGTCAGTGTTGATGAATTAAGCATTTCTATCAAGTTATATACTTCATTTAATTTAAAAATGTATTGATGAATGCTGACCAAATGTCCTCTAACTTCTCTAAAGCACCACTATAACTGTGTTTCCCATTCAAAGCACTGCTTATATATTCTCTCTAGCTCCTTCTAGTGTCAATTATTGATGAGGTTCTGCACTGTCTTTCATGAACTTCTCCTGATACTCTTTGGCCACACTTTGTTCATCTTTTATATATTATCCAAGTTTACTTTCTGTAAAGAGTCATAGGGTATTTCCCTGACTTCTTAATATTAGGCAAAGCCATTAACTATATCCCTTTAGATAGAAATATTTAAGAACCTATACACAGGAAAGTGGTTTCTTTTCAGTAAACATGGACTGGCTCAATTAGATATTCATAAGGATAAAATAAACCAAAATCCTTATCACACTATTTAGAAAAATCAAGTCCAGGTAGATGGCAGATATAAATGTGAAAAACCTTAGACACGCAGATTTTTTTTTTAAACAGGGCAAAAACAAACAAAAGCATTTATATCCTCTAATTCTGGGAACATATGCCCAACTTTGTTTCATTCCTGAGACCTATATGGTACAAAGAGAAAAATCAATTTCTGCAAGTTGTCCTCTGCCACCTATAGTGGCACATCTTGGATACTCCCCTAATACATACAACATATCTTTTACATGTGTGGATGTTTTGCCTGCATGTATGTCTATGTATTGCATACAGGCAGTGTCCTTGGAAGCCATAAAGTGTTCTTGATTCCCTGGAACTGGAGCTATAGTGAGCCACTATGAGAATGCTAGGAATTGAACCTGGATCTACTGATGAGCAGCAAGGTCATAACTGCTGAGCCATCACTTCAGGCCAATAGTCATACAGTTTTAATACTGAGTACTCAAAGTAACTCCACTGTCCCTCAATAGTAGGAAGAATTGTGTATATATGGTATAGATATGTGGGGTAGGCACTTGTATGAGGGTGCACCTAGAGACTATAGAAGGACAACTGGGTATCATGCTCTGTCCCTCTGCCTTATTCTTTTGAGACGAAGTCTCTCACTCTACTAGTGGATCGGCAGGTGGCAATCCCTGGCATTTTCCCCTTCTCTACCTGCTTCCCCATCTGGGTGTCACAGGCACTGGGGTTATAGGTATGCAAACAGCCACACCTGACTCCCATATAGGTGCTAGGATCTGAATTCATATCCTCATGCTTGAACAGCAAGAACTGGTAAGTCATTGAGCCAATTCTGCACCCCCAGTATTGGGGGAGGTAAGTTTTTAAAAATAGTCACACAATGGAGAGGTGTGAGAAATAACCTATATTTGTGTAGGTATGAATCTCACAAATACGCTTTGGGACACATGAGGACAAGCACGTGCTATATAACTTCACTTCATATATGAAGTTTATGAACAGATAAGTCAAACTTATGATATTAGACATTAGAACCGTGATCAGTAGAAAAAGCAATGAAGGGTGCTCAACAATCTAACGAGTCAGACAGCTAGTTCTGGGTTCTGGGTGACAGGAACTTAACAACGTAATATTTGCCTCAGTTTCTAAAAGTAACTTTCATGAAGCTACATAAAAACCAGGTGACAACTGTACACAGGGTTGTGTTATAGAAAACAATTCTGAGTTTAAGGAACCTGATCTTTTCTAATGGGCAGTAAGCATGGCTACCCTTTGCTGTAAAGAAAGGTATTGTTATACTGAACAATAAGTAAATCTGTCTCTTGCTCCATAGACACCATCTATTTTTCAAGGAAATGTGTTCTTTGCTCTGAAGAGTTCTCATCACAGTCAGTGCCTCTGCTCACCAGATGTGTGGGCTTGTGAAAGGCATATGGAGAATCATCTTGGGGTTTTATCTTTGGGATAGAAGGGAACCTAGGGGGCTGTGGATTCTGCAGAGCTGGTGAGCTCTGGCATTCTGATCTAGGTGTTGAACACAATTCAGTCCGAGAAATTCTGGGCACTTTTTAATGTATAATTATACTTCAGTAAGGAAAGAAATACCAAAAGGACCTATTTCCTACAACCTATATGGCAGAAGACAGCTAACTTAAAACCACATTTCAGATCTCTTTGAGAAGGCCAATAGTCCACAGATGAGATTCATATATGATCATATACTGTGCCACATTCAAATGGCTAAAAATCTATTTTGTAAGACTAAAACTGTCTGTTTTCTAGACATGAACCATTATTTTTTATTTTCATTATTTTTTCAGCATTTACTGTGCTCTGCTCATTTAGTTGAAGATGATTCACTGGTAATTCTTGTGATTGTCCATTACAAAGAATAGTTTCCTAGCTAACTAAATCATAAAACCCACAAATAATTTTGTTCTGTTCACCAAGGATAACATTACATTAAAAAAAAAACTGATTCCATCATATACTTTTAAGAAGATTAATTTTTAACTATGTGTACTTATGCGTGTGTGTGGCGGGGTGGTGGGGAGTAAGTGTACTTGACTGTTGGTGTTTGTGGCGGCCAGTGGAGGCCCTGGGAGCTGGAGTTACAGGTGGTTGGGAACCACCCAAAAAGGATGCTAGGAATCAAGCTGGGTCCTCTTCAAGAGCATCAAACACTCTTAACTTCAGAGCTATTTCTAAGATATATTTCTAGAGAAGTATTGCATTGCAAAGTTTCAAATCTGTCTGGGCACCTCCTCTTTGAGACAGAACTGCTTCACCCCATATTAGGAGGTAAAATCAGTGCAGCCCACTTGGCGCATTCAGTGGAGACTACGGTGTCAACAGCAACAGAATATGCAGAACTTTATTAAAATAATTTCATTTTAACTTGTTTGAGCATAATCTTCTATGCCTGCCTGCAGCAAAGTATCTAAGTGATAATAAAGATAATCTGTGTTATAAGTACAGATAGTCTTCACCCTGGCTCTCCAGGAACTCACTAGGTAGATTAGGTTGGCTTCAAATTTACAGAGATCTGCTGGCCTCTGCCTCCCAAGTGCTGGGATTAAAGCCATGTGCCACCTTGCCCTACTTGCATAAAGGTTTTCAAAAATGTTTTGAAACATGGGTAGATTTAATTAAGGTTTTACAACATTTGTTACCAATTGCTCTCATACTATATAGCATCCATATCTCTCAATGCAAACTTTTCTGGTCACTCTTAGTAGCTATGAGAGCTGGAGCTTACTAATGGATCCTATTGGTTTCTATGCCCCATTTCTTGTATGATCAACAGATATCAATTGGCTAAGTAAAGTTAATCAAAAGTTAATATACCTTTAGCTGAGCCGGGTGAGATAGCATATACCTGTAATCCCAGCACTATGGGAGGCAGAGGCAGGCAGATTGTTATGAGTTCAAGGCCAGCCTGGACTTCAAAGTGAGTTCAGGATGGCCAAGGCTACACAGAGAAACCATGTCTCAAAAAAAACAAAATGAAACAAACAAACAAACAAAAACCAAAACCAAAACTCAACCAACTAAAAAACAAAAACAAAACAAAAATCTCCATACCTTTAGCCCTTAAGGACTTAGAGAAATAGTAATTGACACAGCTTCTCAGATAATTCCTTGAGAAAGCAGAGCCAGCATGGAGAACTCAGTTAAATTCTAACAAATGTTAGTTCTAACTATGTAGACAAATGAACTGCTTTGCAATTATAGACCCAAATTGAGTCAAGTTGTCACATTTAGTTTCTAAAGCAACACATGAATAAGTTAAAGGAGACAAACAAGCTTTCTTAAAGCTATTAACAATCACCTAGAATAGTATCTACCACATATTGATCTTTCTGTGGTGCAATGCATTGTGCTAAGACTTCATGAGCATTTTTTTAGTTCTCATATAATTCCATGAGGTAATACTCCAGTTTGCAGATGATCAAAGAGACTCAGCTGCACACAGCTTGGGTCCAGTCCCCCATCCTAGAAGTGGACAGTTTCAATTCAAATCCAAGTCTCTCTGACCCCAGAGTGTGAAAGCTACAAATGGACAGAAATTCTGCCATATGTTTTACAGCACAAAATTAGTCAAATAATAATTGGCTTAGAATTTCCTAAGCTAGCTTAGTTTCCCAATAATTGTCTTGGTTGCTTTTGAATTTTGAAAAACCAAAACCAAAACCAAAACCAAAACCAAAACACCATGACCAAGGCTACTTATAAAAGAAAGCATTTGATTTGTGGCTTATGAAAGCTAACTGGGAATGGTGTGGGTTTTGAAACCTCAAACCCTGCCCGAGTAACATATCTCCAACAAGGCCACACCTCCTAATTCTTCCCAAACAGTTCCATTCCACTAGCTAGGGACCAAGTAGTCAAAGACATGCCTATGGAGGCGGCCTCATTCAGACCACACAACAATTTTTCTTAACATGAATGATTTACTAATTTTGATATTCTGTAATGATGAAGTTAAGACAGTGGGTTAATTAAAACCAGAAGTACAATATTACCAATATGTAATCATTACTTTTGGAGTTGGGGGTAGCCATTGTTTTGTTCTGTTTAGCCCTGGCTGGCCAGGAACTGATGATCTTCAGCCTGTCACTCCCACGTACTGGGATTACATGCAATATGCCACAAATCCTTGCTTTCTAAAATAAAAAATTCCTAAATATTACAACATATTGTAATCAAAATTCTTCTTGATGTCTGGATGCTACCCACAAACAAATGGGTAGATACTGCAGTACTTATAACACATGTATGGTGCACTGAAAGCACTTTGCTAAAGGAATCATCAAAGCCAGAGCAGGTTTTCAGGCATTCAGTGGCTCAGTTGGGGCTTCTACTTTTGTTCCAGATAGACAAACAGCATTTGAAAGACAGTGCACTTTATCCAGGAAAAATGAATAGCAAAGAAGCCCTTTGGGGTAGGAAAGGGATTATGTCACTGTCTAGAAATCTCCTTTGACAGACTTGGCTCCTTAGCAATGGCAGGCTGTGAAGGGGGAATGCACACCCCAAAGCCCAGGAGATTAAACAAAGCAATTAATAAGATGGGCTATTTAGTTAGGCATTTGTAGATAGGATTCAAGGGAATGGGGATATACTAAAAGTTACACTGGGTCTGGGATTGTTGAAGGTGCTTTTCACAAAAGTATGAATGACATTAAGCGCATGTGGTGTGTGGCATGAGTCTAGCAATATCAGGAATGAATGTTCATATTAGCCTTTAAGGAGAACCAGGCCAGGGAAGTTTCCAGAACCTGAGAAGATTCTGACTTTAACAGATTGTGAAAGCTAATTCAACAGAAGCTGTGGCCTACAATAAAGGAAGCAGGATTGCTACCCCTTCAGAACAGCAAAGTGGTAAATGCTCTAACTTCTGGTCAGTAATGGAAGTAAATGGCTGCCGGTCTGGTTCCTTGAATCAGCTTAAGCAACCAGAAGTGAGAGATGGTGGGACCCTGACCTGTATGGTCTGTTTCCTGGGTCACAGAGCAGAGAGGTGAAGTAGTGGACTACCTGGTAAGTAGGAGCCTTTAGTACTGGGCATGTTCCCTGAAAGATTTAGCTCCAGTATGAGGTCTTTGAAAATCATTACATGATCTTTTTAAAGTGTCAAGATCTTTAGTTCCGTTCTTTCAGCTTCCTGTAAAAGCCACATATTGAAAAGCAGAGTGAAATTGGGCTGTGTGGCACCTTCCCTCTTGAGACTGTGATATATCAACAGCAGAGATTTTAACTCGTTGGCCATAGCTGTATAGCCTTGATTAATCTACTTATGGTAGTTCAACTGTGGCAACAGTTCCAACTTACTATATGATTCAACTTAAAATTTTTTTTTTCAAATTTATATTGGTGTGAAAGTTCATGTTAGTTTTTATTGTCAGCTGATATTGGCTAGAGTCACTTGGGAAGAGAGAACCTTATCTGAAAGATGCCATAGATCCAGGCTGGCCTGTGAGTATGTCTATGGGGCACTGAGATTGCTAATTCACTGAGGGCTCACTGTGGATGTCAGCATTCTTTGGGTAGGAGGCCATGACTATTTAACCAAGTTAGCTAATCAAGGTAGTTAGGGAGTGAGCCAGCAAGCTTCATTCTTCTATGGCTTCCACTTTGGGATCCAGCTTGACTTCCTACCCTGATTTCCTCAATAGTAGAGTGTGACCCGAGAGTATAAACCAGATAAACCCTTCACAAGCTGCTATTTGTCGGTGTTTGTCACAGCAATGGAGATCAAGGTAGAACAAATATAGAAACCACACTTGAAAATGTCTTCATTATATAGAATTTGACTCCCTCCCCACTTCTTTGGAGTCATACTTCCAAGTGTCATTCACCTGTGTCACCACCCCTCCTGCCAATGTTCCAGGCACTCTGGCCTTCTTTACTCCTGGCTCAAGCTTTGGCCCTCACAGTGTCCTCTTTTCAGAAAGCTCCTTCCATGCTACCTTCTTTATGTTCTTTGGTCCTCAGCTCCGTCACCAGAGCATCCTTCCCTGATCATCTCCTCTAGGATATACTCCCAGTACCCTCCATTAGTTCGTCTTTCATTCCTCATGACAGCACTTAATTCTCTATGAGGTTAAAGAGTATGCTTTATTCATTAGTGTAGTTTGTTCCCCTTAGCTCACCAGCTCCTCTTGTAGGCTATAAAGCCTTTAGTGCCTTAGAATTTTGTCATGTTCATGGCCTATTTTTATGCTTTGGCATATACTTCTGGAGATTTACAGGACAGTTGGGCTAGGGCTTCCTGAGAAAAAGCCTGCATCAGTCTCAGGTCCCCAAGGAGTCTGCAGGAGGACTCACAGACTCTTAGGCCTCAGAGGTGTCATTTAGCTCCCCTAAGATAGAACAGAAGGTCAGTGTGCTGAATTTGGGTCTTTTCTGTGCCATGCCGTACCATCCTCTCTTTAGTTGTGACCAGAAATGTCAAAGAACTCAGTAACATTACTGTACTGCATTAAAGAAATTACATGAGATATTCAACACGTGGCAGCTAACTTTCCTAACTGAAGGTATTGGAAATATGCTATGCATATTTAAGGCAGTGCTGTCATATGGCAGATGAATCATACTAAACACATTTTCAACCTAACAATACTTCTAACTGGTGAGGCTACGGCTTCAACCTAACTGGAAGACCACCTTTTGATTTGTTATTTAAATGTTACTGAAACGTTGATCAGATAAGGCCAATCGCAAAGAATTCTTTTGTGGGTTGCACGCAAACATATCGAAATAGGATATTTGCGATAGTAGAATGGATGAACAATTAACAGTGGTATTTTGAGTTTATAAAAATTGTTTAGAGAAGGAAATAAACCATAATAATCTATGAAAATATGCTATAGGCAACAACAGTAAGGTAGCCAGATGAGTAATTACTATGCAGATATCAATAAACTTCAGATGTATGAGCACAGCAAGTTAGACGATGACCTGGGGATGACTCCATGGACAATGGCAGCAGGAAAAGATGGAATCCATGAGGAAATGCTTCAGAAATGTGCTAGATATATGAATATTTCAAAAGCACCCATGAATGGTACAAATACTTGCACAAGGAGAAATGGCTGCTTTTAGAAAGATTCAGCCTCATGAAGCACTCAGTTCTACCTAAGAGAGCCTGGATGTTTATTATAATCACAGTAAGAAGACTAAATATTGGGGGAAGGTCAGTAATCAAAAAGATTCCACAGTATGCATTAAAAAGAAGACAAGAATTTCTTGAAATGCTCCAAAAGAAAATTAAAATGAGGGAAAGGGATACTCCTAACACTTAATATAAAATAATGTAAAATTATAAAATAATTAAGACAAGAATTGACATATGAATGGATAGAACAGAATAGGAAGTCTAAAAATAAGCCTACATTACAGAATTTGTCATTTGAAAAGCACCTCAAATCTCAAAAGCAACTCTCTTAAAAAAAATCAGGGGGTGTTTTACAAAGCATACTGTATTTATCCTATTGCTATACCCTAACCAAAGCAGAAAGACTTACACTTGAAAGCTAAAAAGAATAAAAATGCGATAAGAAAACAAGGGAGATTATCTTTTTATTAGTTCAAGTGGGAAACCTATTATTTGAATTTTAGAGATAAAGAGAAGGCTGATAAACATAACTGTGTGAAGAAAATCTAAATCTGTGCAGAAAAATAACCCACATAAAATGATAGTCTGAGGGAAACTATTGTTATCTTATAGTACAAGGGGCTAATCTTGTTAACAATGGAACACTTTAAGTGACTTTAATACATAAACTCATATGCAGTTAAGCAAATTTTTAGAATAGTGGAAAAAAAGATAGACACTAAAGGGTTGCAAATCTAAAGGAAGCTGCCTTTAGATTGTTCAATGTGTATTTGACCCAAACCATCAAAATTATATGTGCATCCTAACAAATACAATCTTATTTTTCATTTTAATTGAAGAAACCAAGTACTACAATGACAGGAAGGCCAAATGAGTAGACAAGCTTTCAACATGTAAGTACCATCTGTGATGGAGAATACCTTTTTGGATTCCTAAACTCTGGAAGGACCAACTACTTACTAAGCCTGGAATTTTCTATTTTTTTGTGTGTATATTTATTGTGTGTGCATACTTTATGTGCACATATATGTGTGCAGCTGTGCATGCCCGTGGAGAGATAAACAGAGGATGTCAGGTGTCCAACTCCATAACACTGTTCTTGAACCAGGGTCTCTCACTGCGCCTGGAGTTAGGTTAGCAGCCAGCAAGCCCCAGGAGCCCTCTTGTCTCTACGCTGCTCCCACCAGAACTGGATGTATACAGCTATGGCCAGCTTTTTATGTGGATTCTGAGAGGTCTTGAACTCAGGTACTCATGTTTGTGCAGCAAGTGCTGTTAGTCACTGAGCCATCTCCTCAGCTTGTTTCCATCCTTTTTGATTCTGTGTACAAAACAAAACTATAAATTCTGTGGGCCATGGTTACTATGCCGTGAAAACAATTCTATAATGATGTGTACAGGCTTGGTCAGAGTAACTGAAATGTTATGAACACGACAACCTGCCCTTACTTTTTTCAAGCATGCGGCATATGGTAAGAACACATCACTTACTTCCTGCTGTGCAATGTGAAATGATTTTATACTCTTAATTGCAACATACTGAAATAAAAGGAAGTAAAAAAGAAAAAAACTAATAGAACTGTTATACTCCAGTCCACTGTTTGATGCTGGAGGAACAACATAATAGTCCAGGTCTCAAGGTGGTGTAAGACAGTCTGAGAGGGCCTAGGATGTTGTATTTCTCAGTGGACCATTTTCAAGTGTACTTCCTGAGCAGAGCACCTGAGTACATACTTTAGTACATTTTATTAGTAGAGGATTTAGTTTTCAAAACCATACAGTATTAGATGATTGTTAGTTCCACAGAGATTGGATGAGGGTCAGTTGTCATCTATTATAGTGTGCCAAGATATGCTTAAGTTAGGAACTAATTTATTTATAATTAAATTGGCTTAGTTAAAATTCTTTTTTCATTACTTCTCAATCACAAGCATTTGGGAGGTGGACAAGGTGTTAGAGGA
The DNA here is from genome assembly GCA_907169655.1 of Acomys percivali. Classification (NCBI taxonomy): domain Eukaryota; kingdom Metazoa; phylum Chordata; class Mammalia; order Rodentia; family Muridae; genus Acomys; species Acomys percivali. The sequence continues at coordinate 58,251,889 of OU015747.1, forward strand.
CAATTTGCAGGAGTAAGTTCTCTCCTACCACCATGTGGGTGCTGGGCTGGGGAGAAAGTGCTATTCTGGGGTTCCTTACTTTAAAAAAAAAAAAAAAGAAAAGAAAAAAGATATTCGTTAGACAACCGCAGTACTTGCTCTCCAGTTAGCCAAAAGAAGAATGAAAAACCAAAACAAAACCCCCACAAATTACGACTTCTGAATTAAAAAGTGAAGAAAAAAATGGACAAAACTCTTTACTCCAACAAGAACAGATTCACCTACTCAGTGTAAACACACGTATAAACTCCTGAAGGAAAGGAAAGTTCCCAAAACTGTCTTGTCATAGATGAGTTATTTTACAGTTTAAGCCACTGAAGCTCAGGGTAGGAGAGGAGGATTGGGAGCAATGTCAACTGTTGCTTACCCAAATGTATCCATGGGCAGTTGGAAGTTTTATCTTGCTACAGGCTTAGAAATTTTAGCTCTTTGTAGGTATAATGAAAGAGGTGATGATGCACTGTTCTGAAGAGTGGTAAAACTAGAAGACTTCAGTGCTGGGAAATGAGAGTGCACAGCATAGTTAGTTAGGTGAAGTACAAGAGTTCTAGTGGGGGAGCTCTCCAGAGTGGAGAAGACTGAGTTCGTTAGAGCACAAGAGTCCGATGTGCCGCTTTGGGGAGACTATCAATTTTCTGCTTTGAGCCTCTTCTTAACAAAATGGCTAATTCCGAATGTGGATAGGTTTCTGTGTGAGGTCCACTCTAAATTGGTAAGCTGTTATTCTTTTATCACTTGGGTGACTGTGGCCTGAAATGCAGCACTGAGAGAGGGTAGTGACAACCTTCCCAAGCCACATCCCTCTCCCTTCACTGCAGGAACCCCAGCATCTACTGACCACACAGAGGAAAGCACAGTTCACTTCGTTATGAAGAGAAACTCCTGCTTCACAAAACTCCAGGTCCCCCGGACCACTTGCTTCTAGGAATCACTCTAATTTTTAAATGATGCACATACATATAATTTTTGTCCTAAATACCTTAGGAACTTTTAAAAAAGTGTTTATCAGGAGAAATTATAAAATCAATTAATAACATTTACAATAACTACATATTTATCAATTCTTTATTCTGTTATAAAAATAGTACATCTAGTTTTTTGGTTGACCATGAGACTTTGTGTGCCATACCTCCTGCCCTTGTCACCATGGGTGGTCGAGTCATATTAAATCTTACTTTATCTGTGGGGTCAACCACTCTTTATAACCTGGTGGCTTCGACAACCCTCTGAGCTTCTTACTCATTATGAGCTCAGGATTTCTAACAGGGAAACATAGCACATCCTGGAATACACGCCACTAACTTCCATTAGACAGTAGCAATCCAGCTTCAGAGGCAGAGAATGGGATGTGAAGTGTGCTGGTAGATGCTTTGTTTCTTAACCTTTCTAGGAAGTGTTTCTCATTAGACTCTTTCTAGAGAGAAGGAAATAAAAATGGGTAGTGGTAGGTGAGGCTTTTTGGTTGATGACTTCATCAGCTTCATTTCTGTTTTTAAACAGGGTGTTTGTTTGAAGCTAGATAAAAGAACAAGGCAGAGACCGTTCTTGTTCTCTTTTTAAGCAGCAAAATGTCACAGTATGGCATCTTTTCTTTCAAGCAGGATCCCTTTGAGACATTCCTGGAACAGCAGCAGAGCCCATGAAGATCAGCAAGGCAGCTGACCTCTGGGAACCCAGCAAAGACTGGGCGCCATTGAGGTCAGACACGTTCTTAGCAGATGCTCGCCGAGAAGCTTTGATCACAGAGCCCTCTGAAGAGGAGTGGCCGCACGCCCTGTGAGAGGCACTACAGGTGGATTTATAATTTAGGGAAGGAAATTTACAAAGATGTTTTTGGACATCAAAGAGTTTTCTTCTTTCCCATAAAAAATAAAGTCATATGAGTCTCTAAATATATACACACAGACAGCCCTATAAAATAGGCCAGAGAGTAAGTGCCCAAGTACTGCTAGTTTTAGCTTTTATACTTTTAATTATTTATATCTTAACAAAAGTGTTTAACAAATATAAGTGCAATCAGAATGAGAAGTCAGAGGAAAATGGAATATCTTTCAAGTTGTTAATACACACACACACACACCACACAGACACACACACACACACACACACACACCCCACAGGCACATACACACATGTGTCCCTAAATTCCCCACCCATCAAATTATTCCTTAGAAGAAGAATGGGGGAATGGTTTTCACTTTATGTAGAGAAGTTTTGTCAACACTCAGCTCCCAAGTGGAAGAAGCTCAGACATAAGAAGGAATAAAGAACAGTGAAAAGGGCATATGTGGACATACTTAACAGAATTTAAGTGGCTATTACAACTGCTATAATAGTAGGAGATTTTAAGTATATATTAGAAGAAAATATGTCAATATCATATATGGTTTATATAGGGCAGAAAAAGGTGACCATGGTATATTCTAAAGGTAAACAATGAGCTCTGGCCCAGCAAGAAAACTGTGTAGATGAGGGCATTTGAAAAGTTCAGTCTCTGGATGCCACGGTGAAGGGAGGGAACAGCCTCCCCACAGTTGTCCTCTGACCCCATGTGTGCTGCAGCACACTCATGCCCACACTCACGCACATGTCATACACACTCGAGCTTCTGCACAACCCCACACACTAATAGTAAATAAAATTTAGGCTGGGCATGGTGGTGCATGCCTTTAATCCCAGCACTGGGGAGGCAGAGGCAGGCAGATCTCTGGGAGTTTGAGGTCAGCCTGGTCTACGAAGTGTGTCCAGGATAGCCAGGGCTGTTTATTAAAGAGAGAAATCCTGTATCAGAAAAACAAACAAACAACAACAACAACCTAAAATTTCAATTTAAAAAGTTGAGCTCCATAGTAAGCAATAATAACTCTATATTTAATGCACCTAATAACATGATCTAAAGTTACATATTAAATAATATTAATGAAACAAAACAGAAGTAAAAAAAAATACAGTGAGGAAAAAACTGCAGTATCTTTCAGGTACATCAGACAAAATGATTTATAGGATGAATATGATTTGAATGTTTGACCCAATAGTCATTTGTACCCATACTCTATTTCAAAGTTTCAGAATGCATATATTACTTTTGAATAGACATAGATCTTTTTTTAAAAAAATCAACCATATGTGAAGGCAAATTACAACAAATTAAAAAAAGCAAATTTATATAAAATAAAAGCTTAAAACATATTTATTTTTTGTGTATGAGTGACTCCCTATATGTATGTGCACTATGTGTGTTCCTGGCCAGAAGAGGGAAATTGGATCCTGCTGTATGCAGCATGGCTGAGGACAAGGGGGTGAAGAAATAACACATAGATACAGATATTCTGGGATCAAATAGTCTGTGCACTATTTGATAGAGAAACCACAGAACCCTGGAAGTTCAGCATATTTACCTAACGGGGTTGAGCAGGCAGGGTTATTACATACATCTGAAGTAAGTACAGTTATTGCATACAGATAAATAGGGAGGTAGGGTTCATATACACAGCTGGATCAAGGAGGCGGGGTTAGTTCATCTCTGCAGGAACACTATGTGAAAGGGAGCAGCAGTCTTCAGAAACATCTGGCAGAAAAAGCTATGGTGGACATTTTCTGTACATGCTATCAACATCCACAAAGGACCAGAGGAAGGCTTTGGCATTTCCCTGAGCCTGTGGGTGCAAGGTGGGGGACAGCTTTGTTATTTCCCTCTGGGTCTTAGGTGAGGTAAGGGGCCGGGGATAGGCTTTGTCATTCCCCTTTTTTGTCTGAGGCTAGGGTCCTTGACAGGGACATGCCCTTGTCAACTACACATTCACCCATGGCCTCAGGGCTTCCTCTGTCCCCTACAGGATCCTCTAGAACTGGAGTTACCACTGGTTGTGAGCTGTCATGAAGGTGCTGGGGACCAAAGCAGGTCCTCTGCAAGAACAAGTGCTCTTGACTGCTCAGGTGTCTCTCCAGCTTTCAAACCCACACAAAATAAAATCTTTGACTGCAAAGAATCAGACTAAAAATCAGTACCAAGAAATACCTAGAAACCTATAATAAACCAATCAATATAGTTACTAATAACATATGGGTGAAATAAAAAGGTCACAGAGGCGATTCCATACTGTCACTTTCCAGAGCCTAAGGCAATTCCTGTAATATGTTAGAGACCTTGATCAGGCAAATCTAGGAGTGCAGAAAAGAACTTGAAGACTCACCAGAATGATGAAAAAACGTTTAGTATAGATAGACCTTAGTGGGGTTAAAAGAAATAAGGCATTCAGAAAGAGTAAGGTACATTCTTATGCTCTGTATGGCTATCCAAGGAGGACCTCCAATTGTCTTATTGTCTTTACAATAGCCATAGACAGGATCCTTTTGAGTTTTAAAGCAATTGGCTTCAAAGAGATGCCCAAATGCCATTGCTGGATCATTCCTGAGGGGACTCCCGACATAGTTGCAATTGATAAGGTAATGCTGTGGAGCACAAATTTAAGAAAGGCAGGTTGTCTTTATCATAAACTAAGTTAATAGTCTTGCTTGAGATTCTCAGGACATACACATTTAGGCATTAAATCTATTTTATTGATATTTGTCACAAAATATCTACATATGAAATCTACAGTCAGTGTTATGCAACATGTAGTTTAAAAAAATAAGGTACTGACGACCTAAACTGGGCCATAACATATATGTGAAACAAGCCCATCCAAATATGTACTTAATCTTTCTATTCCATAGCCCTTGGACATCTAAGGTCTCTGCTACTTGATGCCATGTCCTGCAGAAGCAGGTATGGTGAAAAAAACCAATGTTAGTAAAATGACTCTTTCATCTGGAACTCTACTCCAGTTGAGGCATTCTCTAATGGCCTACCTGGCCTGATGCCCTTGCTTCTACTAAGTGGACTCTATTAAATTAACCCTGACTTACAGCCATGCATGTGTTGGTGCCAAACTAGACTCAGCAGGAGCAATAACATAAATCCCTTATTGAGAATGCCCCACCACAGTCCTGAACTGTTGTTTCTCTGATTTCATTCCAGTCGACGGTGACAGGTGTCCTTGCCTTGTGCCTCAGTTTTCACTTGCTGTGTTTGCTCTAAGTCTATATGTTAGGAATTATACTCCATCACAACAGTACACAGGACTCAACGCCTGTTAGAATGGAGCCTTCTTCTTACCACTATTTACTCATTCTTTCCAATTTAGAATTACTTGAATGCTTGGGCTACTTTCTAAACAATTTAGAACACAAGACTCAAAGCTTGATGCTACTAGCTCTGCTAATAAATGAATCTATTTTTAAATTCCTAAAGGAAGCATAGCACACTGGTTAAGAGTGGCTTCTGCATGCAGGCCCCAAACCTGAAAACTAGACATGTAGGTACAGCTTTGTGCACATTTTTATACACATTGACTTTTTTAATTTTCAAAATGAGGGTAATGGCAGACTGCCTCATACACCAATATACAGATAATCTACAATGCCTGTTAAACAGGCAACATTCAGTAAGTGTCAGCTGCTGCCGTGAACATGGTCGCTGCTTATCCTGTTTCACAGGCTGCATTACTGTCACTTAGCTTAGTGAAGAAGATCTCCTGATCCCCTATATTGCTTCCTTTCAGATCTGCTTCTAAGATACAAATCTATTCTTTGTAATATGGGTGTAGAAAATGGGACCATTTTCAAATCAAAGGAGGTAATTTGTTGCTTAAGCTATCTTCTTATTCTTTCAAAAAGAAAAAGGCTATAGTCAATATCCGAGCCCATTCATACTGCTCTGTATTTAAGACACACAACTTTCATAGGCACCCTGTTGTCTTGGCTTATCTTGAAAGACAGCTAGAGTTTCATTCAGAGTGTCTTATTTGAAAGTTACACAAAATCAAAAAAAAAAAAAAATGGGATTGTAGCTTTGAGTACCAGCCTGGTCCATTCCTACACAGTAATTTTGGGTCTCAATCCTGGAGTTTTTAAGCTCTGACTAAGAGATTAAATCTGAAAAATAAAGATACCAGTAGACTTTAGCATGTAATAGAATACTTATGAGAAATGAATGGATGCATTTTAAAAATATGAATATGTATGAAGATAAAATGCTAACAATAATCATTTTATGATTCTAGTTTATGCAATGTCTCTACCACCATTCACACAGAGAACAATATTGTGGTTTAATAAAGCTTTAGACATACCACTTCCCTCTGATATTTTAAGGTCTTATCACACACACATACACATTGAGAAAAAGGAAGTAGAATTAGTGTGTATGTTTTGAATGTGGAATAATAACAATGAAAAATAAAGAAATGATTTAACTGCAAACTCATACAGGAAAGCTCAACAAGAATCCAGGTCCTTAATACCTTCTGCTCAGCTAACACCTTCGGGGAAACAAGAACTTGTGGTTCATTCTTTGAAAAAAAATAGACTCTAAATGCATAGGATTTAAAGTTACATACACCCCAACACTAATTACCCAACTTGAAACCCTGGAGCAAGTACTCAACATTTGGTACTTTCAGAATTCTCCAGAAAATACGCACTTTCAATAAAATAGAAATGTTGACAAAAAATTTAAGCCAGAACACACACACACACACACACACACACACACACACACACACACACACACACACACAC
>OU015747.1:58258558-58280095 GCA_907169655.1 Acomys percivali
CACACACACACACACACACACACACACACACACACACACACACACACCACATTTCTCTAAGCATCCAAATGGATGTCCTAGGTTCAGCTGGGTGCAAGGAATGAGCCATGGTTTTCAATACCTTTTCTCAAGCTCTGATTTAGGAGTAATTCTGACCTATGCTCTTCTAGGAGTACTGATAAGTGTTGACTCAACCTGGGGCAGGGTTGTTGAAAAGACTCTGTGTTCCATTTCAGGGCTGACCTCTGTCACCTCCTCCAGTGTTTGCTGCTTCTCTCTTTGGTTTCACTAGGGATTGGTTACTAAAACTAATCTTGTGACTCACAGACCATGAATTACTCTGCTGTTACTTTGCAGGAGTCATCACAGAAAGTACATTCACAGCTGCTTAAAATTAACACTTGTTTCTTATCAGAAATGGCTCTGACTCTTTTTCTGACATCAACACATTATTGAAAGTTCAGTAATATAAATCCTTTGTCCTTCCTAACTCTGCCCTTTCAAGCCTGCAGCCAGAAATAACAAGGGACTGTCTATCAAAAAATCCAAGTCGTCCCAAATGCATGAAAATTCCCAGTGCTCAACCTCTTCAAAGATGGGTCCAGACTTATTCTGAAGTTTTTAATCTGAATGTGGGCAGCCAGTACATGATATGAATTTAAGCAACACCTTGACCACACTTGTGCCATGTTTAGATTTTCTGAAGCGAAGAAAACAATGAAGATAAACATACTTATACAAGATTTCATTTTCTCACAAATGGGCCCAAGGGCTCTCTCAATATTTAACTGACAGTAGGCACCAAAGTAGCAACTTTGACTAGATACAGTGGGGAATTTATTCAGTATTAGATTGTCCCTGACATGTTTTCACTTCTATAAACAAGGTCAGTTGCCCTAACAGCACAGAATGTGCTTGATCACAGGTGTGAAGGAAGTACATCAGGAGCTATGCTTGACCCCAATCTGATGAAGGTAGGAAGCAGGTAGCCTTATAAGCCCTGGACTAACATAATCTGTGGCCATTCTCTGAATCCAAGGTATAGACCTAGCCAGTGTCCATCACCCTGGTCAGTATTTAATAAAGTTTGCTTCAAATCTCGCTCAAAACTTGTGGTAGTGGCCTTATTCTCACCCAGTTGGGATTAACATTTTCTCTGTTCAAACCACACCCTGTATAGCCTGCGTAAAGCCTATAGATCCATGGCTAGATGAAGACTTGTTTGAAGGCCAAGCTCAGGGTCTTGTCATTCTGTGTCTCAGTCACAAAGAGAGAGCTGAGCACACCGAAGACACTCAGATATCACCTGCACAGCAGGGACCTGCGTGTACCAGGGCCAGTTAAGCACTGATGTTCCAGGCTGGTGGTTTTTGCCATGCCATTGTTTATAGGTTTAGTTATTTCTATTTATTTTATATAAGTAATAATGTTTGCCTGTATGTATGTATGTATGTATGTATGTATGCATGTATGTATGTGCATCACCTGGTTGCCTGGTGCCTGTGGAAGACAGATCACAGTGTCAGATCCCCTAGAACTGGGGCTACAGGCAGTTGTGATCTGACATGAGGGTGTTGGGAACGAGTACCCAGGCACTGTGTGAGACAGTGAGTGTTCATAAGCTCTGAAACATCTCTCCAGTCTCTGTACCATCTTCTAACCATTTAGAATTTGAGGACTGTCAACCTCCAGCCACTCTCCAAGAGAGGCTATCAGAATGATCTTTCATTTCCACTGGAAGCAGTCACATTTCTCATTTTCATCTGATCTTTACCAATATTTCTTAAATTATTTTATTTTTATGGTTATATGTTTATGTGTGTGCTCTGTGAGTGCGTGTGTGTGTGCGTGTGTGCACGTATATGTATATGTGGGCTTCTTTATGAGGCATGTATGAAGTACTGAGGGAAACTTGCAGGAGCTGATTCCTTCCTCCATGTGAATACTGGGGATCGAATTTAGGTCATCAAGTGTCTTACCACCTAAGCCATCTCACCGGCTCCCTATGAAGATCCCCAAATGCAGTGTTTTATTTAATACACAGAATGATATTTGCTCAGTCAAAAAAACCCAGGCATCTATGACATGGAATGTGAGGAAAAAATGAGCTTCTCAAAAATCCATTAAGGCAGTACCTTTGGTAAGAAACCAATGCCTACAAAATTATCAGATAAATAGCTCCCTAAATTAAATACGAATAAATTAAAAGTATGTTATATATGAGAGATAATTTGAGTTCTTTTGGTTAATTGTTATTCAGCTTTCTCCCATTAAAAAAATTAACCCTGACAAAAAAAAAAATTTCAGTAGCAAATGCTGTGAGGCAAGACAGTGGGCCTGGCTTGTCCAGAGGCAGAGAGCAGTCTTCAGCTACCTCCGAGCTTTGTAGAACAACATGCTTCACACTATTTAAAACTGTGTCAATGTCTAAAATTCTGGTCTTACAGACAAAGCAGTTCTCAAGCTCCTGAAATCCACTCTGAATAGCTAATGGGGAATGTGGTCTGGAAAAAGCTACAGAAAAAGCTGACACCCAGAACAATTCTGTAATTTTTATAACTCACATTTTTAGAAAAGAGGTAGGAAGCAAGCAGATTCTAAAGAGGCCCTTTTCTTAGTTACATAAAATCAAGTATTTCTAATCTAGGAACAGAGTAGCACTTTCTTACATTAGATGCCTTCACTTCTCACCATTTAAGGTTAATTTAACAAGATAGCTAATGTTGAAAATTGAAGGCAATTCAATTTTAAAATTGCAATTCAGTTTGGTGGAAGCTGTCAGACTAGCAGACTAATGCCAACTCATGTTCTTTCCCACGAGTCTCACTATTTTTGCTTTTATTGATACACAGCGAATGCGCATCCACACTGATACTCCAGCCGGTATGTCAGCCCTAAAGTTGGGTTCTAGACTACAAGGCTTCCAAGGCAGCTATTCTAGAAAACAGCAGTGGGGTCTGAGGAGGCGACGACGACGGCAGTGAGGTCGACGAGCAGGAAGCGCTGTGAGGAAGATCATAAAGAAGAGGACCCTTAGGGAACCTAAAATGCTCCAAGGTGCTGTCGGTAAGAGCCAGAAAAGGTGGGTCTCCACGCTATTATTACAGTTCAAGTTAAGGTCACGTCCTGGGGAACTGAGAAGCAATCCTAGAAAATAAGGCCTGAGAATTACTGGAAATGGGGGGAGAGCTCTCAAGATAAAGAAGGCTGAAGGGTTACAGTAAGAACATGGAGAGTTCTGAATGCCAAGGAGATTCTTTTTTTTTCCCCCGCCCCAAAGTCAGGGTTTCTCTGTGTAGCCTTGGCTTCCCTGGACTTGCTTTGTAGACCAGCTGGCCTGGAACTCACAGAAATCCGCCTGCCTCTGCCTCCCGAATGCTGGGATTAAAGGCGTGCACCACCATGCTCTGGTGATTCTTGATGTCATCTGGAGTGTGTGGGAAGTAAGCAAGGATCTCACTCTCAGACGCTACCTGTATGAACTATATTTTCCTTGTTCCACTCTGCTGAACAAGAAGAAAACAATTATAATAATGGGGTGATCTTTTTAGTGAGACACATCCTATCAGATTCTTTGGCTATCCTTTCTTACCTATGAAACTTGAGCCAGTCACTTCCCTCTTCTGACCCTAATTCTCAGTTCAGTGCTCAGGACACATGTGCTGACCACGGCTTCATGTGTGGGAAAGTCAGCAACAGACTCCAAGCCACTTCATTACAGGATGACTCCTCCTGATGAATGGGATCATTCATAAAAAGCAAGCAGGCAAGCAAAAACAAGGAGAACGTACTGTGTCTCAGGCATTTTACTCTATAGAATTTGCAGCTGTTCCCAGCTAAGAGAATCTCAAGTAGTGCTATGTACGGTTATTTTTCAATTAATTTAGCAAACCTGCTAGGCTAGTAACATGTTTTTTTTTTCTTGAAGAAATATACATATTTTTCAGGCTAATAACTTTTGTCAGCTATTGCCACAGTGATCCTATATAACAAACCATCCTGAATTCAGGGACTTGAAATAACAAACATCCTCATGGTCACAGGTCTGTAATCTGACCACAGATCAGACAGTACAGGCTGTAATTAAATGAGAGTCTACCAAGCAAAAGCCCTCCTCATGGCTAATGGCCAGTCATGAATTTCACTAATGGGTAGAGAGACCCCTGGGTATTAGTTATAATGTATGAATCTGCAAATTATTCTTTTAGACTTTAACACAGTATGTGTATTCTATTTCTTACTTTATCCCTCTTTCTAGGACTTTCCAATGGATAAGCTGATATAAGCAACTTCAGATGCAAACTGCATGGTGCCATCCAAAACCTTCCATGATGTGATCCCAACTTATTTCATCTGATGTTCTTGTGGGAAGTAGGCATGTATCCTAACTTGTTTGTGTGCATGTGCATTGCATGCAGAGGCCAGTGGAGAATACCAAAGGTCATATATTCTCTGTCCTATTCCCTTGAGAAATCTCTCACTGAACCTGAAGCTCATTGTTTTGGATTGGCTAACTGCTCAGAGAACTTCTAGGATCTACTTGTCTCTGCACCTCCAATGTTGGGGTTACAAGCATGCTGGTTGTGCCTGGCTTTTCTACGTGGATGCTGGGGACTCTCAGATCCTTGTGCTTGCACAGCAAGTTTTACCCACTGTGCGAACCTTGCCCCCAGGCCTTACTGTATGATTCTTCTATTCCCTTATGATATAAGCACATTATTCTTGCTCAACTAATCTACTGTTTCAAAATATGTCTTCAGTCTATTATTTTATATTTAAAAAAATAATACAAATGCCTTTGTTTAAGCTTTGGTCCTTATTTTAAGGGTCTATTCAAGTCTCACCTTTTAAACTGAAGATTTTCTAGTGACCTCCATCTTTAATTTGTCTTTCTATAATCTTTGGTAATGCTATTTGTACCAATGAAATTTATCACAGCCATTATGAATTCTTATTTACATGTGTCTTATCATATTGTAGATCATAACTTTTTTATTTTTAATTTAAATTTTTTTTTTGACTTTTTGAGGTAGTGCCTCATGTAACCCAGACTGACCTTGAACTTGCTATGATTGGAATGACTTTAAACATCCAATCCATCTGCTTCCCCATCTGCCAAGTGCTGAGATTTTAGGCATGGGCCATTATTCTCAGATAGTCCTAATATCTTTAAATATAAATTTCATATCTGTGACACATATTCCAGGTTATACATTGAAGATTCATCTTTCTTTCTTTTCTTTTCTTTCTATCTTAAAAAGAAATCCTGATCCTTCTTAGATGGAAAGTACCCAGCTAAAATTACTCACTTTTCAAACTCCCTGGTAAATAGTGATGCCCATGTGTCTCTAAGTTCTGACTAAAGAGATGAGCAAAAGTCTGTAGTTGGCATAAGGTTATTGTGTAATTGAAATGCTGATTTCTGTATCCCCAATATCTGGTTGCAAGCCTTGTTCTAAGAATCTCCTTTCCTAATGTTGTATAAATTCAGTTCCCGAATTGTCCCCTTGTATGCCAGTAAAGCAGCTTACACCTAGTTGTTGAGCAGGAGAGAGAACAGGGCTGGACTTCTTGCTATCCAAGAGAGGAGCTATTAGATAAGCAATCCTCAGTCAGAGGATCCAGCCACAGGCAGAGGTGCAGCAGAGATGAAGAAGATCCAGCTGGGAGCAAAGAAATAAAGTAACTTGGCGGTTTTCTCAGAGATGGAGTCAGGATAACATAGAGGTTTAAGAACATCCTTAAACTGCTCAACATTGTGTTTTAAAGCTTTATAAGCAAATATAAAAGGCTCTCAATTATTTGTGTGATAGCCAGGGTAAGAGAGAAACTAAGAAACAAACACAGTTATATGAAAATACCTTCAAAAGTCTGTTTGTACAGATCTTCAGAAAAGTTAGTGTTTTCCTCATTGGAAGGAAGCAAAATATTAATTTAATGCCTTAAAGGAAGAAGAGCCTTAAAGCTTAGGTCATTGGTGACAATGGACATAAGACAATGGGATAATTAGGATATTGACAATGTGCTCATAGTGGACAAATATATTCATAAGTAGCTGCATGACACCGGGTCAGGCTAAGTAATGATGTTTTTTTCTTCAAGCAGGGGCTCATGTAGCCATGATGGGCCTTTAACACAATTTTTGAGTTGAGGATGACCCTGAACTTCCCATCTTCTGTCTCCACCTCTTGAGTGCTAGGATTACAGGTATGTACCATCATGCTCAGTTCACACATGCTGAAGGTCAAACCCAAGGCCTAGTGTATGCTAGGAAATTTTAAGTATAACCCCAGCATCCAAATGGTAATTTTTACTTATTTGGTTGTTCAAATAGTAATTTTAAAAGACACAAATTAAGTACCACTTTCTTTTCTTTTCTTTTTTTATAAGAATTTTATTTTAATTAATTAATTAATTAAACAGGGTTTCTCTGTGTGGCCTTGGCTGTCCTGGACTCACTTTGTAGACCAGGCTGGTCTCGAACTCACAACAGTCCATCACCATGCCCAGCTAAGCACCTCTTTCTTTCTTTCTTTTTTTCTTTTCTTTAAGCACCACTTTCAATAGAGAGAAAAACACTTTTAATTCAGGAAATCAAGAATAAGTTGCTTTCCTCAATAGAAGAATCTCTGATGGTTGAGAAGCACTTAAAGAAATGTTCAACATCCTTAGACATCAGAGAAATGCAAATCAAAACAACTATGAAATTCCATCTTACACCCATCATAATGGCCAAGATTAAAAACTCAAGTGGGGGCTGGAGAGGTGGCTCAGAGGTTAAGAGCATTGACTGTTCTTCCACAGGTCATGAGTTCAATTCCCAGCAACCACATGGTGGCTCACAACCATCTATTAATGTGATCTGATGCCCTCCTCTGACCTGCAGATGTACATGCAGGCAGAGCACTGTATACATAATAATAATAAATAAATCTTAAAAAAAAAAACCTCAAGTGGCAGCACATGCTGGCAAGGATGTGGAGAAAGGCGAACACTCTGTCATTGCTGGTGGGAGTGCAAAGTTGTACAACCACTTTGGAAACCAATCTCAGAAAATTGGGAATAGTTCTGCCTCAAGACCCAGCTATACCACTCGTGGGCATATACCTGAAAGATGCTCCACTATATCAAAATGACACTTGTTCAGCTATGCTCATAGCAGCTTCATTCATAATAACAAGAAAATGGGAAAAACCTAAATGTCCCTCAACCAAAGAATGGATAAAGAAAATGTGGTACATTTACACAATGGAATACTACTCAACTATTAAAAACAAAGACATCATGCAATTTTCAGGCAAATGGATGGAACTAGAAAAGATCATCTTGACTGAGGTAACCCAGACCCAGAAAGATATAGATGGTATATACTCACTTATAAGTGGTTATTAGCCATAAAATAGAGGATAATCATGCTACAATCAACAGACGCAAAGAAGCCAAGGAGAGCCCAAGGGAGGATGCTTGAGTCTCACTCAGAAGGGGAAATAAAATAGACATCTCAAGTAGATGGAAGGAGAGAACTGGGTAGGAGGGGGTGGGGAGGGTAATGGGTTGGGGGGCAGGGATGGGGGGGGGGTAGGGAGGAGCAGGAAAAAGAATAAAAATTGGTGGCAGAGGTGGAGATGGCAGGGCATCTATGAGACCAGGGGTGGGGAGGAGGGGGGTATTCCCAGGAGTCTATGGTAGTAACCCTAGATGAGACTCCTAGCAGTGGGAGATATGGAGCCTGATGTCATCAATTCTTGTAGCCAGTGGAGGAAGGAGAACACCAACCCACCCATAAAACCTTCAGCCCTAAATTTGTCTCACCTACAAGAAGTGTAGAGATAAAGATGGAGCAGAGATTCAGGGAATGGCAACCAATGCTTGGCCCAACTTGAGACCTACCCCATGGGAGAGGCCAAACCCCTGACACTATTAATGATACTCTGCTCTGCTTGCAGATGGGAGCCTAGCATAATTGTCTTCTGAGAGGCTTCATCCAGCAGCAGATGAAAACAGATGCAGAGAGCCACAGTCAAACAATAGGCTGAGCTCAGGGAGTTTTGTGAAAGAGTGGGAGGAAGGATTGAGAGAGTTGGAAGGGTCAAGGACACCACAAGAAGACTTACAGAATAAACTAACCTGGGCCCATAGGGGTTCACAGAGACTGGACCACCAGCCAAAGAGCATGCATAGGCTGGACCTGGGTCCCCCACACATATGTGGAGGATATGTTGCTTGGTTATCATGTGGGTCCCCTAACAGTTAGAGCAGGGGATGACTCTGTTGCCTGCCTGTGATCCCTTTCCCTTAGCTGGGCTGCCTTGTCTTGCCTCAGTGGGAGGAGATGTGAGTTGGGGCACCAGGATGGATTGGTATCCCTTGGGGACCTCCCCTTCTCTGAGAAGGAGGAGAGAGGGGAAGAGGACAAGGGGGATGTGAGAGTGAGACTGGGAAGAGAGAAAGGAGGGGGCTGGGATCAGGTTGTAAAGTGATTAAGTAAATAAATGGAAAAAAACTGCCTAAAAAAGAATTTGTAAGACAGTAATTGGGGAAAGAGGATTAGGGTAAATATGTCTGGATATTAGGAAACAAAGAAGATAAACTCAAAAAAGTAAGAACAAGGTTTGGGGTAGGAAAATGGTGGCCATATTAACAGAAATGGTATGTAGTTGCATATAAGTTAAGTTAGGATAATCATGCTGCAATCCACAGACCCAGAGAGGCTAAATAACAAGGAGGGCTCAAGGAGGGACACATGGATCTCCCTGGGAAGGAGAAATAGAGTACATTTTGTGAGTAGAGTCGGGGTGGGTGGGGATGGGAACAAGTGGTATGTGAGGAATTTTGTGGAAGGAGAGAGTACTGGGAAGGACAAAGAATTGGGGGGTATTTGAGGGGTAATATGGAAACCTAGTACAGTGCAAATTCCCTGGAATCTTTGAGAGTGACCCTAGAGAAATCTCCTAGTAATGGGGGATACAGAGCCTGAACCAGCCACCTTCTATAACCAGGCAAGGCTTCTAGCAGTGGGACTGAGACACCAACCCAGCCACAAAACCTTCGACCTACAGCCTGCCCAAGATGTGCTGGGATCATGGTAGCACAGAACTTGTGAGAGTTGTTAACCAAGGACAGGATCAACTTAAGGTCCACACCATGAGAGGGAGTCCCAATGCCTAGATGACCAGGAACAAAAGGCTGGGCAGACGAGAGACTCAGGATAGAACCAAACATAACTGAGAGGAAAAAAGTTCAATGAAATGATTACTAATGATATGACAGATTGGTGCCTAGCCCAGTTGTCATCACAGAGGCATCATCCAGCAAGTGACAGGAACAGATGCAGACATCCACAGCCAAACACTAGGCAAAGCCAGAGGAATCCTGAAGAAGAGAGGGGGAAGGATTGCAGGAGCCAGAGAGGTTGAGGATATGAGAAGAACTAGGCCCTCAAGATCACCTAAGCAGGGCTTATGAACTCACAGAGACTAAAGCGAAAATTATGAATCTACACTGGCCTGCTCTAGGCGCTCTGCGTATATGTTATGGTTGTGTAGCTTAGTGTTCTTGTGGGGCTCCCAACAGTGGGAGTGGAGGTGACTGAATGTTTTGCCTGCTCTTGGAACTCTTCTTCTTACTGGATTGCTTCCTATAGCCTTGATATGAGGCTTTGTGCCCAGTCTTACTGTAACTTTTAATGTTCTGTTTGGTTCATATCCCCAGGAGGCGGTCTCCTCCTCCTCCTCCTTCTGTTCCTCCTCCTCCTCCGTCTTCTTTAAAGGACACAGAGGAGAAGTGGATCTGGAGGAGATGGGAGGTTGGGGAGAGGACTTAGAAGAGGGAGGGGAAACTGTGCTCAGGATGTAATGTGAGAAGAATAAAAAAATTTGCTGGTTTCTATTAAATTGTTCATTTTTATGGTCAGGTTATACATAAGTAATCTTTTGTTTTTTACTTTAGGGGGCTTATTTCTATACAGAAATGCATTCATTCTTTTTGTCAAAGTGAAACAAACTTAACTTTTTGACTGTATTTGGGCTACGCAGCTACAGACCACACAGTTGTTTATAAAATGGAATTTGCTACCCAGTTGAGTGAAGTGACTACTAACGGGGTGAACAAAACCTCCTCTGTTCCATGTCCTTGATGTTTGGTCAGTCAGCGATCTATTTACAGACTAGGGAAGAAGGCTCTTTTCTTCCTAGTCTTTGAGTGGTTGGCGCTCTTGATGCCAGCACAACCTATGAAATTACCATGTTGTAGGTACGAATGGGGTGATTCTCAGTCAGCTTTGCAGGGCAAAGCAAAGCACACTGGATATGCCAGGGTGGCAGATAACTGAAGCTACAACCGAATGCAAAGCACACTGGACATGCCAGGGTGGCAGATAACTGAAGCTACAACTGAATGCAAAGCAAAATGAAAGTCTCTACGCGGTTTGCTATACAATCTACAAGAACTGTTTCCTGTAATGTGAAAAGCAATTCGTCAGTGTGGCTTCCAGACAGCATGCTCACCACATGTGGATTAGTCAAAGGAACGAACACATCCAAGTGATGCTTGCATCTCCCTGTGATAGTAAAAGTACAGGCACTGTGAAGATTTGTGCACAAAGTCTCAAGCTTCAGATGGAAAAATTCTAATTCGCTTTGCTAAAAAACAAACAAGCACTCACCAAAAAATTCAAGACTAGTAAATGAAACTCATTCACTCTTCCTTTGTGTTTTCCTTAATTTGCCTGTAATGTACATTGACTGTGTGCCGAGCATTATGGAGGAAATTACAATCATCCTGCTGTAATTACAATATGCCCCTACTTTTGAACTCTGTCTTCCACAACTTGACAAAAATATATTAGGTGGAGAGAAGAGAAAGAGGAGAAAGAGGAGGAAGAAAGAAAGACAGGAGAAGGAAGAAGGAACAGAATTCAGGCTTTGGGTACCAGGAAGCACAGATTTGTTCTACCAGAATTGTCAAGTCTATTACACTGCCAGCCAATAGGGATGGAAATGATGGGCCACAGTATTGTATCCCAGAGAAGGCACCAGAGCTCAGTGCTGTACCACAGGCCTGTAGTCCCTGCACTTGGAAGCAGATGCAGAAAGATGGGGAGTTCAAGATGTGTGCTGCCATACCTGGACTTCACATGAGTGCTGGGGTTCGGAGCTCAGTCTCATGCTGATACAAGTACTTTGCTGACAGAGTCATATCTACAACTCCAAAGCTTAATCCCTGTGTGTGTATGCAATAACAAAATAATGAAACAAATTGTCAGGAGTAAGTGACACTGAGTATTAAAGCATTAGGATAGGTTCAACCTTCAGTATCATCAACAAAAATTGGAACATATGATGTCTAAGTCTTCCTGTCATTCAGGAAGATAATACCTGATCCCCCTGGGTTTAGTGAGTAAAATAGTTTGTCCAAGGCTGAGATTGAGTCTGTTCACCATGACTACACTACTTCTCAGTGTTTGATCTAGGCTGACTCTTAAATTGTGGGATATTTACAAAAGGAAACAAATTCAATAAAAATCGCTTGCAACTATGAATGTTTTAGTCACTATTAACATTTTATTCTTATACTTTTTAGATTAAGCATCCTTGATTCAAAATTTGAAATCTAAAATGCACCAAACTCTAAACTTTTTGAGCTTCAATATAGAAATTTCCACACCTGACCTTCTGTGATGGGTCACTGCCAACATACAGGCACACTAAAATACTGTATAACATAAGATTATGAATGTAAGGTATATATGAGCCACAACTGAATTTTATAGTTAGACTTGGGTCCTGTAGCGATTTGAGTAGGAATGCCCTGCGTGGATTCATGTGTTTGAATGCTTGGCCATAGGGAGTGACACTACTGGGAGCTGTGGGCTCATTGAAGGAGGTGTGGCCTTGTTAGGGGAAGTGTGTCACTGTGGAGGCCAGCTTTGAGGTCTTAAATGCCCAAGCTATGCCCAGTGTGAAACACATTTCGTCTCCTCCTGGCTGGCTTTGGATTAAAAGGTAGAACTCTCAGCTCCACCGGCCCCACGTCTGCCTGTACATTGCCATGCTTCCCACCGTAACAATAAATTATTTAGGTTTCCTTACACTGATTTATTCACATGTAAAATAAAAGTGATAGTAATATGTAAACATCAAAGTGATTTTAAAACACATATATTTAATTTCATTTAACATAAATGAACGTGACCATGCTATTAAAAAGTCTTATAGCTGATAAGAAGGTCTATTCTTTAAGTTTTGTTTTGTTTTGTTTTTGTTTCTATACAGGGTTTCTCTGTGTGGCCTTGGCTGTCCTGGGCTTGATTTGTAGACCAGGCTGACCTCGAACTCAAAACAATCCATCTGCCTCTGCTTCCCAAGTCCTGGGATCAAAGGCATGTGCCACCATGTCTGGCTTTTTTTTTTTAATGTGTATGTATGTATGACAGTGTGATATCTGTGACTGTAGGTGCCTGAAGAGGCCAGAAGTGGATATCAAATTCCCTCATGCTGAAGTTACAGAAGCTATAATTCTGTTGCAGGTATTTGATCCTATTGTGGTCCTTGAGATTGTGAACTGTAAAAATCTGTCTTTCCTTTGGTGTGGTAGAACCCTAACTCACACCTTTAATCCAAGAGCTTTCTGTACTCAGGACTTAATAAAGTTAACACTAGGTCAAGAGGCAGAGCAAGAAACCAGTTGACAGGGATTAAAGAATAGAAGGGACTTTGAGTTGAAGGGTATTTAAGACAGCATGTTGAACTAGAAGAAGGCTTTTAGCTCTTTAGGTCTTCAGCTCCTTGGTCTTTGGCTTTTTGGGCTTTGAGCTAGCCAGCTTTTGGCCTTTTCCTCCTGGGATGCTAGCTGAGCTAGTGAGCTTTTTGGGCCTTTTTCCTTCTGGGACATCAGCTGAGTAGGAAGGTCAGCTGGGTACTTTCTCTGCCTCTCTGAGCTAGCAGGTTTTCACCCCAGCATCTGGATCCTGAGTCTTTATTGGTAAAATAGAATGATTGAGATTTTCATTTAAAACAACACAATTAACATCATCTGTAAGAGGAACAAGTATGCTTCTGCTTTTCCATGTCCTGCCTCCAAAAGATGTCTATTTTATCATGTGCCCTAATTTATACAGTAATCTTACTATAATTACTGTAATTTACTATGGTATAATTTAAACATCATTTATTAAAATATAATATATTATAATTAAAACATCATTTCATCTTTTCAGCTACAATTTTCCCATCTGTAAAGAGAATAAGGAAACAGGAATGCCTGAATTACTTTTTTTTTTTTTGCTAATATACTAGAATAATTAAAGAACTCAGTATAATTTTAAGAGTTGCATAAAAATCTTAAAACTTAAAGATAGCCCATACTTTTCACATGACCACATGCAACTGGTGTATAGTATAGTGAAATTTTCATGCAGGAGTCTGTGTGCACAGCTAAGTTTATGTTAACTGACATCATGGAAATCTGTATGGCTGGAAGAACCTATGGTCAAAATAAACAGAGAGAGTGGGGATCCCAGCAGCATTTCTGTCTAGACCATGTTGCATCAACTTGTTGGAATCAAGCATAACTGTAAAGAGACAAACAAACAAACAAACAAATCAAAGAAACCAAACGTTTCTCTTTATTCTAGTGGCAACTGTGCTTGTTTAATGACTTAACCTGTTTTGTTTGTTAACATTTCATCTATTTAATGAAGTAATACAATTGTAAAAAAAAACTCAGTCAGCACTAGAACTCCACAGGAATTGTATTATTACTCAAGAGTGAGGGTTGTCAATCTCCAATCCCCAGTTTAGGGACCACTGCTATGTGGCACACATTAGCTCTATCAAGGATTGTAGAGAAAAAGCAGCACACGAGATGGAGAGGTGGCTCAGAGGTGAAGAGTGCTTGCTGGTCCTCCAGAGAACCCAAGTTTCCCAGCACCCACAGTGCCTGTAGCTGCCTGTTGCCCCAGTAGCAGAGGACCTTCAGGCCTCGCCAGGCACATGCACACACAGAAACGATGATAAAATAAATCTTTTTTAAAAAGATAAAGAAACAGAAAAGAAGCGTGGTGCCATGTTGGCGTAAATTCTATTCCTTGATTTCAAAGTAAATTGCTCCATGTCCTTGCTTCTGATTTGTTCCCCAACTTCAAAGCTCAGTGTAGCAAAGAACCATGGGAAGGACACAGCCAGGGAAACGCCCACTTCTGTAACAGTTGTGATACTGGGTTGTTTTCATTTTCTTAAGCTGTCGGTTTCTAAGAAGACAGGCCAGTGTCAATGCTTGTTACAGCTGGGAGGCTCAACAGAAGTGTTTGCCAAATGAAGGAAATAACCGCGACAGGATGTTCTTTTCACTCACATTTCTCTAATCTAATTCAAAGAAAATGCATTGGAGCAACCATTGTAACTGTTTAAGAGATGCTCCATTCCAGGAAGCAGACTTGTTGACTAGTCAACCACAAGTCTCATTGAGTATTAAGAATCAACCCACCCTCTCTGAATAAGAACAATTGTAAAATGATATGAACAGTATGTTGAAAATTTCAAGGGAAAGACTAACCATGAATCACTTTTATCTTCTTTCCACGTAAGTTATTAACTATACATCAACCCAAAGTGAGAGTCAAAAGCCAATCTAGAATTAAGTATAGACCAAGAAACAGTATTACTTTGCTTGACATACTTAAATATTACTTAAACGTTTAAAATACATCACCTAAAAATTTAAACTTAACAGTTGACAAAAAATGAAAAGATTCTGTACTTCCCCATCACCAAATACCACATTTTGTGAAAACAGATTTTTTTTTTCAGTTTCTGGGTGGTACAAACCTAGAAGCCAGAAAACATTCCTTGCTTCATTCTTAAGAACTGATGAAATACATCTGCAAAAACAAACAGTTTAAAAAGCTGAGCTTGCCAAAAAAATTATCTTGAAGTTTTCTTACTTCCTCAATATTCTTAAAGAGAACTCAAAGTGAAAGTCAGTAAACTTTTTTTTAAATGAGAAATAGCTTCAGTAAAAGTATATTCACCCATGTACACCATCACAGAGTGAGGTACGATGACACAATCTGACAAAAAACTGATCCCATAAGGCTGATTTATGATGTGGAACATTACTCACCACCCTAGGCTAGTAGCACTCTCCTTCTGCTTTCCCTTTTAACTGGAATCTACACTGAACCCTAAAAAGAAAATATATATTCTTCCAAAGTCTAAACATAATTTTTTATCAGCAGGCTATCTAATGAATTAAGTCAGTCATTGGGCCACAATTTCAGTTTAGGCGTCAGCAGTCAGAAGTCGTCAAAGCTAAGAAAGCCATTTCTGTTGTATCTTGCTATTCTGGACAAAATCTAATTTCCTGCCCAACCATGGAAGTCACATGGTACCATACTAATGAAAGTCAAACTCTGGCAATTAAAAAGAAACACATACAATAACTACCATTCACCATTCTAAGGATCTAAAAAGAAAACAATACTAACCTTTAAAAGGAAAATATGATGAAGACTTCTAGATAAAGTGAAAATAAGAAATATAAGACCGAGGATGGCTTTATTATTATTAATGAAGATGACTAAAAGGCATTTTAAAAATATGAGTTAAATTACAAAAGACAATAATGTGGAGGAAAAAAAAGCTAGAGAGTGCCTTAAAGATCCCTAACTAGATGGTAGGGGTCAGAGAAGAGAGGGCACAGCATTTCCCTGGGCTGGAGGCAGAAATAAACCATGTGAGGAACACGCCCCATTAGATAAGAGTGGATCTGTGTGAGGTCCTGGAACATTCTGTGCTGCAACAATTTTAGCATTACAGAAATCATGAGGGCTAGCTGATTAGTCTCTTTAATCCACATTGTACGTATATAAAATTGGCCAATACAGGATATGTGAAAAATAAATGAAACCAAAGTTTCAAAGAACAGAGTATTATACTGCCATTGGAAAAATGATGAATAAACTGAAAAGAATTATGGTTTATGCTTTGTTTTTCATATAGTGTTCATTCAGCTTCAGAGTAGTAAGGTCTAATTCCACATCTTTATTACTGTAGTGTTTTATAGACTATTGAATCCAGGTTAGAAAAAACTCTAGCTACCAAGAGCTTATGTTGGAGGAAGGTCTTGAGCAGTGCTTTTTCAGATGGTGATTTCACTGCCTTAAGATCTGGTTACTGCCCTGCCAGAGGGATGGTTATGTATGTTGAACCATCTCTTGTATCAGTGTGATTTAAAGAATGCTCTTCAAGTATCACTGATTGGTTAACAAAGATGCTGAAGTCTGTGACTGGGAAGAAGAGAAATAGGTGGGGCTGAGGTTCCTGGGCTTATGTCTGGAGACCACCATGAGGCAAGAGGAGGAGGGAACAGAGCATGTAGCAGGAGAGAGGATAGACACAGAGAGAAGAGAGAAGGAAGAAAGAGCTCAGAGTCTGGGCAGGATGCACTAGGAGTACAAAGTCTAGGGAAGTGTGTTATGAGGACAGACTAATTGGAGCAGAAGCCATGCTGGAGTCATCAGATTAGCAAGTGATTGGCTTTTATGTGGGTTTTAAGGGTAGTAGGATTAGAATAGCTCAGAATTTGCCCAGCATAGTGTCTACAGCTTGATAATAAATCATAGCCTCTCTGTGTCATGTAGTGGAGGATTTGGTTTCTTTAAAAACTCAGTTATGTTTTATAACATGTTTTTCTTTTGATCCCAGGTGAATGGGGCTGCTTTAGTTTGTCCACAGCTGTTAACTATGATTGTCTCCAGCTCTGGCAGGAGAGTGATCTTTCCCAGCTGCAGGTAGTTTAATTCTGAGGACTCTGAGAAGGTATAAATGCCAGAGCCAGGAGAGAGCCAGGAGCCTCTTGGGAAGAAGATGGCTGGTGTTCCTCTCAGCTATTCCTGGTTGCTGTTGATGCAGTCTGATGATTGGACCTGCTAAGGAACTACATCCCTAACCAGCAGAATGTAGTAAAGAGATATACTTTTCCCCTTTCCCCTCTAACCTTCCTTCTCTCCTACCTAGCATTGGGGGGTTGGAAGGTATTAGGATGGATAATGGTTGGAAGGGAGGTAGAGGTATTAGAACCCAAATGAAACATATTTAAAAATACATGCTAGAGTGTCACTCATTGGGGAACTAGCTGGTAAGCAAAATTGCTGCTGTAAAACTTTCCTATATTAATATTTACACAATAATTAATTCCATATACAGCTTTAATTTGGCCACTGCTATATTTACAGCAATGTATATAAGATGCTTATGATGGTAAATTTTGTCAACTTGGCTAGACTAAGGTGTTCAATTGTTTCGTTAAAGTCTAGGCTGGATCTTGATGTAGAAGCACTTTTTGGATGTGATTAACATTGGCAGCTAATGTCAAGAAAAACAAGTCTCCACAATGTGAGGGAAGTTTATCCAATGGGTGAAGAAAGCAAGGAAGATCTGAAGATCTTCTGAGACCAAGAATTCTGCCTCCAAACTGTGACATTGAAATTTTGGGCGTATAGTCTTCAACAATAAATCTTATCTGAACTTCTAGCCTGGTAGCCTGCCCAACACACTTCACCTTGCCAATCCCCAAAAATGCACACGCCATTTCCTTAAAATCATTCTATATACACATACACCCCTTTTAGTGCTGGGATCCCATGTAGTTTGAACCTGTGTAGGCCTTGGAATGCTGTCATAGTCTCTGTGAATTTATAAGTGCATTGGCTTTGTTGTATCTGGAAGACACTGTTTCATTGGTGTCATCCATTATTTATGGCTCTTAACATCTCTCAGCCTCCTCACCACATAGAAAAGTGTTGGTTACTCCTATAACATTTGTGCCACTATTGCATCAGTATATCTTATAGGAAGGTCACTGTTATATGTCTCAGGGTTTGTAGTTGGGAGAGATTGATGATGACCCTTCTCCTCTGGTAGTATGCAGACTGCCTTCTAGCACCATGAAAATAGTCAGTAGGAGTGAAGCTTCTAGTTAGGTACCAGCTCAAACTCTCTATGTTCAATGACATATATAAGTGATGTCTTTAGCAACAGGGACTTATCATTAGGTTGGATAGAGTAACCAATAGCTTTGGCAGTAGTCTATGATACTTGGAGGTTCCATGGGTCCCCTTCAGCCAACAACTCAACAAAATGTAATCCTCCTAGCACTGCGAGTTTTATTTTGTGGCATAAGATGAAAGACAATAATTTTTTAAGACACAATTTTGACAACACACAATGAACTTGATGGTATTTCTGTAGACTTTTGATCTCATTTTCCTCTGTTGGCACAGTTTTTGTCTTATTGGTCTTTTGGTTTGTTTTGTGAGGGGTGCTTTTGTAGGTTTCTTATTTTTATTGTTCTGTTTTTGTGTTTGTTTGAAAGAAAGAGAAAAAGAACATAAAGTTGGAAACGAGGAGTATTTGGGAGGAATTGGGGTAGAAGAAAAACATGATCAAAATATATTGTATAAAAATTTTTAATAAAAAAGTTTTTAATGTCTTTATCTTAAAATTATATTGATTTATAATTTGAGGAAAACTTGTTACAATTTAGTTTTTAATCACTTAAAGTACCTATATTAAACATCATAGACAGAGCCTATTACAGTCCCTTGCATGGTTATAGCTTTTAATTGTACACAGTGTTTAAAGAAGACCATATCCTCTGCAGGGGGACACTTAATTTGTATTTCCAAATTATATTTTTGAAGCTAATAAATGAATTTTATTTACAATTATAAAAAATATCACCAAAAATAAAGAAAAAAAAAAAAGAAAGAAAGAAAGAAAATGGGTCAACAGGAAACAAGGGAACAGAAAATAAAGCACCAAACTCAGGAAGATTATAATGCTGCCAACTACTCAGTACATCTACTGTCACCCGTGAAAACTGAGGCCTAACATCTGTCAAAGAACAGAGGTAGTTTATCTTGTTTTGGGAGTGGCATTTTGTCTTGAATAAACCTCAATAGAAGTATCATTTACTTACTGTACATTTAGCAAAAAGATAGGCACCCTAATTAAACAAAAGCATATGATAATATGATTTTACAAACAGCGTAGAATTTGGAAAAAAACTTAACTGAATAGATGAGCTGGGCGTGGTGGTGCATGTCTTTAATCCCAGCACTCAGGAGGCAGACGTAGGTGGATCTCTGTGAGTTCGAGGCCAGCGTGGTCTAAAAGAGAGTTCCAGGAAAGCCAAGGCTATCACACAGAGAAATCCTGTCTTGAAAAAAACCAAAAAGAAAGAAAGAAGAGAAGAGGAAAAGAAAAGAGTTCAAAGTGGCTTGTACGTATGTCCAATGCCAGTAAAGAATAAGGCGCATGCCTTTATTACTAGCACTCAGGAGGCGGAGGCAGCCGGATCTCTATAAATTCAAGGCCAGTCTGGTCTACAAAGTGAGTCCTGGATAGCCAGGGCTACACAGAGAAACCCTGCTTAAAAATAAATAAATAAATGAATGAATAAATAAATCTGCATTGCAACCCATGGCTCCTATTCTAATCCCTGCTATTCATTTACTCAAGGACATTATTTACAAACAAATAAATTGGAACAATATCTTGAGCTCAAGACCCAGGATCTGAATTGTCTTCATGGGCATGGAAGTAAATTAAAAAAAAATTTTTTTTAGGACATTTCAAGTATAAGAAGAAGCAAACAGGTCTCCATTCTTGCCACCACAGGAGGAAAACATTTAAACTGCAAGAAAAATTCAACAATGTGACAGCTCAGAAAGAAAGCATCAACTGGATGTGAGCTCAACAAACCATCTGTGATCTCTGAGTGAGCATGGGGATGCTTTAAAAAGGAAGTTAATTGTTTAAGAGAATATACACATACATATCTATGAAACAAGGAACTCTAAAACTGGCTTTCTTTTAACAAGTATATTATTCATAATTGCAATTATATATTAAACCTTTATAAAGCCTTTATTACATGAAAAGTACAAAATTAACGCAGGTTAAGTGTCCCTGATTCAATAATGTGGGACACTGTTTAACCTGAATTTATTGACAGCTCTAAGAAGGGAATTAAATTTCAGAGGAGTTTCTAGAAAAGGAATTTATAAAAGAACAAAACTATTTGGGCAGCATTACTAGGAAGGACACACCTGGACAGGTGACCTGAAATGACTTTAGAAAGAATGTGGAGGAGTTGGATACCAGGTGTCTGGCTGTGTGCAGGGGTTCTGTGTGGAAAGAGAAGGCAGCTCGAGCTACCTCAAAAAGGAATGGAGTGTGTGTGTGGTATGTATGTGAGTGTGTGAGTGTGTGTGTGTGTGTGAGTGTGGTGTGTATGTGAGTGTGTGTGAGTGTATCTATGAGTGGGTGTATGAGTGTATGATTGTGTATGTGTGTTATTGTATGAATGTGCATGTATCTGTGTATGAGTGTGAATGTGAGTGACTGTGCAAGGTATGTGTATGAGTGTGTTTGTGTGTGTGTGTTAGAAGCAGATGAGAAGAGAGGCATGTGACTAGTATAAATTGCATAATAGGATATGTAAAGATTTTGTGAGGAATGGACAATAACAGAAAAGACCAGATTGCCCTGTCGGGACTCAGGCCTGTTCTCCACTGTAGGCTGCTTTCCTGTTTCTCTGTGGCTGACATCTCTGGCTTACTTCCTCTAGGTGTTCACCATGCCTGAGACCAATAGGATCTCTAGCACATGCACTCTGACATATTTTTTTAAGGCAAGCTCTCACTATGTAGTCCCGGCAGGGCTGGAACTTACTATGTAGACAGGGCTGGCCTCAAACTTGCAGAGAACTGCTTGCCTTTGCCTCCTGAGTGCTGAGATTAAAGTGCCATGATGTCAGGCAATCTTAGAATTTTTTGACACAGAGTCCCACTTTATCTTATTTTCCCTGGCGCTCACTGTGTAGTCCAGGCTGGCTTCCTGTCTTGAACTCTGTCTCGGCCATTAAATATAAGGATTACAGGCCTGCACTATCATGTCCAGCTTCTAACACAGTTTTAGTTCAGCTCCCGTAAGTTATAAGAATAATCAGCACAGCTTTTTAGACTCTCCCCACCACACCTGTCCAGATGCTTGAGCGTCCATGTCCTCTGACCTAAGAAAGCAAGGAAACTTCAGAGACATGTGTATAACTTGGAAGTCCAGAGCAGAAATCCAGAGTAAGCAGAAGAGGCAATTTCCACCAAGACCAACCAAAATCAAGAAAATAGAGAAACACAGTAAGAATGCTTAATGGGATGATCACAGAGAATGACTAGTAACACAAAAATCTGAACAGAGGGAGTGAAATAATGGCAAGCACTGAGAGACGAAGCAGAACCACAGTTATGTCACAAAACACACTACAAAGGAGGCTTGGGGGAGTGGCTCATGTCTTTTTAGTCTTAGAACTCTGGAAACAAAGGCTGGAGGTTCTTTATGAGTTCAAGGACAGCCGAGCATGAACTGTGTACATACTAAGACCCTATCACATACACAGTGCCAGTTTCTCTCTCTTTCTCTGCCTGCCTGTCCCCCCTCCCCCCCCCTCTCTCTCTCTCACACACACACACACACA
>OU015747.1:58280195-58302199 GCA_907169655.1 Acomys percivali
GGGGGGACAGGCAGGCAGAGAAAGAGAGAGAAACTGGCACTGTGTATGTGATAGGGTCTTAGTATGTACACAGTTCATGCTCGGCTGTCCTTGAACTCATAAAGAACCTCCAGCCTTTGTTTCCAGAGTTCTAAGACTAAAAAGACATGAGCCACTCCCCCACCCTCTCTCTCTCTCACACACACACACACACACACACACACACACACACACACACACACACACACACAGTTTCAGTCACTGGTGAAAAGATGAAAATAGACAAGGCACAGAAGACAGATCCAAGATGCAAACACCAGGATTCTCAGAAACAATGAACACCACAGAAGCAATGATCACATAACAAAACTATGAAGTAAAGATAAATATATGAGTGTTTGAATCAAAGGAACTAACCAAACAGAAGACAGTTATAATGAGGAGAAACAAGACCATATTGTGAACTATAAAGAAGCTACAGGCCCTATAGGCTTGAGATAAAAGAAGAGATAACTTGCATATACAATTAAACACCTTAATATTTGCATTTAAACTGGAATTGTACAATATATAGATGAATTATAAAAGTAATGCTAATAATATCAACAAATTAAAACAAATAAGCAAAAGCTTCATGACAAGTTGGCAGGAAGGCTTTGGAGGAAGCTTTCTGCTCAGTACCTTTTACAGCGGGATTTTTTTTTCCGCCTTCCTTTTCATTGCATTGCAATGGTTATATTTTGGGAGTGGGGTTGATTTGTTTTTTGTTTGTTTCAATTTGGGGCTTTTTTTCCTTCCCCCCTTTTCAGTAGTAGGGACTGAACTTATGGTCTCAGGCATTTTCTTCCAGGTTTTGGAGGAAAAGGACCCAGATTTTCGTTTTGTGTTGGAATACGTGAGACCCTGTCTGTCTCAAGGGGAAAAAAATTAATTTGAGCTCTTTCCTCTCGCGGCCATCGCTGGATTGCAGCTGCCAAAATGAAGTTCAACCCCTTCGTGACTTCTGACCGCAAACGCCATTTCAATGCCCCCTCTCACATTCGGAGGAAGATCATGTCTTCCCCCCTTTCCAAAGAGCTGAGGCAGAAGTACAACGTCCAGTCCATGCCCATTCGGAAGGACGACGAAGTGCAGGTTGTCTGAGGACACTACAAAGGCCAGCAGACTGGCAAAGTGGTCCAGGTATACAGGAAAAAATACGTCATCTACATTGAACGAGTGCAGCGAGAAAAGGCTAACGGCACAACTGTCCACGTGGGCATCCACCCCAGGAAGTGGTCATCACCAGGCTAAAGCTGGACAAAGATGGGAAGAAGATCCTGGAAAGGAAAGCCAAGTCCCGCCAAGTAGGAGAGGAGAAGGGCAAACACAAGGAGGAAACGATCGAGAAGCTGCAGGAGTAGACACCTCTCACGCACAGCTCTCAGTAAAGACTGTTTAAGTAGTTTAAAAAAAAAAATTTAATCTGAAACTAAAAAGCAAAATCCTTAGTACTCTTCCTCTGATAGTGCAGGGTCACACAGCCATTTCTAGGTTACAGGCTGTTTTGTTTGTTTGTTTTTAATAATGAGCAAAATTGTATTAAATAAATGAATGTTATAATTTAACTTTTGTCATAACGGAGCTTTTACTACCAATAATAGTGTACAGGGGCCTTGGGAAATTAAATTGTTCCCTTGGTAAAGTGCATACTGCACAAGAGTGAGGATCTGAGTGTGGGTCCCCAGAATCCTCATTGAAAGCTTGGCACTGCTGGACCTGTTAGCCCAACCTGTAAGGAGGTGGACACAGAAGAATTCTGGGAGCTCACTGGCTAGTCCCTCTAGCCAATTGGTGCACTCCAGGTTCAGTGAGAAACCATCTCAAGGGAGCACACATAGGCATGTGCACCTGCATACTGTATACCTCAAAACACACACACACACACACACACACACACACACACACACACACACACACCTACCTGCAGATCTGCAAGAAACATCAGTGTATAAGTGTTTAAATCAATTAGTATCTCATTTTAAGAATATGTTCCTTTAAAATGTAATTACAGATGAAAAGAAATTGCATGTTCTCAGGGTTTTGCATAGTTAGTCTTGCCAAATGTTCATGTCAAGTGCAATACAAATGAAAGTGTCTGACCAGCAATTCTTCCATACACTTCCAACACTAGTGTTTCTGTCTCCCTCCCTGTCTGTCTCTGTCTGTCTCTGTCTCTCCTCTTTCTCTCCCTCCCTCCCTCCTTTCCTCTGTCCCTCCCTCCCCCTCCTCCTCCTCCTTCTTCTCTCTCTCTCTCTCTCTTTCTCTCTCTCTCTCTCTCTCTCACACACACACACACACATGTTTTTCACAACACAAAATGAAGCACATTAAATAGAACAATTTATCCAGTTGTACTTGGCGTGGTCATAGTGTTGAGCCAGCATTCTCATTAATCTTTGAAAAGTTCTCTTTGAATTTGCTCAACTGAAAACCAGGCTAGCCTTGATCTCATAGAGATCTGTCTGCCTCTGCCTTGAAAGTGCTAGGATCATATGGATGTCACCATACATGGCAAGTTTTCTTCTTTTGGGAACCATCTCATATTTTTTCAATTAGGAATTATTGAAAATGGTTTATAGCCAGCACTCAGGGAGGCAGAGTCAGGTAGATCTCTGTGAGTTTGAGGCCAGCCTGGTCTACAAAGTGAGCCCAGGACAGCCAAGGCTACACAGAGAAGCCCAGTCTCAAAAAACAAAAAAGTTTATACTTAAAATATTTACTATCATATCTACACCATGTATCTCAAATATAGTCTGACCTTGTAACTATGAGTTTAGCTTATGATTCTCTTTAGCAATATCATAAATTTTAAATATTCAACATTAGCCTCACCTTCATATTTTATTTGACTTTTAGCTTATCAAGGTTTAGTATCTGGCTGGGCACGGGGGTGTACCCCTTTAATCCCAGCACTTGGGAAGTAGAGGCAAGTAGATCTCTGTGAGTTCCTGACCAGCCAGCTCTACAAAGCGAGTCCAGGGTAGCCAAGCTACAAGAGAAACCTTGTCTTGAAATAAACCAAACCAAACCAAACCAAACCAAACCGAAACACCAAAGGTTTAGTATCTGTAGTATTACTATAACAATTTAATTTTTTACATTTAATCAAATGGGACTTTTGGTAGGAGGGAAGGAAACTAACATCTTTTCAAGCAGTTTCAGTGTTCTCAGCACTGTTGACTGAATAATCCATCTTCATTCATAGAATAAATACCTTGAATTAGGGCATTTTCTATTCTAAATGCTTATATTTGTATTACATTAAATGCTAAAAATTATGTAGGATGTAAAGTGTTTAACTCTTCTAGGGAAATTTTAGAAGTGTCTAAAAGAATGATCATCAATTAAGATGCATAAACAGTAGAGGATAAGATCAAATTTCAGGGTTGTTTGGACCAATGGCTTACGGACCTAATGAAAACCCACGTTCTTCTACTCTCACACTTCCAGCTCTGCCCTCTACTATGACAAGATTCCCTTAATGGATATAGGATGGCTGCGGAAACAATGTGGACTGATATGTCCTCAAACCTTTACCTGCTGAGTCCTTTTTGCTCACCTTTCGTCTAATATTTTTACATTTTTTCTAGCTTACAGTTATACAGACACTGCAACTTTTTCATTTGTATTTGCAGTTTTGTTGTGGTAGAAGGCTTATTAACCAATGTAGGACACATTTTATTTAACAGTTAATTTGTTTAAAAGTAAACATTTGGGGCCAGCAAGATGGCTCAGCAGGTCAAGAATAAAGATGCTTGCCACTTGAGCCTGACTGAGCTCAATTCCTGACCTGAATTTGATCCCCAGTGGAAGGAGAGAATAACTCTCAGAAGCTGTCCTCTGACCACTATACACAGCATAGTACCTGCGCACATATACCAATAAATAGATAAATGTGATAGATGATAGCAAGACAGACAGACAGACAAAAGTTAACATTTGCCAAATGTTGTGGTACCCCTGGTAATCCCAGCATTTGGGAGGTGGAAACAAGGAAGGATTAGAAATTCAAGATAATCCGTAGCAACATAGAGAGTTCAAGGGCAGCTTAGGGTACATGAGATTTTTGTTATCTCCTCCTCCTATGACAAAAAGGTGAACATTTAAATGTAGGCCATTTGTGGGCCTGCGTTAATATAATTCTGCAGACTTTACAATTGTTAGGGAGATAGCTGATCCAGGGTTGTATGAATCCCCATTCACAGCAGGACTCAAGAACAAACGTCAGGGTGCAGTGGTGGTTGACAGTCCAGTTATATCCAATGTGGTCTTTATTCTACTGGAGTTTAACCTCGGGTCAGGGCTGGATGGGCGGTTAGTATGGTAGCAATTAAGATGAAACTCATCATACTGATCCTCAGGCTGTTACTGAATCACACAAGTTTATAAGAACTCATAACTCTTAATAGTTGTTCAGTTCGATCTTGTGAGGCTTTTAGATAGATGATGCTATACAGTGCCAACAGTGACAACCTGCCTCCTGCATTATAAAATGTATTGCTTATGTTGCATTTTATTACACTTGAATCTCCAACCCTAGGTAAAGGGCAGTGATGACAGATGTCCACCTTTGTCAGCAGCCTGTTGGATTTCACTTCGGTAGTTCATCACTAAACACCATGTTAATGTTCCTCATCATTTCCATATGGAGTCTTTCCAAAGCCCTGTGGCCAGGTCTCAGGCTCTGGTGAACTTGGGTGTGACCAGCACCACAGACAAACAATAATATAAGAAAATACAAAACCAGAAAGCTTGCATTTTGTTAAACTTTAAACAGCGTCACTCTAAGCAAGAGACAATCCTGGACAGGTGGGATTGTTAGACAGAATGTAGTGGCCAAGAATTTTACCTTATGTTTTTGTGCTTTTGTTATTTCTAGGTTAATGACAGAAGTTAATAGTGAGCAAATGGATGAATATTGTAAAGAGATATTTTATACATGTATTCAATTGTCAAAGAGTAAGTTTTTAACTAAAGAACTTTCAGTAATCACATAAGTAAGCATTTAGACTTTCATTAGAGAATGACTGAGATTTTAAGATTTATGATTGGTCTTAATGCATTGAACTTATTGCCAGGTTGGGCATGGTGGCACACACCTGCAGACTTAGTACTTAAGGTGAAGGCAGGAAAGAGTCCTTTGAGATCAGAGTCAGTCTGTGTTACACAATGAGTCTGAGGCCAATATGGACTACATAGCAAAACCCTGTCTAAAAGAAAACAATTTATTTCACAGCTCTAGGAAACATTCAGCATACTATGCACATCTTAATGGGGTGGAAAACTGTCAGCACTGCTCAGGGGAGAGATGGCTGTGTGAGTCATAACCAAATAAGATCAATAAGCAGATGAGACTGGCACATGGTAAGTGCTCAATAAATATTTGATGAGTTAATTGATTAAAAGATGTATAGGACACTTCCCTGAAGTCAGGTCACCAGGGAATGGCTATTCGAGAATTTAGATTTAAAGTCATATAATAACTTTAAGAGGGATTAACAGGAAGCTACTATTTATTTGGTGCCTGGCAAAAAATAATGATTATAATGCTATGATTTTTCTATAATTTAATTCTATAACTACTATTAATAGTTACTATTAGTTATTATATCCTCATTGTCTCTTTGTTAGCTTGTCACAGTATTCAGAGACACTGGGGACCTTCCAGAAAGTCATGAAGTTGAGCTTTAAATCTAATTATCTTTCAGCTCATGAAAACATGGTACTTTCTAGAACATTTACCTCTTCCACCCCATCCAGAGGGCCTGCTGAGTTTATTCTCTTTTATCACCCTATTTCTTTTCTTTTGGGGCTTATGGCATGACTCTTTTGAGAGCTTCTATTGCTATAAATTAGTGGTTTTTTCCCCCCCTACAGCCATATCCTGGTGCTCTGAGTATAAGTTCTTGAATATATGTGAATGAATGAATGCATGAATGAATGGATAGATGGATGGATGAATCTATTCAAGTCTCTCTGTAATACTGAAGAAAGGTTTACCTAAGAAAGAGGTGGTTATTGTATAAATAATCGCTCCATGCCCACATCTCTGTGGCATCCCCACCTTTGCCCCACAATCAAATATCTAAAAGCTTGTCCCCATTGTGAAGGTAGTTGGAGGTGACATCTTTGAGATGTGATTAAGAGAAGCAGATGGTGCCCCTGGGAATGGAACTGTAACTCTACAGAACAGGCCACAGGAAGCTCCAGCACCAACAGGAAGAGTCCTCCACGGAGGGAAGCAGGTCCCTTACTCTGCTGAAACCTTCATCCTGGGATTTTTAGCTTACAGAATTATAAGAAACAAATTTCTGTTCTTTAGAAATCACCTAGTCTGTGGTAGTTCTATCAGCCCATGAAGATTAAGAAAGATTTTATAAGAAGTCAGAGAGTGATGAAGAGAGCTTGTGTGCTAGGTCATGGTTGCTTTGTTCTAGCTTCCTGTTTCCTTAGAAAACTGTTCTTTAGTGTTTTTAACTGTGGTGCTGTTTTTTTTGGAAGATGCATGACAAGCCAACTATATTATCTTTCAAAGCCTTTCCACTAAATGCTTTCTATTTTTTCTAAATACAGGAATACAAAAGGGCCCTGTTCAAACAAAGTCTTGCCTAGTATAAATAAACAAGACATTGGATACAAGTTTTTTTTAAAGTACATTTACATCAAGATCTTAAAGTGGCAGATTTAGAGGAGAGGTGGGGGGGGAGGGAGAGAGAGAGAGAGAGAGAGAGAGAGAGAGAGAGAGAGAGAGAGAGAAAGAGAGAGAGAGAGTTGGGAGTCAGCCTTGTTTTATTCTGTGGTACTCTTAAAATGAGTCAAGTGTTTTAAAAAATTATGCTATACAAAATAAATTAGATGGAACAAAACAAATCCCCTGTCAGTACTGAATAAACAATTTGACGTAAATGATCAACCCATAATAAGTCATGTTTTAAGAAGGTATTATTCAGAGTTTTTAATGGCATAAGTGTTTGATATGTTGTGATAACAATCAGTACAAAAATTATAGGTAAAAGTCAAAGTTGGTGGCACATTACTGTAATCCCATTACTTGGAGGGTGTAGGAATATGGTCCACAAATGGAATCACGCAGAAGGAAATTCTGAGTGCTTGTAAAAACAAAACAAAATCCCAAGAAAACAACACAAAAATAGTCTCGTGACTTCAATTTCTTCAAAAATACACAATTGTTCTTAGAATGTGCTTTTTTTCCTCCTCCCAGGTGTAGTGGATAGGAGTGAGTTTGCTTTAGATTATCCGTTACAACTCGATATTGTAATTTATTTGTCTGTCTCATGCGGCTTGTTTTGGACACTTCACTCCTGTGACTCTTAACTCTCAGAGGATAAATTGTCTGGTGCTCTGAATAAAGTGGCCATCGAGTGAAACTTTAGTCTGCCTTATTTTTAGGCTGTACTCTTTAAAGTTCACACCACCAATGAGAGTGGTAAACAGGAAGGAAGAAGGATCAAGAATTCAAGAATTTTTTTTAAGTATAATTAAATAATAGGACCAGGTGGGGAGGCTAGTAATGCCAGGATTTAGGTGATTGAGGCAGGAAGATTGAGAGGTTGAAGCCATCCGGAGCCATGGTCATATAAATTGCATTCATAGGAGGTTTACAAAATGGCAGATGTCTTCTGTACATCTTTATGTCAGTCACAGGTCTGACAGGGATAGATGGCATATCCAGTCCAAGTGACAGAAGAGCAAACTACTTGCAGAGCTATGAACAAGGGATAAAGGAAGTTGAAATAAAGAATCCCAAGGCTCACAACAGTGGTGATTCATTACCACTCCTAGGCCTGAAAGAGCATGGAGGGACTAAAGGCCCGAAGGAATATTCTAATACTGTGTGGCTGTAGACAGCAGATGGCCTCTTGTCAAGTGCGACAGATTTGGTAGTATGGTGCCTCTCTCAAACTCCATCCTGGAAGGAGAGAGCTAGAAACAAATACCTCTGTCTTTCTATTCTCCCACTATCTGATCAGTGGTTTTCCTGGGTAGTGTTCAATTGGTAGGCATAGGAGAAAGCGAATCCACTGACACAGTCCAAGGAGGTCATCTGGTGGGAGGGAGGGTGGATATGGAGAGGCAAGTAGAGAAAACATGGCGCAGTATTTAGTAAAAAGCAGTATTATAATTATAAAATGTAAGCATACACATGGCATAGGTCAAGTTTAGAGGTTTTAGAGGGGTTCTAATCATATGATCTCGCTCCTATAATGTTAGCTCTGGTTTTGGTGCGTTTTACATACAAGACGAATGCTATGATTTGAATTTGTCCCCTCCAAAATCCAGGCATTATAATTTAAGAGCTAATGTGATGGATAATGAATGCTCAGTAGTTTGGAAACTTTAACAAGCAACTAGGCTGCTCCCTCATAACACAAGAGACTGTGTGCAGCATTTAATGTTCTTGGTTTTTTCCTTCTACCCTGTGAGGACACTGTGAGCCCATCCTTCAGAGGACAGTGCAACAAGACTCTACATTAGAAGCCAAGAGCAAGCCCATCAGAAAACAGAGCCTGTCATAAGCTGCTCTTGCACTTCACAGCATCCCAAATGATGAGAAAATACACTCAGTTCTTTACAAATGACTCCACCATGGGTATTTACTGTTTCAGCACCACAAATGGAATCCAGCAATGAATCAAAGCACTTCAAAGAACAAGAG
Organism: Acomys percivali; assembly: GCA_907169655.1. NCBI lineage: Eukaryota > Metazoa > Chordata > Mammalia > Rodentia > Muridae > Acomys > Acomys percivali. The sequence goes on from OU015747.1 coordinate 58,288,894, forward strand.
CATTGGGCTTATGTATGGTTTGAATGACAGACAGCTGGGTGAAGATGGGTGAGAAAGTTCCTGGTAAAGTCTCAAAAGGGACCCCCAAACATGGAGTGTTACAGCACAAGACACGGAAGGCAGAAGAGTATACATGTACACCCCTCAATACCAAAGATTGCCATGGTCAGTCAGAACTGTTTTTGAAAACTGGTGGAGTAGTTGAAGAGCCATTAATAACCACTTGGTCAATGCAAATGATAGCATCAGAAAGAAGAAGGCTGAGAGAGAAAGGTTTTCCTTGGTTCACACCCCAGAAAGAGGCAACAATCACTTAGCAAATCTTTCCCAAGTTTTCATCTCTTTGTATGTGCATGTGCATGTGCATGTTTATGTGTGTGTATATATATATATATACATATACATATATATATATCAATCTGTGTGCATGTGCATGTACTTCTGTGTATATATATACATATATATATATGTATGTATGTATCAATCTGTGTGCATGTGCATGTACTTCTGTGTACAGATATGTGAAGGCCAAAGATCAACACTGGGTGTCTTTCTTGGTCACTCTTCATTTTAGTTTTGAGACAGGATCTCTTTCTGAACCTTGAGCCTGCCAGTTCATCTACACTGGGTGACCATTGAGCCCTTGGGATCCTCCTATGCACCCCCAGCCCTGAGTTCACAGGTGTGCCTGACTGCACCAACTTTTTAATGAGTCCATGGGATCCAATTTCCATCATTTGGCTTGTATGGTAAGCACTTTACCAACCTGGCCAGTTCTCTAGCCCCAGCTTTCATCACTAAAGTACCTCAGAAAAGATGCAACTAGGTGGGAATCCATTAGGATAAGATGTAAAGCTGCCAACATGCAAGGCCCTTGAGCTACAAACATACAGTACAAGCAATAAGAGATTGATGATATTCTGATTCACACTCCCTTTTCTACTCAAAGGCATTCTGTCCCTTCTCCAGCTGTGGAAGCTAAGCTAATAGATTTACCCCATTCCCTGCAAAAGGTTATACACACCCTTGTGCAACATCAACCAGTGTGGCCAGTGATTTGAGGAGAAGGAATTTCAATGTGAGGTGTCACTTCAGTTGCTAAAAATGTATTTACAATGCTCATGATCACACTAAACAACTTCAACCCTAAGAGCTTTGCCTAAAAAAGCACTTGACTTCTGTGTTTCAGCTCTTTGAAAACATTTATATATAGATTTTTAATGACCATGCTTGGAGGGGATATGAGTTTTTAAAACCAATATTCCAATTAGTACAAGGAAAAAAACCTGTATCTTTTAAAAAAGAAAACAAGCCTTTCAAAAGAGAAGAAAGAAGTGTAATTAGAAATGCATGAAGGACTAAAAGACTGTTTTTAACTTGTTTCCTAAGAAACCCGAAATAGAACTGACAAGTACAACTTCCAAAAAAGCTTAGATCTACTTACTCTATTATTAAATTTTCCAGTTCAAAATTTTTAGAATCACTAATTTAAGGAAAGGGGAGCATTCCCTGGTTAATTTTGTTTGCAATGCTTCTACTCATGGAAGCCGATCTTTATGAGCAAATCGACTACCAGGCTGTTCTTAAATAGGTGAACAGCACATTCAACAACCACAGCTATACTATAATCCATGACATCCGGCTAATGCCACTGCAACGGCAAATAATAGACTTTGGAAGATAATTGTTCTTTTTTTCTTTTCCTTCCTTTCTTTCTTCCTTTCTTCCTTCCTTTCTTTCTTTCTTTCTTTCTTTCTTTCTTTCTTTCTTTCTTTCTTTTTTTTCTTTCTTTCTTGACAGGATTTCTCTGTATGTAGCCTTGCCTGTCCTGGAGTTACTTTGTAGATCAGGCTGGTCTTGAACTCACAGGGCTCCAGTTGCCTCTGCCTCCTGAGTGCTGAGAGGCAGAGGCAAGCGCCTGGCCTGAACATAATAGTTCTTGGCAAGCAAGTTTACTTGATAAAGGGGATATATACTCGGTCATCAGGAATGAAAAGTCTTAGTGGAGTTCTATTTAACTCAGGTTTATACCATTCTCTAATGTGTTGCTGCAAACTGAGCTTATGTGCCTCTTTATTTTTAAAACCCTTTGGGGAATTTTATGATTTTTGAAAGGGTCTGTATTTGGGGATAGACAGAACAGATATGAAGGAAGGCTTGCATGAACCTTTAGGAATATGAAATTAGCCTATGGACCTCACAATAGCCCTCAAACATTCATGCCATTCCTCCACTGACAGGCTACAGACAGAGAGTCAATGTGAAGTTAACGAGGACAGATACTTCCTCTTAACTTACTAGTACATGGCCTGTAGCATACAAGGCACCACACAGGAGGCAGCTTAAAACCTGTCCTGCACAGAGACCTCCAAATGTTCTTTCTATCCTGAGAGAGCCAGCTGCACTAATGAATCCTGGTGTTTCCTCCCATGGGACTGAGGAGTCCCTCACAGCTGTGGCAAAGCATTGACTGTGTCAGTCAGTGGAGAAGTACTGAGTCTCACAGCATATTCTGCAGGAACTACATTCCAGGAGTCCCCAGGCTCAGTAAGATACAGAGACTAGGATATAAGCCATATCAATCCTTCCCATGCCCACCCAATCCTAAACATTCCTTCTCAATTCCATCTATAGATAAATTTGGGGAGGGGAAGGTGGGACTAGACAAGCTTTTAATGACCCTCCTGCCTCAGGTTCCCAGATGCCACCATTGCCTACCATCGGTTCCCTATTCCCTGTGGAACCATGTCATATCCTCTGCCTTTGAGACTTCATAGTCTAGCTGGAGATGTGAACAGGCTTCTAACACCTAAGATTTGTGGTTTACTGTGGGATGCACACTGCTTTAGTAAGTATTTTTGTGACAGAATCTGGAGATGACTCTTTCCCTATGACCTATAATTGGAAACCATGTATCTTTAAGTACTAGTAAATTCTCAAAGGAAGACTGAACAATAAAAGCCAGAATCTTCCTTGTGGCATCTCAGAGGAATAATGAACAACTGTAGCTCTTCCCAAGCTTTAGAGAAACAAGAGTAACCTACACAGGCAGATGTGAAAGTGCCTCGTCTTAGGGAACATGACATTTCATGTAATAAACAACACATAATCCTACAAATCTAAACTGCAGGGCCTGGGATATGGCTCAGCAGTAAGCATTTTCCATGCAAATGTTAAGAACCTAAGTTCAGATCTCAAACACCCATATGAAAATTCAGGTACAGCAGCCTGTGTCTAGAGTTCCCAGATTTGAGGGGAGCTTAGGCAGACTGCTGAAGCTTGCTTGCTACACAGAAGCCTGGTAGCACTTTTGAGCTCCGTGGTCCGTGACACTATGTCTCCAAAAATACATTAGAGAGCAACTGAGAAAAATAATCAATATTGACCTTTGGCCTCAACATACATATGCAAATGTACAATGAAAAATTTCAAAGATCATTCTTTTTTTACACCAATGCATTTATTTGTCGTTTTTCTGTTCTGTGTCTGTGTCTATGTACAAGTATTCCCTCATGCCCACATCCATGTGCACTCATCACAGTGCACACATGGAGGCCAGAGGACAGCTTATGGATGTTGGTTCTCTCTGTTCACCATGTGGCTATTGGACAGGGATAGGGAGCTCCTGTGAGCCCATGTGAGCCCAGAAACTCGGAGTTGGTCAAAGTGCATGGAATAAGTGTCAGTGGAGTGTTTGGTCATATATGGGACTCTATATCATACCTTCTCTTCTCAAGACCAGGGGGACATTTCAGAAGAGGGCACAGAATGACTCTAAGACCAGAGGTTTGAGAGGACTAGACTAAGACAGTGTCTTCTGGACATGACTGGGCTCATATACTCATCAACTCATACAGCTGTAGTTGTCTGCATAAGGCCTGAAAATATCAAACCACCCAACATTCTGTGATGGAGGGCTATCTTAGTTACTCTTCTATTGCTATGAAGAGACAGTATGATCAAGGTGACTCTTAAAAACAGAAGCAATTAATTGGGGGCTGGCTTACAGTATCAGAGGATTAGTTCATTGTTATCATGGTGGGAGGCAGACAAGCATGGCCCTGAAGCAGGAGCTAAAAGCTTTACATCCTGATTCACAGGCAGAAGGCAGAGAGGGACACTGGACCTGGTGTGGGCTTTTGAAACTTCAAAGTTCATCCCCAGTGACACACTTCCTCCAACAAAAACACACCTCCTAATCCTTCCCAAACAGTCAATCAACTAATAACTATGCACTCAAATATATGAGCCTATGGGGGACATTCTCAAACTACCATGAGGGGAGGGACTCATGAGCCTCATCTGATTATTGATACTTGATGGTTTCTGGAGGCCAAATTTTCTTTACAGTTTGGCCTCTGACATGTTGACTACACTCCAGTGATGGCCCCTCACCCATAAGCTTATGGGTAACACAAATTGGACACCACAATTCATATAAAAGAGTATAGAGAGTGAGGAAAAGTGGAGGAGATGGATCTGAGAGGAATTAGAGGGAGGATTCAGGGAGGCTATGAACAAAATACATTGTATTGATGTATACATTTCTCAAAAAATTAATAAAACATTACATTAAAATATAATTCATGAAAATGTTAAAGACTGCCCTCAGGAGAGGACATGAACATGGAGTCAGCACTACAGCATGAAATGCAGCTTCAATACTGCTGAAAGAGTACCCACACTGCAGCGGGAGAAAAGTACCTCCTGAGTGCTGCAGTAGGCTGTATTTCTGCAACAAGTCAGGTTCAGTGGCTCTTACTCAATATTTCCCATATGCATGCAAAGTTCATTCCTGGATGCCACTTTTATGGTGCATAGCCATCTTCCCCTCTCTTTGAATATCCAAATTTTACCACTATCCTAAAGCCTGATCCAGATTCCATATCTTAGACCCCTTCAACCCTTAGCTACTCTCCAGTTCATGGGCATTCTCATGATTCCTTACCATCCGGCAAAATACTGGTAATTAGCGTTTACATTCAAAGACCCTTGATTGGACACAGCTTGTCTAGTCAAGGACACTGTAATCGCCTCAAAGTTAAGGACTTTGCCATTTTTGTTATAAGTACTTCCTAAAGCTGTGGTAAAATACTTTAAATGGCAAGTGCTCAATAAACAGTGAAAAATCAATGAATGGTTCCAAACATTTATAAAACTCCTCTTTTAGTCTGAAAGTATCCCCTAAGCCTCAGGATCTTCTCCCTTAGCTCTTTATGGTGTGAATTGGTTGGATTCTCAATTTTAAAAAATTATAATCTTTATGTGCTCACTGCTGGTTAATAACAGACTCGGATCCTCCCAAACAATATCTTGTTGTACCACTCAGTAAGGGTAAGTCAGTTTAAACTAGACAAGTGAACATTATATTGCAAAAAATGTTTTGTCCTACTGATAGCTGCCTGCTAAAATACCACATTTCCCAACTTTCCTTGAAGCCAGGCAAGACCAAGGAGGCTTCATGAAGCAATCATTTTCACTCCTCACCTGACCCCCTATGAAGGGTCTCAGGCATCTTTTCCCACTAGTAGTTGCCTCAGCTTCCCACAGGCTAGGGTATATGGACCCTCACTAGGTGTACCAATAAACATAGTCCTGTCTATGAAAGGTCAGATGCCTTTTTTCTGTCTTATGGAACATCTGGAACATCAGGCAGCTCCAAGCCCCTTCTGGGACCTTTTAATTTCTTCACTGTCCTTGCCTACACCTGGGATCTGTTCTTTTGAGAACACAGAGACTGACCAAGTTCATTATATAAGCTAAACAATTACCAATTTACCTCTGGCTTTTATGGCCTGTATCTCTATGAGTGATGCAACTCATGGAGATGGAGCCTCTAGCTTTATGGACTTTATTGGTGTTCTGTGTAAACCCAGTCTGGGACCCTGAGTAGGTCTAGCAGGGCCACTGGTCTCTCCTAGACAACCACTTCTTTTCACTTTTCATGTCTGCCTTTCTCCCCTCTCATTTTTTTCTGTCTCTAACACATTCTAACCTTCTAGGCAGGAGGCTATGTTCCATTCAACAAGACCAAATATAGCTAAAGTGAAAGACACGGTAACATGTGGGACTTAAGTTGGAGACACAACAGTTTAGGTCTCATGGGCTCACAGGAGCGCCCTCCCCATATCTTGTCTTGAAACTCACTTGGTTGAAAGTATCTGGGACTTTTCACAGGCTGTGAGAACTTTTGCTCTGAGAATTCTGGGAATTTTCCTCTGGACAGTGTGACAAAGCTTTCCATAGTCACTGCAGTCTCCTGACCCTTATTTTCCAGATATGTTTGGCCAATATGACACTCTGTGGACCCTTGTATTGCTGAATTCTGACCTCTGTTTTACCTTAGTTGTGAACCCATCATGTTTTCCAAATTGTCCCATCCAGAGGACACATTATTATCTTGGCTGCAGTCTAATCCACAAAAGCTCCATTTGAGAGACCTCATACCAGGTTCCCTTGTTCAGCTGTAAGTCCAAATCTAGTCTCAGTAGACACTGGACAAATGGCCACTGTTGGCCCAAATTCAGAATTTTTTATTTGAATGTCTAAATTGATTTAGAGATCTTCATAAAATGGAATCTTATATGGTCTGTCCTACCCCTTCTCAATATAATGCTCAGCTCAACGCAACCTTTCTCCTCCCTACCACTCAGCTCCAGCTTACAACTGCACCCAGAGCCACAATGCTCTACTGGGTCCACGCCTTGATAGTCATGCTTTTATCTTTCCAATTCCTAAAAAGTTTATAAATCCTCCATCTGCAGACACACACAAACAGGTTATGAATACAGATTCAGTTCAGTCTTATGGAGAGTCAAATGTCTTTTGAGTGTGGATAATGTCAGAAAATCATTACATGGTGTTTTACTAAAGTGGAAAGCTGGCTCTGGAGATGGAATTTGGCTTGCCCACCTTGTACTTAAGGAAGTTTGTCTAAAAGTTTCCTCTGAAGTCCCTATCCTGACTCTGACAGGAAGAAGCAGAACAATAGATCAGTCTAGGAAAAAGTATGTGCTTAAGAGCAGTTTAGAGGTAAACTACTTTCAATAAAGTACCTTTTTTTTGTGTGTGTGTGTATGTGTGTGCATGTGTATGTGTGTGTGTGTGTGTGTGTGTAGTCACAAATGTTTAGTTCTCTGACTAGTCACAAATGTTTAGTTCTCTGACTATTCTACCTTCTTCTTGGTTTTGTTCACACAAACTGTTCTTCCACTCAAGGTCATGTATATCTTTGAAGCCTTTGCTGAAGTGAAAATTTTATTTCATGATCTATATAGGATCATTGGTGTATGATTTTAAAAGGTTGTAAAATTTCAAGCAGAAAAAAAGATGTTAGCTTAAAACTTGTAATAAAAAGGTTAATAATTAAATGTCTATAATTTAGTTTGCTACAATATATTTGTAACTTTGGAGGAGAAAAAAGGATGTGCTCAATGGGCTTGTCATACCAGGGAGTTGGGCTCACTGAGAGTAAGAGTAAGCATGTTGCTTAACATCATCCTGGCTAATCACCTAATCAGGATGATAGCAGCCATGTGACGTCACTACCATCTGGGTTAATGACCACAGGGAATTAAAAAAACTATGGCAGCACTCATAGAACTTCTAGTTCTAATGAGCCCACTGGTTATCACTGTATCTCTTTTTAAATTAGACCAAGGTGGCCAGACCAATGCCCCAAAGATATTTTGGCTAAATATAAATTTTGTATGATGATTTTGTCCAGAGAGTAAAAAAAATATGCACAATGTTTATGGTAAACAGAACTAAGAAACAGTGCATGTTTAATGATTAAGTTTTATAAATTTCTAATGTTATAATGATTTGTTCATGCTAACAGAAACTTACTTAAAGATATATGTCCAACTACTTATGTCTTTGCTATCTTTAAACTTTAGCTATTTGGAGAAACTGGGGCATAATAAAAACTGGTATTTTGTAAAAGTACGTGATAAAAAGATCAGCAAAATGAGGTTCTAGTCTCTCATTGATTGTATTTATGGTTTAAAGTTTATTTTGATACTAAAGAGCCTCAACAATTATAAATTTTAAGGCTTAAACTTAACAAGGATGCAATTATGAAAATTGATCTTATAAATTTTAAAAAGTTACTAACATATAAACTGTTAAGATAATTAAGATGTACAAGATAATGAATGGTCAGTCACCCTATAAATAGTTAAATTCTTTAATGTACTCAGAACTATGTTTGCAGTCATGCTAAGTACAAATGTAATTTACTTACAGAGCCAAGCCTGGAGGAAAAGACAATTTATATATCCTATTATATAGTCTTCTGTGTATGTTTTCAACATTAAGCCTAAAGCAAGCAACTCAAAACAAGTAAACTTAAAGTTTAATGTAAAAAATATTTGAAATCAGGTATATATAAAACTGGTTATGAATGCTTGAGTGAAAATGATTAATTTTACAATACATTTGCATGGCAGGATGTCTCCAGGCCCAAGGAGTAGTACCATCTCACCTTAGTAAGTTGCACACTATCCTCATTACAGGATAAGGATGTATAGAAAATAAGACCTGCCAAAAGTTGGCTTCTTCTGCTTCCAGCTTCACAGTTCCAACCAGTATGCCTGTGTAGGCTAAACCAGAACAAACTCCTCCTTATCTGTAGAGAAGATGAATTACTTCTTCTGTCTCACATGACAGAAGGATTGATTCTCTTGCCCAGAGGAGGATCTTAAGAGTCTGCACCTATATTCTAAATGTCTTGAACAGAGAGACAGATAACAATTACCCTGTGCTCAGTGTCTCCTGAACTGACACAGGAAGATGTTGTGAACAGGGAACCCTTGGACCTCTGCCCACCATCAACCTGCATGCTAGTTCAACTGGCCTTGCCCTTTACACTGCCATTCAATTCTTCCTCTAAGCAAAGGTCTATAATACAACCACTCATGTTCCTTGATTAAGAGGTTGCCAGATACTTTATGAGCAAAGTCACAGCTTTGAGAGTTATTCAGACTATCCAAGTGGTGTCTTTGGAACTTGGCTAGGGAAGCCTATAAAAATGACTCAAATAATATTCTATTTCACTTTAAATTGTCCATTATATCCTGATTTTACCTGACCTCTTCTTACAAAGCTTCCCCTATACCCAATGGCTCTCACTATATAATACTACCATTTATTCCATTTTTTTCCCCTGATACATCTACAAAAAGACCTTCTACATGCTGTTGAGAAACTAGCTACAAGGGAACCTCACCCCCTTTACCCCAGGCCAAACACATTTGTTTGCGTTCGTCTTCTATTTTCTCCTGTTCCCTTCCTTTCATGTTCTGTAGCTCCCTGTGGTTACTGATAACTGACTGTGGCTACTGAATGTTGTTTGGGTACAACATTCCTAAGTCACCCAGAATCAACTCTACATCCACTTCCTTTTATTGGCTCACTCCGTCTCTCCCATCTCTACTCCCCTCACCTTCTTCTCAGCACCTCATGGATCCTTCTCCAACACTGACCATATACTTGGTTCATAAAACAAACCTCAACTGACACAAGATCAAAATAACCCCTTGCATCTTTTCTGACCACCATGGATTAAAGCTGTAACTCAACAACAAAAGAAACAACAGAAAGTCTACAAACTCAGGCTTTCCAACAACTCCCAACTTAATGACATCTAGGTCAGGGACAAAATAAAAACAGAAATTAAAGACTTCTTAGAATTCAATGAAAATGAAGGCACAACATACCCAAACTTATGGGACACAATGAAAGCAGTGCTAAGACAAAAGTTCATAGCACTAAGCACCTTCATAAAGAAATTACAACTTAACAGCACACATGAAACATCTAGAACAAAAAGAAGCAGATACACCCAAGAGGAGTAGATGACTAGAAATAATCAAACTCAGGGCTGAAATCAATAAATCAAGAACAAAGAAAGCAATTCCAAGAATCAACTAAGAGCTGGTTCTTTGAGAAAAATCAACAAGATAGACAAACCCTTAGCCAAAGTAACTAAAAGGCAGAGGGAGAGTATTCAAATCAACAAAACCAAAAATGAAAAGGGAGACATAACGACAACACCAAGAAAATCCAAAGAATCATTAGATCTTACTTCCAAAGCCTATATGCCACAAAATTTGAAAATCTAAATGAAATGAACAATATTCTTGATAAATACCACTTACCAATACTGAATCAGGATCAGGTAAACAAATTAAAACATCCTATATCTCCTAAGGAAATAGAAGCAGTCATCAAAAGTCTGCCAACCAAAAATGAGGCCAGATGGCTTCAGCATAGAATTCTACCAGACCATCAAAGAAGACCTAATACCAATTCTCTTTAAGCTGTTCCACAAAACAGAAACAGAAGGAACATTATCAAATTGATTCTCTGAGGCCACAGTCACCTTGATACCTAAACTTCCCAAAGACCCAACAAAGAAAAAAGAATTTCAGACCAATTTCCTTCATGAACATTGATGCAAAAATAATAAAATACTCGCAAACTGAATGCAAACTTATCAAAAATATCATCCACCATGACCAAGTAGGCTTCATCCCAGGCATGCAGGAGTGGTTCAATATATGGAAATTCATCAATATCACCAATTATATAAACAAACTGAAAGAAAAAGCAAAAAAAAAAAAAAATTGATAATCTCCTTAAATTCTGAAAAAGCATTTGACAAAATCCAACACCCATTCATGTTTAAAAATCTTGGAGAGATCTGGGATACAAGGCACATACCTAAACATAGTAAAGGCAATATACAGCAAGTTTATAGCCAACATCAAACTAAATGGAGAGAAATTTAAATCAATTCCACTGAAATCAGGGACATGATGTCCACTCAGTGGACAGGTTGTCCACTCTCTCCATATCTCTTCAATATAGTATTTGAAGTCCTAGGTAGAGCAATAAGTCAACAAAAGGAGATCAAAGGGTTACAAACTGGAGAGGAAGAAGCCAAAGTATAATATGATAGTATACATAGTGACCCCAAAAATTCTACTGAGGAATTCTTGCAGCTGATAAACACTTTCAGAAAATGGCTTGATACAAAATCAACTAAAAAAAAAAAAAAAGCAGTAGCCCTCCTTTATACAAAAGACAAACAGGTTGAGAGAGAAATTAGGAAAACAATACCTTTCACAATAGCCACAAAAATGTAAAGTATCTTGGTGTAACTCTAACCAAGCAAGTGAAAGAACTGTAGGAAAACAACAGAACAAAACAAAAAACTTCAAATCTCTGAAGAATTTAAAGAAGATCAGATGATGGAAAGATCCCCCATGTTCATGGATCTGCAGGATTAACATAGTAAAAATGTCTATTTTACCAAAAAGAAATCTATACATTCAATGCAATTCTCATCAAAATGCTAACACAATTTCTAGAACTTGAAAGAAAATTCAACTTCATATGAAAAAACAAATAACCCCAAATAGCAAAGATAATCCTTTACTATAAAAGATCTTCTGGAGGTATCTCCATCCCTCATCTCAAACTATACTCTAGAGCAATAGTAATAAAAACAGCATGGTACTGGCATAGAAACAGACAGGTGTATCAATAGTATCAAATTGAAGCCCCAGAAATAAACCCCCACACCCATGGACACTTGATTTTTGACAAAAAAGCCAAAACCATACAATAGAAAAAAGATGGCATCTTCAACATATGGTTCCGGCCTAACTGGATGTCTACCTGTAGAAAAATGCAAATAGTCCCTTATTTATCACCCTGTACAAAACTAAAGTCCAAGTGGATTAAAGACCCCAACATAAAACCAGACACACTAAATCTGTTAGAAGAAAAAGTAGGGAAGAGCCTTGAGCTCCTTGGCACAGGAGACAACTACCTGAACAGAACACCAAGAGCACAGGCTCTAAGATCAACAATTAATAAGTGGGACCTCACGAAACTGAAAAGCTTCTGCAAGGCAAAGGACACTGTCAACAGAACAGTCTATAGACTGGGAAAAGATCTTCACCAACTCGAACAACCACTTTAGAAATCAACCTGGCATCTTCTCAGAAAACTGGGAATAGTTCTACCTCAGGACCAGCTATACCACTCCTGGGAATATATCTGAAAGATGCTCCACCGTACAACAAAGATATTTGCTCAACTACGTTCAGTTTTATTCATAATAGCCAGAATCTGGAAACAACCTAGATGTCCCTCAATTGGAGAATGGATGAAGAAAGTGTGGTACATTTACACAATGGAATACTACTCAGCTATTAAAAACAAGGAAATCTTGAAATTTACAGGCAAATGGGTAGAACTAGAAAATAGCATTCTTACCAGGAAACTGGGACAGAGGGGAGGACATCCTATTGGGACTCTACATGAGGGAAGCATGGGAGAACAGCAAAGTAGAAGAATCCAGAGGGTCCTAGAAACCTACAAGTAGAACAGTATGATAGGCAGATTTGGGCCCAGGGGTCCCACTCAAACTAAGGCACCAGCCAAGGACAATACAGGCGGTAAACTTTAAACCCCTACCCAGATCTAGCCAATGGACAGAATATTCTCCAGAGTTGAGTGGAGAGTGGGGTAGGACTGTCACACGAACTCTGGTGCCTCATATTTGACCATGTCCCCTGGAGGGGGAGACCTGGTGGCACTCAGAGGAAGGATAGCAGGTTACCAAGAAGAGACTTGATACCCTATGAGCATATACAGGGGGAGGAAATCCCCCTCAGGAACAGTCATAGGGGAGGGGAATAAGGGGAAAATGGGAGGGACGGAAGAATGGGAGGATACAAGGGATGGGATAACCATAGAGATGTAACAAGAATAAATTAATAAAAAAAAAAAAGAAAGAAAGAAAGAAAGAAAGAAAGAAAGAAAGAAAGAAAGAAAGAAAACAGCATTCTGAGTGAGGTAACCCAGACCCAGAAAGACATGCATGGTACATACTCACACATAAGTGGATATTAGCCACACAATACAGGATAACCACACTACAACACACAGACCTAAAGAAGGTAAATAACAAGGAACATCGTAGGAAGAATTCTTAAGTCTCATTCAGTAGGGCACATCGAATAGGAAGTGGTTGAAGAGAAGGAATAGGTAGGCAACCTACCACTGAGGTCCTTTGAAAGACACCACCCAGCAGGGGATGGAGGTAGATGCTGATACTCACAGCCAAACTTTTTTTTTTTTTTTCCAGTGTAAACATGTTTTTATTTTGATCCCAAGTGTGGGATGTGAAAAGGCTTTGTAAGAGGGAACTGCCTCTTGTGAGGGCATGGTCTTTGCCAGTTGAAAAGCATCCTGTAGGGACTATGGCGGTGGCGGGGGGGGGGGGGGGGGG
>OU015747.1:58302299-58328896 GCA_907169655.1 Acomys percivali
GAGGGGTGTATGTGAGCATAAATACAAAAAAAAAACCACCAAAGAGTGATAATTTTTGCATCGCTTTGCATCTCTTGGCTTCTTCACTTCACATCGCTTCACTTCCAAACTCTTCAAGTTTGCTGCCGCTACTTGTTGTTTGACTTGACTGCTATAATCTTGATGATGAAGAGTAGAATTGCCCCAAAGAACTGAATTTAAAAAGGTCTACCTCTCCTGTCCCTAGTAACCTTCTTTCCCTCCTAACCTAAGGTGAGTGGGTTGGAAGGGAGGTAGATGCATTAAGGAATCTCAAATAAAGTAGTTAGTTTATATATACATATATATATATATATCCATATACATATATTTTTACTATAATTTATTCACATTACATCTGGATTATAATCCCCTCATTCTTACCTTCCTGTGCAATATAGTGCACTCCTTAACATGCAAAATGACTGCCTCCCCTGCAAGTTAGAAAACACTCACACGAGGCCACCTGGCTGCTTTGTCAGATTTGGCTCCAGATACAAACACCCAAAGTGAAATGTGAGTAAAACCTTCTCTGTAGGATAGGAAAAGAATGAAACAACTGTGCTCCTGAGGGTTAGAATTGGGATTTGTTAGTGTGCAGGCTCCAAAGACAGGGAAACCCTCTGACTCCCCCACTATGAATGCCTCTGCATACTTCATCTCACCTCTGAATGGCAATGCAAATGTGTCCACAAAGTAAATAAAATAGCACGGTGGTTAATATTACAGGAAATAAAGATGTCTTAGGAACTTTAAGTTCTTGGTCAGAAGAAAGGCATTTTGCATGAGCACCATTCTGCTGCATCGGCAATGATAACTCAAATGGAATCTTCTAGCAGGCCTCACAGCCAAACTTTAGGGTGGAGTGCAGGGAGTCTTGTGGAAGAATTGGGGGATAGAAGGACCTGGAGGGAACAGGAGCTCAACAAGGAGACCTATGGAACCAACAAATGGGGGTGGGGGAGGGGAGGTGTTGCTACAGAAACTGATGCACTAACCAAGGACCATGCATGGTGAGGACCTAGACCCTCTGTTCAGGTGAAATAAATAGGCAGCAAAGTCTCTTTATGGGTCCCATATTATGGTGAGTAGAGGCTACCTTTGACATGGACTCATGCCCACTTTTTGATCACTTCCCTCTGGTGGGGCAGTCTTGCCAGGCCACAGAAGAAGAGGATGCAGGCAGTCCAGATGAGACATGATAGGCTAAGGTCTAATGATAGGGGCAGAAGGCTGCCCCCTTTCCGAGGACTAGGGGAGAGGGGAGGAGAGATGAGTAAGGGAAGGTGGGACTGGGAAGAAGTGAGGGAGGGGGCTACAATTGGGATGTAAAGTGAACAAATTAAAAAAGAAAGAAAGAAAAAACCCACTTATTTGTATGAAAAACAAACAAACAAAAACCCTTGATAGAATAAGGAAAAAAGTGTTAGCAAAGTGTTTTGAGATTTTCTCAAAGGAAAAATCCTGGAAAAATTAGCATGTTTAGTTGCGAAGAAACTCATGCCATAAACAGTCTGACAGGGAAAATTTGTTTTTAAATGTTAAATAACTGAATCAGACACCATCTAATTGTTCACAAAAATCTATCATTTAATTCCAATTTACTACTGCAGCAGCTAGAAACTCAAAACAATGTCATACATTAGTTAAAGCAGGATATTGTTTGTGTTTCATGTTTTACACAAATGCGATGTGTCCATGGAAGAGGTACATACAACTACACTGGTGACTGCTGACATTCTAATTTTAGTTTCAATTGGGAACTCACGTAAGTGCACGCATATTTTTAAGCATCGAAGCGCAGAATCTTAGGGGGACAGGATCCTACAGGTCAATCAGGCAAACAGTTAGATCTTTTACAAAATACCTACACAGGAGCCAGAGCTTTTATATTTTAAGTCCAAGATAGTAAATATTTTAAGCAACATGATCATTTAGACTGCTGCAGCAACTCAACTTTGCCAATGAACCACAAAAAAAAAAAAAAAAAAAAAAGAAAAGAAAGAAAGAAAAGAAAAAAGAGAAAACCGTAAACAAAACATAAATAAATGTTTATGGCTGTGCAAACCTTTACTTGTAAAAACAGACAGTAAGGCAGATCTGAGACACAGGTTGGAGGCTGCAAATCTATGACCTAGCCCAGTAGTTAATCAGACAGTTCTACAAGTAGAGGGCTTTATAGGAACTTTGCTAGTGAACTGAATGCAACAAAGTTACCCATTGGGACAACTGAAATGTTTGTCTTCCGGAACAACAGGGGGCATGTGTTCTTTTGTGCATCAGTTCTTCAAACACTTGAAGGAAGCTAGCATGACCCCCTGAAGCACTTATTTTTCTCTCGCTACATGGCCCGCATGCTGTCAAGGGGCAGTTTTCCAGACCACAGAACTATTTGATCATTCTCTCCTATAGATAATAATCCTTTCAAGTGTGGGAGGGAAATATGTGACATACGACTTTAAAAATATGTAGCAATCAAGATGTAATTTTTAGAATCTGGCTCACTGTCTCTAAACACAAATGCTCATTGTTTTACAAGATTACTATTTAGAATTTAAGAAAAACATTCTATGAAGATTTAGTAAAAGGTTCATGTCCACTGTCATAACTATGTATATTAACTTGAAATGACTAGTAAAAATAGGACATTTGAAAAATTTGTCCCCAAAGAAGGTTTAATAAAACTATAGATTCAAAATGCTTCTTATCAAAAACATTGGCAGAACCCACCTCTGCAATTGGAGTCATATAATGCAGCTTTCAAAATAAAGCCATCGGTCTTTCCTTCTGAGAAAATAAAACAAAGAAGGAGAAGAAAACAAGCAGACATGTGCAGTGAGGCTGCTGGCTGTCAGTGAGAACATGGCAGGGTGCAGGAGCACAGCCAGGCCTCTGAAGTCAGGGCTCCTGCTGGGCTCTAAGGTGTCCACATCGGAAGAAGGAAGCTAACTCATGCCTCTCAAGATGACTTAGCTCTAACTTCTGTCCCTCGTTGTCACAGAACTTTCAAGGGAGTACCTTTTACTTGTTCAATAATTTGAACACAATGGGACACAGTGAACAGAACCACACTTAGCCTGGCCTCTCTAAACAGTCCCCTTACTGTGTTTTGATTGTCTGATAATTTAGTGTATCTTACCATAGAAATAAATTAATTCTTTACCCCTAAATATGTTCATTTGTGATAACATCACACTTCATAATGTTGCTTAAGCTTAATTCACATTTCCAGTGTTGTCTTCTTCCTGCTTGGATATCGTTATACAAACTCTTCTTGGATAATCCTAATTAACTGTTCATACTAATGACAACCAAATTTATTTCTCTAGTCCAGTTCTACAAGGATAACCCAAATAGCTAGGAGCTAGGAACATATCTGGGCAGCCAGTCCCACAGCCAGTAAGTATATGCGAAGCAGAGTACACTGGTCATTTAATAGCAGAGATGTTTGTTGGTTTCTTGCTATTTGCCAGGTGTCATGCTAAAGCATTTTAATAGATTTTCTCTTTAGATTTTCACAGTGCAAATAGACTGTATGTTTATCTCCCTTACCTAAAATCCCATAATAATGACAGAATCAAAATATGACACAACAGATACTTTTTCACTGACTACTTAGTGCCCACTCTGCTTGGCCAAATGGTCACCAATTCTATTCAGAGCTTCAGTATCCAAAAACAATGTGCTGGTTTTTCTTGTAGAACATCAGGGAGTAGCCATATGATCCTATATGGTCCAATGAAACAAAAGACTTAGGGAATGGTCCAGGGAAAGTAGAACAACCTGCTACCTTTCTTGCCTTTGCCCTGCCATAAAGGTAGACAGGATACTCTTCCCTTTTGGGACATGGGGAAAAGTCCAAGTCAGTCATAGAAATGTTGGTCTTGACCTTGCTGAGCTGCTGAACCAAGACCAATAACCATACATCTCCAGGCTTCATTCTACTGAGATAAATGAATTCTTACAGCATTAATCTCTTTTAAGCCCATTTTATTAACCTGAAGCTGAAAACACTGCTAGCTGAAACAAAATTGTAGCCTTAATAAGATATCTCAAAAATTAATTAACAGAAAAGCAGATGGAAGAGTTGCACACAGTCAAACAAAGGTTGTTTCATCCTGTTTGCCCGCAGCAATTGTGAAGAACAAGACATCTCACACCATAGTACTCAAGACTCAAGACTTGGAGTCCTGAGATGCCTGACCTTGGAGGTTCCCCAAGGATAGGTCAGCTATCCTTCCAGCTGGTAGGATCCTTCAAGGTCACATGTCTACAATTACATGTTGGAAGTTTTCCTTAAAGGCCTGTTTATATGTCTGTCTGTTCAGCTGTCTATTCAGCTGTAAAAACATAATGAAATCCTGGCACACACAGCATCATGGATAGAACTGGAGGATGCTATGCTAAGTGAAATAAGCTATGTTAAAAAAGACAAATGTCATATGATCATACAGGTAGGTAGATATAGATACAGATAGAAGCTAAAAAGTTGACTTCATAAAAGTAGAATATAATCCCAATATGATGGTTCAGTAGATAAAGGTGCCTGCTGCCAAGATTTGAGTACCCACATGGTAAAAGGAGACTCTTTGTGTGTGCGTGCGTGCGTGCATGTGTGTGTGTGTGTGTGTGTGTGTGTGTATGTGTGGTCTTTTTTTAATTTAAAATTATTTATTTATTCACTTTACATCTTCTCCTCCTGGCCTCCTCCCTCCCTCTTCCCCAAATTCCCCTCTCCTACCCCTCAGAAAAGGGGAGCCCCACCCCACCATCCAAGCATATCAAGTTGCATCAGGACTAAGAAGATCCTCTACCAAAGTGGCCTGGCAAGGGAGCCCCACCAGGGAGAACTGATTGAAAAGCATGCAAGAAAGTCCTTGACACAGACAGCCCCTGCTCCATTTATTATGGGACCCACATGAAGACCAACCTGCCCATTGGGTACATATATGTAGGAGGCCTTGGTCCAGTCCAGACATGGTCCTTGGTTGGTGCTTCAGTCTCCATAAGCCCCCTGGGCCCAGGCTAGTTGGCTCTGTTGGTCTTCTTCTGGATCTCCTGTTCCCTCCAGGTCCTTCTATCCTTCCTCCCACTCTTCCACATGGAGACTGAAGAGGCCACCTTCTAACCAGACAGGACTCCTATAGAGGGAAGGGAACACCAACCCACCTACAAAAACTTCAACCCAAAATTTACCCTGCCTACAAGATGTGCAGGGACATATTAAAAAAAAAAAAAAAAAAAAAAAAAAAAAAAAAAAAAAGAGCAGCAATTGAGGGAATGTTCAATTAGTGCCTGGCTACACCATGCAAGGGAGCAAACACACTATTAATGACTATTGCCTGTCCTCTGAGAGGCCTCACCCAGCAAAGGATTGAAACAGATGCTGAGACTCAGAGACAACCATTGGGTGGAGCAGAGAAGTAACTCTTAAAAGTTGTCTTCTGATTGTCACATGCATGGTATGACATGAATATGTCCAAATGCTTGCATACATACATACATACATACATACATACATACATACAAATAAATAAATTTATTTTTTAAGTAAAAAATCAATTAGTACAGAGGAAAGATGGTTAGGAAGAATGGATAAAGAAATATAAGAGTGTGGCTGGACAGAAGAAATATTTTCTAATATTCTAGAGCAGAGTTTGATAACTACAATTGATAATTGGTTGTTTATTTCAAGATAGCTAGTATTAGGTTTTTTTTATGTTTACACCACATCAAAGAAACAATAAATGTCTACAATATAAATATACCAGTTATCTTGTATACACACATATGCCATTCTCCTCCTCCGAGAGTCTAATATTTAAAGAAAATTAAAACATGCCTGATGGCAGATGATATTAAAGTGCAAAAAAGAGGGATAAATTGAACATCTAATAAGCATAAGGAACAGTTATGATTCTTAACCCTTTGTATTCAGATGACACCAAGCCTCAAAAAACAACACTAGAAGTTATGACATGATGTCTTCAAAATTCCTTTCAGATTATTCATTTACAATGTGGGTTCCAGAGATCAAACCTAGGTCATCACGCTTGGCACCAGGGACCTTTGCAATGCACCAAATTGTTGGCCCATAGAATTTTGTGTCTCTATCAAGCAGAGGGGCAAGCGAACATACACAATGATACAACATCCTGTCTTTCCCATGTCTTTCCCTTGAAAGAATTATTTTCTCCTTTTGAGGACTGTATTTCTGAAAAAGGAGAAGATAAAACAACAAAGATGAAAATTCAAGATTAAGAAAAGCTACTCCTTAATAAAAGGGCAGAGGAAAGTTCCAGAGTAACAGCTGTTGGCCAACCTTGACCCAGACTTGGAAACAGACATGCCTCGGGGAACTCATGACCGACAGACAATGTGGAGCACTCTGACAGTTCAAGGCAGATCTGCTATGGGGCTGAGACTATTTATTGATGGGCAAGCAGATTTTCAGTTAGAGAAACACAATAAAATAGTAAAAGGATGTAGGGAGCCACGCAAATTCTGACATGTTAGAAATCTTGTGCTTAGCCTGCACGCTGTGACCTTCGAGTTGCTGACCTTTGCCAGAGGAGGTCTTGTATTCTAGGCTATCCTTGGACTATTTACCTTTGAAAGAAGTAGGGAAGTCCTTACTGGGAACCACCCAGAGGATCAAGGAAGTTCTTATAGGGAACTACTCAGAGAAATAGGAATTTCTTACAGGGAGCTATTCAGGCCATTGTATTCTTTCCTGAGGGCTAGGGAGAGTGGGATTAGAATAGATCCTATTGACCTTGCTATATATAAAAGTCTTACTTACCTGCATTAAAGCGAGTCTTGATCAGAAATTTCCAGACTTGACTCATTATTTTTCACATCTCTGTGCCCCACTTTGAATCCCCACTCCCTCTTTCAGGTGAACCCTGGTTCAATTTGTTCTGCGGGCCCGGACACATCATTAGGAACAATATGAAAATGTTCTATAAATTAGAATGTCAAATATGGCCAGTTTTGCATCAATCACTGAAATTTACAGGTAGATAATATGATATTGTAAACATTCTAACAACAGCAAAAGGAGGAGAATGTTTAGAGTTAGTAAGATGGCTCAGTAGTAAGAATGCTTGCAGACAAACTTGAAAACCTGAGTTCAATCCTCAGAACGTATAGTGAAAGGAGAGAACTGACCTGTGGAAGCCCCTGACCTCCACACGCTTGCCATGGCAAGCACTTCCATACTCACACACATACTAACATATAATTCCTTAATTTATAAATAATAAAAATTGGAGGTCTAGGTGTGAAGCAGTACTCAGGAGGCAGAAGTAGGCATCTCTCTGTGAGTTTGGAGCCAGACTAGTCTAAGTAGCAAGTTCTAGGACAGCCAGAGCTTCATAGAGAAACCTGGTTTCAAAAATTTTAAAAAAAGAAAAAAATGTCAAAAATAAGCTGTTACTGAAACAGGGTAATAGGCATTTGATTCATTGTTCTGTTCTTTGCATCTAGGCAGATACTAAAAAGAAATCATATTAAAAATTGGGTTGGGGGAAACATAGTATTACCAAAATATCTGACATTATGATGACATTTTAGAAGGTGGGAAGACTTCCTACCTGGTAGTGATTAAATGAAGTGAGCTACAAACCCACAAGACCCAGAGGAATGTCTGAGTGTAAGAACACCTCTCCTGATCGTTCCTCAGTGGAGATGCATTTCCCGGAGCTATTCCACTCATCCTTACCCCTTCCACACAATCTGACCAGCATGCATGCTGGCCAGTGCTCAGCTTCCTCTCCACACTTAACACAGTCCAGGATCCCTTGCCTAGGGAATGGTGGCATGTGTCCATGTGGAGGCTGTGTCCTCCCATATCAATTAAGTAATCAAGACAATCCAGACAACTCCACAGGCCAACCTGATCTGGATGATCCCTCACCTGGCCTCTTCCCATGTAAATCTATATTGTGCCCAGTTGACAAGGGATAGATTTATGATGAATAATCATGGCTGTCAATTTGCCTGAATCTGTGATAACTAAAAGGCAAGCATTCCTATGAGGTATTTTTGGATCAGATAATCTGAAGTGGGAAGGCCCAGTCTAAATTGCACTGCTCCCTACAGTGGCTAAGAAAAAAATCGAGGAAGAAAGCTTTGCTTTTGCCTACTGGCCTTTACTCTTGCTGGCAAGATCATTTATCTTATTACTGTTGCTGCTGTTGCTGCATTTCTCACTGAATTTAGAACCCATATTTGGCCTTCCAATGTAGAATGAATTCAAGCAGCTCTACAGGAACCCTCCAGGCATTCAGAGCCAAATTATTACTGCTGAGGCACCTAGCCTCATGGACTGAGCAGCTCTACCAGGTTCTCAGCTTATGTGGTGGGACAGCTATTGTTGGACTCTCCAGAAAAAATAATGTAAGCCAACCCAACAATTAATATATTTTAACAATATACTAATATTTTAATACATTAAATTAATATATTCATATATCCATATATTGATATAATTTAATGGATAATTTCAATGATGTGTTATTAAATATATTTTATATTTTCATTATATTCCTATATTAATTATAATGTATATTCAGTTCTGTTGCTCCAGATAACCCTGACTGATATAGTTCCTGACATCAATGTTGAAGCTTTGAGGTCAGAAACAACCAAAGCTCAATGTGATAAAGTATATTTACCCTGAACCAAGAACAAACATCCTCAGGTAGGCTAGGTTGGCTAGCCAACAAGCCTCAGAGATCTACCTGTCTCTGATACCCAGTATTGGGATTAGAACCAGATGTCACTATGCCCAGCCCCTAATTGTGTCAATATTAATTAATTATAACATCTATATCATAGCAATAAAAAGTGTTAGTAGAAAACTAGGTAAAGAATGTATGGAAACTATATTATCTTCACAATTTTTCTAAAACTAATGTATATATAAAAAGCATACAAGTGAGACAGAAATTCATATAAAAAGTAAAGATAACATAATTCCAGAAGAGTGGATAAGAGTATATTGAATTTCAGAACTAATAATGCATAAAAGTAGGTTTTTCAGGCCACACCTGCTGAACACCAGGTAGGCTGCCTGCAGACCTGCCCTGCTCTCTGTTACCTCAGACCCAATTCTGAAAGTTTCCCCTAGCTTGGCAACAGAACATAAGGGGCAGCTTCCTCTTCCCCTTGTCCACATCTGCTGTGGATCTCTCAGACCATCTCCAGCTGGCCCTCCCTTCCTCTAGCCTCCAACACCAGCAAGAATTCTCTGTGAACACAGCACCCAAACAGGCCAGTAAAACAGGCAACACTTAGCTAATATACTCTCTGAAAATTCAGAGAGGACACAGAAACCAAGGAACAAAAAACACCTGGCCAACATAGACAAACCCACAAATCAGGACTTAGATCTGTAATCAACCCCCAAAACCGAATGCCTAGATGCCAGCACAAAAAAAACACTCAATAACAGCCAGGGCAACATCTCCACCAGAGCTCAGCTATCCTATCACAAAAGGCCTTGAATATTTTAACATAGTTGAATGAGCCACAAGAAAAGACCTTAGCACCAACTATATGAAGATGACAGAGGTCCTTAGAGAGGAAATGAATAGCTGGGCGTGGTGGTGCACGCTTGTAATCCCAGCCATTGGGAGGCAGAGGCAGGCCATCTCTGTGAATTTGAGGCAAGCCTGGTCTACAAAGGCAGTTCCAGGACATCCAGGGTGGTTATACAGGGAAACTCTGCCTCAGAAAAAAAGAAAGAAAGAAAGAAAGAAGAATACAGAGCATCAAATAGATTGGACCAAAAAGAAAGTCCTGCCTTATAAGAATCATAATACTGAATATCCAGAACAACAACAACAAAAAGAATATTGAAAGCTGCAAGAGAAAAAAAAAAAAGCCATGTAGCATATAAAGGCAGACTTGCTAGGATTACATCTGACTTCTCAATGGAGATTCTAAAAGCCAGAAGAGCTTGGATAGATGTTCTACAGACTCTAAAAGACCACAGATGCAGCCCAAATGACTATACCCATCAAAACTTTCAATCACCATAGATGGAGAAAATAAGATGTCCTATGATAAAGCTAAATTTAAACAATGTCTTTGTACAAACCCAGTCCTACAAAAGGCTCTAGAAGGAATACTCCAACCAAAGGAGGTTAGCTACATACATGAAAACACAGGAAATAAATAATCTCACACCAGCAAAACCAAAATAAAGGAATCCTTCCCCTTCTCTCCCTCCCCCCCCCCATACTCTCATAGGTATAATGTTATTGTGTAATTCAAATGCTGATGTCTATATGCCCCCCCCCCCAATATATGGCTGCAATGGTTCTGAGAATCTCTTGTGTCAATGTTGTATACACATTGTTCCCCAACTGTCCCCAGGGAAAGAATTCACCCACTGGCAGAGGTCTAAGTGACATCAAGAAAAAGGAGCTTGGAGCAGAAAAGCCACAAAGTGCAAGTGTCTCTGGGATTTATGCTGGGAGGAAACCAGATTAGTTTGGAGGGTTAAGAATACAGTAATAACTGCTCAGCATTGTGTTGTAAAGCTTGATAAAAATGATATCAAGCGGGCCTGAACTTACATAGAAAATAAAACTACAGAGCAGTTTCTTAGTTCTGTTTATTAAGAGAGCAACTGCAGCTTCTAAGGCAAGAGCTCACAGCTTCCTAAATTAGACCCCTGCCATGCAGCAAGGCCCCCTGCCCACAGCAGAAAAACAAAAATTTAAACAAACCCCAGAGAAGGAAAGCAGAGAGGCTGTTCTTTTAGGAAGCCCTTGCTGGGCGAAAAGTGGTTCTTTAATACATGCAAGCTTCTCAAAGCCAGGCTTTCTTAGCCAAAGCCAGAGCTAAATCTCTTTGAGAAGGGACTCTTGCTGGACCGACCTGCAGGCCAGAGGAGCAAACACTTGTGGACTCAATAATTTCCAGGAGTCGGGGAGGGGGCAGGATGGGGCAGGCGCAGAAAAAAAACTCTCGCTGGAAGCAGGAGCCAGAGACAGACTGAGAAGCCTCAAGCACATGCACTGGTAAGGTCTAAAAGGTAAGGTCTAAGAAAGTGAAGTCCTTAGGGGAGGGGTTCTGAAATTAAAGAAGATTATTTTCTATGTTGGACATGGAGGAAGACAGTGCTTCTGGATCCCATATGAGTTTCTTTTAGCATACAAGTAATTTTTCCAGTGACAAGTATAGTTTGGTATTGTTATATTTAAGCTTGACAACGGTTCTGTCATTTTATCTCATAACCTTAACTGACCAAATGTTCCTTGCCCTAACCAAAACACCTTACTCTAGCCTAGAAGCTGCCTGAAGACTCCTCAGACTCCTATGACATTAGACTCAGCCAGTTAGCTTAGAGGTCAGACAGCACTGCTTTGTCTAGATAGCCAAAATGTTGCAAAAGCACTTGTTTGTGGGTTTCCCCTTTAAAAGCTAGCTAGGGAAATGGCCCCCTCTCTTCTCTTTTCCCTTCCCTTCCCCCTTTGGTTAGTCCACTTCATACTAGGTTGAGCACCCACTTTGGCCCCTTGACTGAAGTTTTCACCTTGTGTGCCATTGCTCCCCTTCTGCACCAAATGAGAAGCCTTTCTCTACTAGTGACATTTATAATTAGAAGGCTCAAAATCCTCCCTTTCTGAGACATGTTGAAAGTAGGGGATACCCAGTCGACTTTCTGATGGATGCCACAGCTAACCACTTGGTCCTCCAAAAGTCTCTGGGACCCATGACTACCCAAGTTACCCTGGTTCAAGGTGCCATAGGCATCAAGCCCTATGCCTAGACTACCAAATGGTATGTGGACTTGGGCAAAAAGACTGTAACCCACTCTTTCTTAGTGATTCCTGAGTCCCCCTACCCCTTGCTGGGAAGAGATCTCTTAACTAAAATGGGAGCATATATTTATTTTCTGCTAAGGGTGAAGTATCTGACTAGAAGTAGTTCTGGTGAGCATCCTCTCTTTGCAAGATGAATGCCACCTGAAATCTGGGGAAGGGTGAGAGAACACCTCATTCACCCTCCTAGGGGAACTAATGGCTGAGGTACAACAAGTATGGGCAGAAAGCAACTTCCCAGCCTGGCCTCCCAACTCCCTCCTGTGGTGATTGTGAAGGCTATGTACGGACACACACACACACACACACACACACACACCTGCACTAGAATAAGGCAATAGCTCTGGAACCACAGCATCTTGGTCCCATGCCATTCCCCATGGAACACACCACTGTTGCCAGTCAAGAAACTGGGGAAGCACTATAGGCTGGTGTAGGAGCTGAGGGAGATAAACAAAGGGTGGAGGGTAGCCAACAGACAGGCCCAAGCCTATATACACGTTTGAGTTTCCTGCCTCCTGACAGACAAGTCTATAGTGCACTAGACCTAAAAGATGCTTTCTTCAGCATTTCCCTAGAAAAGAAGAGTGAACCACTATTTGCATTTGAGTGGCATGATTTGGAGAATAGATTCAATGAACAAGTGATCTGGATGAGGTTGCCACTGCCACAAGGATTTAAAAATTCACCCACCATCTTGATGAGACAGTCCACCAAGACCTATGTGAGTACAGCCGAAACACAGAAATGTCACCTTTTCAATATGTAGATGATCTATTCTTAGCCACCACAGACATAGATGGAAGCAACTGAGACCCTCACAGAAACTTTACAAGAGTTGGGATACAGAGTATCAGCCAAAAATGCACAAGTCTAAGTGACTGAGGTCACTTATCTAGGCTTCAAACTCAAGTGGGAGCCAGGTGTGGTGGTGCACACTGTTAATCCTGGCACTCAGGGAGGTAGAGGCAGGCAGATCATTGTGAGGTCACCCTGGTCTACAAAGCAAGTCCAAGACAGCCAAGGCTACACAGAGAAACCTTGTCTCAAAAAAAAAAAGAAAGAAAGAAAGAAAGAAAGAAAGAAAGAAAGAAAGAAAGAAAAGAAAACGGGAGTGGGGTGGAGTGGGGGGCTAACAGAGGCCTATTTTGAGCTCCCAAAGAAACTCGAATATAGTAACACCTGAGAACTGACCAAGTGAACAAGTCTTTAGGACTGGCAGGCTTTTGCAGGCTTTGCTGAAGTAACAAAGCTACTTTGTGAGGCCACTAGAGAACAGAAGGGAACTTTTGAATATACTTAGCAAACTGAGAAAGCCTTCCATGACTTAAAATTGGTATTGCTGTCTACCCCAGCCCTAGCTTTGCCTTTCCATTTGTTTATAGATGGAGCCAAGGCATTGCCAACGGGTACTGACACAAAATGTCCTATTTGTCTAAGAAATTGGACTTTGTGGTGGCAGGTTGGCCAAATTATCTGAGAATCACAGTGGCCACTTCCCTGTTGGTCAGGATGCTGACAAAATGACTTTGGGACAACCCTTGACAATCACCACACCCATACCATAGAAAGAGTTCTAGAGCCCACCTAATTGGTGGATCTCAAATGCTTGGCTCACGCACTAAGTCACTATTATTGAACTATCCCTGAGTGATCTTTGCCCCAAGCTTGTCTCTGAACCCTGCCACCCTGCTGGCTAACCCAGATTTGGACAATCCGCCAACCAATGACTGCTTGGAGATCCTGTAGCATATACATAGGACCTGGCCATACCTGACTGACCATCCATGGCCCAATGCAGACCTCATCATGTACACCAATGAAAGCAGCTTTATGGAAGACTATACAAACTTTTCAGGGGTGGCAGTAGTAGAACTGAGTCAAACTTGTGGGCATCTCCCCTCCTAAGCAGGACAGAGGCCTGGAAGGCTGATAGCTCTCACAAAAGTACTCAGTCTGAATAAGGAGAAGATGGTCAATAGCTACGCTGATAGCCGTTATACATTTGTCACTGCACATATACTGTGATATGCCATGAAAGGGGACTATTAACAGCAGAAGGAAAGACTTTAAAAATAAACAAAAGATCCTAGCCCTCTTGAAAGCCCTATGGTTGCCTAAGAAATTGGTTATTATACATTGCCTGGGACACCAAAAAGGACAGTCACCAGAAGCCTCAGGCCATATAGGGCAGATGTGGCAGCTAGGGAAGCAGTGAAGCAACTAACCATGTTCCTGCCAATATCCTTGCCTGACCCAGTCTTACCCAAAGCTCTGACTTACTCTCAGGAAGATTCTCATCTTAAAGAAGGGTGGAGACATGTAGCAGATGGGGGGAAAACCCTGCCCAGGGCCCTAGAAAAAGCCTTGATTAAAAAACTTCACGAAAGCACCCACTTGGGGTGGGGGTAAAAAAGACGAAAGACTTGATCACTCTAAGTTTTACATTTGCAGACTTGCCTAAAGAACTACAAAATGTCAGCCGGGCGTGGTTGGTGCACACCTTCAATCCCAGCACTCGGGAGGCAGAGGCAGGCGGATTGCTGTGAGTTCGAGGCCAGCCTGGTCTACAAAGCGAGTCCAGGACAGCCAAGGTTACACAGAGAAACCCTGTCTCAAAAAACAAAAAAACAAAACAACAACAACAACAAAAAAGAACTACAAAATGTCACCATTGGTTGTCACTGCTTCCAAATGACCAGTTCAGTCTCAACTGAACTGGGAGTCAGATTTTACAGATTTTACAGAGGTAAAACCAGGGGAATTTGGTTATAAATACCTCTTAGTGTTTGTTGACACCTTTTCAGGATGGACCAAGCCTCTCCCAACTAAGAGAGAGACAGCCCAAATTGTAAGTAAAAAACTTATAGAAGAAATAATTTCTCGATTTGGGACTCTAACAACTCTGGTATCAGACATTGGTCCAGCCTTTGTCTCCCAGGTTAGTCAGGCCTTAGCTTGAGCAAGTACTGGGGATACACTGGAAGCTACATTGTGCATACAATACCATAAGTTCAGGACAAGTAGAAAGGATGAATTGAACTGTAAAAGAGACCTTAACCAAATTAACCCTGGAAACTGGCAATGACTGGGCGTCCCTCCTTCCCTTTGCCCTCCTACAAGACAGAAACACCTCCTATATTGAGAGTGGCTCCTTATGAGATAATATTCAGGAGAGTTCCCCCATCCTCCCAAATATTAAAGCAGACCTATTAGCAGACATTTCTAATCATGCCATTCATAAGTCCACCCAGACACTCCAGAGGGGCTAAACTGGTCTCTACACCTACGTTTGACATTTGTATGAACTGCTACCGGTGTGACCTGGTCCTAATCAAGAGCCACCAGAGGGAATCTTTAACCCCTTGCTGGAAGGGACCTTCCATCATGATCCTCACCACATCTACAGCTGTAGAAGTTGGCGAAATCCACACTTGGATCCGCCATTCCTGCCTGAAGTCTGCTTCCCAGAGATACCAGGACATAGATGACAATGGATCTTTAGATCACATCCAGAGGACCCACTAAAAATAAGACTGGTCCCCAATGGCTCCCTCTGAACCTTTTTTCTTGCCTGTTAAATCTGGTATCTTGCCAAAGCATAGGACTCATGAAACCAGGCTATGGCGGCTTTTAAACACTAAAATGGGTAAAATTATTGCTGATCTTAACCATTACATTTATCATGAACCTCCCCAGTTCAAGTTCAAGGTAGACCTCTGACATTTATGGCCAGGTCTTGGGACAGTTCCTTGGTCTAGATTTAACACTAGGTGCCAACCCAAACACACTGAGGAGGAAAAGCTCCCAGGAGGAGACCAATAGTATACCTGTCCAACTGAAGGAGCTGAGATGGTCTACTTCCAGGACAAAGAAGAGTTGTATTGTCCCTACTGGCCTTGTGTTACTTGGGCCAAGGATTGGAAACCTGAGAGAATTTATGGATATTTAAATATAAAAATTGAAGGAAACCTTAGTTGTAAGGTGCCTCCTTCTTGTAACCCAGTCACCATCACCTAAAAGAGATGGGACCTGTTTCCTCCTTATACTGATTGAAACACTGGGGGAGTCAGAGCACTGGACCCAGGAACCATGTTCACAATTCAAAAGCTAGCTAAGGCATACCATTTAAGGCCCATTGGACCTTTAGCAGGAATCCCTAAGGCTCTCCTCCCTAACTAGGTCTCCACCATTCTGGGCCACAGACCACACCTTAGGCACTGTTTTAACTTATATTATTAGGGGTTCCTTAAGCCTCTACCTCTATTCTAACAACCCCCAATACTAGGTAGGATAGAAAGAAAGTTAGAAAGGAAATGGGACATAGACCTCTTTAGACTTAGTTGCAGCCAGTTAGGGTCATTGGGTTCTTTGGGAAAATACCAATCTCAGTCATCAGGATGTCTAGCACTTCAGCAATGGCAAACACAGAAGAATGTTGGTCTCCTCAAAGACCCTCCAAGCTTTCTCTCCCTGGGCTCTCATATTTATACTCTCTTTGAGTCCACAGAATTAAACTATCTCCAGCTGGCAAAGATCATGCCCCTCTCTGAGTCACAGGAGGCAAGTATAAGCTCTGGATAAACTAAGGCAGTCTCATATCCTACTCTTGGGATTAAAACAAAAACATGCTTATATAACATAACTGGGTTTTAAAAGAAACTGAAACTTCCACTACACCACATCCCCAAACTTGCTCTTTATAGCCCCTTCCTCATGGCTCCTCCCTGAACCCCATCTGTTACATGGGTCCCCTTTAACCCATGTGTAGCTACTTTTAAGCTTCTGCATAATATGTGCCCTAGTATGATGGAAGACTGCTGGTTCTGTTTAAGCCCCCAAACCCCCTACTATATAGGTATAATAGTGATAGATTCCAAACCTTTCCAGAACCTCAAGTTGGTCCCCCCCAACAATGATACTACTTCTTGTCCCTGGGACATCCCCTTACCCTGGGGGACATTTGAGGAAATGAAACATGTTTTAGGTCCTATGGATACCTTTATCTACTTACTCTCAAGTATGTCATAATCCTGTTATACATTTAATACAGCCTTTAATTCCATTGGATTAAAAGAAAATAACCTCCTGGCTGCACCTAGAGGGTTTTAGTTTGTCTGTACTTCAGGACTTACTTCTGTCTCTCTGTCAGCCATTTTTTTTAATTTAAGTAATTTATTCAGATTACATCTCAATTGTTATCCTTTCACTCGTACCTGTCAGCCATTTTATCATTGAGTAAGAACCTGAACTATACATATTAGTACATGTGCTACACCAGGTTTCCTATTATAAAGTTACTGTGGGATGCATCCACAGGGGTCTCTTGAGATAAAAATGGGCAGCCCCTATTCTGACACCCATGCTGGTAGGATTAAGGGTAGCTCTGATGCACTAGGCACCACATTCCGAATTACAAGACACCAGCAATATAAATACCTTAGTGATAATTTGATAAAGACTTAGCCAGCTGCGTCAGTATTGTCTTGTAAAGCTTGATAAAAATAATGTAAGAAAATATCTATTATTTGTGTGATAGCCAGGTTAAGAGAGAAACTGAGAAGCAACCACAAGTTATATAAAAGTAACCTTACTGCTCTCTTGCGCTCCCTCCCCCCCCTCTCTCTCTCTCTCTCTCTCTCTCTCTCTCACACACACACACACACACACACACACACACACACACACACACACACACGCACACACACACACACACACCACTGTTGGAATACAGTCAAAAGAATGATGCATGGTGAACAATGCCTTGGGGAAATGTGAGGGAGGCTCCAGAAAAAAAGGCAGAGGGCCTTTTACCTCAGATACATTTTATTCCCTGGATTGTTCTTGGATGTGATTTTATGCCTCCATGGAAAACATTTATATTTGGTTTATAAGACATGCTTATTCTTGTTGGATGACAGATTATAGCAATAGAACCCTGTCTGCCAGTACAGCATGAATCTGGTTATCTCCTTTTGCTTTGCTTTCATGATTTCCCAAATATAATCTATACTACATGCCAGGCAATCATGTTTCAATTCCTCTGTCCTGAGAAAGTTCTGGGGAAAGATGTCTCTGTTTTCTTTGTTAATACTTAGTATGTGCTTATTGGCATGTATTTACATGTTTTTTCTGATCATGTTCTTCTGAATCCAAACAATCTTCCTTGACTCATTGCTTTCTTTGTTTCAGTTATGCATAAAAGTACACCAAACCTGAAGTAAAATTGTCTATAACATTAGACTGTACTATGCATCATTCTTTCAGATCCACAGATTGCAGGTCCATCAGACAATATCTGCATAGGTAGGCCAAAAAGTATATACTGCTACCACCACTACTACCAACAACAGTGAGCTAACAGGAATTAACAATCATTGGTCACTGATATTTCTCAATATTAATGGATTGCCCCAATAAAAGGACACATTATCAAACTGAATATGAAAACAGGACCTATCATTCTGCTTCATACAATAAACACACCTCAACATTAATGATAGCCATTACTTTAGGGTGAAGTGTTGGGAAAAGATATTCCAAGAAGACAATTCTAAGATGCAAGCTGCTGTATTCATTTTCATATCTAACAAAATAGACTTCAAACCAAAATTAATCAAAAGATATAAGGAAAGACTACATATTCGCCAAAGGAAAAATTGAACAAGATGGCATTTCAATTCTTAACATCTATGCACTGAAACCAGGACGACCTACCTTTGTAAAAGAAATACTACTACAGCTTAAATCACACATGGACCCTCACACACTGACAGTGGGAGACTTAAATACCTGACTGTCACCAATGGACAGGTCATCCAGATAAAAACTAAACAGAGAAATGCTTGAGCTAACTGATATTATAAACCAAATAAATTTAACAGATATTTACAGTACATTGCCCCCAAACACAAAAGAATATACCTTCTAATCAGCATACCACACAAGTTTCTCCAATATCTAACCACATACTCAGACACAAAGCAAGTCTCAATAGGTGCAAGAAACCTGAAATAACCCCCTGCATCCTATCAAACTACCATGGATTAAAGCTGAATATCAACAACAACAATAAAACAGAAAGCTTATGAACTCATGGAAAGAAAACAGCTCTCTACTGAATGAAAATTGGTCAAGATGGAAATAAAGAATGAAAAAAAAAAAAGACTTTCTAGAATTCAATGAAAATAAATATACAACATACCTAAACTTATATGACACAATGAAAATGGTGCTAGGAGGTAAGGCCACAGCACAAAGTGTCTACATTTAAAAAAAAAATGTAAAGATCTCATACTAGCAACTTAATAGCATACCTGAAATCTCTACAACAAAAAGAAGTAAGCACACTCAAGAAGAGCAGACATTAAGAAATAACCAAACTAAAGGCTGTTATCAATAAAATAGAAACAAAGAGAATGATATAATCAATGAAACAAAGAGTTGATTCTTTCAGAAAATCAACAACACAAAGTTGCATCCATACTCTAAGACAAAGAAAGAATATTCAAACCAAAAAAATCAGAAATGAAAAGAAAGATATAGCACCTGGCAGTAGTGGTGCATGCCTTTAATCCCAGCATTTGAGAGGAAGAGGCAGGTGGACCTCTGTGAGTCTGAGGCCAGCCTAGACTACAGAGTGAGTTCCAGGATAGCTAGACCTGTTACACAGAAAAACCTTGTCTCAAAAAACAAAAAAACAAACAAACAAAACCAAAACAAAACAAAAAAACAGAAGAAAAAAAAAAGAAAGAAGAAAAGAAAGGCAACAGACAATGAGAAAATATAAAAATTATAAGGACATACTTGAAAAATCTATAATCCACCAAACTGGGAAGAGCTAAAAAACAAGACATAATTTTCTCAATAGATATCAGGGACTAAAGTTAAATCAAGATAAATAAACAATTCAAATGGACCTATAACCCCTTGGGAAATAGAAGCAGTCATTAAAATTCATCCAACCAAAACAAATCCTAGGGTGAGATTTTTTTGAACAGAATTCTACCAGACTTTCAAAGAAGAGTTAATGCCAATACTCCTCAAAATATTCCTCAAAATAGAAACAGGAGGAACATTGGCCAATTCATTTTATGAAGCCACAATTACCATGCTACTTAAACTCATAAATACTCAACAAAGAAAAAGAATTAAAAACCAATTTCCATTATGAACATAGATCCAAAAAAATACTTAATAAAATATTTGCAAAAATCCTCCATATGAATAAACTGAAAGAAAAGAACCACATGGTCATCTCATTAGATGCAAAAACAAACAAACAAACATACCAGTTTGACAAAAACCAACATCCTTTCATTATATAAGTCCTGGTGAGATTAGGGATTCAAGGGACATATCTAAACACAATAAAGGCAGTTTACAGTAAGCCTAGAGAAGCCGGGCGTGGTGGCGCACGCCTTTAATCCCAGCACTCCGGAGGTAGAAGCAGGCGGATCGCTGTGAGTTCGAGGCCAGCCTGGTCTACAAAGTGAGTCCAGGACGGCCAAGGCTACACAGAGAGACCCTGTCTCAAAAAACCAAAAAAAAAAAAAAAAAAAAAAACAAACAAACCAGTAAGCCTAGAGCCAACATCAAAGTAAATGCAGAAAAACTCAAAGCAATTCCACTAAAATCAGGAACAAAACAAAGCTGTTCACTATGCCCATATCTAAGAGGATCTAAATTGGAAAGGAAGAAATCAAAGTATTGTTTTTTGTAGATGATATGATAGTATACATAAGTGACCCCCAAAATTCTACCAAGGAATTTCTGCAGCTGACAAATTCCTTTAGCAGAGTGGCTGTATATAAGATTAATTCAAGAAATTCAGTAGTCCTCCTATATACAAATAAAAAACTGGCTGAGAAAGAAGTCAGGGAAACAGCACCCTTCACAATAGCCTCAAATAATATAACATATCTTATATAATATAAGGTATCTAACCAACCAAGTGAAAGATTTATATGATAAAAACTTAAAGTCTTTGAAGAAATAAAAAGATATATGATGATATCTTTCAATCTCTTACTCTCATGGATCAGTAGGATTAACATAGTAATAATAACTGCCATCTTACCAAAAGCAATCTACAGAGTCAATGCAATCCCCATCAAAATTCCAACACAATTCTTTACAGACCTTGAGAGAACAACTCCCAATTTCATATGAAAAAAACAAATAATCTAGGGTGGCTAAAGCAATCCTGAACAATATAAGAACTGCTGGAGGTGCCACCATCCTTGATTTCAAGTTGTACTACAGAGCTATAGTAATATAAATTGCATGGTATTGGCATAAAAAGAGACACATAGATCAATGTAATTGAATTAAAGACCAAGGCATAAATTCACGTGCCTATGCATACCTATTTTTTTTTTTAATAAGTAGGCTAGAAATACACACTGGGAAAAAAAAAAAGAAAGCATCTTCAACTAATAGTACTGGTCAAACTGGATATCTACCTGTAGAAGAATGCAAATTGATGCATATTTATCACCCTGCATAAAACTCAAGTCCAAGTGGATTGATGACATCAATATAAATCATATATACTGAACCTCATAGAAGAGAAAGTGGAAAACAGCTTTGAATGTATTGACACAGGAGACCAATGGGGCAGGCACTAAGATTAGCAATTAGTCAATGGGAGTTCATGAAACTGAAAAGTTTCTGTAAGGCGAAGAGTATCATTAATTGGACAAAGAAGCAGTGTGCTATGTGAGAAAAGGTCTTTCCTAATTGCATTTCCAGTGGAGATCCAATATCCAAAATACATAAAGAAATCTAGAAACTATATATTTAAAAATCAAATAATCCAATTTTTAAAAATGAGGTACAGAGATAAACAGAAAATTCTCAAAAGAGGAATTTCAAATGCCTGAGAAGCACTTAAAGGAATGTTCAAAAAGCTGGCACACCTTTAATCCCAGTATTTGGGAGGCAGAGGCAGGTGGATTGCTGTGAGTTTGAGGCCAGCCTGTCCTACAAAGTGAGTCTAGGACAACCAAGGCTACACAGAGAAACCCTGTCTCAAAAAACCAAAAACAGGAAAAAAAAAAAAAAGAAAAAAAAAAAAAAGCAATGTTCAACATCTTTACCCATCAGAAGAAATGCAAATCAAAACTACTTTAAGATTTCATCTTAAACTTGTCAGGATTGCTAAGATCAATAACACTACATTCTGGAGATGATGTGGAGCAAGGAAATATTCATCTATTTCTGGTGGAAGTGCAAATCTGTACAGCCACTATGGAAATCAATTTGGTGGTTTCCCAGAAAATTGGGAATATATCTACCTCAAGACCGGGTTATACCACTGTTGTGCATATACCCAAATATATTCCATTTTACCACAAGGACACTTGCTCAGTTATGTTCAGAAAACTGGGAATAAGGCTTCCTCAAGACCCAGCTATTCCACTCCTTGGAATATACCCAGAAGATGCTCCAGCATACAACAGGGACATATGCTCATCCACGTTCATAGCAGCCTTATTCATAACAGCCAGAACATGGAAACAGCCTAAGTATCCCTCAGTAGAAGAATGGATAAAGAAACTGTGGTACGTTTGCACTATGGAATACTACTCAGCTATTAAAAACAAGGAATTCCCAAAATTTGTGGACAAACGGATTGAACTAAGAATGATCATAATGAATGAGTTAACCCAGAAGCAGAAAGACTCAAATGGTATATACTCACTTATATCTAGACACTAGCTAGCCCAAGGGGCATGTCCCATGAATGTCTTTACTTACCAGGAAAGTGGGAAAGAGGGGGAGGATATCCTATTGGAACTGTAGGTGAGAGAAGCATGGGAGAATGGGGAAATAGAAGGATCCAGAGGGTCCTAGAAACCTACAAGAAGAACATTATGATGGGCGGATCTGGGCCCAGGGGTCCTGCTCAAACTATGGCTCCAGTCAAGGACAATATGTGCAGTAAACTTTGACCCCCTACTCAGATCTAGCCAATGGACAGGACATTCTCCACAGTTGAGTGGAGAGTGGGGACTGACTTTCACATGAACTCTGGTGCCCCATATTTGACCACGTCCCCTGGATGGGGAGGCCTGGTGGCACTCAGAGGAAGGATAGCAGGCTACCAAGAAGAGACTTGATACCCTATGAGCATAACAGGGGAGGAGGTCCCCCTCAGTCACAGTCATAGGGGAGGGGAGTAGGGGGAAAGCAGGAGGGAGGGAGGAATGGGAGGATACAAGGAATGGGATAACAATTGGGATGTAATATGAATAAATTAATAAAAATATATATAATAAAAATCACACTAAGTGAGCTAATCCAGAACCCAAAGCATAAACATGCATAAATATGGTATGTATGCACTTACATGTGGATGTTAGCCATTAAATAAATGATGTCATGAAATTTGAAATGGATGTAGCTAGAAAAAAAAAGGCATCCTGAGTGAAGTAACCCAGGCCCAGAAAGACAATATGGTATGTATTCACTTATAGCTACAATCTATAGACCCAGAGAGGTTAGGTAAAGAGAGGGTCAATAGCAGAGATGCATAGATCTCCCTGGGAAGGGGACACAGAATAGATTCTGCAGATGGACTGGGGGCAGGACGGGAAGGGGGGAGGTTGGGGAGAGGAACGGACAGGGAGAGTACAGGGACAAACAGCTGGGATTTGAGGGCATTTGCAGGGTGTGGTGTGGAAACTTGGTGCAATGAAAATTTCCTGTAATCTATAAGAGTGACCCTAGCGAGTACTAATATTCACTAGTACCCTAGGTATTCGTACTAGTACCTAGTAATAGAAAATACTGAGTTTGAACTGGCAATCTTGTAGTGATCCAAAGCTTCTAGTGGTGAGACTGAGTTATACTCGGTTGAGGTGCCAGCCGAGGAAGTCTTGTGGAGATCCCTAAACAATCCAGACTTATGCTAAGCATAAGGTTATCATGTAGTTTAAATTCTGATTTTCTGTCTAAATGTTGTGTAAACTCTGCTCCCCAATTATCCTCCTGTTGTGTCAAAAAAAGCAACTTATAGCCAAATCAATGAGCAGGGGAGAGAATATGGCGGCACTTCCTGCCAGCCACGGGAGGAAGAGTCGGGGGAGAAGCAAGAGAAGTAGGCCGCCAGGAAAGGTCCAAGGAAGATCAGGAGGAAGAAGCTGGAGCCAAGGAAAGCTACAAAGTGCAAGTACTGCTGGGATGTTTGCTGGGAGTAAGACAAAACAGCATAGAGGGTAAAGAGCAGACTTAAACTGCTCAGACTGTGTTGTGAAGCCTTGCATTATAGAAGAGTCTCAATTATTTGTGTGATTGCAGGGTTAAGAAATAAGCTAAAAGAAAAAAAAAAACAGAGTTTTATAAAAATAATTACAACAAAGGTTACTCTGTGAAAACTGACAAGTGGGCCCCCCATGCAGAGGACATCTACACAGCTCACTGAATGTAAAGAGGTCAAGCTGGTACGGGGCACGGAACATTCACCCCTTATGTTTTAGCCTCTTTGGTATGAGAAGGTTCTCTGCAGGCTACAGAATAAGAGGCCTGGACACTAATTCAGCCACAAAACCCTCCACCTCTAATCTGTCCTACCTTCAGATTGGTAGGGCCATGATGGGGCAGAATTTATGGGAGTGGCCAACCAAATTTTGGTTTATGTTGAGACCCATGCCACTCGAGGGAGCCCATGCGTGACACTGCTTGGATGGCCAGGAACCAAAAAGTGGATAGCCCAGAAATCTAGGGTAATACCAAACATGACTAGCAAAAACAAAACAAACCAAACAAACAAACTCAATGAAATGTTTCCTAATGATACTCTATTATACTCATAGACTGTTGCTTTGCCCAGTCATTACCAGAGAGGCTTCCTCTAGCAGCCGAAGGGAGCAGACACAGAGACTCACAGCCAGACATTATGCAGAAAGTCTAAATTGGAGCTCTCCATCAAGTCCCACCCCTTGGAGATAGGAGGAGGAAGTGGTATAGGAGTCATAGGGGATGGAGGACACCAGGAGGACATGACCCACCAAATTAACTAAGCAGGGCTCACGTGGCCTCACAAAGACTGAAGCAGCAAGCACAGGGCATGCATGGGTCCACACCAGGTCCCCTACATGTGTTATAGATGTTAGCTTGGGGTTTTTGTGGGACTCCAACAGTAGGAGCATGTGCATCTCTGACTTGTTTACCTGCTCTTGAGACTCTCCCTCAGTTGAGTTGCCTTGTCCAGCCTCAATATGAGGGCTTTTATCTTGCCTTAGTGTATCTTGTTCTGCCCTATTTAGCTGTCCTGTCTTAGAGACCTGTTCTTTTCTGAAGAGGAAACAGAAGAGGGGGAGTGGATTTGGGGGAGCGAGGAGGTGGGGGGAGCTGAGAGGAGTGGAGAGAGGGGAAACTGTGATTGTAAAGTAGTATATGAGAAAAGTATCTATTTTGTTGTTATTGTTTGTTTTTTTGAGACAGGGTTTCTCTGTGTAGCCTTGGTTGTCCTGGAAATTACTCTGTAGACCAGGCCAGCCTTGAACTCACAAAGATCCACCTACCTCTGCCTCCTGAATGCTGTGATTAAAAGCATGTGCTACTACCACCCAGCAAGAATCTATTTTTAATAAAAAGAAAACACAAGAAAAAAAGAAACTTAAGGAGAGGGAAGGGGGAAGCAAGTAGTTTTTTTATTTAAAAAAAAAAAAAAAGTAGGAACTGGAGTGACAGCTGAACAGTTAAAAGTACTGGATGCTCTTGGGGAAGACCCAAGTTGGGTTCCCAAAATCCATGGGGAAACTCACAACAGCCTGTAACACCAGTTCCAGGGGTCCAATGGCGTTTTCTGGCCTTTTACAGCACTGCATGCACATATTGCACAGACATACATGGAGGCAAAAACTCACTC
The DNA here is from genome assembly GCA_907169655.1 of Acomys percivali. Taxonomy (NCBI): domain Eukaryota; kingdom Metazoa; phylum Chordata; class Mammalia; order Rodentia; family Muridae; genus Acomys; species Acomys percivali. The sequence goes on from OU015747.1 coordinate 58,328,031, forward strand.
ACAAAAACATAAAAATAAATAAATCACTAAAAAAAACCTTTTCCAAAAAGAACAGTGAAAGGAAAAATGCTACCAGGTGACTACAATTTAATCAATAATGATATGGTATAGAGATAAATAGATCAAAAGGGTAAAACAATCCAAAGCTAAAACTTAGTTGACAAATATATGATAAAAAATATATGTCAACTCAATGGCATAAAGCACAATTAGTTAATAAATGATGCTGGCACAAATGACTACCCAACTGGTAGAAAATAGTTCTTTATCTAAAATTATGAGTAAAAAAATATCCAGACAGAGTAAATGCATAATTACAATAAATAAAGCACCAAAAATTAGGAAAATAGGCCTGGAGAGATGGCTCAGAGGTTAGCAGTACTTTCTGCTCTTCCAAAAGTTCCCAGTTCAATTCCTAGCAACCACATGGCCACAAGCTCATACCATGTGTAATGAGATCTGGTGCTTTCTGGTGATGGGAAAACACACATGTGGGCAGAATACTGTATAAATAATAAATAAACTTTTTAAAAGTTAGGAAAACAAACAAACCAACCAAAACCTAGGACATAGCAAAATATGCTATTTAATCAGAAAAAAAAAAAAAAAAAAAAAAAAAAGAACCACACTCCATCCAGATCATGAAGGTGGAAGAGATTGCAGCTGGCAAGTCCCATTGACCAGCTGTCAAGCAGTTCCACTACTCCAAGATCAAGTTCCCTCTTCCCCACTGCAGAGCCAGCACAAGCTGCACTTCTCCATCAAGAAGCCCAACACCTTCTAGACCCAGAGACACACTGAATAAAACTCTAGAGAGGCAGAAGAAGAAGAAGAAGAAGAAGAAGAAGAAGAAGAAGAAGAAGAAG
>OU015747.1:58328906-58396108 GCA_907169655.1 Acomys percivali
AAGAAGAAGAAGAAGAAGAAGAAGAAGAAGAAGAAGAAGAAGAAGAAAAGAACTGAAACAAAAAAACTTGTCATGGTCGTGGGTCTCTTCACAGCAATTGAAACCTTAACTAAGGCAATGGAAAAATGGAGTTTGTGTGAATGGGCTTGTGTAGCCACAGGCATGATACTGGTTGAACTGATTAGAGGTGTAAATTAATATAAAATAACAACCACTCCAGAGCTAATTAGATAAAATAAAAAAAGAAAGCAATAATAGCAATTACTAACAGAATGAGCAGGGCAAAATACAAATTTCTACATCTAATTTTGAAGGCAGTCCCTTGTGCTTTGAATGAGAGACATCCCCCATAGACTCATGTGCTGGGCTGTTTAGGAAGGTAGAGCCTTGATAGAGGAAGCACGGCACCAGGGGCAGGCACAGAGGTTGTATAGCTTGGCTTATTTCCTGTTCTCTCTACTTCTGACTGTTAATGTGATATGTCCTCAGGTCCTGAAACCATGCTGTCTACAGCACAGTGGTCTATACACCCTTTGGAACTTTAAGCCAAATGAACTCTTGTTCTTTTAAGCTGATTTTATAAGTATTTTATCTCAACAGAATTGAAACTAATAGGGCCTCTGATGAACACTTACATTAAATACTCTTCAATAAGTCACACTCCTGGGAATCTACCCCGTAAAAACAAAATAACCAATAAGTGGAAGGCAGCATCCTCCTACTGCAATGAGCAAGTAACAAAAGCAAGCATTTGAAGCAATGAGGTAATAAATTATGGTATACCTGCATATGTACTATTAAGCAGACATTAAGAATATACATCATTTGACTTAGAAGGATTTTCTTAAAAACATCTTGAGTGACAAAAATGTGATATAGAAAACTGTGGCTTTATTTTTACTTTGTCTTTTTTTTTTCCCCAGAGCTGAGGACTGAACCCAGGGCCTTGTGCTTGCTAGGCAAGTGCTCTACCACTGAGTTAAATCCTCAACCCCAACATAATTTTAAAAATCAAACCTTAATCAAAATTCTTGAATGTGTATGTGCCAAAGTATGTCAGTATTTGTCCTGTGTGTCTGTGTGGTTGTAAGTAACAGAGACAAAGAAATAAAGAGAGGATGTGACCAGGACACAGCACAGAAGGTTACAAAGCAGCTTACTAGCCCTCAGTACTTGCTAGGGGGATAAAGAGTACAGGGTTTAAAAAGAAGGGGATAGTGATATGAGTCCACTTATGTTAAGTAATTATCAAATCCGTGTTTAAATGAGGACTAGGAATGCAACATGATTGACGTGAGCCTCCATCCCCCTCAGTCTTCACTCTTAAACCACTTCACAATCATCTGACATTTTCTCATCCCATAACTACCAGTTTTGTACAATGTCTCACATCTGTTCTGCATTTTATGAGAATCCTATTGTTAATTAGTGGTTCATTGTTAACTCATATTTTATGTAAGACCACTTTTAGACATAATTTTTCAACTTGGTGGTCAGGGTTGTATGGTATTTTGTGAAAGAGAATGGCCCCCATAGGCTCCTGTTTTTGCATGTTTACTCAACTGGTGGTATTGAGAAAGATTAGAAGGTATAGACCCTGGGCCTTGTTGGAATTGATGTGGTCTTGTTGGAGAAAGTCTGTCACTGGGGGTGGGCTTTGAGGTCTCAAAAGCCCATTCCAAGCCCAGTGGCTCTCAACCTGCTACCTGCCTTTCAGGATGTAGCTCTTAGCTCCTTGTCCAAAACCACATCCACCTGCCTGCCCATCATGATGCTAATGGACAAAATCTCTGAAACTGTAAGCCAGCCTCCCAATTAAATGCTTCCATTCAGAAAAGCTATCTTGGTCATGGTGCCTTTTCACAGCAATAGTACACCAAGAGAGGGGAGGGTATAGTTTCCATATGAATGCAAATACATAATTATACACAAATGAATTAGAAAACTAAGAATTCAGTCATTATAAATTTACTACTGACAGTAACAACGTCTATGTGATGAAAACATGTTACTGAAAATGTGCCAGAGTTCCAGTGGGTAACAATAAATGATATATTAATTATAAGTATATACTTTAAGGAGACTAGAGATATGGCGCAGTAGTTAAGAACTCCAGAAGACCAAGAGTTGGTTCCCAGCACAGATATGCAGGTTCACAGCCATGCACAAATCCAGTTCTAGTGGATCCAACCCCCTCTGCTGGCATTCTTGGGCACCAGGAATGTACATGGTTCACAGACATACACCCATGAAAAACACACATACACATAACATAATGAAATCATTTGAATGCACACTTAAACATTTTTAAATAAAGAGGACGCTGTTGAAGGCCACTGGGACAGGTTACATTCACAGATAGAACTAAAAGCAGGCTATTCGCTTTGCTTTCCCATCTCTCCATTCTCTTACCATGCTTATTACAACAGAAAAAACAATAAAAAAAAAAAAAAAGAAAAGGTAACTATTAAATAAAATAAACTGTGATTTAGTATCTAACTCATAGGCTTTGTTGCAAAGACTATATATAATAATTCATCCAAAGTCTTTAGTTCATCCCCAACATGTTGGACATGCTCAATAAATGTTAGGTATTTTATTTTAAAAGTAAAGCATTCTAAAAAAGGTGTGTAAACTGTGAAGCTGAAAAGTCAAGGCCTTTGAAAATGGTATTGTGTAGACTGGGCATTGTCACCCTCACTGCTGAATGTGCTCTCTTTAGACTGTGAGGACTTGTACCATGGTAACAATAGCACTCGCTAAACAACTCATTGTAATTAGGTAAGTACTTATTACACAATAGAAAAAAGATGGCCATCTTTTTGCTTTGAAGACTACATTAAGAACTTCAAGAAGCATCTAAAGGCATTGTGCTCTGTCATAATATTTGAAATGATGACTACTTGGGTCCTGGATATGGATCCCATGCTGGGGAAGACTGGGGAGAACAGACTGGGAAGCAATGCAGCAGCTCTTCTTGAACCCTGTCCAAGAAGGAATTCTATTCCCAACAAAGAAAAGCCACCTACCTGTGGCCTGCCTACAAACACTCCAGCTTCTTTGTAAGCCATGAGAACTGAATCTGGACATTGGTACTTCTGTTATCCAATGAAACATCAAAACATAAAACAGCTGCCTAAATGTTGTAGATATGCTGGGTTTACTACTCACATGGAATCGACCTTTTCTTCAGGGCCTTGCACTTGACCTGTCACGGTGCCTTTGCTTGTATTCTTCACCCAGCCAACCACACCTCTTTTCTTAGCTTCTCCTTCTGTGTACTGGTTTCAGGGAAAAAAAAAAAAAACAAAACAAGAGAAGTCAAGTCCATCACTAGAAGTCTATACTTATAACAGAACTCTAGTATTCAGAAATTGCTAATTTCTTATTTATTTACTTATTTATTTATAAAATATAATCTAAAGGACTGGAAAGATGGCTCTGTGGTTAAAAGCATCTTGCTGAGGATCAGGGTTCAATTCCAAGCACCCACATGGTTGCTCATAACCATCTGTAATTCCAGTTCCAGGAGATCCAATACCTGTTCTGGCTTCTATGGGCACTAAGTATGCCCACAGATATACATGCTGGTAAAATATCAATACATAAAATAAAATAAAATAAAATAAAATAAAATAAAATAAAATAAAATAAAGTCTATGCGCTTGCGTAGCTGACCTACAGTGATACCACTGTTCATAAGATCAGTAAAAATAGAGAAAATAGACCAACAGTGAGAATTGCTTCAGAAATAGTTTCTATTACTGTTTTTTCAGATCCATAAAATTCAACTGTGTTTTCCTCACATCCATTAATGAAGAATTACATTGCTAATCTAGGTTTTACAGACTGATGAACCTGGGAGTCTCAATCACTGATTTAAAAATATCAGTTTGTGATCAGCATAAAATAGATACAGGCAGAAAAGGACAATGAATCATTTCAAAAGTTCCAATAAAGCCGGGCGTGGTGGTGCACACCGTTAATCCCAGCACTCAGGAGGCAGAGGCACATGGATTGTTTTGAGTTCAAGGCCAGTCTGGTCTACAAAGCAAGTCCAGGATAGCCAGGACTGTTACATAGAGAAATCCTGTCTCAAAAAACTAAAAACAAAACAAAACAAATGAACAAACAACAACAAAACAAACAAACAAAAAAATTTTCAATAAAAATAGAAATAATTTTAATAATAAAATAAAACCAGCAAGAATACTGGACTAGACACAGTGGTCAGGAAGGCTGGCACACAGAGGGCTCTGATGATAAGTTGGCTATGCACAAATGCAGGTGCTAGTCTGAAAATGAAGAAAATCAGGAAAATGGGGACAATGAGCTGTTATGGACAGAGTTATCCCGAGATGCAGAGGCTTGACTGATGGGGCACGGTGGGACTCTCAGGGTTAGCAGCTAGATGTCTACAACAGTGATACCCAGCTCAGAGAGGAGGGGAAAATACAAGCTACAATTAACTTTTGGGAAAGGGGTATTTTTAAAAATAAAACCCAAAATGGGGGAAGGAGGGAGATACTGCTAAAATGTGCAACACTAACACCCTCCTCACTTTACAGTGTGAGATATGCTCCTGGCCGAAGGGGGTTTCTATGTAGAAAACCTGAGAGAAGCCATAATTTGTATCCAGTATACCTAGGCAAATGCCTGATTAGAACCACATGCCAGAATACTTTTGGAATTCATAGAAAATGTTAACTAAAGCCCAGGAAAGCTGTGATATAAACTTTAAAGATAGTTTTAATAGAGACCATAATTTTTTTTTCAAGAAAAATATCATCAGCTATAATGGACAGGATACAAACAGTACATTAGAACAGGATAGAAAATGGCTCTGTGATGAAAATCAATAGTTTAAAAAAGGATAATAATAGTAAGAGACAGAGTTCACTTACCATTCTGAAACAAACACCTAAACGAAAGGACAAAAAGAAATGTCAGTCTGTTTGTCTTTTACAAACTATGCATTACCTGTAAAACTTGCATCTACTAAAGGGTGAATAACAAAACGAATGAAACTTTCAGTACGTGAAAGTTTTGGAAAACTTTTTTTGGAAAAAGTATTTGAAACCAAAGTATGTAATCAAATGCTGAATTACACTTTCATCATATTTTTTAAAATGTATTAAAAACACAGTAATCTGGTGGTGTAGGCATGTAATCCTGGCAAATTAAGGCTGAGGCAGAGGGATGACAAGTTTAAGTCCAGTCTAGGTTACATAAAAAACAACTCAAGATCAACCTGGGCAACTTTGCTTCAACATAGTAACTATAAGAACAGAGAGGAGTTAACCTATGTGTGCAGCTCAAAGATACATTTGCCCAGGATGTGTAAAGCTCTAGACAGTGCCCAATTCCATAAAACTTAATTAATTAATTAATTCGTGAACAGTGGACAGTAGTTGTATGAAATTTACCTATCCCCAGTTTTTAGAATTTTTTAAGTAGAACAACTATATTCAAGCTTAAATAGTTTCCAGTTATAACCAGCATCAGGGTGTGGGCTTCCAGGGCCTCATCATTAATGCAAATTAATGTCAATGAAAATGATACCTAGAGACAGTCTGGTGTAGCTGTCACTATGGGCCTTCTTTGGATCCTGTGTGTTAGGTAGTATTGTTCAAGTTGGTTATGTTTTCTCTTTCTAGACTGTGGTAGACAAAGCTGTTTCACTGGGGACTGGGAATGTGCCTCAGTGGTAAGGCATTCATATAGCATGCATGAAGACCTGTATAGATACAGACACACCACCACAAAAGGGATGCCATCAATTTTATATGTACATGCTTTGTATCTATAACCAAACACTGATACAGAAAGAATTGGGTATTTTAATGGAAGTGAAACAAGAGCCTAGATAGTTCCAAATTATTAAGGATGTATGTTGCAGACTGGGACTCACTGGAGAAGGCCTAGTACATCTTTCCTAGGAATTATGGTAATGCTAATAACAGATCTCAGGTATTCCCCAAAGTGCAAATCTAAAGATCTTGATCAATAAGAGTGCACAGAAAAAGAGAACCATCACCCACAAGCTGTCCTATGACCTCCACTATAGACTCACAGGCTACATACATAAAAGAAGTATATGTAAATGCTTTTTAAATGACCAGCCTGAACTTCAAGTAAAAAAAATCAACACACACACACACACACACACACACACACACACATTCACAGAGAGAGCGACAGAGAGAGAACACACCTCCACTATAGTACTATTGTACGTCCACACAACCACATATGAACCAAATGCAGTATGTTAAACAAAACAAAACAAACAAACAAAAAAAGCTACATCCTGGAAAGGCAAAGCTACAAAGATTGAAAATAGATTTTTTGTCATCTGGGCATGGTGTCACATGCCCTTAATCCCAGTACTCAGGAGGCAGAGGCAGGTGGATACCCGTGAGTTCCAGGCCAGCCTGGTCTACAAAACAAGTCCAGGATAGTCGGTGCTACACAGAGAAACCCTGTCCAAAAAAAAAAAAAAAAAAAAAATTGTCTGGTGCCAAGGCCTGGGAAAGTGTGTGCTACCAAGAGGCTCAAGAGAACTTTCTGGAGAGATGGGGCTGTCCTCTGAACTGTGCTGGTGATTCTGTGGCCCCATACATGCAAAAAGAAACTGAGTATAAAAAAAGTAGAAATATTACTAATTGTAAATTATACATTGGGTGGAAAATAATCAGGAAAAAAGAGATCTGGAAGTCACAGGGACCAGACCAAATCAATCTCCAAGGAGGTTTGAAAAAAAATGCTGCTTACACACAGCAGGGGACCCTGGGTAGGAGCATGTGAAGGCTCAGTTTGGGTATTTTATAAAGTCACAGTGTTTCCTGATGGCAGCATACTGTAGAATCAAATGAATAGGAACAAAAAGAGCAGCGAGGGAATAAAGACAGTGTAATATCACCAGGGGGATTTTTTGAGTCTATAAAAAAATTTTTTAATACACATAGAGTGTGGAGGAATGATGAGTGGGAAGAATTAGTGAAAAGGAGAACCAGAAAGCAATCTGTTCTCCATGGAGGGAAAGATGTCAGCCTGTGGGTATAAAAGGAAACAGCAGAAAGCCACACATGTAGGTTCTACTGCACAAGGCAGGGGCTCAGAATACAGAAGTGCTGACTGAGTGCACAGCCCACCAGCTCCAGGCTGTACTGACCATACTTCCTCTGAGCTACTCAACCTCAACAACCTCACGTATAAGCATTGTGAAAGGAAAGACCATGGGCAACTGAAGTGAAAAGGAAGTGGAGGACTGGGGTACCAGTCTCAGGTTCAAGCCTCGGCGTCACAAAAAGATAAGAAAAAAACATGATCTCTTTCTTACATACACAAGAGCCTATAAACCAACAGTCACTGAAAGTTCTCTCTCTCTCTCTCTCTCTCTCTCTCTCTCTCTCTCTCTCTCTCTCTCTCTCTCTCTCTCTCTCTCTTGTTTTTCAAGACAGCCTCCTGGACCCCTTTGTAGACCAGACTGGCCTCGAGAGTGCTGGGATTAAAGGCGTGCACCACCATGTCCGTCTTTTATGGGGGAAGAGGTTCTTAAAGATCAGACTCTCCAACATCGCAGACTTACAGAAACTGTACCTAAGATCTAGGGAATCTGCTTTTACACAGTGAAATTTGTAACCAGTGGCTGGGAGGAAGGTTGGAGGGAGGCTTGTGAAGGGTTTCCACTTCAGGTTAGGAGTCCCATTACAGGACAGGTACAGCATTTGGCTAGCATGAATAAAGCCTTGGGTTCAAGCTCCAGTGATGGTTTCCCAGTGGGGTGGTTCAGTTTTTGTGGATGAGAAATGACATGCTCACTTATCACATCTGCCTCACTAGCTTGCAAGTCAGTTGTGCACAAGAAGCCTTGGATGGTGGAGAGCAAGCCCTAAGTGCCGCACCCTATCACGACCTGGTGTTGGATTACTTGCAATTTGCAATTTGCAAGGTCAGGATGTTCCCTTCACCCTTAGGACTTACCACCCTGGTAAAGTAAGTCCATATTAACCTCCACCCTAGCAAAGAGCAACATCCTTTCGGTATATGAACACCAAGGAAATGAAGACTTATAACTCAAACAGGGGCTGAGGAGATATCTCAATCAGTAAAATGTGTTGTAGAAAAGCAGGAAGACCGGAGCTCAGACCTCAATGCCCATGTAGAAGCCAGGCATCCCACACGTGTCTCTAAGAGGAGCAGAGGCAGGAGGATCACTAGAGCTTGCAAGCCCCCTGGCTTTAGAAAAATACCTTGACTCAAAGGACAGACGGTACCAAAGAAAATAAATATTTTCTTTGGGCTTCTCTGTGTGTTCACAAACACACATTGCAATATATTCACACATACAAATATTTTTAAATCCTTTAAAAAATAAGATAGGATGTAATAGAGGTTCTGACATTAACCTCTAGCCTCCACACACATATGCCCAGGTGAAAATACCTATACACACATTTACACATACACCACAAAGACACACATTAGATAATGGATGCATGCGTGAATAGATGGGTGATGATAGATAGATAGATAGATGCTCATAGCTTAAAGCAAAGGAGTTTGAAAAGGTTGTTGCTGTTTTGTTTTTGTTATGTTGTTTGGAAACAAGCTCTTACCGTATAGCTCAGGCTGGTCTCACATTCAATATGTAGCCTACACTGGCTTTGAACTTGCAATCTCAGAAAAGAACTCTTAAAAGTAGTTTTAAAAGTAATTTTTAAAACAACAAAGACATATCCAACTGATTATGTGTGTTGGGATAAGGAAACTACATATATAATCTAAAATGGACTATTTCAGATAAAATCTAAAAATTAGACAACTCAAGTATACTCAACAAGAAAATAATTAAGTATTAGTTATTTGCATAACAAAAATTTAGTCTAATTCAAAGTACAAAGGATGAGATAAATAGGCAAGACATAGTTGTCTCTGCATCTAGTAGCTCAGAATATAGTAGGGAAAGTAGAACACCAGACAGAGATAGAACAATAAACAGGGTGTGATGATTCTGTAATCTCAGAAGTACAAGACATCTTTGGCTACAAGGCAAATTCAAGGCCAACCTGGGCTTACAGGAGACTCTTTTTTTTAAAAAAAATCTATAAATAAATATTTACAGCTGGGGCTAGGCGTGGCAATGTATATCTGTAACCTTAGTACTTGAAAGGCAGGCAGGAAAATTCAAGTTCTAGGCAATGTATATCTGTAACCTTAGTACTTGAAAGGCAGGCAGGAAAATTCAAGTCCTGTTCTATACAGTGATTTCTAGGTTAGGTAGGAATGAAATCCAACTTCAAAAAGGAAAAACAGAGCCAGCAAAATGGCTCAGTGGGTAAGGGAACTTGCTGCCAAGCCTGACAACTTGAGTTCAATCCCCAGAAGCCACACGGTAGAATGAGAGGACCAACTCCCACAAGTTGTCCTCTGACTGCCACACACACCAACACACAAAAATAAACAAATGGGGAAAAATAAAAATAAAGGAAAAAAATTGTTAGCAATAATATCCATAAGCCTGGCTACAAATGTGAGTACACTGGACAGACAAACCAATCTTGGTGACTTTGATACATATTCATTGAAAAATGAGTTTTAAAAATGAAACATTTATGAAAATGCCATAAGGAAACTTGTTATTTTATAAGATAGTTTTAAAAATAAACTAATAATTTTTAAATGAGTTTTTGAAAGTTCAGACTTCATGCAAAAGCAATAGTTAGTATGGTGAGAGCAACGTGATATTACAGATGGAAAATATGCTCGGAGGCCCAAAGCGAGGATTATCACACACAATTAAACATGCAAAGACGTGCACAGCCTCAGAAAAGCATAGCCCAGCCCCAACCTGTACCAAAGACTTACTAAAAACATCTGAGTTGTGTTCCAGCTGTTTCTAGGAGAAATCGTGTTTTCTCTCAAGTCATCCACAGCAAAGCATCCCAGCTTCCTTGCATCCAGTTCTGCCTCCTACTTACTCTTTACAAACAAGGCAAGGTGGGCTTATTTCCTAAGTAAACTCCAATCACTTCACTCCCAAACTTAAGACTGACTAGTGACTCCTCATGATATGGAAAATAAAATGAATTCTGGTCACCACATTCTCCATGTTTCTCCCAATCCTTTACCTCTCGGCTTGCCATTACCCTCTAAAATGGCGTGAATAAGAAATGCAAACCCTTTACAAGGGATGGGATAACCATTGAGATGTAATAAGAATAAATTAATAAAATTAATTTTAAAAAAAGAAAAAAAAAAAAAGAAAGAAATGCAAACCCCTTAGGCTTGTGTGCTTGAACCCTTGGTCCCTGATTGGTGGTGCTATTTGGGGGGTGGGGGGATGTTATGGGCTCTTTAGGAGGTGCTGCCTTGCTGGAGAAAGTTTGTCATGGGGGTAGGGGGCAGGCATTGGAGGACTTATAGCTTTGCTCCACTTCCAGTTCAGTCACTTTGCTTTCTGCACTTGTTTGAAGACATGATCTCTGCACTTCAACAATTCCTGTATAGGCATAGCATACTGACCACCACATACCATTGCTACACACTTAGCAATTCACCTTTTGTTTTTTTTGTTTGTTTGTTTTCGTTGTTTTTTTTTTTTTTCTCTGTGTAGCCTTGGCTGTCCTAGGCTCACTTTGTGGACCAGGCTGGTCTCAAACTCACAGCTTTCCATCTGCCTCCCAAGTGTTGGGATTAAAGGCGTGTGCCACCACACCTGGCTTGGCAATTCACCTTTTATTTCCCTTCTTCATAGTAAACTGTAAATCCCAAGAGGGCACTATTTGCTAGACCAGAGCTGGGCACACAGATGTTGGATAAATTTTAAAAAAGAAAAGCTAGTTGAAGAAAATGCTGTAACAGGGCTGGAGAGATGGCTCAGAGGTTAAGAGCACTGGCTGTTCTTCCAAAGGTCTTGAGTTCAATTTCCAGAAACCACTTGGTGGCTCACAACCATCTACAATGAGATCTGGTGCCCTCTTCTGGCCTGTTGCCACACATACAGGCATAGTACTGTATAAATAATAAATAATAAATCTTTTTTAAAAAGAAAGAAAAGAAAATGCTGTAACAATTCATTATTAACATTACAAATACACATATAGCTATTAGAATTTTTGGTTTGGGTTTTTTGTTTTTGTTATTTTTCAAAACAGGGTTTCTCTGTATAGCCTTGGCTGCCCTGGACTCCCTTTGTAGACCAGGCTGGCTTTGAACTTACAGAGGTCTGCCCAGCCCTGCCTCCCTGTGTGCTGGGATTACAGGCGTGCCCTGCCAGGTTTGGGGCCTTTATTTTAAACCCTTAGAATGAATGTGTGTCAAGCGGTCTCAGGAGCTCCATCCCATTAAGCTTCTGAAGCAGTGAGCCATGCAGAAATCAACAAAGTTCCATAGCCCATTTGAATCTTCTTGAACCTTTCCAAGAGGCCTGACGCCTAAACTAGGCGTGTAGTGGGAAGCCATGTAAACAGAAACAAAAGGCAAATGTGGATACATGTTTCCTGTAGTTTATCAGCTGTGGCTAGAACAGAACACTCTATGTCAGGGCCTCTGTTGGTGAACAGGCTTCCATTGGGCTTTCACAGATCCCTCGCTGGCCCCACCCTGCTTCCACATCACTTGATAAAGAGAAAAGGAGCTGAGGTGACACACTGCTCTGGGAAACTGGGACAGACAGAGGCACCTTCAGCCATGAAACACTCGAGTACAATGTGTTGTTCAGTCAAACTCAGTCAGCAGCAAACTGTTTCTCACTTAATGGAAAGAGAGACAGGGAGGAAATAAGTGAGTTTATGCAAAGGAAATGTACTTGAAATCTACAAGGAAACACTGCCATCCAAAGAAACCATATGATAAGTATAAATGCCTGAATCATTTTCTGTCATGTATTTACATACTGTAATGCATGCCTTCATCTTGGGAGCTGAGTGCACATGCCATTCTGAATGCAGGAAGTGAGCTGTGGCTGCTCTACAAATCAGCCTGTAGTGATTTCAAAACGCTGTTCATTAATTACATAAAATGTGTTTGCTCATGTGGTTTCACACACACACTTTGGACATATCCAAAATCCTCATCGCCTTTCTTGTCCCCTCCTGACTTCCCACTTGGTCCCCTTCCTAATGAGTTTTAACATTTTTAACTGTCAAAACAGTTAAGGAGCAAAATTCTGCCTAACCCTTCTCCATGGTCAAGGGAGCTATGTGTCACGGCAGCATCTTTCAAACACATGAAACGACCCCCACACTACCTTGTCTTAGAGCCATCACTGTTGTGCAGTTTAATTCAAGACACTTTTGAAGTCTCCACCAGAGGCACCAGCCCTGTGGGAGGCAATATAATAAGCCCTCAGCCTGACCTTCAAAATATTATCCTTCCTGAGATAGTGAGAGGCACAGACCTGGGAACACAAATAACTACAGCAGAAAATAGCATTAATGAAAGCAGAACTAGCCACAAAACTGAATAACATAAATGTGAGCAAGAGTGAGAGGCAGCATACTCACACTTTTTGACTCTGATGTACTCTAATGTCTAAATTGCAGGTTTTCTATTTCTCTGTCTATACAACGAAAGATATGCATATATAAATCATGTGATAAGGCCATTAGTAATCCATCATGGTTTATTTTTACCATTTTATTTTACTATATCATTTGATGTAATATTTCTGTTTATTTTTCTTTCTCTTCCCTCCTTCCATATCCTTCCCATTCACCTTCCTTTCCTTTGAGGCAAGCTGTCACTATGTAGCCCAGGCTGGCCTTGACTTTGAAATTCTCTTGCCTCAACTTCCTGGGTGTGGGGAATATAGGTATGTATCACTATATTCAGCTTAAACAAACTTTTAAGAATATATTTATATGAGGGCTCCAATAAACTTGCTGCTTTCTAAACCCCAGTTACTTCTGTCAAAACAAACCCTGGGACTTCTAAAACCCGTGCAAACAAAGACATGGCCAGAATGCATTTCTAAGAGTGTTAGCATTGACAGAAAGATGACAAAGCAACAAATCACCTGGTAACCAGTTTCCTTTTCAATTCTTCAGTCTATTATTCTGTGGGGATATGTAACTAAACATCCATAGAAACATTACAAGCCAAGCCACAGCTACAAATGTATAACGAAGATTCAGTCCCCTGTCAGAGTCTTCATGAAAGCCCCGCCTCACAGCTCTGGTAAAAGAAATTCACAGAGAAAACCAAAACCCACAGAGCTTCTATAGAAGGTAGAAATGTGTAAGAAGAAAAGATGGCAAAAGAGAAAATGTTAAAGTTACTTTCCTGCAGAGAAACTGGCAAACACTGTCTGAGGAGATTAAGGTCAACATGAACTATGATGAGTCTCCCTGAGACCTGTGATATACATTCAGAATGGGACATTACCTCTGCGGTCCTCAAATCTATAACCTAGTCTTCTCATGCCAAAACTTTCAGATATGGGCCAGCAACTCCAAGGGCTGAAGAGATGGTCAGTATCACACAAACGCTTACAGCTCTAGTGCCAGATGATCCAATGTCCTCTCTGTCCTCTGAGGTCATCTGCACGCACATGCTTATACCCATACACATACATACATACATACATATATACACATCATTTTAAAATAAAATGATTTAGCTGGGTGTGATGGTGCACACCTTTAATCTCAGCACTTGGGAGGCAGAGGCAGGCAAATCTCTGAATTTGAGGTCAGCCTGGTCTACAAAGATAGTCCAGGACAGCCAGGGCTACACAGAGAACCCCTATCTCAAAACATCCACAGCCCCCTAAAAAATAAAATAAATAAAATAAAATCTTTTTAAAAAAAGTGACTTCCCCAAGTCCTCTAAATATATGCCATGGAATGCACAGAACCAAATATTTTCCTCTGGTCTTTGCCTCCACTTTCATGTTTTATATACTGTGTTTCGGTGACGTATTATGGCATGTATGAATCATGGTTCTAGATGTACTCAAGCTGACAAGCAAGAATAGCCACCACAAGTCCACCCTTGTCAACTTGACACATGCTCATATCTCCTTATGTCATGATTAATTTACAAGTGAAAAAAATAACCAGGCCATAATTATGCCTAAACATATTATAGCTATCCTATATATAATTACAAATGTATTATATATTTAACCAGCTGATAATTACACTTAACATGCTATAATTACTGCTCATATAACTAAAAATGTATTATACGTTTAGAATAAATGACAATGTCCCTTAAGGGACATTTTTTGTGTAACTCAACCTTAAATATGATAGCTTTTGATAATCTCTTACTTGTTATTACATCACACAATGAAGAAGTAAACAAAAATATCTGTATAAATGCATTCTTAACAAAATATGACAGAAACACTCATGACAATTAAATCCTTATTTCTGTAACTGGTCATGTGATCTTAGCTGATATTTATAACGACCTTCCTCTAGTTCTCCAACCATCAGCAAGTACCTCAGCAGATCCTGGCTCTTTTCTTGAGGAGTGATGGGGCCTGCCGTTTGTCATCCTATCTACTTGATTACTGAACTCCTCTTCAGAGGAACTTACTTTTTAATGACCATTTATATTGTTCACAAGTATCTTCACATCTGTCACCCATTTGGAGAGATCTATATGCATACTTCTTTCCCAGATGTTTTTCTCATCAATATTCCAATTATGCTCTTTTTCAAGTCCCAGAACATCCAGCCAATCCATTGGCTACAGACTATTAAACAGTGAAAAAAATTACACACCTAGCCAATTCTCACTCCAAATAAAAAGTAAAACCATGTTTATTGCCTCAAGTTCTGCCCACTGTGAAAATTTCCCTTCATTGGTGTCTTAAAGGGTTGTCTCAGTAAGGGGTTGTAATGCTGCAGCTGCCCGCTTCTGCATGCTGCAAGCACGACATGCAGAGTAATCAGTAAACTCTGCCCTAGTCTTCCCTTTCTCAGTCCCATGAGGCTATGGGAGCACACTTGGCGGCAGACAGCATTGTAGCAGTAGTAGAAACCATAGGTATTTGGGCAACTTCTTCACATAACTTGCTTGTGCCTTTAGAACCTGCTCTAGCTTGATCACGTATATACCACTTTATAACTTGGTGAGTGATGTAACACTCAGCTCATGATGGGCAGCTCAGGCAGCATGGGTACTTGGTGGCCCATTATCAAATGTTCAGTTTCCATTAATGCCCAATAGCAGGCCAAGAGCTGTCTTTCAAAGAGAGATATTTGTCTGCAAGTGATGGTAGAGCCTTGCCCCAAAAACCCAAAGCTGTCTTCTGTGATTCACCTATAGGGGCCTGCCAAAGACTCCAAAGAGCATCCTTATCTGACACCAATACTTCAAGTATCATCAGGTCTGCTGGATAATATGGTCCAAGTCATACAGCAGCCTCCACAGCAGCCTTCTCCTGTTCCGGATCCCACACAAAGCTAGCAGCCTTCAGATTCACTTTCCATATGGGCCAGAGTAACACATCCAAGTGAGGAACACGTTGCCTCCAGAACCCAAATAGGCCCACTAAATGTTCTGCTTCTTTCTTGGCTGTGGAAGGAGCCAGGTGCAACAACTTATCCTTCACTTTAGAAGGAATATCTCTGCATGTCCTACACCACAGACTCCTAAGAATTTCACTAAGGTAGAAGACCCTTCAGTTTTGGCGGGACTTATTTTCAATCCTCTAATGCCCTTATGTGTTACCAATGTGTCCAAAGAGGTTGCTACATCCTGCTCACTTGGTCCAATCAGCGTAATGTCATTAATATAATGCATCAATGTTATATTTTGTGGAAGAGTCAGACGATCAAGATCCCTTCTAAGTTTTGGCTCAGAGTAGGAAAGTTAATATATCCTTGAGGCTAAAGGGAGATGTGGTGGGAACCACATCCCTACACCTTTTACGTTCTTGATAGTGCACTAATTTATGCAGTTCCTCCAGAGATGCAATACTGTTTTCGATTCACTATTTTTCTTCACAAAAGCAATTCCAAAGACTTCCATTTAGACTTTCAACTATAGTAACCCTCAGTCCACAGGTCAGGGAACCGATGTGAGAATTTGCCAACTTCTAAGTATATCTATCCCAACTATACATTCTAGGACTGGAGAAATGACCATAGTATGAGTTCAGGGACCCACTGGACTTACTGTGAGTCGGACTTCAGCCAAAACCCCATTAATCACCTGGCCTCCATAAACCCCTACTCTAATTGGGGAGCCACAATGCTTCTTGGGATCTCCTGGAGTCAGTGTCAATTCACGATCAGCTTCCAACAGACCGCAAGACATCTCACTGTTTCCTTTGCCCCAGTGTACAGTTTTCCTTGTAACAGGCCACATGTTCTTTTGGGGAAAGACTAGACAAAGGCTAACAGTAAAACTTGTAGATATTTTATCAAGGTTCTTCTTCAAGGGAACCTGGCCATCCCTTCATTCAAGGGGCTCTGGGTCTGCTAACTGGCTCAAGTCTAGAAATTGATTGCCTTTTGCCACAATCCAGTGTAGTTTTTATTTTGTTTGTTTGTTTGATAATTTTTCCACATATAGAGATTAAACAAAAATTTAGTAGACTTCTTACCTATGTCATGCCTGGAAACACCACGATTGATTATCCAGTACCAAAGGTCCATACGAGTCACATCACCATAAAGTTCACTTTGCTGTGCTGCCCATTAGGTCAGGCCATATGGACATTGCTTTGTCTGTGCTATCCATTGCAATAACCAAGATGGCCTTGCCTTTGATGGCCCCTGCTACACTGTCCCAATTGAACCCACTGCATTTAATTCATCTGGTGAGCAGCAGCATCTCTAACCCTAAGGCATGGCACAGGGAAAACGGTGACAACAAAGTTCAAGTGTGCTGCCACCCCTCTCACTGTTTTGTGTCTTATAAGATTAGAGAAGAACATGTCTCTAGGCCTTCCCACTGTGGGGGCATAGGATATGCACAGTGTACCCACTCTGACATTGCAATTCCTGAGCCTTAAAACCCCTTCATCAAAACTAAGCCAAGGGATATTGCTATCTCCAACTCCTTTTCAGTAGGCTGTCTTTTAATAAACGCTTCAGCCAACCATTCAAACCAATTCTTTTTTCTTTCTTTCTTTCTTTCTTTCTTTCTTTCTTTCTTTCTTTTTTTTTTTCTTTCTAACTGTGTGAGCTTCCATATTAAACCTAGAATCTCCACTCAATGGTCCCATATCAAGAAACTCAGTCTGATCCAGTTTTACGTTCATTCTACCATTATCCTTTGCCCTTAAAAGCCAATTCTACACATAGTTCCAGACTTCTGCTTGAATGAATTAGCAAACTCATAAAGCTCTTTAGTAGTGTAGCATATCTCCTCATGGTCTGCACTTTCTACCTCTGCTCTAAGAGCCTGCTTTACTCAAGTCTGCCTATAGGTCTCGAGGCAAGTGTTGTTGGGCACTGAGGGACATCAGTGTTGTCTATCCTGGCATCTCCTTGAGAGAAAGTCACTGCTGGTTTAGTAGACAATGAAGGATTAATTTCCTCAGTCAAAGGTGAAGAGGAAGGTAGGATGTGAATACATCTGCTGAGGGTGGAGAAAATACTTTCTTGGGTAAGATAAACCCTTGAAAAATCAGAGAGTTCACAGTTCTCAGCTTCATGAGGCTGCACCCACATATCCCCATGCCAAGCTTCAGCATCCCATTCTTTATCGTACTTCAACACTAATACTCCTCCAAAGCTGGGACTTGAATTTTTGCTGTAATTCAGCCAACCTTATAATAAGGACCTCAGTTTGATTTTCTGAAAATTGAGCTCTGTCTCTGATGGAGAGAAGATTCTTTTCTAGGGTATACTTAGAAATATTTAGACTATTTATGTGTATCTAGAACCAGTCAATTTTATCACTAAGTTCACTTTTGTCTTTCACCACATTTTGAGATGCTAGAAGTTGGTTGATTTTATCACAGAGTTCACTCATTTCTTTCTTTTGTCAATATGTCCAGAGATCTAGGAGCAACAACCAACATTATCATTTTCCTTATTTTTTCCACAATTTGTCAAAAGTTTTATATCACCAAGTCCTCTGCAGCACACAGTTGGTGAATCAGGATAATCAAATGATATAGCTCTCTGTAAGTTTGTAAAATAGTTCACACCATGGACTTTCAGTACTCTCCAGGCTCCCAGGAGAGGTGTCAATAATAGTATGTGTTGGCAAAAGGGAAAGCCTCTTCCAGATAGGGGCTGGAGAGATGGCTCAGCAGTTAAGAGCACTGACTATTCTTCCAGAGGTCATGAGTTCAATTCCCAGCCACCACATAGTGGCTCACAACCATCTATAATGTGATCTGATACCCTCCTTTGGCCTACAGGTATATATGCAGGCAGAGCTCTGTATACATAATAATAAATAAATAAATCTTAAAAAGAAAAAAAGATTCATCCTTATACTTCTATTGTCCTAGAACTAGTCCTGGTACCAAAGTTTGCATTAGCCAGGGTTCTCTAGAGTGACAGAACTTATAGAATGAGTCTCTCTATATAGACAGGGCATGTACTAGGATGACTTACAGGTTGTGGTCCAGCCAGTCCAACAATGGCTGGCTACGAATGGAAAGTCTAAGTAAGAATCTAGTAGTTGCTTACTCCAGGAGGCTGGATGTCTCAACTGGTCTTCAGTATACACCAGAATCCCAAAGAAGTAGACTCTACTGCCAGTGAAGGATCAGACTTGCTAGCAACACGTTGAGGGCAAGCAGGCAAAGACAGCAAGCTTCCTTCTTCCATGCCTTCCAGCAAAGGCATGGCCTAGATTAGAAGTAGGGCTTCCAATCTTAAAAGATCTGGATTAAAGGTGTCTCTTCCCACCTCAAAGATCAGGTTAGAAATGGATCTTCCCACTTCAAATTAAGCAACAATCCCTCTCGGGTGGGCTCTCCATTTGTAGGTCTTAGTTCATTCCAGATGTAGTCAGATTAGCAGAGTATCAAAAGTACTAACCACTTAGCTTCTGAGATCAGGAAGAGTTAAATGGGCACTTACTTTGGCCATGACTTCTGGTGTCCTTTCTAAAGGTAGAAACTCAAGAATCACTTTTCAAATGTCCAGCTTCCTTGTGCAGTCTTTTCTATCTTACACTGGTCTGCTATGATTTTCCCTTCCTACTTCTCTTCTCACAGCAAATCTCTGAAACAAAAGCTCCTTATAAAAAGAAAGAAAGAAAGAAAGAAACAACAAATACTTTTGTCCATTTTTAACCTTACCCTGGATACACTGCCCCAAAATGTAAAATATCAATAGAATAGCAAAATAAAAGGATAATATTCCCCCTTCCCCTTTAAACAAGGTTCCATTTTTTTTTTTTAATCCCAGCTTTCCTGCTTAGAAATAAATTTTCAATACAAACTCACCTTTAACAATCTACTAATGGTTACTATTAAAGCATACTGTTAAAGGTAGTTAAGAAAACATCTCCTGGCCGGGTGTGGTGGCACACACCTTTAATCCCAGCACTCGAGAGGCAGAGGCAGGCAGATAGATGTGAATTTGAGACCAGCCTGGTCTACAAAGGGAGCCCAGGACAGCCAAGGCTACACAGAGAGACAAAAACAAAACAAAACAAAACAAAAACAAAAACCCAAAACAAAAAAAACCCAAAAAGCCCAAAACCAACAACAAAACAAAAACAAAAAAAGGAAACATCCCATATTCTATATATATATATATATATATATATATACACATTATTTATATATATATGTACACACACACACACACAGACACACACACACACTGAGCACATCTGGGGGGCAGGAGGATGAAATGAACAGTCGGAAACTCTCATGCATACCAAACAGTGGGATAAAATTATGTAGAAGAGGTAGAATGGAAATCAGACTGAAACAGTAAGTTTTTTTTGGTTTTTGGAGACAGGGTTTCTCTGTGTAGCTCTGGCTGTCCTGGACTCACTCTGTAGACCAGGCTGGCCTCGAACTCGCAGCGATCCGCCTGCCTCTGCCTCCCGAGTGCTGGGATTAAAGGCGTGCGCCACCACCGCCCGGCAGTAAAAGAGCATTTTTAAAATTTGAAGCCAGAGTCTTAGAGCCTTGACTGGTCTCATCTCATTATGTAGGCCCTTTAAAAGTGCTAGCTGGCTTATGGGCATATGCCACGACACCCTTGGTGCAGTGCACAGGATTCAATCCACCGCTTGGTGAATATTAGGCAAGCACTCTACTACTAACTGAGCTACGTTCCCACTCTCAAAAGTTTTCTTCTTTTAAATGGATAATGATATATATTAAATAATTACAGTATTTATATCTACTCCATTAGATAATGTTTTCAAGTGTATATAGACTAGGCTGGCCTCGAACTCAAAGGTCCACCAGCTTCTGCCTAACGAAGGTGTGTGCTACCATGTCAAGCCCTGTTAGAAAATTTAAGAATGTTTTAACGTATATTTATAAATATAAAGATTTTACAATAAGTCAGACATTATGCTCTGTGCTAAGCAAACAAAATTTGAAAACTTCAATTAAACTGCCAGGTGGTGTCGTTCAGTGATATAGTGCACAAATGCAAAAATCTGTATAAATATGAAAAGTTCAATCTCCAAAACCCAGGAAGGAAAAACTGCTACTAAGTTGGCGAGGGACCATAACCTCTGACAAAGTAAACCAACCGGTATCATTCAGGGATCCTTGCTAAACCCAAGCCCGAAAACCATTTGTGATAACCTTTGCTTTTCCCTCCCACTTCATCGGTTTCCAGTAGGCCGGCAGCCGCCCCTTCGGGTACCCCGGGTGACCTCCCTCCGCCCCCAACAGCGCCCACTGCCATGCCACGCACGCGCATTGCCCCTCCCCCCACCCGGGGCTGCTGTGTCATGGCTGAGCGGAAGTCCTGCCTCAGAGGGAAGAGGCATCCCTAAGATGGATGGCGCTAGCTTTCTCCCCTCCCTCGCACAGCCCAGTCTCGGCCTCCAGGGTCAGGCCGTACCCTGAACTCTCCCGAACACCTCGTAGTCCACAGACTTGAACGGCTCCGCCATGGCGGCCAGCCTTCTCGCGAGCAGCCGGATCGGGGTGTGCGGCGCAGAGACTGCGGCGGCAGCCCGGGGAAGGAGGCTCATGGGCGCTGGGACGGGCGCCCGGCAGCGGCGGCGGCTGGGTACACGAGCGAGCGCGCCGGGTCACGCAGAGGACGGCAGTGAGGGCGGAGGACACCGCGCTCCCTGCACACCCAGGACCTAGTGCCCGAGGTCCTGGGAAGGGATTAAGCCAACTAAGATATTCATCTACCCACTGACTTTTATTTGACACACACACACACACAAATTATGGTTTTTTAAAGGATGAAAATAGGGGCACTGTTGGGAAGAGGAAGGGTTAGAGCCAGAGTGAGCAAGGTAAAAGAGGGTAATGGGAATGGAAATTACCAAAATCCATTTTATTCAAGGATAAAATGTCAAAGAATTGCTTAAGTTTGAGGTGTTTTTCTCTTAAGTACACTGTAAAGTGATTAATTCAAGCTAATTAGCATTCATCTCACATCTGATTTCATTTAAGATCTCAACAGTTTTTAAATATATATCATTCTTAACTATACTCACCATTATGTAAATATGGTCTCCACCTCAAATGAACAAATTTTTTTGTCCTTGAAACAATATCCGAATTTCCAACTCCTCCTCACTTATGTCCGAGATTGGCCTTTGAAATGGAGGACCTGCTTAACTTACTGGGCAGAGGGTATTTTGTCAATGTGCTGGCTAGTCTTTTTTGTTGTTTTGTTTTTCTAGTTCTTTGAGACAAGGTTTCCCTGTGCAGCCTTGGCTGTCCTGGAGTCACTTTGTAGGCCAGGCTGGCCTCGAACTCACTTTGATCCCTCTGCTTCTGCCTCGGGAGTGCTGGGACCACGCCTGGCTATGCTGGCTAGTCTGATGTCAATTGGACACAAGCTGGCATCATCTGCGAGGAGGAAACCTCAATTGAGAAAATGCCTCCATAAGATCCAGCTGTAAGGAATTTTCTTAGTGACTGATGTGGAAGGGCCTAGCCAATCCTGGCCTAGTGGCTGAGCAAGCCATGAAGAGCTAGCCAGAAGTAGCAGCACCTCTCCCAGTGCCTCTGAGTCAGCTTCAGGTTCCTGCCCTGTTTGAGTGCCTTTCCTGACTTGAACAGGGTTGTGGAAGTCTAAGTCAAATAAACCCCCCTTTCCTCCCCAACTTGCTTTTTGGTCAAGATGTTTGATTACAGCAATAGAAGGCCTAACTAAGACAGCTAATTAATTGTGTAACATTCTGGCAACTGCCAAATCTATGGTGATAGTGAGCTAAGCCATAAATTAGCCTTGACTTTTTCATTCGGGCTGCTGAATCAGGAAGGTTGCTGCCTCAATTGCTATTCCAAGTAGATGCAGTACTGTGCAGGATGAGAAGTTTCAGTAATTTCACTTAATGGAAACAGAAAGACACGTATTCATCTTAACTGTTGTTACACAGGTCTGTCTTCAGTGGCATTTCAGTTGCCTAGGACAACTTAGTTTATATTTAGAGAATTACATTTCCTAGTGAGCTATTTAAGGTCTTACCTTCTACTAACCCATCACTCCAAATAATAAGGATAGAACTTTTGATAATCTGCCCTCTAAACTTCAAATACTTTTTATGTGTCAGATTTTGCATTTCTCAATTCATTTGTTGGCTTCAATACCTTTACATATTTCTTTGCATCTGTTCATGTTGAAGAATCAACTACAACTTGATGAAATACTGTGTGCTAGTTCTCTCTGGGAACACACACACACACACACACACACACACACACACACACACACACACACAAATCAGGGCAAGGCATGGTGGCATATTCCTTTAATCCCGACATTCAAGAAGCAGGCTGATCTCTCACTGAGATGCAGGCCAGGTAAGGCTGTGTGGTGAGATCCTGCATCAAAATAAATAAGTGCTCTGAAACTTGGACAGAGAATGGGTTAGTCAGTTCTTTTTTTAAAAAATATATTTTATTAATTTATTCATATTACATTTCTTGATATCCCATCCCTCGTATCCTCCCTTCTTCCCATTTTCCCCTTACTCCCCTCCCCTATGACTGTGACTGAGGGGGACTTCCTCCTCCTCTTTATGCTCATAGGGTGTCAAGTCTCTTCTTGGTACCTGCTATCCTTCCTCTGAGTACCACCAGGCCTCCCCATGCAGGGGACGTGGTCAATTATGGGGCACCAGAGTTTGTATGAAAGTCAGACTCCACTTAAGATATGGTCTAGAAGTGTTAATCTGGATACATTTGCCTAATGAAGGTCTTGGCATTGCAGAGACTTCACAATTTAACTCTTCCTCTCATCTCCCAAGTCAATTTATGAAGGCAATGGAATCAACATAGATTTAAGTCATCCTCAGATATCTTTAAATTCTTTCGATTACACTCCGAACCAAACCTAAGGTCTCCAGTCACCACTAACCGGTTAATGCATGTTTCCCTATGTCCTGAAGATGACCCACTGCCGAGAGTTCTCAGTACAACAGAGTAAAAACTCTTCTCTGGAACCTATTTTTACCTGGAATGCCCCCAGCCACTCCCAGATCTTCCTTCTGTTCCTCAGTGGCTTTTGCATATGCTTGTCAGATTTCCTCCTACTCATTCTGTGCTTCCTCCCCATTGGTTCTGTGTCTCACAGATCACTGACGACGGGGAAGTATGACATTTTCTTAGTCAACCCTTAACTCTTCTCCACATTTACCCAGGAGTACCTCTGCCAGCTGTTGTATTTTAGCATTAGAAGTGCTATGGCAACAGTTGACATTTGCTTAGCTGAAAAGTGTTCTTTGTCTGCCAAAAGCTGAACATTAGCAAATGGAAATCTTTATGTACCATTTCATCATGGATTGCTAATAAAATGTGATTCTAAGACTTTAGAATGGTGAGCAATTGTTTCTAATATTAAGAAATTTTAAATAAGAAAGAATTAGAAAAAAATTAGAGGATAAAAAAATCAGTCATCCATAATCTCAACACATCTGCTACATTCTGATGAATATATATAATGTATGTGTGTATGTATGTGTACATGTGTGTGCATATGTATGTATACAAGTCCATACAGCATGAATTCAACTATAACATTAATATAAATCATACATGCTGTAAGTATACATTGGTTTTTCTCTTTTTCATGTCAGTCTTTCTAATAAAAAATTTAATAATCTTATTAAGTGTATATAGCCGTAGACTAACCTACAAAGCACTTGTTATTGCACATTCAGGATGCTTCTCATTTTTCACCATCATAAAAATATTGTAAAAGAAATATGTATGTAGCTTTCTTTCTTTCTTTTTAGGGTAGCTAGAAGACAGGTGTCACTGTGCAACCCACCTGGCCATAGACTCTCAATCCTTCTGTCTCAGCCTGCCTAATGTGGGGTTGTGGGTATGTGCCACTATATCCAGTCTAAAATATTGTTCTTTTCATTTTTGTTTTGTTTTTGTTTTGGAGACAGGATCTCAATATATAGCCCTGGCTGGCCTGGAACTCACTGTGTAGATCAAGATAACCTTAAGTCACAGAGGTTTGCCTGCCTCTGCCACCAAGTGCTGGGATTGAAGGCATATACCAAGGTCCTCTGTGAGAACAGCAAGTGCTCTTAGGCACTGAGACATATCACTAGCCCTGTGTTTATTGTTAATACATATTACTGAGTTATATGTTTTATATAAGACCTCTACCAAGTTAAGCAGACTATTGCCAGTCCTTTTTATGATTGACTCATTATACAAACAAATGTATCCAGAATCTTTACATATAGGCGGGATTAAATTATATGAAAAGTTTGGATTTCATGATCTGAGCAACAGCTTTAGAATAAATAGGGAATGGATAGACTCTCTGTTAGTACACATTTAAATTAATATTTAGTTGAACCAGTCCTTGGCAGGATTTTTAAAAAAGAATTTTTGTGCACTCCCCTGTAATCTTACTATGTCAGACACTAAAGGTTTGAAGGTGAAACATCCCTCATAAATTCATGTGTTTAAACACCTGGTAGGCACTTGTTTAGTGTGTTTATGGAACCTTTCAATAAGTGGAGCCAACCTGGAGGAAGAGGGAGGGATTTAAGGTTTATAGTTCAGACCTGCTTCCATCTCTCTACTTCCTGTGCAGCTGAGGTGTGAACAAGCAGGTGCCATATGCTGTTAGCTACAGTTGCTTCTCACCATGCCTTCCCTACCATGATGCACAGCATTCCTTCAAACCCTGAGCTGAAGCGAACCCCCCCCACACCTTAAGCTGTGTTTTGTTGGGTATTTGGTCACAGAAATGAGAAAAGTAACTGATAGAGCAGGTTAATTTAGTAGAATTTGAGGCCAGCCTGGGCTATACAAAAGGAACCTGTCAAAAGGGAAAAGAAAGTGGAGGGGAGGAGAGGAGAGAAATTGAGAGGGAGATGAGGGAGGCCTGTAGAGTGTAAAAGAAAAGCAACTTGTTTGTGGTGTAGAATCATGTTAGGAAACTACATAGGAAAGAAAATGTGCCCGTAGTGTAAGTATACCACATGATCAGACACTAGAACCTGTAAAATAATGATAGACAATGCAATCTCTATGTTCACATACCATTTGACCTAAGGAGGATCATCTTATCACCACAAAATGTCTGTGAGAGATTCCTATAGTGGATGGTGAGAAGTTTGGTACTAAAATATAACTGATATCACAAGTAAGCAAAATGACTGCCTCTACTGTCACAGTATTTCTATCCCTGAAATATTTTTGTCATCATTGAAAGAGCAGACTCAACAGTATCCACGTGTGAAGAGGCCCAAATGAGCCAATCAATGATTACCTTGCAGAAGAATACATTATAGTAGAATATATGGTAACAAAACTATTATTAAATTAATCTCAAAATCATTAGATACCAGCCAGTCTGCTGAGTAAGGTTTTCATCTTGTAATAATTTATCAGAAAATTGCTTAAGCATATTATCAAGAAGGCATTATTCCCCAGAAGGAAACTCTGTCCCAGATTTGAAGAATTTTTTCTTTATCACAATTGAATTTAATTTTGAAAACTCAGTACTGCTTAGCTTGAAAGATTTGGTTGATCCCTCCCTCTTTCTTGAATGTTCTACTACCTAACTGAGCATTAGAAAGAACTGAGGATGGCAAATATCAAAAGTTGAAGAGCTATGACTTTGGGTACTCTGTGCTGTATCATGGATAAAAGCATAGCCTGCTCTAGGTTCCCTAACTGCTCCTTAGCTTTGCTGGCATTTTCCAGGCTTCCCAGTCACAGCCTTTCCTCTCTTTAAGTTGGACCAACTGCCAGTCTCTTCTATCTCCTAAGAATTAACACCAAGCTATCACAGAGCTTCTTTTAAAGAGCCCCTAACTGCATTTGTGATAAAGGGAAATACCTCACCACACCACACCCACACAGCTCCTTAGTGAGTCCTCAAAGTGACCCTCTAGAGCATGAGATGGGCACTTGGCCAACAACCTTACAGATGGTTTTAAATGTCCTTTTGTGTTCTCCAAGGGGCATGTGGCACTTCATCTTGAAGTATAACAGTGGTTTTACTAATTCAGGTCTCAGCCAAAATGGACTTAAAAGTTTCCTTTCTCTAACTAGCTAAATTGAATAAATAAGCCATACTCAGATCCTAAGTTGGATGTGCTAACAGACCAGAAATCTTTTTTGTCTCTGTTTTGGCAATGCCAGGAACTGAGGCCAGTGTGTCGTGCATGCAAGGCTCTACCATGGAGGCAAAGTTTTGAACAGAACCTCTCTGAGCCCAATTGGAGTGTTAAAAATTTGAACACAGGCTAACTACTTAATACAACAGAGTCGTCATCAGCTTTGTTTCTATTTTTTTATTTGTTTGGAGGTATTTAGGGTGTTTTGTTGGCCAGACCAGGTCTGATCATGTAGCCTTAAATTCATAGTAGTCCTCCTGCTGCAGCCTCTCAAGTACTGGAATTGCAAGTATCTACCTCACGTGGCTTATTACATGTGTCAATACCATTGTGAGCATTGGATGCCAGCCTGGTCTACAAAGCAAGTCCAGGACAGCCAAGGCCAACAC
Organism: Acomys percivali; assembly: GCA_907169655.1. Lineage (NCBI taxonomy): Eukaryota > Metazoa > Chordata > Mammalia > Rodentia > Muridae > Acomys > Acomys percivali. The sequence continues at coordinate 58,355,978 of OU015747.1, forward strand.
AGAGAGACCCTGTCTTGAAAAAACAAAATCAAAAACAAAAACTAAAAGAAAGAAGAAAGAAAGAAAGAAAAATAAAACATTGTGAGCATTGGTGTGGTTGGTTAGGGTTAATTTTTGAGACATATTTTCTATCTTATGTATCTCAGACTGGCCTCAAATTAGCTCTATAGCCAAAGATAGCTTTGAACAACTGCTACTTCTCTTCTTTGCCCACCTTCTTCACATATTTGTATGTGTGTGTGGAGGTCAGAGAAAAACTTCTTGGAGTAGCTTCTTTCCTTCCACCAGGTGGGATCTGGGGATCATCAAATTCAGTTCATCAGGCTTGGTGGTACTGTGGTTCTAAGGGCTGAGTGCAGAGCACTGTATGTGCTGGGCAAACACTTTGCAAGCTGAGCTACAACCTTGGCACAGGAACAGGTATCTTTAGAAGACCTAAATATTAGTGGTATATGCTGAAGTAAAGATTACTAGAATATATTTGGCATTTGTTTTTAAGTCCTCAAGACTTCCCTGGACAGTTTAGGTAGGTTAATCTTGACAAACTGATGATGGTTTCTAATATTGGGTTATGAGTATATAAGGTTTCATTGTACTATTCTCTAGTTTTGTATATGTTTGAAACTTATGAAAAGGAATAACATAAAAAAAATACTCAGTGGGATACTGTAAAATACCTAAGAGGCAGGCATAGTACTGCATGCCTTTAATACTAGCACTGGGAGGCAGAGGCAGATGGAGCTCTGTGAATTCAATGTCAGCCTGGTCTACATAGAAAGGTCTTATCCCAATAAGCAAAACAAAGCAAAGCAAAACAAAACATCTGACTAATAATCTTCAAATCTGGCTGGGCGTGGTAGGGCATGCCTTTAATCCCAGCACTTGGAAGGCCAAGGCAGGTAGATTGCTGTGAGTTCCAGGCCAGCCTGGTCTACAAAGTGAGTTCAGGATAGCCAGGGCTACACAGAGAAACCCTGTCTCGAAAAACCAAAACCAAGCCAAACCAAAACAAAATCTTCAAAACTGTCAAAGTCATAAAACAAAACAAACAACAATAACAAAAACCACCCTGAAAACCACTTTCAGATGTCCAAGGGGACATGATGCCCAACATAATGAAGTATTCCTGATAGGATCCTGAAGCAGAAAAGAAGCCCAAATGAAAACTGAGGGTATCAGAATCAGAGTGTGGACTCAGCATTAGTCCATGACCTGTAATAGTGTTGGTATTATGAGTGATGGTATAAGCATGCCATTTGACACCCATGCTAAGACATGAGTGGTGAAAAGAGTAGAGCACGTGGTATATAGTTGCTCTGTGCTGACTTCACAATTGTTGTATAAATCTAAAACTGTTTTAAAAAGTAAAAGTTTGCTGTTTAGGCCACGTGTGGTGGTATACTCCTAAAACTCGAGATCCTTGAGATGTGAAGGCAGGGGGATGAGAAGGAGTTCAAGGTCATTTTTAGCCACGAAGCAAGTTTGAGGCTATCCTGGGCTGTACGACACCCTTCCTTTTTTCTTTTTTCTTTTTTGGTTTTTTGAGACAGGGTTTCTCTGTGTATATTTGGCTGTCTTGGACTCACTTTGTAGACCAGGCTGGCCTTGAACTCACAGTGATCCACCTGCCTCTGCCTCCAGAGTGCTGGGATTAAAGGCGTGCACCACCACCACCCTGCTGACACCCCCTTTTTTTAAAAGTATACTTCTTAAAGTTTGTATATATATATATATATGTAGTGACAAACAGTAAAGTGTGGCTCTAAGCACAAATACTGGGAAAGGGGTGGGGCAGACATCAACTTAGTAAGCAGCAACAACCCTCCCCTCTCTGATAGACCCCAAGGATGGATTTTGCAGGTTTCAGGTTTGCTTTCCCTACAGAAGAAAGGAAGAAAGAAGCCTGTCAAGAAAAGAGATCCTGATTCCTTACCCACCCCAAAACACACACACACACACACACACACACACACACACACACACACACACACGCAATGCAGATGTATGTTCATACACAGCCTTAAATACCTGAAAGAGCAAGTCTCAAGTGTGACATTAGGCTTCTCCTTATTGTCCCTGTGGTGGAAAGTGGCTTAGATCTTTGTATTTTGTCTTTACTGTCTGTAGGGCTGGAAAGTGTTAACTATAGCATTTAGGCATTTGTGCAATTTAGAGTCCATATGAAATAGTTTCCACCAGCAAAGTGGCCGTGTAGAGGAGAGCACAAGCAAGGCTCAGCCCACCTTGGTGATTCTGCAATAAGAAACAGAGTGGTGAAGGAGCTCAGTCTTTCCTGTAGTTTCTAGGGTACCAAGAGGCAGAGTGCAGGAATCTGTTTTACTGGTTGACAAGCACAGCCAGGATGGTGGGTTCTGAATTTGGAGTTTAATGGCAGCCTCCCATGGCAGCAAGGAAGCATCATTTTAAATGCGGCAGTTGGAGCAACAGCCTCTGATTAGGCAGTTCACTGAATGACAAGGATCATAGCTCCCTGAATGACACAGTTCTCCAGTGAAGGTCAATTTGGCATATCTGCAGTGGACTCCAGAACTGATATTTCATATGCTTGTGACATGAAAAAGCTAAGACTGGGAGCAAATGACCCAGAGCCTCTCTCCTTAGCCCTTCCAACAACTTCATTGGCCACTTAATATTAAAGATTGAACTCATTTCTGCTACATATATATACAAACTTTAATTTAAACCTTAACCAGTGCAATGCTTGGGGGCAAAAACTTCACAATAGAAGAAGATAAAACAATTAAACAGAGGCCGGACGGTGGTGGCGCATGCCTTTAATCCCAGCACTCAGGAGGCAGAGGCAGGCAGATCGCTGTGAGTTCGAAGCCAGCCTGGTCTACAAAGGGAGTCCAGGACAGCCAAGGCTACACAGAGAAACCCTGTCTCAAAAAACCAAAAAAAAAAAAAAAAAAAATTAAACAGAATGGAAATTCAAATATGCGACACCCACATGTCAGTTAAGAGGCATTAACGATTTCAGGCAAAATAAAACCGATGAAAAACAAAACAAAACAAAAACAAAAAGCCAGGCAAGTTGGCACCTTTCTATAATCCCCGCTCTCTGAAGAACAAAACAGGAGAATCAGGAGTTTGATGCCAGTCTGGGTTTTGTAGCTAGACCCTGGGGGTAGATTATAGAGGAGAGTAAAGAATACTAAATCTAACCCTTTACCTATTTGAAAAACAATTTCTTGAAATATTACAGGACAGGGTTAAAGTAGCCTCAATTCTGTGAGATAGCTGCAACTGTCTATATTTATTGCCTTGTATGTGCAGATATCCTGTTGTACTTTTATAAATTAATGAAACAATAACACTAAAAAGAACACTTCTTGCTGGGTGAGGTGGTACATGCCTTTAACCCCTGAACTAGGGAGAGTGTAGTAGGAAGATCATTGCAAGACTGAGCCCAGCCTGTGTTCAATGAAACCTATCTGAAAACCTAAAGGCAAACAAACCTTAGTTTGTGCTTAGTTATAAAGCACAATGTCTGGTCTTTTGCTGCCACCTTCCAACTGTCCAAGACAAGGCAGGCGATGAGCACAGGACAATTCCTTCAGAAATGTTAGTAGCATCACTTCTTGGCCTTTTGGCTAAGATCAAGTATAGAAATGTTAGCAGTACCTAGACTGCCTCTCATTTCAAATTCACTCTTCCAAACAACATGTATGCATACCAAACCCTTAAACGGGAACTATGTTTAAGTCCTGTTATGGTTTTTCACTCAAATTCACTTAAATATGAAAAAATCTTGACCATGAGTTATTATTAGATACAGATGTTATAGAAAAAAATATTAAAGAAATTCACTTAGTAAATGCTGATTGACCCCCATTATACGAGATATTATACTCAAAGTATACTTATACTATAAGGGTTTTAATTACATTTATTTATTTATTTGGGAGGCACAGGATAGTTTTAGTTACATTTATCTATTTATTTATTTGGAAGGCATCCATACTGAGTGTTTCTGTGGCACTCAAAGCATAGCTTGTGAGCATCTCCTACCACCATGCAGGTCATCAGATTTGGTAACAAATGTCTGCTGATCAACCTTCCCTTTATACTACTCCCATTAAAATTAGTCTTCTCAAAAGATAATGCCTTTCAGGGGCACTTGCTATATAGGTAAGATGGGTTTATGCCAGCATAGGAACCATTTTACAAAATTTCATCTGTAATTATTTGTCTTTCAGCTATAAAACCTCAGCACCGTACCACTGGCAGTGGCAATAACTGTAGCATTGCAACAATAATGAAGAATTTTGTCATGTCCCAAAGAAACATGGGTTAAGTTTCACCTGTGCCTCCTCCCAGCACTTCTTACCGGACCCCCTACTCTAAACCTCTCCAGCCCAGAGGCTGGGCTTCCCTTCCCTTCCTCCCCCTCCAGGTCTTTCTCCCATTTCAGCTCATGTATTTTCTTGACTTCCCCCCCCCCCTCTCTCTCTCTCTCTCTCTCTCTGTGTTTCCCTCCTCCCTCTCTCACCTCTGCTCTTTATTCCTCACCCCCTCTCTTGCCCTTCTCTCTTATCTTTCTCTCTTGCTCTCATCCTCTCTCACTCCTCTCATAGCCTCATTCAGTATGGACCCTTCCAGATGCCTGTGGCTATTCTGTCTTTCATATCTACAATAAAACCCATCCCTTCAACCATATCTTGAGGCAATCATGTCCTCATTTTCATTCAAACTTAAAGCATAGTTTTCTCTCATTTAATTTACTTTACAGAAACCATGTTGACTAGGTAAGGCAAGTACTATATCTATTTTAGAGACAAAGAAACCTTTGAGGAATTGTTCAAGATCATTAGAAACAGAATCCTATCCAGAGTGTGACCTTTTGAGGCAAAACTCACCTTCCAATGGCCTTACATTCACTTGTTAGCAAATACCATGTTAAGATGGGTATGTACAGTAAGTGGGTTCTGGGAGAAGGTGATGTTAGGGAGAGTGTTAGGAAAGTTTGAAGAAGCCATCCCTTAAGATGGATTAAAGTAAGTCAAAAGAGAAAGTAGGAGAACTGAATCCAGGCAAAGGGAATAGCAAGGAGAAAACTCAAATTACCGTAGTGTCAGGGCCCAAGAAATTCCTTTCCCCAAAGTCTGGCATTTAGACAAAAGCCAGCATTCCCTCATGGACTTGAAAATAATTCCTGCTTCTTAAAGGAATCATTCTCTTTATCTCTGGCAAAAAGAGGTAGCTCTCCATTAACATGTAACTATGGTGCCTACTAGCATGTCAAGGACAATGTTAGCCTCTAGGTTCCCTCAGACCTTACTCACAAGCCCCCATTCCAGTTCACAGGCGCCATTCTTCCCTGGTACCCATTCCCATATAACCCTGGAGATCCCCTTCCCACTCCTGCCCCCACCCCCACCCCCACCTCTCCACCCCCACTCCCACCCCAGTGCTTCTCTCTGATTTCTCTAGAGACAACCTTAGCAACTGGAATAAACTTTTCCCTTTTTCACCGATGGAGCTTCTGCACTGAGAGTCTTTACACTCTCAGGGAAGTGGCTGGTCCCAATGGCCTCCTCTATGTAGATGTCACTTTTTCTCTGGCTGATCTCTCACAGATAGAAAGGCACGTTGGTTCTTTCTCTGCTAACCCTTTAGCTTCACCAAAGTGTTCACGTACTTTGTTCAAACTTAAAACCTCACCTGGCATAGTGAGGCACATTCCTCAGTGTTTTAACTTTCCAGGAAACAAAGGATTCAGAGTCTCTCTTTCCATAGCTCAACTTTTTGTCTCTCAAGTCAAGTACAAGGCTTTCTTCTATCCCCCAACAGTCATGAACTCACTGTTTCTCTCTCTCTCTCTCTCTCTCTCTCTCTCTCTCTCTCTCTCTCTCTCCTTCTTGAAGCAGGGTTTCTCTGTGCAGCCTGGCTGTCCTGGAATCGATTTGTAGACCAGGCTGGACTTGAATATACAGTGATCCATCTGCCTCCCAAGTTCTGGGATTACAGGTGTGCACCACTGCCCATCATAAACTCACTCTTGACCAGAGACAGTACCTGCAGTCCCTCACATCTCCAGCCATTATGGGAGAGAGTCTCTCCTTCCTTGGCCTGGCAGGGTGCTTTAAAATCTGAATTCCTAACTTTGCTTTTCTTGCTCAGCATCTCTATGAAGCAGCTAAGGAGGAACTTCTTGTGGAATGTCAGATTAGAAGAAATTTCTTTTCCCAACCTCTGGCATATAGACAAAATCCAATATTTCTCTCTCTCTCTCTCTCTCTCTCTCTCTCTCTCTCTCTCTCTCTCTCACATACACACACACACACACACACACACACACACACACACACACACCCCTCCCCCATCACTGTCCACTGCTTTCTCAAGAGACAACCCTGGGAATTTGGAATAAACTTTCCCTCTTTCACCCACAGGGCAGCTACTTTGGTTTATTGTGCTCATTTCATTCTTCTAATTGGAAGAATTGTAAGGGCAAAATTAATGCCATATTCTAAATGTAATGTATATTCTGCAATTAATGATGGTCTGTATGAGAACTTGTCCTCCCTGCGTTCTGGGAATGACACCTGCCAGCTGTCCCCAGAAACCTCACTGGAGCGGTTACATACAATTAGATCTCAATGTTCCTCTGAGATAAAAAGACTTCCCCTCCAGACTCAGCCTCCACCCAACCTATCTGAAGGTTGACATTCCTATGAGCTACAACTTCCCTGAAGATCCAGCATCCACCCAACCTGCCTAAAGATCAACATTCCTGGGACCCATAATCCCTGCTTCCCTTTATAAGCCCATTGCCCTTGAAGCTAGGGGTCACTCTCCTATCCTGCTGCGTCAGGAAGGATTGTGATCTGAAGCTCTGAGCCCGTAATGCAGGACCCTGCGTTTGTTGCATCGGTATTGAGTCCTGGTGGTCCTTTTTTTGGGGGGGGGGGTCTCGCGATCTGGGAGATCTCGGTATTACACTGAGCAATCTCGGTATAACAGAATCACAAAGAAACCCAATGTAGCTAAAGTATTATAAAAGTGGTCAGAGTAATATCAACTCTGTCTGCCAGTCCAAACAAAGGAAACCATAATACCCCTGGATTGTCATCTGGCTTCTGTTCTGAGTGCAGTAGGTTAAAAGTCCTCAGGCTCTTCGCCAGACTAGAAATTTTTTTCTCCCAAGGTGAAGGGGAGGAAGGAGGTGGGGAATCAGCACAAACTCTGAGCAGTGTCTCCTGTAGTCTCTTTATCTTTGAGATCTCTTAAAGTGAACTTCTGACTCTGTTGGTTCATTTCTAATGCCCTCAAACCTCTGGAGTTCTGTTCTGCTTTGCTTGTGTATTCCTCCTTTTATGTGTATCACATGCATACAGGAGCTATAGAAGCCAAAGTGCCTTAGATCTCTTGGAAATGGAGTTATAGGTGGTTGTCAACCACCATAAGGGTGTTGGAAATTGAACCCAGGTCCTTTCCAAGAGCATCGAGTACTCTTAACTACTGAGCCATCTCTCCATCCCACTTCAGTGTAATTTCTGCAAAGTGTCTGTTGGACCCTGCTGTTAAGATGGAAATCTGGCATTGCCAGGAAGCTCCTGAGCTCAGTGTGAAGTGATGGAGTCCTTCCTCAGCTGGGTTCCCTCCTCTCTGCCTGATCTGGGGAAATCTCAGAACCTCTAAGGAGTGTCACATAGCCTTCAGGGAGATTACAGGCCCAACCGTTTCCCAATAAGAAACCCATTCAGTGTGCACTTGGGGCTTCCTGGAAATGCCTTCCCTATGCATTGTATCTTAGCTTTCTGCCAATTAACTTTTCTTATACCTCTAACTGTACCTAGAATTCTACACACACACACATACACACACACACAGAGCACTACCCATAGGATAATTTAGTATTGTGTTCCCATTTTATTTTAGGACTGTGCTGCTGCATGTAAATGAAGTATCCCTGGCAATCCTAGTCCCATCAAATCAAACACATTCACTCCCTCCCTTTAGGCTCAATTTCCTTAATAATTACACTTTATTATGAACTTATTAAACAAGCATATCTGCCTTACAACCTGACTAGCCTAAATAAGAGGGTAAGGAGATTAAGGAAAACAAGAATGAAACCTGAGTATCAGTTCCTATGAACAATTCTCCTGCCGTTGTCAGCAGGATTTCAGCAGACCAGTTGCCGCTGGAATCTGGAGGAGCAACAGGAACCTGAAGCCTCAGCCGGAGTCCAAAGCCTTGAACCTTCCCTGGAGCAGTTCTCCTTAGGATCGTCTCTTGGAGGACAGGGATGAACAGCCAAAACCCAACTCCCAGCAAAAAGCCTTGTCTCCTGTTTTGGGCTCACATATATATCCTCTCAGTCTGTTGAAGCATGTTTTTCAACTGGCAACAACCAGGCTCCCTCATGAAGTGGTTTGACTTCGAAGTAGAAAAACATCCTGCTCTCTCACATCTAAGTGGTAAACATCCTGCTCTCTTCTCCTTTCTACACTTGAGATCAAAACAAAAACAGGACTATCTCCTCTTCATCTCCTCCTTTCTATTAAATATAATAAACTATATATAATAACTATAAGAATTATCCAGTAAAAGTTACATTTACAGAGAAGGACCAGTCCATTTGCATTTGACAATCTTGGAGAAATTATTCCACTATCTATCTTATGTTACTGAGTCTTACCTAATGTCTAAAGTTTTTGCTTTGTTTTGTTTTAAACTAAAGCTTATAATAAGACTGTGGCTATCTTAGCCTTCAACACCGTTAGAGACCCCAGAAGAAAATACTATCTAATATGAAGGAAATGCAGGCAAGCAACTTCCAAAAGTATAGACAGGACAGAGAGAGCTGACTGCCTGGATAGTCATAGGTTCCTCTCCATCATCAGGGCATCCAGTCTTCAGTCCACTGGCCTGAAACCATCTGACAGACTGCTCTGTGAAGCAGGAATCCTGGGTGGGCCAGTCTCTGCAAGGCTAGGCAGCAAATTTCTCAGTATTAGGTTTGGTCATAGTGGATGGTCAATCTGTCATCAGCAGTAGAGATAAGTTCCTCAGTCCAGATTAAAGATAGCAAAATATTGGGTGTGGCAGAACATTGTGACCTGCTTGGAATTCCTCGAATCTTGAGATAGCCTCCAGCTGGGTTGCCATAGCAATATGCTTCCCTGCCCCCTGCCTTATAAAGCCTTCTACCTGAAAAATAAAACATGAGAGCTTGATCAAAGACTTGCTCTCCTTCTTCATGTCTTGTCTTCTCTCTCTATACAGGAGAATTCTCCTCCTGAGCATTAGTTAAACCCTGGCAGGCTGGGTCAAGTGGCGCCCAGCGACTAGAGCTCGAGGAATGGAGCACTCACCTGTCTGTTACCCTTCTGGATTGGCTGGTCACCCTGGATCTCCATGGACTTCGTGCCCATGAGACAGATCGACTTGAATTGCCACAACTCCCCCAATCGTGAGACAGATCGACCAAGGTAAGCGACGGTGACACACACATGGGGCAGTCACTCAGCAAACCTCCCTCAACACATGAGGAACGCGGGTAAAGAAAATGGACTTAGTAAAAATTTTCCTCTTTATCAATGATATTTGCCCTTGGTTTCCCCAAGAAGGCACTGTGGATGAAAAACACTGGCAACGAGTGGGGGATTGCCTTCATGATTATTATAGGTTTTTTGGGCCTGAAACAGTCCTGGTGTCTGCCATCTCACTGGAATCTTATTAATGATATTATTCAAGTTCATTATTTCCAACCTGATGTTAATAAGGTTGTTCAGGCTTCAGAGGAATATCATAGATCTAATAGTAAAAGACACTCTTATCGCCCCCCCCCTACCTTCTAATTGCCCTTCAGTTTCTATTCCGATGCCTGATGGTGTTAAAGAAGGGGTGGACCTTAACCCTCCACCCTCTGCCCCTCCAAAGTCAATTTATCCTGTCTTCAGGGGTTTCCAACAGCCCTCTCCTGATGCTACACCTCTCTCTTCTGAAGAGGAGGCTGATCTTGAGGAACAGGTTGCTCAGTGTCATAATCCAGACTGTCTACCTGCACCGACCTCCCAGGCTGGGCTACCACCCTATAAAGTTTCCCCACCCTTTTATGCCCCTGCCTTGGCCGATGATTTTAACGTTGAGGACGTTGCACGACAGGCCACGGTAAAGTTAACACGGGAAGCTCAGTCTTTAAACAACTTGCTTCAAGCAAAAAAGGAACATGCACAGCTCCTTCGTGAACTTAAAGATTTGGAAATCACTCTTAGATCTCCCTCGGGGCACCCGCGCAAGGCCCCTAAAGCCACTCTTCATGCTTATCCCATCACTCGCTCCCAGACACAGGTCCCAGACAATCTCTCTGCTGATTATGGTGGGGCACATATTATAACTCAGTCCTCCTCCGATGCCTGCCGCTCGCCTTCCCACGGCTATTGGTAATGATATAGCTGACCTCTCTGAGGACGATGAACAGGGGGACACTGGGGATGGCCCCAGGCCCGTTGATACTACCTCTCCTGGTCAGCGTTATCGCCGAACTTATGGCGATATGCTTATGGCCCTACCGCTCCTTTTACACTTTCACTTCTAGAATCTCTGAGTGGAGATTGGCTTACGCCCAATGATTGGTACACTCTTACCAAAGCTACCATCTCTCGGGGTGACTACTTGCTCTGGAAAGCAGATTTCCATGATAGATGTAGTGATTAGGCCTATTGCAACATTGTGGCTCGTGGTGAATCCAGGACTTGGGATATTCAGAAGTTACTGGGACAGCCTCCTTACAATACCAATGAGGTACAGGCACAATTTCCTCTTGGGTTGTTTAATCAAATTCCACAGGCTGCCTTATGCACCTGGCAGACCCCCCCATCCAAGGGGTCCACAATTACTTCCCTATCTAAAGTATGACAAGGGTCCCCAGGAGCCCTACAGTGAATTCGTTGGCCGCCTGACTGAGGCTGCAAGTGCCTTCTTGGCAAAGATGAGACTGAAAGTGAATTTCTCCTACAACTTGCTTTTTAAAATGCTAATTCAGTTTGCCAAGCAGCTCTGCGTCCTCACTGCTGAGGCAGAACTCTATCTGATTTCATTAAGCTCTGTTCTGACGTTGATCCGGTTTCTCGTAGTATAGGGATTGCTATAGGAGCAGCTCTTAAAGATTTTTATCATGGAAACAAATTCAAGACTTGTTTTTTTTTTAATTTTTTATTATTTTTTATTTTTTTATTTTTTTTTAAGACTTGTTTTAACTGCAAACAGCCCGAACATTTTTCTAAAGAGTGTACTGCTCCCCGGTCCGAGCGACCACCCCCACCCTCTCTCTGCCCTAAATGCAAGAAGGTAAACACTGGGCTCTGATTGTCACTCTAGGACATATGCTCAAGGAAATCCCCTGCCTCAAAAACAGGGAAACTTTTTACGGGGTCCACCCCGCCCAGGGCCCCAGAACTCATTCAGGACAGAACCCTGGGGTTGTCAGGTTTGTCTCCCAATCAACTCTCGGCCACAGTGCCGCATCTCCCCTCTTCCGCGCAACCACAGGCAGCTCAGGACTGGACCGCTGTCCCACCTCCCAGTCATTATTGACCCCTGAAATGGGAACTGTGCTTCTTCCCACTGGGGTGTTCGGCCCTATGCCACAAGGCACATTCAGCCTCATATTGGGATGCGCTAGCACCTATGTCCAAGGCCTTCACATGTACCCTGGAATTGTTGATAGTGATTACACTGGGGAAATTAAGCTTATGGCCACTGCTCCCCAGGGCCCCATCACGGTTATGCCCGGCCAACGGATCGCCCAATTGACCCTTCTTCCCCTCACTTCCACCAATCCTCACCTTCAGCAGCACAGGGGTGCCAATGGGCTTAGATCCTCTGCCTATTGGGTACAGAGTCACCCAAGATAGACCCCTTCTTTATTTAAAACTAAATGGCAAAGCTTTTGAGGGCATTCTTGATACTGATGCGGATTACACTATTATCTCAGAAAAGGACTGGCCCCCCTCCTGGCCAGTAACTGCCTCCTTAACCCACCTCAAGGGCATTGGCCAAACCTCTAACCCCATGCAAAGCTCTGTACTCATTACCTGGGAAGATGAACAGGGCAACCAGGGCACAGGGCAACCCTATGTGGTCCCAAATCTGCCTGTTAACCTCTGGGGAAGGGACATTATCTCCCAAATGAAAGTTATTATGTACAGTCCAGATGAAATTGTCACTCACCAAATGCTTACACAAGGTTTTCGCCCGGGACAAGGTCTGGGAAAGGCCGCTCAGGGCATTAAAGAGCCAATCCAGGTTGTAAAAAGAGTTGATCATGCTGGGCTAGGATATAAAAATTTTCCCTAGTGGCTATTAACAAGCTTGTACCCCATGCAGATAAGATCTCTTGGAAAACCACAGAGCCTGTGTAGGTTGATCAAAGGCCTTTAACTTCTGAAAACTTGGCCACAGCCTTACTGTTAGTACAGGAACTACTTGATGCTAGGCGCATTGAGCCTACCACCTTTCCCTGGAATACTCCCATTTTTGTTATGAAAAAGAAGTCAGGAAAATGGAGATTGCTTTAGGACCTTAGGGAAATTAACAAGGTCATGGTACCTATGGGGGCTCTTCAACCTGGCCTCCCCACCCCTGTTGCAATTCCCACAGGTTACCACAAAATTGTAATTGACTTAAAAGACTGCTTTTTTATTATCCCTCTTCATCCCGACGATCGGCAACATTTTGCCTTTAGCTTGCCAGTAATAAATTTTAAGGGCCCAATGCGTAGGTTCCAATGGAAGGTACTGCCCTAAGGAATGGCCAACAGCCTTACACTATGTCAAAAGTTTGTTGCCCAGTTTGCTGACACACTCAGGCTTGAGTGGCCCTCAATAGACCTAATTCATTACATGGATGATATTTTGCTGGCAGGCCCTAATTGTGATGAGCTCCTTACCTGTTCTCAGTCCCTCTCTCGATCCCCCACTAAGGCTGAACTTCAAAAAGCCCCTGATAAGATCCAGTTAAAACCTCCTTATCTGTTTTTAGGCTTTGAATTCTTTCAAAATAAAATCCTTTCACAAAAGATCTAATTTCGAACAGATCGTCTACAAACATTAAATGATTTTCAGATACTCCGAGGAAACATTAATTGGCTTCGGCCCTACCTCAAACTTACCACCGAAGAACTTAAGCCTCTGTTTGAGATTCTCAAGGGGAATTCTGATCCTACTTCCCATCGCTCTCTAACCCCCTCTGTGCAGGAGGCCCTAAAAAAGGTAGAGGCTGCAATATTAAATCAAAAGATTACTTTTGTTTCCTATGACTTGCCTCTCCTCCTAATTGTTTGCGCTACTGAACATGTCCCCACTGATGTTTTTTGGCAAAATAATGGCCCTTTATTTTGGGTACATCTCCTTGCCCCACCACCCAAGGTCCTTACCACTTATACCTACTGGGTCGCTGAACTAATTAGCGTGAACAAGGTCATAAAATATTTGGCAAAGACCCTGATAAAATTATTCTCCCCTACTCTTCCTCTCAAATTCAGTGGCTGATTCAAAATGATGACCACTGGGCTATTTCCTGTGTTACCTTTTCAGGGCACTTTTGACAGTCATTACCCCTCCAGTCACCTCATTCAGGTCTTAAGAACTCAGCCTCTGGTCTTCCCTATTATGACTTCACCTTGGCCCCTCCCCCCAAGCGACCCTAGTTTTCACTGATGGCTCATCAAACGGAGTTGCTGCCTTTACTATTGATAACACAACCTTATCCCTTTCCTCTCCATATCGATCAGCCCAACTAGTGGAGCTTTTTTCTGTACTCCAAGTCTTTAGACAACTTCCTGACACTCAATTTAACCTTTATATGGATAGTGCTTATGTCGCTCAGTCCATTCCCCTCTTAGAAACAGTACCCTATATAAAGCCCACTACCAATGCTTCACCTCTTTTGTCTCCATTCAAAGCTGTATTCACTCTAGACAGTTCCCTTTCTTTAGGACACATTCATGCTCACTCTGGTCTGCCCGGTCCCTTGGCAGAGGGTAATGCCTTAACAGACAGGGCTACTCGGCTTGCTCTTCTTGTGAAAGTCAACCCACTCACCCAAGCTCAAAAAGCCCATGCCTTGCACCACCTAAATGCACATACCCCTTATCTCCTTTTTGGTATCACCTGGGAACAGGCCTGTCAAATTGTCAAACAATGTGCCAACTGTGTCACAGTCTTGCCAATTCCCATTTTGGAATCAACCCCAGAGGCCTAGCCCCTGGTGAAATTTGGCAAATGGATGTTACTCACATCCCCTCCTTCGGTAATCTTAAGTATGTCCATGTTACTATAGATACCTTCAGCGGCTTTATTTTTGCTAGCCTCCATACTGGAGAAGCTTCAAAAACTGTCATCACCCACACTCTTGCTTGCCTTGGCACACTGGGAAAACCTAGGGTAATCAAAACTGCTAATGGTCCTGGCTATACTGGAAAAAAGTTTCAAGACTTTTGTCATCAAATTAGACACGTGACAGGAATACCCTATAACCCACAAGGTCAGGGTATTGTGGAACAGGGTAATCAAACTCTTAAGAATACCCATCCTAAAACTAAAGGAGGGGGAGTTATATCCCATGAAAGAGTCACCCAGGAACATTCTTCACCATGCACTGTTTGTGCTCAGTTTCTTGACTTTGGATGCCCATGGCAAATCTGCTGCCATCCTGGAACCAATACTGACTATGCTAAAGTCATGTGGAAAGATCCCCTTACTCACAAATGGAATGGGTCAGATCCAGCCCTTATGTAGGGAAGAGGTTCTGTGTGCGTATATGATACCAAGGAGGGAGCAGCCACATAGCTGCCAGAGGGGCTCATCAAACAAGTAAATGTTTCCTCTCCCCACTATTTACCAAAAGAACAGCAACCTGTATATAATCAAGTCGTCCTGGGTGGAAAATCCCCCTGAGATCCTTTTCTTTTTTTTTCACAGATGCTGTTCCACTAGATAATACCCCTCGGACTGTTGCTACATGCCAACAATGCCTCTCCCGAACAGATGGATAACGTCCATCAACCAGCTCAGCTCACATGGCCTGTAATCAATGGGGCAGGGGACACCATCTGGAATATTACTAAAATGGCCCCTGCCTTTACGTGGTGGCCTCACTTGTATCCTGATTTATGCAAATTGACCATGGGGGCCCCTGCCAACTGGGACATTGAGGGACATGAGGACCCTGTCAAAACCCCAACCTCAGAATACCTTCATGGGAGACTAGGGCTTGATCCTTGGGGAGGATGTGGCACTGTTAGATAGAGGAGCCTGCTGCGGCGACTGTCCTTCTATGTTTGCCTTGGCTTCCATTGAGGTATGAACAGAGGTGCTGGCTGCGGCCATGCCTCCGACTATTACTGCAAGGCTTGGTGATGTGAGACCACTGGAAATACTTACTGGAAACCCTCCTCCTCTTGGGATTTTATTAGGGTATCCTCAAACTACAGTCATCCCGATACAACAAAAGGTAACTGGTATATAGAGGAGGATAAAAAGTGTCAGGGCTGGTGCCACCCATTACAAAGGGAAACTGCACCCTATTGGCTTTCCGGATACACCTGGGGCCTTCGGCTCTACAAAGAAAGATATGATGATGCCCTTCTTTTTCAAATTAAGCTTACCATGATAAGATCAGCCTCTTCCCTCCTAGCAGTAGGACCTAATCCTGTCTTGGCTCCCCAGTCTGTTCCAGCACTTCCTCCCTCGTCTCTTCCCCCGGAAGACGTCAAGGGCCCAGTCCTGGATACTTGCTATATGCTGTTTGATATTATTAATCATACTTACCTAACCCTAAATCACTCTCACCCTGAATTGATGGATTCATGTTGGTTATGATTCCAACCCTCCCTTTTATGAAGGAATTGCAGTAATTGAGAACATCTCCAATTCCTCTGACCATTCTAAATGCCAATGGTCTCAACAAGGTAGTGCCAAGCTGACCTTGAGTTCTGTATCAGGTAAAGTTATCCCCTCCTATCAACATCTCTGTAATATAACCATCACAGAGATCTCTTCCTTTTCCGATTGTATCCTTCCCAGTAATAACACTTGGTGGGCCTGTAACAATGGTCTCACTCCCTGCATATACTCCCCCTATTTAAAAGCCAATAAGACCACCTTTTGTATCCTTATTCAATTAGTCCCCCACTTAATATATTATACTGAGGAACAATTTTCCAACTACTGGGATTCTCTTACCAACGAAGCCCTGCTTAGAATCAAACGTGAGCCTATAACTGCAATTACCCTGGTTGTCCTCCTCGGGTTGGGAGCTATGGGTACCGGGGTGGGCATAACCTCTGTTGTTCTTTCCAACAAATATTATTCAGATTGCCCCCTGACAATTGATGAGGACTAGGAAAATCGTCTTAAAACTTGAACCTTAAAATTTGCATTTACCAACCTTAAAACACCTTCTTGGGTCCTCATAACTTAAACTTTTTTTTTTTTTCCGAGATAGGGTCTCTCTGTGTAGCCTTAACTGTCCTGGACTCACTTTTGTAGACCAGGCTGGCCTCGAACTCACAGCGATCCGCCTACCTCTGCCTCCTGAGTGCTGGGATTAAAGGCGTGCGCCACCACTCCCGGCAACTTAAACTTTCATATCCTCAGACCTTACACAAACTTTACATTTCTTCTATCCATGAGACACAGGCAGTTGATTACTGGTAACAATCATTTAAAGGAAGGAATAGTACAAAGTTACATATAAATCTGTTTACTTTTTAACATGAAGCTGTCGCTGATGCCAGTACCCAGGAAATTGATAGGAGGATGCTGCCTCCTTGTGGCAGAAGGTAGAAATGCCTTTGAGACTAAGAGGCAGGGCAATCCTGTGAACCCATGGGTTCTCCAGTCCAGAAACTGACCAGGAGCATTAGGCAATGGTGAATGACTAGGTCTTTAGGAAAGAAGAGTGAACCTTTGTTGCTCTGATTTAATGTCTCTCTTCTGTTTGGCAGAGAGGCCTTTGGAATTCTTCTACTGCTTTGGCTTCTGGTGTGTGACGTATTCCAATACAACGGCCTTGTGCTGCAGATGGCTCACACAGATGGCACAAGGGTGGCATGCTCTGCTTCAGGAAGGCATGTACAAAGGCCTCAGCCTGCTGGGTTCCCAGCTCATGCTTAGAGACATGGTGGTGTGATTCATGGTCCTGCTCTCAGACACCAGTCCCCGAGAGCTGCTGTATTTGGTCGTCATGCTGTCTATCCACTGATGCAGACCAGGACTGAACAATTCCATCAGTAGCAGGAAACTTCAAGTTACATCAGGGGAGGACAGAGCTGCGCATGTCCCAAATGTCTGGACAGGAGGAAAAGGTCCATAAGATACTGTAGCAAACACATCAGATGGCTTAGAAGAAAGATGGTCTCAACACATGAACAAATGTTACAGAAAAGGAACTAAAGACGGTGCTCATTGTTCTCTCTGGTGGTGGCTGTATGTGTAAAGTTATCACTATAATAATTACTGAGCAAAATTCCTCCCAAGATCGCAGACACACTTCTGCTTAGTTTTCTGATAACCAGTTATATGTGAGAATGACCCAAGCAGCTTACATGAACTAGGCATGGGCTCTGCTACTGCGCTCATGTCTACCCTCTTTTTTGTGTGTGCGTGTGTTTTATATTAGAGCTCAGGGTAGTTTGCCCAGGCTTGCCTCAAAGTATGAGCTCCCTGCCTGGTCCTCTCAATTATCTTCTGTCATCCCTGAAATCTGTCCCTGGAGAGCTTGGACATAGAAATGGCCAGCTTGGAGAAATACTTGCCAGCAAGGCTGCATGAGTCTTCAGAGACTTGAAGTTTTTTTCAAACAAGTCTTTGACTTGTTTGGGTAGAGTTACAACAAGATAATGTTTTATTTGTGGCTATTGTGAAGGGTATTATTTCTCTTTTCTTTCTCAGCTTGTTTGTTTTTTAAATAAAGGAGGAGTAGTGATTTTTTATTTGTTTATTTATTTATTTTTTTTCCCTTTTAAAAAATTTATTCAGATTATGAGAAACTGTACAATTGTAAAATACAAGATGCTTGTTCGCTTGTCCGGCCTTGCTCGCCTCTCCCAGTTCTCGTTAATGCTAACTTCAAAAGTTCCATCCTAGTTCCCAGAATAGTTACATGTAAGTTTCTATATATCAGATGTCCCCATACAGCTTTCAGTAACCACTCTAGAGACCCACACCCAAGCCCCCACAAAGAGCTTCCCAATGCCAGATGTCCTAATGTCCATATGGTCTAACTTGATAAGCAACCCCACCTGCTTTGCGGTTTTAGCCTTTAAAACTAGCCTGTAACAGCTACTCGAGGTCCTTCACCTCCCGAGTGCTGAGGGACCCTGACACATCGACAATTGGGACTTCTGATGTGTCAGTAATAAATTTTACATATACCTCCAGCCTGTGTGACTTGAGTGGTCTCTTGTGGTGACCCCCTTCCTGAATTGGACTCCAGGGTCCAACAATTACATCTCAGTTTTTATCCCCTTGCTTGTCTCTTCCCGTTCCTCCCTCCTTCCCTCCCTCTTTTAGCCTGTTCCCATTCCCTAGGTCTGTGACAGAAGGGGACATCCTCCTCCACCATGCAGAAACAATCATATCTGCAGAGTGTCTATAGAACAGTATATGTGTTCACTATTGAACACTATATATGATCATGAGCTCATAAATTTAAAGTGCTGGTGTCATTTTCCTGTAACAGGTAGAATTTATACAGAGGGAGTAAAAGTCCCTTAGGGACATTGTTACCAATTGATATTATTTATCTATCTTGGCACTTAATGTGTGCATATGATGGCAGTTATTGGTGCAGTCTAGGCTGGGATTTAAATTTTTCTCCTTATCACTGTGGGAGTCAAGTTCACATGAAAGTGTCTTAAGGTAGAGGGGATGGCAGGGCCCCACTGTACTGAAGTGGGAGGTGGGGTTCAGGCATCAGTGACTGAACAGCTGCCCTATGCTCTGGTAGATTTCTAAGTGGTGTGACTCCAGAGAACACCAAAAATACCACATTCCCTGTCCTTATCAGTGTATTGGACGTCAAGCTGTTGTTCTAGGTAACTGCAGGACCTAAGACCCCAACAGCAGAGATGAGCGTCCTTCAATCAGGCAGAGTTACCAGAAGGCTTTCTTCAGGGTCATATTCTGAAATGCAAATGTTCCTGGAGAGGGCAATAAGTAAACACTGCCATGTCACCAGGTAAATTGGTAGCCTGTGCCATTGAAAGAGTCAGGAGGTGAAAGGGAAGAGAGGAGTAGGTGGAGATCAAATTTGGGTCTGGGTGAATTTTACATATTATAATCTCATAAAGAGAAACAAGATGCCCAAGATTAGAGGAAATGTGCAAACCATGGGTGCTTGACACCATTAAGACACAACTGGAGAGTCCTGTGCATTTCCCTGAGAACAATGGAGGCAGGTGCTTTCCCATCTCTGACCTGGAGGTCCATGCCTATGCAAGTTGATGAGTACAGAAAGAGGAATTTGAAAATGCAGATGTTTTGGGAATCCTTACAGGCTCTGCCACTGGCTAGAAGAGACCCCCAAGGGTGATGCTGACATAGAGCTGCAGTGTCTACTGATTTCGATTCCTTGACCAAGGGCTGGCAGGGCTCTGGACATGTGAGTTCTTTGGGCTCCTACCTCCTGATGGGCTAGGTGGCTTTCTCCCTCTTCTGGGACTCATTAGCTTACCAACTTGTATGACACTTGTCTGTGTCCTGTGTCCTTCATATGGCTGTCATGTCAGCAATATCAAAAGTTTGTCACTGATACCAACCATGTGCTTGAAGAAAAATGGCATTCCATTCCTACACAGGGGCTTGTGCCATGCAGAGTCCAGCTCTGGTCACCTACCTCATCTTTGTCATGGCTGTAGTATGAGCATGCATATCTTTATGCTGTCATGCTTGTTGTCTACCAGGAGGTGAAGTGGCAGCATCAAAATTATCTCTTTCTAAATTGTTTTTCTCACCGTGGCTTTCCACAGGTGTGGTGGAGATGGAGTCCAGCAGCACTAGCCATGTGAAAGGGCACCACTTGGTTGACAATGGTCCTCGCTGCCTGGCAGTGAACCTGAAGAATCTTACAGGCTTTGATCAGATTTCCCTCTTGGTGTTGCTTGGCAGGTGCAGCTTGCTTTGCACAGTCTCCACCAGCTCAAACAGTTCCTTCAGATTCTGATGTGAGGAGCAGATTGTGATGTGAGTAACATTACAGGGATGCAGGGCCTTATGAGTGGGATGCTATCCAAGAAGTAGGATTGAGAAACTGTAAAATTGTAAAATACAAGATGCTTGTTCGCTTGTCCAGCCTTGCTCATCTCTCCCAGTTCTTGTTAATGCTAATTTCAAAAGTTCCACCCTAGTTCCCAGAATAGTTACATGTAAGTTTCTATATATCAGATGTCCCCATACGGCTTTCAGTAACCGCTCTAGAGACCCACACCCAAGCCCCCACAAAGAGCTTCCCAATGCCAGATGTCCTAATGTCCACATGGACTAACTTGATAAGCAACCCCACCTGCTTTGCGGTTTTAGCCTTTAAAACTAGCCTGTAACAGCTACTCGGGGTCCTTCACCTCCCGAGTGCTGAGGGACCCTGACACATCAACAATTGGGACTTCTGATGTGTCAGTAATAAATTTTACATATACCCCCAGCCTGTGTGACTTGAGTGGTCTCTTGCAGCGACCCCCTTCCTGAATTGGACTCCAGGGTCCAACATTATCTCTTCAAGGAGATATCCTTGGCCTAGCACTGGGGTAATTGAGTACATTTACTCTATGGTATTTTATTTTTTGTTGCTTTGTAAGTGGGTTTGCTTTCCTGATTTGATGCTTAGTATGTTTGCCACTGGTGTATAGAAAGGTGGTTTATTTTGCATTTTGATTTTGTGTCTTGCGTCACTACTGAAAATGCTTATCTGTTCTGAGAGCTTCCTTACATAGAACCTCTTACATAGATATCATGTTACCTGAAGGCAGGAGCAGACTCCTTCCTTTCTGTTTATTTTCCTTTCTTTCGTTTTCCCTTAGGGTTCTAAGACTGCAAATGCCATACTGAAAAAGAATGAGCAATGTAGACACCCTTGCCTATTTTAGTGAAAATTCTTTCTTTCCTAGTTTGTATAATATTGACTATACTCTTAATCTTTATTATGTTTTCAGATCTGCTGAAGGACCTGAAGCTTCTCTAGTATCAAATTCTTTTTTTGTTTGTTTGTTTGATTGCCTTTTGTCTTTGCCACTAGTTTTTTAAAATTTTTATTTAAGTAATTTATTCAGACTAGATCTCAACTGTTATCCCTCACTTTTATCTTCCCATTCCCCACTCCCTCTTTCACCCTACTCCTCTCCCCTAGGTCTGTAACAGAAGGGGACCTCTTCCCCCTCTATATGGTCACAGCCTATCAGGCCTCATCCTGGTAGCCTGCTTATCCTTCCTCTGAGTGCCTCCAGACCTCCTCACCAAGGGGGAGTGGTCAAATAGGGGGCACCAGAGTTCATGTCAGAGTCAGTCCCCGCTCTCAACACAACTATGGAGAATGTGCTGTCCATTGGCTAGATCTGAGTAGGGGATAGTTTCTGGTGTCCTTCCCTGGATCAGGCAAGTGAGCTGGTCTCAGCTCCAGGGTACTTTACTCCATACTCTGGACTCCCCACTGGGTCAGCAGAGGCTGGTGCTGGTGCTCTGCAGCCCAAGGATCACTTCAAGGTAGTGTAGATAAAGCCAGTTATCCTGCCTTTGGCTGGGCTTTGAAAACCCTGCTCTTGGGCACTGGGGCTTTTGGGGAGCCTAGGCTCAGTCCACCCTAGAGTGCTGGATTGTGGGGGTTTAGGATTCTGCCTTATCTGTCCAGGCCCATGGCCTAGGTTCAGTCCCACTATGCTGCCCTGTGGTTTATGGGAGTTGGCTGGGCTTCTGCAGATCCCTTCAGGCCAGTTGAGTCCTATCTGGGGTGTGCATGCACCCCCACTGGGTTGTGGGAGCTGGGTTGGGGCGGCTAAGTTTCTGCCCAATCCCTTCAGGCTGGTTTAGACCCGCCCAAAAACATGGGAGCCCCTGCTGTGCTGTGGTGGCTAGCTAGGCATCTGCCCAATCCTTTCAGACCAGATCAGTTCTGCCAAAGTGTGTGGGAACAGTTCACTGGGATGGCTGGCTAGGTTTCTGCTCAATTCGTTCAGACCATACTGCCTTAGAACAGTCAACCCAAGTGTGCAGCAGTGGAGCTGCAGCTGGAGGGCGAGTCCATACCCACCTTGGCCCTCTTGTGGGCCCTGGGTTGTGGGGAGCCATGCTAAATTCATGCCAGAAATCCTGTGCTTAGGCTGCACGCTGTGACCTTTCAGCTGCTGAGCTTTGCTGGGGAGGTCTTTGTGTTCCAGGCCATCCTTGGACTATTTACCTTTGAAAGAAGTAGGGAAGTCCCTACTGAGAAACACCTGGAGGGTTAGGGAAACCTTTTCAGAGAGCTACTCAGTAATAGGAAGCTCTTACAGAGAGCTATTCAGGCTATTGTGTTCTTCTTGCTGTGAGAGCTAGGGAGAGTGGGATCAGAATAGATCCTTGACCTTACTATATAAAGTCTTACTTGTCCGCGTTAAAGAGAAACCTTGATCAGAAATTTCTTGACTTGATTCCTTATTTCTCGCGTCTCTGTACCCTACTTTCAATCCCCATTCCCTCTTTCAGGTGAACCGTGGTTCGATTTGTCCCGCGGGCCAGGACAGGACACTGGGCCCCCTGTGGACTGGTGGGGAGATCTGAGATCAGATCTATCCCAGGTCCACATTCTTGGGTCCTCCTGGTCCCGCTGGCTCTGACGCTGATACTGTGTGACCCACAAACCAGCTAGAGAGGGGGAGAGAGGATGCAGGTGAGGCATGCATGCTTTGCTGCACTGGGTGTTGGATACTATGCCCCTGTGGTCGCCAGCCCCTGGGGCTTTCTATGGACTCACAGGTCAGTCTGAGGTCAGAACCAACCATTTTCCCCAGGCCAACTGCTCCAGGCTGGTGTTTCACCACCCACAGTTCAGTCTCAGAAACCGAGTCCCTGATATAGCACACTGCGGGTACAGGTCCAGACTCTGGGGACTGGGCACCTGTCCTCCGTGGGCCAGCTGGGTGGCCCGAGGTTGGACCCACTTGTGCTCTGCACTTTGAAGACTCCTCTCACCTAGGGCTGTTCAGGTCTTACAGTCTGTAGATCCAAGCTGGGTCCCTGGTCTCCATCTTGCAGATCAGATACTGAAAGACCCTCCACGCGGAGTGCCCTTCGTCGGGGAGACCCTTCCCAAGAACCAGCGAGACCAAAGTCCGGTTGCAAACGCAAGAGGCTTTATTGGTTACACACGGGTACCCGGGCGACACAGTCTTTCGGAGGACTGGCGCACCGAGTGAGGGGAAGCAGTCCCCTTTTATAGGGTGAGGAGCAGAAAGCGTGGGTACAGAAGCGAGAAGCATAGTTACAGGGTCCTGATTGGCTACTTCAAATGAGGCCAGGTTTAACCCAGGTCAGGGCCTTGGGGCTGGGAACCAGGAAACGGTTAGGCTATCTTTATCGGGTGCCTGACCACAGGTATCCTGTTTGGCTCGTCTCGAGTACATCTTTATCGGCCAGAGGCCAGGTGCCCGACCACAGGTATCCTGTTGGGCTCGTCTCGAGTACATTCAGTACTTTTCCAGTAAACCAGCTGGGCCCCCTGGGTGACCTCCCTGAACTATTGTACAAGCCTTGCGAAATGGCGTTACTCTGGCTAAGCAGCAGAGAGGGGGGGTCTTTCATTCCCCACTTCTTCTTGTAACTATCGAATGGAATCCTTCATTCGATGGTGCCTTCTTCTTGTTGTCTAAGTTGCTGATATTGGTGGGTCAGGACTAAGGCCTGGACCACTGAGAGCCGGTCTTTAACAAATTGTACCAGGCGGTTCAGGATACAGGGCCCTAGGATCAGGAGGAGCATAAGGATCATGAGGGGCCCCATGATGGTGGAAACTAGAGTGGTGAACCAAGGTGATTTACTGAACCAGCTCTCATACCATGATTGTCCTGCCTCAAATTGGCTCTGTCTTTGTCTTAATCTTTCTCTGAGCTTGGCTATGCTGTCCCTGACTACGCCAGTGTGGTCGGCGTAGAAGCAGCATTCCTCCTTGAGGGCTGCACAGAGCCCTCCTTCCTTAAGGAACAGGATATCTAACCCCCTTCTGTTCTGTAATACTACCTCAGAGAGAGAGGTGAGAGATCGCTCCAGCGCACTGATAGACTCTTCTAGGGTCTGCAGGTCTGCATTCATGGCCTGTTGGAGCTGCTGGAAGTGGGTCACCTGTGTCAGGGCAGTTGCCCCAACTCCTATTCCTGCAGAAATGCCTCCCACTGTTAGTCCTCCTAACAAGAGGGCAAGGGTTAAGGACACTGGTTCCCTGGGGTGTCGGGTGGATCCTTCAAAGTGGCGGTACTCGGGAGAGTCTTATCTTGAGCGGATTTTGAGTCCGCTGGAGGCGCCATTGTCCTTCAGCCGGCTGATGTTCTGAGTTGTCTGAGGTAGTTCGGGCTGCCTTTACGTGGGAGGCGTGAATCCAGGCCGCGATTCCGTCCACCTTGAGAGCGGTGGGGGTGGTTAGGAGCACGGTGTATGGTCCCTTCCAGCGAGGTTCCAGGGTCTTGGAGATGTGGCGCCTGACCCACACAGAGTCACTGACCTGATAGGGATGGGGAACCAAGGGTCTATTAGCCTGTTCTTTATAGGCCTCCGCTAGTGGTTTCCATACCTCTTTCTGGACCATCTGCAGAGCCTTGAGATGTGCCCAGAGCGAGGGGCTGTTGGCGAGGGAGGCAACATCAGAATCTAAAAAGTTAATAATGGGAGGAGGTGAACCATACATGATCTCAAAAGGTGTGAGTCCGTGTGGCCCTGGGGTGTTGCGGGCCCGATATAATGCTAAGGGAAGGAGGGTCACCCAGTCTCTAGTGCCAGTTGCAAGCGTCAATTTGGTTAGAGTCTCCTTAATGGTTCTATTTATGCGTTCTACCTGACCTGAACTCTGGGGGCGGTAGGCGCAATGTAATTTCCAATCAATCCCCAGAAGCTGAACCACCAACTGGCTTACCTGGGAGACGAAGGCGGAACCCTTGTCTGAGCCTATTACCTGGGGCATCCCGAATCTGGGGAATATGTCGTCCAGGAGCTTCTTAGAGACCACCTTGGCTGTCTTGCGTTTGGTCGGGAAGGCTTCAATCCATCCGGAGAAGGTATCTATGAAGACTAGGAGGTACTTTTAGCCATACATACCAGGTTTCATTTCAGTGAAGTCAACCTCCCAGTGCGTGCCAGGGCGGTGGCCCCTGAGTCTGGCCCCTTGAGCGAGGGGGTTCTTGTTGGCGTTGACCTGTGCACAAGCTGTGCAGGAGTCCATTGCCTGTTTGATGGCCTCTCTTTTCCCCAGCAGGAGCAGTCCAATTTCTTCTCTCTCCAGGAGTGTGGTCATTTTCCTGGCGCTCAGATGGGTTAATTTGTGAAAGAAGTCAACCAGGTGGGCTGTGGCCTTGAGTGGGACCACGACCTTACCCTGGAGGGTCCATTGGTCGGGGGCCTCGCAGGTGGCCCCCATCTTCCGTAGCAAGTTAATGTCCTTTTCAGTATAGTCCCAACTTCGGCGGGACTGAGAGTTTGGCTGGGGGTCTGTGCCCCTCTTGGGAGCTGGCATTCCTTCGGGGTCGGTGGTGACCAGAAGTTGGCTGGCTTGGTCCCCGGAGAGTGCTGCCACTCGGGCTGATTCATCTGCCATTCTATTTCCTTTGGCCTCTAGGGAAGTTCCCTTTTGGTGCCCGGGGCAATGCATGATGCTGAGTTCGCGGGGCAAGTGCAGGGCCTTTAGTAGGGCAAGTATCTCAGTCTTGCTTTTAATTTCTTTGCCCTCCGAGGTCAGCAAGCCCCTTCTCCGGTAGATCTCCCCATGAATATGGGCCGTGGCGAAGGCGTACCTGCTGTCGGTATACACGTTGAGGCGCTTACCGTTGGCCAGCTGTAGTGCCTTGGTCAGAGCGACCAGTTCGGCACGCTGGGCTGATGTCCCGGGGGGAAGGGGGCTGGACCAGATCACGTCAGTGGTGCTTGTCACGGCTGTTCCCGCTCGCCGTTCCCCGTTTTCCAAGAAACTGCTGCCGTCCGTGAACCAGGTGTAGTCAGCTTCCCGAAGGGGCCGGTCAGTCAGGTCAGGGCGGGTTCCATGGGCCTCAGCCAGTATCTGCAGGCAGTTATGGTTATCGGGGGGTTCAGGCAAGGGAAGCAGGGAAGCAGGGTTCAGGGTCACGGTTGGTCCAAAAGTGACCTTTTCAGAGTCCAGCAAGAGAGTCTGATAATGGGTCATCTGAGCATTGGACAACCATCTGTCAGGCGGCTGCCTGATCAGGGCTTCCATAGCATGAGGAGCCAGGATGGTGAGGGGCTGCCCCATGGTTAGCTTGCCTGAGTCTTTGACCAAAGTGGCCACTGCTGCCACCATGCGGAGACATGGTGGCCATCCTGGGGCCACTGGGTCCAATTTTTTGGACAAATAAGCAATGGGGCGCCGCCATGGCCCGAGTCTTTGGGTGAGTACCCCCTTTGCATACCCTGACTTCTCGTCAACTTACAGTTCAAAGGGTTTTGTCAGGTCCGGGAGCCCCAGGGCTGGGGAGGAGAGCAGGGCTTCTTTGATGGTGTCGAACGCCCGCTGCTGAGGTTCCCCCCAGGTGAAGAGGGTACCCTGCTTAGTGAGGGGATATAAAGGGGCTGCCATTTCTGCGAACCCTGGGATCCAGAGTCGGCAGAAGCCTGCTGTGCCCAGGAATTCCCAGAGCTGTCTTGGCGTCTTAGGCGCTGGTATTTGGAGGATAGTTTGTTTCCTCGCCTGGGTCAGCCATTTTTTTCCTTCTTTAATCTGGTATCCCAAGTAAGTTACTTGGGATTGACAGATCTGGGTCTTTTTAAAAGAGGCTCGGTACCCCAAGTGTCCAAGAGTCCCTAAAAGAGCCTCTGTCCCTGCTCGGCAAGCCTCTTCAGTCTGGGCTGCCAACAGAAGATCATCAACATATTGCAGTAAGATTAAGGTTGGGTGCTGGACCCGGAAATCTGCTAGGTCTCTATGCAAGGCTTCGTCGAACAGGGTAGGGTTATTCTTAAAGCCTTGGGGCAGTCTAGTCCAAGTTAGTTGCCCGGACAGTCCTTTTTCTGGGTCCTTCCATTCAAAGGCGAAGATAAGTTGGCTGTCCGGGTGGAGCCTTAAGCTGAAGAAGGCATCCTTTAAGTCTAGGACCGTGTACCAGATGTGAGACGGAGGCAGGCTAGTAAGGAGGTTATATGGATTTGGTACGGTGGGGTGGATATCTTCAACCCATCTATTAACTTCTCTTAAGTCCTGGACTGGGCGATAGTCATTAGTCCCGGGCTTTTTGATAGGAAGTAGAGGGGTGTTCCAGGGTGACTGACAGGGTACCAGTATCCCTTGGTCCAGCAATCTCTGAATATGAGGCCGTATGCCTTGGTAGGCCTTCTGGGACATGGGATACTGCCTTATGGAGACTGGGGTTGCCGTGGCTTTTAGGGTGATTACCAAGGGGGGCTGGTTGGAAGCTAGTCCCATCCCCCCAGTTTCCGCCCATGACGAGGGAAACCGTTCTAGCCATGTTGGGGGTGACTGGTTTTTGGGCTCAGTCTCGTGGAGCCTGTACTCTTCTTCCATGCTTAAAGCTAGAACCTGGATAGGTTTCCCCTGAGGTCCCGTCACGTGGGCTTTCCCATCTTCAAAGTAGATTTGCGCTTTTAGCTTGGTCAGGAGGTCTCTACCCAGGAGAGGGTATGGACAGTCGGGGACATGTAGGAAAGAGTGCAAGACCTTACCGGTTGCGAGCTGAATTTTTCTTTCGGTTGTCCATCGGTACTGTTTTCCTCCAGTTGCCCTTTGGACCCATGCCGATTTGTTGGTTAAGGGTCCCGGCGTAGACGTGAGGACCGAGTGCTGTGCTCCCGTATCGACCAGGAAGGTTATTGGTTGCCCCCCCCACATTAAGGGTTAACCTGGGCTCAGGGGGAGGCTCCTGGCCCTAATAGTCCTCGTCCGGGGCGGTCTCCTTGGCCCCTTTGGTCACTTGGGGCAGTCTCGGACCCAGTGACCCTTTTCTTTACAGTAGGCGCACTGGTCCTTGTCAACCCGTAGCCCCCTTCGATCTCCCGATTCCTGCCTACCCTGTGTTTGTCCTGTCACTATGGTGGTCAGCAGTTTGCTCATCTCCTTGTTTCGCCATCTGTCCCGAACATTCTCTCTTTCCTCCGCTTCCTTTCTCAGCTTCTCTTCCCTTTCCTCATTTTCTCTTCTAATCCTGTCCTCCCTTTCCTCTGGAGTTTCTCTCTTATTGTATACTTTCTTGGCCTCTTTCAATAAATCCTGCACCGTACTTTCCTTCAATTCCTCTAATCTTTCAAGTTTCCGCCTTATATCTGGTGCTGACTGCCAAACAAAGGACATGGCCAGAGTGGTGGCCTGAAGGGGGTCCTCAGGGTCATATGGCGTGTAGACCCTATAGGCTTCCTTCAGTCTCTCTAGAAAGGTGGAAGGGGTTTCATCAGGTTTCTGCGTAACCATCTTAACCTGGGCCAAATTAGTGGGCCGCCTGGCGGCCTTTTGGAGACCCGCTATGAGCAACTGGCGATAGAGACGTAGGTGGTTCTTACCCTCCGGCGTATTGAAGTCCCATTCAGGGCGCTCCAGAGGGAAGGCACTATTGATCTCATTGGGTAGCTGGGTTGGCCGTCCGTTTTCTCCGGGGACGCTCTTCCGCGCTTCCTGGATGACCCGCTGGTGTTCTTCAGTGGTCAGGAGCGTCTGTAGGAGTTGTTGGCAGTCGTCCCAGGTGGGCTGATGGGTAACTAGGATAGACTCAATCAAAGAGGTGAGTCTAGTAGGGTCCTTAGAGAAAGGAGGATTGTTATTCTTCCAGTTATAAAGATCTGAAGCAGAGAAGGGCCAATATTGAATTTGCCCTCCATTTCCCGCTCATAGGGGAAATGCTTGGGAGGTGGTCTCCGGGGTTGGATCCCGGCGATTCCGCAAGCGGCCTGCCACCGGAGAAGGAGCGGCCATCTGCTGCGGGGGTGGCGGAGGCGGTTCCGGAGCGGCGGGAGCCGCAGGTGCAGCAGAGGGTGGAGGACCCTGGTAGGGTGGAGGGAGAGGGTCCTCCGACAGGAGGTCTAAGAGAGCCCCATCCTCTGGTGGGAGGACCTTGGGAGGGGGTCTAAGAACTGTAGGGTAGAGCCCAGCCTGAGGAGCGGGTGTAGGAGCCAGGGGGGGGCGGCAGGGCAGGCGGGGCCAATGGAAGCGGCGAGGGAAGGAAAGGCTTGACCCATGGAGGCGGGTCACGGACCAGAGTTTCCCAGGTGACGATATAAGGGACCTGGTTGGGGTGGCCGTGAGGGCCTGGGTCCATAACTTTTGCTTTGACCTGTAAAATGAGAGATAGGTTAAAGGAGCCCTCCGGTGGCCAGTTGACATTGAAGGTTGGCCATTCGGAGGCACAGAAAGTTTGCCATCAGCCCTTACGGACCTCCAGAGACTGGTTGTGGGCGTTCGTCCGGACTTCTCTGAAATGTTCAAGGGTTAAGGTTAACGGGATGGTGACTGTTTGACCCATGTTTCTAGGGAAGGAGACTAAACATAAAATGACAAGGAACACTGACAACAAACCGAAACAGACAAATCGCGCTGCGCGGTGCCGGCACCAAAATGAAAGTAAACCGAGCGGAGACTGTAGTGGGGCTCCGGCTTCCCCGTCTCCCAGATGAGAAACGTATCCGTCAACCAGGGGTGAAGCCCCGAACAAGTTGGACCGGACCGTGTCTCCCAGATGGGTCCTAAAGACCCCGGACACCCCGTGGGACGTCTCCCAGGGGTTGTGGAGGAGAAGTCCGAGTTCGTCAACTCCTTCTAGCCTCCACCAGATTCAGATGACTCAATTGAGTCCCGGAACAGTACAGAGACGAAAGACGAATCAGAGACAGAAGAGACAGACAATGCCGGCAGCAAGTAACTTACCTCCCGATTTTGGGTCGGTGGTCCCTGGGCGGGGGTCTCGATCCCGAGCGAGCCCCCAAATGAAAGACCCTCCACGCGGAGTGCCCTTCGTCGGGGAGACCCTTCCCAAGAACCAGCGAGACCAAAGTCCGGTTGCAAACACAAGAGGCTTTATTGGTTACACACGGGTACCCGGGCGACACAGTCTTTCGGAGGACTGGTGCGCCGAGTGAGGGGAAGCAGTCCCTTTTTATAGGGTGAGGAGCAGAAAGCGTGGGTACAGAAGCGAGAAGCATAGTTACAGGATCCTGATTGGCTACTTCAAATGAGGCCAGGTTTAACCCAGGTCAGGGCCTTGGGGCTGGGAACCAGGAAACGGTTAGGCTATCTTTATCGGGTGCCTGACCACAGGTATCCTGTTTGGCTCGTCTCGAGTTCATCTTTATCGGCCAGAGGCCAGGTGCCCGACCACAGGTATCCTGTTGGGCTCGTCTCGAGTACATTCGGTACTTTTCCAGTAAACCAGCTGGGCCCCCTGGGTGACCTCCCTGAACTATTGTACAAGCCTTGCGAAATGGCGTTACTCTGGCTAAGCAGCAGAGAGGGGGGGGGTCTTTCAATACCCTGCATGTTTGATGCCATCTTGGATCCTCCCACCTACTATCAAATTTTTTGAGGAGTTAAAGTCCCTTTCAGGCTCCCTGTATTTTTGGATCATCATGTCTCAACATGTAGGAAATCTGCCTTTTGCACCATCTGATCTGGTATGCCTGATAATGTAAATCTCATATTTGAAGCCAGCCTGGTGTCCATAGCGAATTCAAAGACAACCAGGCCTACCTGGTGAAACTATCTCTCAATAACTAACACACCCCTCTCAAAGTCTTATTCTTTTGAATTAGACTGTTTTCTTAGGGCTCTCTTAGGTGAACAAAGTGTTGCTTTATAGAGGGAATTGAGCATGTGCATTTGCGTCTTGGATATTCATAGTTAACAAAGAACAACTGTATCTAGAGATGTATTTATTAGTAGAAAACTGTAGGTGGGACTGGTAAATTGTTATTATTTCTTTCAGAGTGTCATTTAAAAACAGTTTATGTTTAAAGCAGTCTTCAGTTCACAGCAAAGTTGAGGAGCCAGCCCATAGCCTAGAGTCTCCTCTGCCTCCCTGTTGTCAGCACCCTCCACTACAGTAGCTCCACCCCCTCCCATGGAGGAGCATTGGCCTCACTGTTGTCAACACCCCCCACAACCTTCAGTAGGTGCGCGGCATCATGGCTGCTGACAGTGGCAAGGGTGTGCCTTTAGTTCCAAAGACCTCTGACGGTGGTGTCAACAAAAGCGCATCTGCAGAGGAGTTTGTAGTATGGGTTCCTGTAGTAGATGTCCATAGTGACAACTTCAAGGAGATATGGCCATCACTCTTGCTAGCCTTAAAGACAGCTAGCTTTGTGGCTATAGACACGGAGCTGAGCGGGCTTGGGGACAGGAAGAGTTTGCTGAACCAGTGCATTGAGGAACATTACAAGGCCATGTGCCATGCTGCCAAGCCCCATTCTGTCCTGTCCCTGGGCCTTGCCTGCTTCAAGCAGCAGCCAGATAAGGGTAAAAATTCTTACTTGGCCCAAGTGTTTAATCTCACCCTTCTATGCATGGAGGAGTATGTTATAGAACCAAAGTCTGTGCAGTTCCTGGTGCAGCATGGGTTCAACTTCAACTGGCAGTATGCTCAGGGTATCCCCTACCATAAAGGCAATGACAAGGGAGATGAGAGCCAGAGCCAGTCAGTGCAGACACTGTTCCTTGAAATAATCCAGGCCCGTTGACCTCTGGTGCTACATAATGGCCTTATAGACTTGGTGTTCCTGTATCAGAACTTCTATGCACACTTGCCTGAGAACTTGGGAACCTTCACTGCTGACCTGTGTGAGATGTTCCCAGCAGGCATTTATGACACCAAATATGCTGCAGAGTTTCATGCCCGATTTGTAGCTTCCTACTTAGAATATGCTTTCTGGAAATGGCACTGTTTTTAGGTGCTGAGGATTCAGCAGTGAACAAAACAGCCCCCTCCCCTGTTCTTGTGGAACTTATATGCTAGTGGAGCAATACCCTCTTGCACTGTTGCAGTGAGTGGAAAAATGGGAAGCAGCAGGCAGATCGCAGCCCACATCTTGCCTTGGAGTTCTACAGCTATCCATCTAGCATGAGAGGCCATATTGACTACCGCTGCTGTATGTCTCCTGTAACCTACCACCGCTCTCATGCCACCGGCATCTGCGACAAGTTCTCGGCCTATGGCTGGTGCCCTCTAGGGCCACAGTGTCCTCAGTCACATGATATTGATCATACAATTGACACTGATGAGGCCATGGCAGAGGATAAGTGGCAAAGGTGGCGATGTAAGGACAAACGGAGGAGGGCTTTGCTGAGCCAACCAGGGACACAGACCTTTGAGGAAGCTGAAGATTGTCCTCCCACAAAGTAGGTCCATAAAGATAGCCTCAAGACTGAGAACACTGAGCAAAAGGTGGCAGAGGGTGAAACTAGCGATCAGCTGGGCTCTAAGCAAGGTCACAAAGGTGGCATGGAGATGAAGCATGAAGCAACAATTTCTGAAACAGCTGATGTGGCTACCTCAGAACTGCAGGTGAACCAAGCCAGTCCTAATCCTGTGCCTGGAGATGGACTGCATCACGCTGATTTTGATGCCTTTATGACAGGTTACATAATGGCCTATATGGGCCTGAGCCAGGGCCTTCAACTCTGCAGCTCTGAACCTTGGCTTCCTGAATGTCACAACAAAGTCTATCTGACATTGCAGAATTTGGCATGGCTCCCCACATATGCCCCTTCTTAAAATAAAATTATGAAGAGCCTGTCTTAGGTCAGCGAGTAGACACTTATTGTTGCCCGTCATTGGCATATGGATTCCATCATTCATAGCCTGTCTTAGGTCTGATAAGGCTCAGACTCACTGCTGCCTGTCTCTGGCTTGCCTCTATATCAACACATGAAGAAGGACAGTGTCTTTGAGCTCTATGTCATGTGCTTGTGCTAGTATCAGCTGCGATTCCTGAGACATGAGCTGTATTAGAAAGAAAGGAAGGCACAGGATATAATCTTGAGCCCTGCCATCCCCGCCAAGAATAATCCATGCCGTAGATTACTGTTAATTCTAAGGAGACTATATTGAATGAATCTAGCTGCATCCTACTCACAAGGAGTCTAAGGAAGTCTAGCATGACATTGTAACTTGCTTAGTCATCTCCAATCACTAACCGCTTAGTTAAGGCATAAATAATATTAGTAAAGCAATGGCAAAAACAATAGTAGATATGAGAGTAATAACAGAATTATAACATAGATTTTATCACTCAACAGCACATCACAAATCCCTTTTCAGTTCTCCACAGTCCTGCAGATGAAACTGACCCTAACAATTAGGGTGGAAAAGCACCGACTCCAGTTCAGTCAGGTCCATAAGGAGGATGCCTCATAGCTCCCGGAACACTTGAGTCCTCTCCTCCTTTCCTCCTCAAACACAGGGAAATCAGGCAGTAAGTATTATCCCAAGAAGCAGGTTGAAGAAGAGAAGGATCAGGAATAAGTGTCCAATGAAGCTTCACCTCCAACCTCAGGATCATCAGCAAACTCATAAATGTCAGCATCCACTTGACACACAAGCCTCTCAGGTAGCCAGCGTGCAGTGTCATGTTCCTGTGAGAAAACACAAACAGAGCCTCGACCCCATATTAATACAGGGTCAGGTCCATTCCATTGTCCAGTTAAGGGATCCTTCTATTTCACTCTACTGAAGGATGATTGACTACTTTTGTGTCAGAATTGATCTGCTGCAGAATTTCCTTTGGCATCAAGCAGTAAAAAATTTAAAATAAAGAGAACATGACTCAAAGAATTTTTAGGTGTTTGGGGGTAAAGTTCCCCCTTCTTTACTTTTTGTAAACAGGTTTTTATGGTAGAATGAGTTTGTTCTACCATACCTTGTCCTTGAGGATTATAAGGAGTACCTGTAACATGCTTTATGGAAAAAGAGTCACAAAAGTTTTGAAAAGCTTTGCTGACATATCCTGAGCCATTATCTGTCTATAGATTAAACGAACAAAAGGCATAATGTTGGATGGAAAACAGTAGCTACTGCCTGTACTGCTCAGCAATTTGAGCAGACTTAGCAGTAGTAGGAATAACATATGTCTGTCCTATCATGTAACTAGCTCTTCCATTAGAAGATCCATCAGTAAAAATCAGCAAACCATCTCTCACAGGCTGAAATTGAGTTATCTTGGGAAAAATAACTGAATGTTTATTTAAAAAGCGGAGAAGCCTGTTAGAGGGAAAATGGTTGTCTATATACTCACAAAAGTGTGCACAAGGCAATGGCCAATCATCTGTGTTAGCAGATAGCCAATTTTGTTGTTCCTTAGAATATGGTTGAATAATAAAATCAGGTTCTTTACCAAAATACTTTTTTTTTTTTGCATTCGACCTATATGAATCAACTTTGCAACAGCCAAATAATAAGGTACTATTACTTTATTGGGAGAAGATGGCAAATATTCCACAAGTTTCAAGTATCAAGTAAGTTAAAAAATGTACATCTCTGCTATGAAATTGGGTAATACAGAGACAAGGATAAAAATGGCACCAGTTAAAGCCAGTTGGCAAGGAACTCTTTGAAACTATTGCAAGAATACTAGATTTCTAATTGCATATGTAAAAGAGGATCAGAATTCCTTTGTTCAAACATGAAGGAAAAAATTGAACTAAGTAAAACTAGATTGCTTAAAGTATAAATACCTCCCTGAAATCTAGGTCACATTTAATCATGCAAATAAAAAAATTCCTTGTAATTAAAAAAAGTTTACATCTCTGTAAGTAATTTAGCTTATCGGTAGATTACACCCTGTGGAGATCAGGTTGGAACTCAATAGTTCCACCTGTGTTAATCCCCAAATTCTGGGATTAAAGGTGTGCACCATCACACCTTGTTTAATTATTTCATCTCAATTCTAGTAAAAAGAATCTTTAAATATCTCAAACAAAAATTAATCAAGGAAACAAGAAAATTCTAATTTCTAGGCAGTTAACTACATTTTCTAGACTACTTTAGAAAACTATCAGCCTCCTAGTTCTGTCTCTGTAATCAGCCACATGTCTGTAGTCATCTCTTCTCTAAAAGAGTCAAGCCCACAGATAACTAGGAGCAATGTCTGTAAAATTATCTGGCTCAAGGACATTGTAGCCCAGGGCTTGTTTAACTAGTTTGATCTAAGCTGGAAACTCGCGGTTGTAAATGTCTAGTTCAAGGAAAAAACGAGTTTATCTCTGCTTTTTGAGAATCTAAAAATTTTTAGAAATATCTCAAGTAAAAATTATGCAAAGAAACAAGAAAATTATAAACACTTTGTAGCTAAGGAGTTCGGAATTAACTCCATTCCCTAGACCATCTTGGAAAATTGTTAAGTCTCCTACAAGCAAAATTAAACACAAAAATTCTAAGTTTAAGGCAATAAACTCTATTTTTTTAGACCATACTTTTTCAACCAGCCACATTTTTACAGCCATCCCTGTTGTTTAAGAATTGAGCCCCACAGGCAACAGCCAGGAAGCAGTGCCTTTGAAACATTTTGGCCCATGGACACTCCAGTTCTGGGCTAGTTCCCCATGGGTGGCCGCTGTGCCTGGGTCCAGGCCCTGCGAAGGGCGGGCGGACCTGTTCCTGCCACGGAGGCAGTACTCTTACTGCTGTGCATGTCATGTTGGGCCGTACTGTTTTGGAAAATTGGCCAGCGAGTAAAGCTTGGCCCTCTCTCAAGATATAGAAAAATGAAATAATATTTAAACAATCAAACAAATTTACAGACATAGGCATAAAATTTGACATGACGATCATAAAGCAAACAGTCTGATAGGCAAGACAAAAAGCAGTTTTGAAACCTTTACAGTAAATGGCATATCTAGGGTCTAAACTGTCTTTAACTAAAGCTAACAAACAAACAAACAAAATATATAGGAACCTTTATAGGCCTAAAAGCATAATATAGCATTTCTATATATATATATTTTTTTACCAACTCTATCTCACATTTTAGAATTATCCACTTCCTCAATCTAAACACGCTTTGCTTAAGGTATTTTAATCGGCAGGGGCAAGGTTGGCATTCATTAATGCATCAACCACTGCTATGGTAAATGGAGCCTTGGGTCCATACTGAGCACAAGCAGTCTTTAATTATTTGAGTTCTATTCCATTCTATAGGGGCATACTATTTGACTTGGCTGTTCTTAAAGTCTAGCGCTCTTACAACTGGAGAAGTGATCTCACTGCTCATCTCTTGTCCTGTGGTTCTAGCTCTTGGCATTCCAGTCTCTAATGAGGACATACTCTGAGGGCCATTTACTAGACTGGAAGCTTCTCTCTCTGTCCACAATGACTTTTCTCAACATCACCATCAATCCTTATTCTTTATAACTCTCTCTCTAATTGTTTCCATCTCTTAGCTAAGCTAACTTCTTTCTCCAGGGCCTGAACCTGTCTCTGAAGTTTTTCAATGGAACCCTGTTGCTCTGGGGGGGGTGCTGTAGACAGGACTGCCAGTCATGCTCTTTAGAGCAAGCAGCTTCCCTTTCTATATCTTTCTTATCGCTATTCCTGGATTCTCTTATATCTCTTTCCAAGACATCTTCAGCTTGTGAAAATAAATCTCTCATTTTGTCACACTCATGTTTGGGATCAAGAACATCCTTGGTCAAAACCCAAAGGGGGGAAAAACATGGCAGATATCTCTTCAGATCCATTAGTAACATAATGACCCTATAATCTTTTACCAACTTTATCTCAAGTTTTTAAACTAACCACTTCTTCCTCAAGAAACCATGGACATACTTCACTGACAAAAATCTAAAAATTCATCCAACTATCCTTTTTTTACCCTTATTTCTCGAGTTTGAAACTTATTTTCCAATGTCTTTCTGAATAAGTCTTTATTATTGCTTTGTCCCATATTTGCGTTGCTTACCTTGCTCTTCCTCTGTGAAGCGGGTGACTTCGGGGCAAATGGTCCACTTGTCTTTCACTCATCTTTCCATGCAACATCCCTCACTTAATCCCTCATTTTCAGTCCCCTGCTCAGGCCCTAAATATTATGTCCTGGCCCTCTGGAAAAATCAAATCAGGGTTCACCCGAAAGAGGGAGTGGGGATTGAAAGTAGGGTACAGAGATGAGAGAAATAACGAATCAAGTCAGGAAATTTCTGATCAAGATTCACTTTAATGCCTGACTAGTAACAATATAATCCCAGCACTTGGGAGGCAGAGGCAGGTGGATCGATGTGAGTTCAAGGCCAGCCTGGTCTACAAAGTGAGTCCAGGACAGTCAAGGCAACCCAGAGAGACCCTGTCTCGAAAAACCAAAAAAAACAAACAAACAAACAAAAAACAAACAAACAAACAAAACCAAAAAAAACCCAAAACAACAACAAAACCCCCAGTATATATAGAGCAAGGTCAATAGGACCTATTTTAATCTCACTCACCTTAGCCCCCAGGCAAGAATACAATATCCTAAATCGCTTCCTGTAGAACTTCCTTGATCCTCTGGGTGGTTCCAAGTTGGGACTTCCCTACTTCTTTCAAAGGTAAACACTCCAAGGACAGCCTAGAACACAAGACCTCATGAGGCAAAGGCCAGCAACTCGAAGGTCACAGCATGCAGCCTAAGCACAGGATTTCTGACATGGCAGAATTTGGCTTGGCTCCCAACATTACAGTAGCTCCACCCCCTCCCATGGAGGTGTACTGGCCTCACTGTTGTCAACTCCCCCCACTACAGTAGCTCCGCTCCCTCCCATGGAGGAGCACTGGCTTTAGTTTGGGGCCTAAGTCTTCTGCTGGCACTGGAAATGCTGATTTGGATTGTTGGCTTTGCCTTCCACAGTCAGGTTGATATTTGTCCCTCAAATCCCTTCAGAAGACCATGCAGCAATGTTAGGAGCGACCACACGAGGGCAGTAGAGACTCAGTAATAGTCCAATTCCTCCTGAAGTCTGAAGAAATGATTTCCACAGAAGAAAAGTTAAGGATCATAGAAGCAGTATTCTGAAGGAGTCAATGGCAGCAAGGTTCTTCAGCTCAGCAGTGTTTCCCTAAGCTCAACACCTGGACGCAGCATGCTAGCCAGGGACATTGCTGAGGTCCAAAGGCTCCTCAGATCTTTCCAATCCATTGTTTCTGCCTTTAGTTTCTCCCTGAGAGTCATTCTTCAGTTACAGTGACACCACTCTGTGGGAGAATTTGGGTCATCCCATAGTGCCATTATAACTTTATGGTTTACAGGGGGATTTTTCACATCTCCCTTCCACCAGATATGTCACTAGTCATTCTTGAATGACAAAAAGGGGGTAGTTGTCATTGCTGTTGAAGAAAACATGGAAACTGGAAACAAGTGACTTGTTCAAAGGCACACCTGGTTTGCTTTGCTAAGCCAGAAACCCTGTTTTAAGCTGGCTAGCCATTGAGCTCTCTAGATCTGTTGTTCCTGCCCTCCCCCCCAAATGCTGGGGTTATAGGTACCTACAGCTGTGCCCAGTTGGGGCTTCAAACCTGGGTCCTCATGTTTGTAGAGCAAATGTTCTTACATGCTGTGCACCCTGCCCCCCTGCCCCCACCCCCACCCCTCAGCCCCTGAAGTTAACTTTCAGTGTGGGTCCAGTTAAGAGCAGGCCTGGAAACTGTAGCTTGCTCAAGAGGTGACATGCCAGCCAGGTACACAGAAAACCCTGGGAACACAGGAGTACACCACATAATCTCAGCACCCAGGAGGTGGACACAGGAGGACCCTTGTTAATAGGGAGCTTGTGGCCAGCCTAGTATCTGTAAGACCCTGTCTCAAAAAAGGAAAGGAAAACATTAAATAATGACAGTGTTGTTGATATGCAGCAAAGCAAAGAGTGGGAAGTTTAAGGTTCCCAGTGTGAAGTTTTAAGAAAAATTCAAGTGACAGCACATGCTGGCGAGGATGTGGAGAGAGAGGAACACTCCTTCATTGCTGGTGGGAATACAGGCTAATGCAGCCACTTTGGAAATCTATCTGGCGCTATCTCAGAAAACTGGGAATAGGGCTTCCTCAAGATCCAGCTATTCCACTCCTTGGAATATACCCAGAAGATGCTCCAGCATACAACAGGGACATATGCTCAACCATATTCATAGCAGCCTTATTCATAATAGCCAGAACATGGAAACAGCCTAAGTGTCCCTTAGTAGAAGAATGGATAAAGAGACTGTGGTACATTTACACTATGCAATACTACTCAGCTATTAAAAACAAGGAATTTCCAAAATTTGTGGACAAATGGATTGAACTAGAAATGATAATAATGAGTGAGCTAACCCAGAAGCAGAGAGACTCACATGGTATATACTCACTTATAACTGGACACTAGCCCAAGGGGCAGGTCCCATGAAAGTCTTCACTTACCAGGAAAGTGGGACAGAGGGGAGGACATCCTATTGAGACTCTAGGTGAGAAAAATACAAGAGATGGAGAAATAGATTGATCCAGAGGGTCCTATAAACCTACAAAAAGAAACTATGATGGGTGGATCTGGGCCTAGGGGTTCTGCTCAATCTAAGGCACCAACCAAGGACAGTACGTGCAGTCATCATCAAACCCCTACCCAGATCTAGCCAAAGGACAGAACATTCTCCACAGTTAAGTGGAGACTGGGGGCCATGTCTTCTTGTTGGGGAGGCCCAATGGCACTTGGAGGAAGGATAGCAGATTACCAAGAAAAGACTTGATACCCTAGCATCATAATCAGGGGGAGGAAGTCCCCCTCAGTCACAGTCATAGGGAAGGGGAATGGGGTGAAAGTGGGAGGGAGGGAGGGAGGGAGGGAGAGAGGAATGGGAGGATGCAGGGGATGGGATAGCAAATGAGATGTAATATGAATTATTTTATTTTTCAATAAAATGTGTTAAAAAAAGAAAAAAGACAGAAAGAAAGAAAGAAAGAAAGAAAGAAAGAAAGAAAGAAAGAAAGAAAG
>OU015747.1:58403005-58430222 GCA_907169655.1 Acomys percivali
ACACACACACACACACACACACACACACACACACACACACACACACATACACACTCCTAGGCACAAAAGCTGGCACAGTTTATACCAGGTCCCTGTCTATCGCCCACCATCACCACCAAATCCTTGCCTAGAAATCTATTCTGGCTAGCCTCCTTCTGCCCTACCCGGGGAGGGGAAGTTCCTCTGCATGAAAGCTTATCCTTGGGTAGGCCCTGCTAAGACTCATTGTAGTGGCTGATCTGCTGCTAGGCCTGAGGAGTGCCTGCACCCCAGGAGGACAAGCAGTGTGCCATAGGGGCCTGAGAGTATCAGCAGATGTCACAGCTTACCCCAAAGTCCAAAAGAGAAGCCTGAAAAGAAATCACAGCAGGAAATAATGTGGTGCCCAAAATAGACACATCAACTGGAGAGAGGCCTGGAGTACATGGTGTTTGAGGCTCCTGCAGGGTCCTCCCCAGAGGCCTCCTGACAAGCACCAAGAGGGTTGGTGTGAGATTGTAAACCAGACCCAATAGGCCACAAAGGCACCGGCTGGATGTTTCTGTGGAGAGAGAAAGGATGCACAGTAAATTGAAGGGCCAGAAGTGCCTCCTCTTCCCTCCCTCAGGAATCCCCAGTTTTCTCTTTCCCTTCTCCAGTGTCTTCCCACCTTCCTCTTCTTTGTCATCATCCCTCAACCTCCTCCCTGCACAATCCCTCCACCGCGCCCTGTGGTTCCTGCTTCCTTCTTCCCGTCCCTACACCAAGCCCTTCTTTTCCCTGGGGAGCAGCCTCTGCTCTTGGGTACCTTCCTTGGTCGAAACTCAGTCTAGCAGCAGCTAACTCAATCAGCCTCCTCTGCCTGACTCTATTGATTTTGCCTTCACCCCACACTCCTTACCTCTTTGGAGAATGGCAGGGCCTGGAGTCTAAGGAAGATGGCAGGGTCAAGATCCCATGCTCAGAGACTAACCAAGAAATAACTTGTTTCACATAAGAAAAGCCATTATCTATGGCGAGACTTGGGCAAGAGTTCCTAGGCTGCTCCTTGTACTTCCAAAAGATGATGCTCCAGGCAGCGCTGAAAAATTGCCCTGTGATGACAGTGGATAATGGGCATCTGGGAGAAGGAGGGACACAAACATCTGCGCTGGTTGTGAGAGTGCCATCAGGAAGAGTGGTGGTGGTCCATATCCTTAAACTGCTCACTAGAGCCATGAGTGTGGTAGTCCATGGTCTGAGGTTTAAGGCAAGGTCTCACTGGGTAGTGTGGGCTGGCCTGGCCCCTGCTGTGCATCTAGACTGGTCACGGGCTCTAAGAACAGCAGAGGAACCGATCATCTATACCTTTACAGTGAGAGGAGCTGTAGTGTATTCCATATAGCTGCTTTGGGGACACAGTGGTTTTCATAGCTGAGTCTGCTAGTCCTTGTGTTCATACAGCTGCTGCCTTGCCTCATCCCATTCTCACTCAGGCTGCTTCCCACCATTTTTCAAAACTTCCCAGCTTCCTCCAATCTCAGATTTCTGCCTTAATGTGAAAGATGAGCTCTTTCAGAATTGCTTGTCCATATCCTACTTTATTAAAGATACCTGAGAAAATATAGTGTCTCCCCTGGCCTCAGGGTACTAGTGCTGCCCCAAAATAGCAGGAGTCCCTTCCTAAGGTCCAGTCTTGATTTTGGCAGAACCAGCTCTCAGGAAGTGGAATTAGTTGTAAACAGAACAGCTTGCCAGGAGTTGGCTCTGTTCTAGTGTACAGTCCCAGGAATCAAAATT
This sequence comes from Acomys percivali, assembly GCA_907169655.1. NCBI lineage: Eukaryota > Metazoa > Chordata > Mammalia > Rodentia > Muridae > Acomys > Acomys percivali. The sequence continues at coordinate 58,404,764 of OU015747.1, forward strand.
AGGCAGGTGGCAAGCACCTCTACATTGAGCCATCTTATTTTACTTCTTTTTTTTTTTAATTTTTGAGACAGAATTTCATGTAATCTAGAGTGTCTCAGACTGGCTGTGTAGCCGAGGTTGTCTTTAACTTCTGATCCTCCTGCCTCCACCTCGTAGGTGCTGGGATTAGAGTTATGTGCTGCGACTCCAGTTTAGGCAGTGCTGGGATCAAGCCTGGGGCTTCATGCATGCCAGGCAAGGACACGTACTCTATCAATTGAGCCACATCTGGCTAGAGGTGAGTATCAGCTAGTTCTCAGAATGTGCTCAAGAGAGCCAATTGCTATCCTTTCCCTTTGAAAATTCTTTGCTCTGGCGCTATACTGCTGCCCAGCCCTGCTGTAGAGTGTACATCCAACACTAGGATTTGCTGCTCTCCAAATAGTGGTGCTGTTTGTACAGATCCTGGTGGTGGTATCTGACTCTGGTTGCTATTGTGACTGTGAAATAGGAAAGCATCACTAAGTCAAAGAAGGCTTGATACTTTTATAAGTGTACATAATACTTATAAAGCAAGGACACATTCTATTATATGTGAGCCAAGAGTAGCCACACCCACATACATTTTATTTCCAGATTATATTTATTTGGTTAGCAGCAGTCAAAAGAAAGCACGAAGGAGGTCCTTTTTGTATGGATAAGAGGACTGTGTTCCTGTGGCCTGGATGCTGACTGCAGCAATGAAATTGGACCTCTTGATCATTTCTTGCAAGGACAGATTTGGGTAGTAAGCCAGGTAGATGGCCAGAGCTCCCACAAAACTGTCACCAGCACCCTGCAATGGAAGCACAGTTATAAAGACAAGTGTGCAGCCAAGCTGTGGATCAGTGGTAGAGAACCACCTTGGTACTTGGGAGGCTGTAGGTTCAAGCCTCAGTACCAGAACCAAACCAATCACTTGAACTTTAGAATAGCTGCAGAGTCCAGAAAAGGAGCAAAGACACTCCAGTCTAGCTTTGTCAACATCCAGATGTGGTGCACTTACCATAACTGATGAAATAATGGCACAATATTAACAGAATGTCATACTTTAGATGGATTTTATTAATTTCTGCTCAGGGTCCTTTTTCTGTCCGAGCATCCTATGCAGGATGGCAGTCTATAGTCATGTTTCCACACCTGGAGGTTATGAAAGGTTTTTTTTTTTCTGTATTTGTGTCAGTGTTTTTGATGACAGCTTAGAGGCCAGCTACTTTGCAGACTGCATCAGTTAGGATGGATAGGTTCTCACTGTGTAACCTAGGCTAGCCTCGGCCTTGCCAGTGTTGGATTACAGGTGTGTAGCAAGCTCTGTGCCTGGCTATGGGGTTTGTCTCTACATTGTCACATCAGAGCAAGGGTGTTTGTTGTGTTAGTACCCTTGACCATGTTGCCAAGTGGCTTCTCTCAAGTCATTTTCCTCTTTCCATGTTATACTCTATAATCGCTAAGGAACCAATCCTCTACTCTTCCCACCAAGTGGGGTTTCTGTAGCTCAGTCCGGCTTCAAAGTCTCTTTAAGTAGCAATGACCTTGAACTCATCCTCCACCCTCTACATTCTGTGTCCTGGGTTTGCAGGCATGTCTCACCACACCAGGTTTAGGTGGTGGTGCCAGGGACTGAACCTATGGCTTCACACATTATAGACAGGCACTGTACCAACTGAGCTAGTGCCTAGCCAGACATCCTTCTCTGAAGTGGGTAGACTTCCATTCTGAATTACACCTTAGCTCCTCGAGCATATATGGTATTGACATAAATTGGAGTTCTGCGTTCAAGATTGCCCCTCCCACCCATTTATTTAATCACTTGTATCAGCATGAACTCATTCTTTGGGCTGTTACCTAATATTGTTTACTCTGTCGCCTGTTCATCCCAGCATTGGCAATTGAGTTCTTCTCAGCTGTCTCCTGTGTGTGTCTCTTATGCTATCTCCGTCATTTTGTTTTTGCTTACTTGCTTTCTGGAACAAGATGACCCAGGCTCATTTTGTATGCCCCCTCTTAATCCTAAAATTAGCCATGTCTCCCTTAAAAATGCATGCAGGGAGTGATAAGTGCCATTCGGATGCTAGTTTCAAACCAAATGCAGTGAGAAGCAGCTGTGTTTCCACACAGAGGAGCCAACCAAATGACTAACCTACCAAAAGTCTGATCGTCAGTGCCTCCAGTGTGACACTAGTCATGTGCTCAGTAACTAATGTTTAAAACAAGTTCAAGCAGGATTGCAGTCTCACTCTGGACATTCTGCTGTCAGGGGCATTTTCCAGTGTCACTCCCCACAACCAATACTGATTCCTTGGGCCTAGTTTTCACAGTTCTTGATCTGTGGCTGTCGTAACCTCTGCAGAGAGCCCCGATGTGCACGCAGTTCTTCCTGTCTCAGCTGAAATATCCAGTGAGCTATGTGTATGACACAGCGATGGCCACTAAGAAAAGAGACAAAGCCAGACATGGTGGTGAAGGAATTTAATCTCAGGATTTAATCATTAGGCAGAGACAGAAACCACAATCTTAGGGCTAGCCTGGTCTCCATAGTGACTTCATGGCCAGCCAGGACTACATAGCGAGACCTGTCTAAAAAGGGGTTAAGCAGAACCCATGCAGACTAAGTATAAAACAGTATGGCAGGTTCATAAATGGTTTGGGTGGGGTGTGGTTTATGAGTGACAGTCTTACTATGAAGCCCACAGCTGGTCTGGATCTTGCTATGTAGTCCAGGCTACCCTGGGCTTGTGGTCCTCCTGTCTCTGCTTCCTGAGTCTTCACTCAGTTTGCAGGCCATGCCAAGCTTACTTAGTGTGGATTTAAAGAAGAGATCTGAAGAAAACCTCGCTGTCATTTTTATAGAATAATGTGGATTTCAAGGGAGAAGGCAGGTCTCTCAGAACAAGGTCATTGGAGGAGGAGGGGAAACAGCGAGCTCAGGAGAAAGCCACTGCACTGTGTCAACACAGCCTGCACAGGCAATATGATATTTGCCAAGGAGCCATAGTAATGCAGATATGTATCTCTATTGTTTTTAAATTATTTGTATTATTAATATTACTGATATGCCTGGGTGGTAATCAATTAAGATACAGAGACTGGTTATATTTTAAAATAGCCTTAGTTAACCTGGAGCAGAGCAGACATTAATCCTCTAAACTACTTCCCATATTGGGGCAGGTATCACATGCCTCATGCCATCTATTTCCATTAACTTCTATCAAGCTACCTCCCATCCATAATCCCCAATACTTGTTAATGTTCTCCATCTGGGATGAATCTCCATCCATGCCTGCCATGTGTTTCTCCCCCATCTAACCCATGGGGGCCTTCCTCTCATCCTAGGGTATTTTTCCTTCCTCTTCTTTTTCTTCTTCCCAGAATGCCTCTCTTCTCCCTAAGCCCCACCTGTCTCCTTTGCCTTGCCCAGGTGGGATGGCTCTTTATTAAGCAAAAGGTGGGTCACAGAGACAGCAAGCAGTAATTAGCACGAGAATACATCAGACCATCCCCAACACATCCCCTCCTCCGCCCTGGCTTCTCCTACCTTTTCCTCCCCTTTCCTATATCCCTCTTTTTCTGAGCTCATAGGATTTTTGCTAAGTCCATTCTTTCTGAAGGATGCAGTGGAGAGAAAGACATTCTCAGGAATCTGTGGTTTCCCAGCATAGCAGCAAGACTCCAGTGGGTCTGAGACCAGAGCAACTGTGAACTAAAGGATGTATTGTGAAAACACAAAAGCTGGGCATGTAAGCTTATGCCTGTAACCCCAGCACTCTAGAGTTGAGGCAGGAGGATCACTGCAAGTTCAAGGCTTGCCTGGTCTACAAAGAGAGTTCCACTCTAAACCAGGCAGGCCCAATTAGTGAGATTGTATCTCAAAAACAAAACAACAGCTGGTGTGTCAGCACATGCTTTTAATCCCAGCAATTGGGAAGTAGAGTGTGAGTTTGAGGCCAGCCTGGTCTACAAAACAAGTCTAGGACAGCCAGAGCTACACAGAGAAACCTTGTCTCAAAAAACCAAAAATCCAAATAAAACCCCACCACTACCAACCAACCAACCAACCAACCAACCAACCAACCAACCAACCAAGAAACCCCAAGGCCCAAAACAACAAATAACAACAAAAGAATCTCCTCCCACACAATCTGATATATTAAAAATGACTAGAAAATATGAAAATTCCAGTATGGCATGATTAATGATCAAAGAGATGGAAATATTTACTGTCTCAATTTGATTATTATACTCTATACTTCATGAGACAAATAACCCTCAATAAAGAAAAAAGTAGAAATATTGTACTGGTCATTACAAACATTCTATTGATACCATTCGCATTGCTTTTGTTTTGTTTATTTGTTTATTTTTTGGGACAAGGTTTCTCTGTGTAGCCTTGGCTGTCCTGGACTTGCTTCGTATGTAGACCAGGCTTGGCCTTGAACTCATGGTGATTGGCCTGCCTTTGCTGGAATTAAAGATGTGCGTCACCACGCCCGGCTGCATTGCTTCTTTCACTATTGCAAAAGCTGAGAAAACTGGTGAATCCGTGTACTGGAAGCATTATTTAGGCAATAAGGGTTTTATACCTTAATTTCCCTTCCTTTTCCTTGTCATGCACTGTGCCCTCAGAGATTGTACAGGTACACTCTTCCTGTATCTAAAATTGGGGATTTTCCACCAAGAACACCAGATATCCTCACTGTAGAATTCTTGCAAAATTTACGTAAGTAATAAAGCTTCTGTGACACACTGCGCATGTGGAACAGCCAAGGGGAAATTTCTCTGTTGTGTTCCGAGGTCAGCATTGCCATGGTGCCAAATCAGAGTAAGACATTACAAGAACAATGACAACAGACAGAACGATGTCCACATGAATTAGGTCGCAAAAGTATTCAGTTTTAAGTGTAAGATTCCAGGTGGCCTGAGCTCAGCCATCACAACTGTAACATTGTTAGCTAAGCAATGTAAGACTCCAGGTGGCCTGGGCTTAGCCATCATAACAATAGCATTGTTAGCTGAGCAAAGCAAGCTAAGAATTACAGGCAGATAACAAGGGCAAACAAAGCAACGGTAAACGGAGAAGGACAAGTTAAAAATTCTCCACTAGCCCCCCATCTCAACCCTGCCCCCAGAATTTACTGCCCCTATCTCACCCTACTTAGAATTTACTACCTCAGATCCCCATTCACCTAAAAGGTCACCTATTGTTAGCCTATCACTCGTTAACCATTGTTCCGAAGTTCTGCTTCTGTATATGGTATATTAATCTCTGACCCTTGCAGAATGGGGTCTTCCATCTCCTTGGACCTTGGTGGACCCTGGTGCATCAACTCAATAAAATTCCTTTGCTTTTGCATTGACTCTGGACTCTGACTCTCAATTGGGCTTCCAGGAATAGACTCCGGCAATCTGAGTCTAGCATAAGCAAGTGGAATATAAACATAGAAACACATATACAAAGCCGGATGTGGTGGCACACACCTTTAATCCCAGCACAGGCAGACAGATCTCTGTGAGTTTGAGGCCAGCCTGCTCTACAAAGTGAGTCCAGAACAGCCAGGACCACACAGAGAAACCCTGTCCGGAAAAACAAAAACAAAAAGAAACAAGTATTCATGCATCATGACAAAGTAGAAATTGTCCAAGGAATGAATGCAGGACTACCAAGACACTTATTTCTAAAATCAATATAAATAAAATTTTAAAAACTTTCTATGAAGAGCACAATAAAAGGTTTGGCTTGATCATCTTAGGGGGCATTTATGAGCAGATCTGTGGGCCTCAAGCTTAAAGAACAACACTTTCCCTACCATTTTAGGACCCAGCCTAGTTGGTCTATTGTCACTTTTGTCAGCATTGTTCTGGAGTGCATAGTCAGTGTAAAAAGGCAAGAAAAAGAACAGGTATGCAGAGTGGAAAGAAGAAAAATTCCACAAAGATCATGTAATGACTTATGTAGACATTCTAAGAAAAATTTCTACTAGAAAGAGCAGAATGAATGAATATAATGAATATTCATAAAATGAATAGTATTTCTGTATAGTAACAGTGAACAATAGAAAATCAAAATTCTTAGGCTGGACTGTAGTTCAGTTGGCTCAGTGCTTGTCAGGATGCATGAACCCTGGGCTTGATGCCTAGAGCTGTCTGTAAGCCCAGCTCCTAGGAGTGGAGGCAGGGGGATCAGAAGTCAAGATCATCCTCAATATACAGTAAGTCATAGCGTCAGCAACTTGTTCTCAAATTGTTCATCTAAAAAAAGTACGTTTGGGCTAGTTTTAGCTAAGAGCTAGATAACCACTAAGAGCATTTGTTCAAACATAAGGGCCTGAGTTCAAAGTCCTAGAAAGACATATAACCTAGGAGTGACTGTGTGCTGCCTGTGACAGCCCTGTGATGGGTGAACAGCAGAGTCAGGAGGCTCGCCATAAAGACACTCTCGAGGTGGCGAGGGATAAAACAAAACACACCTACACACACACACACACGTGCAGTGTTTGTGGGTCTTCAAACTCACTGTGACAATCTCCTGTAACCCAGGCCACAGACTTGAAATTGAGGGGACAGGGAGGAACACTTAATGGCTGTGACAGTGACTGCAGACAAGCTGAGGCTCCAGACGTTAGGAGCAGAGCTGACTGAGGCAGTCCCCAGCCCTCCTTATTTAAACACTTCAGAGAGGTCAGGGAAGTCTCCACCTTTGTCTGGTGACGCTTCAGTTGTAAGATACCGTGAAAAGAAGCTCACAGCTGGGCTGGGGACTAAGTGCTTGCCTTGCAAACATGAGGATCTGTTGATTGCAGCATAGAAGCTGGACATGGTGGTGAACATTTGTAGTTCTGCTACTAGAGAGATGGAGACGGGCAACCCTGGGGCTCTCTGGCCACCTGGCCTGACTCCCAGCAGCAGGCTGATAGCCAAGCCTATGTTGGAAATCCAGGTGGGGCCTAGGGAGACAACTCAGGAGGTGAGAGAACTTGCATCTCTGTGAAGCCCAAGGATCTGAAATCCACCTGAGAGTTGGCCATGGCCGTTCCTTGCAGCAGAAACAGGCAGATCCTGGGAGCCTGCTGGGTAGCCAGGCTGCCTAGCTCAAACAGTCCAGTTCAGTGAGAGGGCCTGTCTCAGAAAACAAAAACAAAAACAAAAACAAAAACAAACCCAAAAACCAAAACCCCCCAAACAAACAAACAAACAGAACAAACATCTACTATCCTCTGGTCCATGCATGTGCATGCATGGGCATATGTTTTCACACACCTGCTCATACATGTTACATCTCCTCCACATAAACATGGTGCCCAAGGGGGCTCTTGCCTCAACATTCACACACACACACACACACACACACACGGGCAGAAGACAAAGTTAACTCCCTTTAGGTGCACGGTTGAAACCCTTGGGAGAGCAAAGAAAAAAGGCTTGAGACAAAGCTGACAATTCATGAAAATTTTGGGAGAGCAAAGAAAAGGTCTGGATATAGGGAGCTTTCTTCCACTTTACCCTAGGAAAGGATTGAACATGGGAGAGCAAAGAAAATGTCTGGATATGGGGATGTCCTTCCATTTCTACCCAATTGCTGGCAATAATTAAGACAGTTAAGTTTTGGATCTGTCCAAGTTTGGTTGCACAGGTATGTAAGCTTAGAGGCCCTTAATGTGGGTGTAGGGTTTTGAGATTCTCTAAAAGACATCCCAAATGCATGTCAGGAGGAACGGACAACTGGACGTTTCCCATGGGGGCATGAGGTCAGTAACCTGTTATGGCAGCCCTCAAAATGGGTAGTGATCCACAGAACAGGTACACAGACTGTTCCAGTGACTCATCAGTATTGGACAGTGACAAGGAGCACAGCTGGGTGGCTGAACTGGCCCGGGGACACAGTCACCTACCAAGTTCACTAGGAATTTTTCTGAGGCCAAACGGCAGCAGTGGCAGCTGGGGTGGGCTGGCGGTTGGTGGGTGGGTGTGTGCAACTGTGTCAGTTCTTACCCAGTGAGAACTTTCTGAATTGTAGGTCAGTGAAGAGGTTGGGTACCTCCACTCCCAGTGAACCAGAGAGGTGTCAACAGTCTCTTGGACAAAGGGAAGTGTTTATGTGATGAGAAGAGGAGAATTCAGCTGGTGTTGGGTACAGAAAGGTGGCAATTGGGTAGTTAGGGAAAAGGGAGTCCCAAAACCAGTGAAGAGGGGGAGGAGTCCCACCCTCAGAGACAGGCAATAGGTGAGAAATTTAGCTGTTGAAAGACAGTGCTTATCTGGATTTCATTTGACCTGAGAGGTAGAGTTTCTGTAGCTACAAGAATCCTTCTAAGTTCATAAAGGGAGATAAATTTAGCATCTTCACTGTTTGAAATCTGCAGTAAAATACACATTGTTAGACATGTACACATTGTAGGTAAAGGCAGTAGACATGCAGCACAGCAGAGGCCTGGGAAAAGAACTTTGTGTTAAAGCGTGAGTAGTACAATGAGAGACATTTTAAGAAAAAGACAAACAAAAAGGAATTTAAAATCTTGGAACTATGATAGGATCATATAGTGGGATGTTTTACCATCATTAGATTAATGAACTAGAGCTCCATTGATCAGTGTCAACACTCTGAACAGTTAATACAACAATAGCATAGCAACAGGAAGAAATAAAGCATTCTTTTAGACATGTTGACCTCTGTAACTTGCATTTACCAAACTTAAAATACATTCTCAGACCTTCCAACATTCATAAAATGTCTTTTTGGAAGCTTTAAAACATAGGTGAGATTGCTGTAAGGAGTTACTGTCCTTTAGCTAAAAGAATGGTAACAAGGTAGACTGTATCTAGACCTGACAGTTAAAGTTTGGTCTCCTACATATGAAGAGGGCTGGGAAGGTACCTGAAGTCTCCCAGGATAGAAGCTGGCCATGTGACTACTTAGCCTGAGTACGAGTTTAAAACAGACCTGTAGCATTCCCCTGTTTGGCGAGGTTGCTGAATCTAAGAGCCATCTGGATTTCACCAGGTCAAGGAGCTTCAAGGCTGGAAGTGTCTAAAGCTCTTGTGCTACTTGAACCTCCAGTGGCTTGGCATAGAGAACAAGCCTGTGTGTGAGCAATGACATCCATAGGACAAATTTGCCAACAGGCTAGGCTGTGGGACCAGTGTCCCATTCTGGTTGCAGCTTTCTCCTTTTGGCTGCATCTGAAACAAGTCCCTGGCAGAGCTGACTCGGGCTGGACTCCAACGAGAAGGGGCATTGTAGACCTATATTTTTCCTCAGGGGCCTGGAGTATAGTTGGTTGTAACTGAGCCAGTTGGGAAGGCTCCTCTTGGGTTTTAAAGATTTTACCAGTTCCTATATGGGGGATCAGGAAACATCCTTAGCCTTTTAATTAAGAAGGCAATGAGATGGCAGTTTTGTTTATCTTAAGAATATTTAAATAGACAAACTCTGAGTATAGTTTATCTTAATACTTAAAGACTAAGACTTTAGGTTTTATCTCTGTTAAGTTGGAACATTAAAAGCAAAAGTACAGTCCAAAAGGAGCAGAACAGTTTTGTATGATCCATAACTTTACATTTAGAATTTTAGGCTAACCATGGTTTAAGGCAGTGATTTAAATTTTAACATTGTAAACAAATGAATGTTAATACAGTAGAACATTATAAAAACCATACCAAACCCATTAGCCAGGAAGCCTGTAGTTGAATCCAGGTTAGCTGATGACAGGAGGAACAGCATTTATCTTGTTAATTTGAATAGACCTTTATATAACTCTGAAATAAGAAACATTTAGAACCAGGGTACAATAAAATGTTTTTTTAATCTAAAAGGAAATAAACAATTTAAGTTTTAAATAGTCTAAACATCACACCCAAGAAACAATCGTGTACCCAATAAACAATCTTTATTTTTAATATATTTATTAATATATTCATATTACATCTCAACTGTTATCCCATTCCTTGTATCCTTCCATTCCTCCCTCCCTCCCATTTTCTCCTTACTCTCCTCCCCTATGACTGTGACTGAGGGGGACCTCCTCCCCCTGTATGTGCTCATAGGGTATCAAGTCTCTTTTTGGTAGTCTGCTATCCTTCCTCTGAGTGCCACCAGGCCTCCCCATGCAGGGGACATGGTCAGATATGGGGCACCAGAGTTCGGGTGAAAGTCAGACTCCCCTCTCCACTCAACTGTGAAGAGCGTCCTATCCATTGACTAGATCTGGGTAGGGGTTCGAAGTTTACTGCACATATTGTCCTTGGCTGGTGCCATAGTTGGCGTGGACACCTGGGCCCAGATCTGCTCATCCTAATGTTCTCCTTATAGGTTCCTAGGACCCTCTGGATCCTTCTATTTCCCCTTTCTTCCATGCTTCTCTCACTTAGAGACCCAATAGGATGTCCTCCCCTCTGATCTACTTTCCTGGTGAGTAAATACTTTCATGGGACATGCCCCTTGTGCTAGTGTCCAGATAAGTGAGTATATACCACTTGAGTCTTTCTGTTTCTGGGTTAACTCACTCATTATGATCATTTCTAGTTCAATCCATTTATCCACAAATTTTGGGAATTTCTTGTTTTTTAATAGCTGAGTAGTATTCCATAGTGTAAATGTACCATAGTTTCTTTATCCATTCTTCTACTGAGGGACACTTAGGCTGTTTCCATGTTCTGGCTATTATGAATAAGGCTGCTATGAGCATGGTTGAGCAAATGCTGGTGCATTTCTGGGTCTATTCCAAGGACTGGAATAGCTGGGTCTTGAGGAAGCCTTATTCCCAGTTTCTGAGATAGCACCAGATAGATTTCCAAAGTGGCTGCATTAGCCTGCATTCCCACCAGCAATGAAGGAGTGTTCCTTTCTCTCCACATCCTCGCCAGCACGTGGTGTCACTTGAGTTTTTGATCTTAGCCATTCTGATGGGTGTAAGATGGAATCTCAGAGTTGTTTTGATTTGCATTTCCCTGATGACTAAGGAGGTTGAGCATTTCTTTAAGTGTTTCTCTGCCTTTTGATATTCCTCTGTTGAGAATTCTCTGTTTAGTTCTGAGCCCCATTTCTCAATTGGGTTATTTGGTTTGGTGGTGTTTAGTTTCCTGAGTTCTTTATATATTTTGGATATTAGACCTTTGTCAGATGAAGGGTTGGTGAAGATCTTTTCCCAGTCTGTAGGGTGTTGCTTTGTTCTGTTAACAGTGTCTCTTGCCTTACAGAAGCTTTTCAGCCTCATGAGGTCCCATTTATTAATTGTTGACCTTAAGTCCTTGGCTGTTGGAGTTCTGTTCAGGAAGTTGTCTCCTTGCCAATGTGTTCCAGGCTCTTCCCCACTTTTTCTTCTAATTGATTTAGTGTCTCTGATTTTATGTTGAGGTCTTTGATCCACTTGGACTTGAGTTTTGTGCATGGTGAAAATATGGGTCCAATTGCATTTTTTACACATAGATATCCAGTTACACCAGCACCATTTTTTGAAGATGCTATCCCTTTTCCATTGAATATATTTGGCTTCTTTGTCAAAAATCAAGTGACCATATGTGTGTGGATTCATATCTCGCTGCTATCTTGGATCTGACAATCTTTATTTTTAAGAGTTGAAAAATACAGTCTTAGAGAAAGCAAAGCTGCCCTGTCTGAGGTCCAGAGGCTTGGAGCCAGTCACTGTGTGCAGGTGATTGACCCTGCCCCTTGCTTTCCTTAGCTCATCTTTGCCAGGCTGGGCTCAGGAGCTGTGCATGAACATCTTCAGTGAATCTCTGGCATACCTGTGGTGAGAAGGAGGAGGGGCTAGGGCTGTGGCAGGAAGCTAGTGGTCATGTGGACAGACCATGTGTAAGAATTTTTTTTTTAATGGAAGAGAACAGGGAGTCTGCAAGCACTCCAGAAATGGTTTGGGGTCACTTTGTAACAGCACTGATGCACAAGCTGGTCATGAAGTGGGGAGTGGTGGTAGCAGGCACCATCTGGTTACCCCAAGCCCACCCTATGGGTTACAATCTCTTTTCCCACCAGCCTCAAATGAACCATGTAATATCGCAGTGCAGCAGCATTTTTTTTTTAACCTGGCTGGGCTTAGATTCTAGACCTTTTTCCCATGTGCAGGCAGTAGGGACGGGAAGCCCAGTGCCTGACAGCTCTAGGGGCCGAATTTAGGGCTTGGGGGGGGGGGGGCGGCAAACCAAGAGAGCATCTGTTTACCTCAGCAGTAGTCTTAAAAGCTGGTCAGGCAGGCTTCTCCACAGGTGGCCTGGGGTAAGTGGCTAGGTTAGTATGAGGCAGCCAGGAAATAGAAGAGTACTCAGAGAAATTTGTTATGGAGAGTTAAGGGAGATGGGCTTTCATTGAGAAGACAATAGAATGGACCTCCAGTTTAGTAACGGAGTCATGGGCACCAATATTATATTTAATAATTAGAGAGTAAGGTAATAAGATGCCAGACAACAAATATGTTGTAGAGGGGCTTATTAGATGAACATGGGGGGAGAAGGAAAGGGAGAAAGGGGTACCTCAGAGAGAGACAGAGACAGAGAGAGAAAGGAAGAGTAAGAACAGAGAAGAAGTAGAGAGAGGTAAAGTAGTAGAGAGGAAAGAGAGAGGAAAAATAAGAGAGAGACCATGAGGAGAGTTTAGTCTTCTATATGGCCCTGGGCAGGGCCACGCCCCCATGGCAGGTACGCCCATGGCAGGTACGCAGTGACCTCACAGGTAGGCAGACTGAAACAGAATGCTAGCAGGTTGCCTAGCTGATGGCTCAGGCAACTGCTTAGGACTGAAAGAAGAAAGAGGGAAAGAAGCCCAGGGTTCCTTCTCTAGAGACTGGCTGTACTGTGGCCAAGGAGGAAAACTTAAACTGACTTCAAAAGCTGTAAAAGCAGCTTCTAGCCAGAAACCTCAGAGGGGTCTTAAAAGGAGGCTCTTTGATCTGTAGATTGGCCTCTTTGAAGTGATCTCCAGTAAGCTAGTGTAAACTTAGGCCTGCAAGCCCTAGAAAGGTGATGGTAAAACCTTGAGTTTAATAACTTATTTGCTGATCTGCAGGGAAATAAGAAATAATAGAGAGACAGAAAAATAAACCACTCATATACACATACATTCAAGAGAAAACATGGATGAAGTTAGGTATCTTAACTTCAACTGGATAAAGTTGAACTGCCTAATGTGAATGCCATTTACTGTTGGTAACTGTACTTATACTTCTGAGAAAAGGGAATTAACTACCTCATAGTCAAAAAAGGGGTAATTAATTAAAAAAACAGATGAATTCTAAAGCACATGTTTTAAAAGTAAACTTTTCTTATCTATGTATCCATTACATAAGTTCATAGTAAGTTCAGGGTGACGAAGATTGATGAGGCCTTAAGGTTAGCAGGCTCTAAAACTCACAAGAATATATGGTTTTTCAATTAGAACTGACACAGCTAAACATTTTCCAGCTATCTGTTAGTTCATAATGAGTTCAGGACAATAATTTTATCTGTCTTTCATTCTAAGAAACAGAATAAAATTAAAATGACAGCATATAATGTCACAAATTGGCAAGGTATAAAGAACTATAACAGAACAGTTTGTGTATTTAGGCATTAAAGTTCATGCTTAATTTAGACATCTTTAGGTAGCCCCATTATATCTTGGGTTTATGGGAAGTTTAAACTAACTTGCCTGTATTTATGGTGAATACTAGGATTCATGGTGCCATCTGGAGTGAAGTCTTATCTGAGGCCACAAATCTGCTTCAAAGTTATCCCCTAATGAAGCATCTGGAGGTCCACAAAGGTACTTACTTCAGTCATAAACTCTCTAAAATTGTTTTAGAACATCTAAAACAATTTAACCTTTAAAACTATTTGAATCAAATCAGGAATTCCATAATCAGGGATTAATTCACCTGAACAACAGTATATACTGAACAAGATTGATCTGAAACAGGACTGCACGATATACCCCCACCTGGCGTTGAACTCTGAGATCTGTTTGCCTCTGCCAGAAGTAAAGCGTTTTCCAGGACACCATCTTTACGTGATTGGAACATCTGCAGAATATACTGTGATCCTGGCATAAGTTCCCTGCAGAAACTGAGTGGTCACTGTATCGATGTGGGGGCAGCAGAGGCACCCACTGGGAAAGATTCCAGAAAAGGCCATGGTTTGCTTAAAATTTTTGGCATGACTGGTCCTTATGCCCAGTTTCAGAAACTCCCCATCACAGCCACTCTAGTTCTGCCACCAAGTGCAGACCAACCCTGGGACCTGTCAAAGACATCCCAAACTCCTCAGGCGCCCGGGTTACACTGGCCCATCAGGGCCCTAAGACTCAGTCCTCCTGGGCCCTGTAATGACATTACAGTGCATTGTCATCTCGAGACTCCACTCGAGGAATTCCAACAGCCAACGGCTTTCCAACTGCCCAAGGCTTCTCCACCGCCCACATCAGTCCTTGGCTGGGCAGCGGTGGGAACGGCGAGCCACGGGCAGAGCCAGAGTGGTGAGGAGCCATGCGGCTCTGCTATTGGGCTTTCACCCCTGAGGGACGGGCTGGCTAGGTGCATAAGGACACCGGAATCGACAGCCCTGGCAGAAAGAAGGTGATGGAGGCCAACGTGCCCGTGCCGAAGTAGGGAAAGGTTGAGCTCATGGGAGCATGCAGCCTCCCAGGGAAATTATCGTGACCTCTTTGATCTTTGGGTTGCCCCTCCTAACTGACATCACTGACCCTAAGAAGCTGTCTGGGGTGGTCTCTGACCTTTGATTGTATTTTGAAGGTAGTAAGGAAGCCTGGGTCCCAGTGAGGGACGGTCAGCTTGGATACCAAGTCTGCTTCCCCTGACAGGGATGTGGGACCTGCAGGGGAGGAGAGTGTTGCCTCCTAGCTGCACTGTTTAAAGGGATGCCCATGGAGTGTTAGATTCAGAAAGATGTTGCTGGGTACAGCCTGGAAGTCTGTATTTCCATCACTAGAGCATAGCAACCCGGTGTGTTTTAAGGGGACTTGCACTGACTGCCCTGGATCCTATGTTGTTTTTGTTTTAAATTTCTGTTAATGTCATGTCCATTTTCTCAGAGAAGCCCGTTTTTCTTGTCTTTTTAAAAAAATAGTACCTTTCTGTGTGTTCTTTCTGCTGCATGTTAACTATTAAACTTCCCCTCAGATGGGAAGGGAAAGGAAGCAGTGACTTGAGGCTTTTCCCAGATGAATTTATTCTTTCTTGTTTTCTTCTTTTAACAAGTGGAAGCTGTTGGTTAAGAATCTCCATGTTCAGAAAACATTGACAGGGAAGGGATTAGAAGCAGGCACTTCTATTCTCTCAAATGTAGAAGGCCTGCTAACCAGTGCCATGCACTTAGCAGATCTCAGTAAATATTTATTAGTGTTTTAATATTTAGCACGGTCCTGTACTTTTATGTACCTTAGTGTATACGTTAACAGAGCATTTGATGAAAATTAACATTTGTTGACTATGTTCCAACACTGTTTTAAAAAGCAACGAGACATGGAAATACAGCTCAGCTGGTGCTACAGAAAACAGCTCTATACCCAGAACCCCTGCAAAAAGCTGAGCCTGGTGGCATAGGCTTTTAATCCCAATGCTGGGCAAGCTGTGACAGGAGGATCCTTGGGGTTCACTGACCAAGTAGCCTGACTAATCAGCAAACCCCAGGTCCTAAGAGAGACCTTATCTCAGAAAGAAAGATGGATGGCCACTGAAGAATGACATCCGTGTGCTTAATTGAAATTCCTTTTCTACCTAATTTTTGGCTTTTTATGATGATAAATGTAGGACAGTTTTGAAATTTGCTTAATAGATTAAATAAAACTAACTACTTTTATTTACAAATTTAAAAATTATGCTATCAAAATTAACCTATTATGTAGAAAGAGACATGACGACAATGATGAATGAGCATATTAGGTAATTTCAGATCCTAGGAGACCTTGAAGACTGGCATGGGGCTTTGTGATACAGTGACTGTCAATGCAAGGAGTTGAATTGAATACAAACAAGGGTCATTGAGAAATCTAAAGTTTCCCATATAGGAATGGGTTAAGGATGGGCTAGTGTAAAAGTCCTTATTGTGTAAGCATGGTGACCTGAGTTCAGTCCCCAGAACTTATGGTAGAAAGAGAGAACAAATTTCCAAAAGTTATCATCTGATACAGTGCATGCACACTCGCACGCGAGCGAACACACACACACACACACACACACACACACACACACACACACACACACACACACACAGTCAAATGGGAGAGGAACTAAAAGAAAAAAATACTGAAAATAACCTCTTTTTTCCCCCAAAGATTAAAAACCTCTCAAGTTAAAAAAAAAGAAACTTAAAGAGGGCCGAAGAAATAGTTCAGCAATTAAAAGAACTTGTGACTCTTGCAGAAGACCAGCATTCAACCTTACACCAACATCAGATTGTGAGGCTCACAGCTGCCTGTGTCTCAGCTCCAGGGGATTTGATATACTCTTCTGTATTCTGTCGGCACCTGCACATACATGTGCATATATCCACAGACATACACATATTCACATAACTAAGGAGAAAATAGAAATTTAAAAACAAGACCACTCATGTGGAGTTTACTTATTTAAAACATACAATTCACTGATTTTCAGGTCATGCACAGAGCTATGAAACCATTATTGTTAACAGTTATAGAACATGTTCATCATCCCCCGAAACAAAACAAAACAAAAAAACCATGGCAATTAACAGGCTCTCCCTATTTCCCCTAACCATTACCCACTTCTTGCCTCTAGGGACTTAACCAATTCTGGTTATTTCATCTCGTTGTGGCATGTATCGGTATATTTTTCATATTGTAGAAATATATTCCTTTGTATGGATGTAAGACATCTTATTCATCCATCTGGGTTTTTGGATATTGGTACTAAAGATAATGATAATGTAGACTTGAAGAGTTAGGCCCTGAATGAAATATGGCTTTAATATTTTGGTTCTTTGTCACTGCCCTGGGAAAATGATGGTGAGATGCACAGAGCCAGATGTCAGCTGGACAGCCATATTAGCTTATTTGGGACATGTTGAATGAGATGATGGCGGATATTGGAGTACAGACCATCTGGCAGATGCTTAGATATGTGGATCTGGTCCTAGGCTGGAGGCAAGGCTACATGTGGAGGTTTTAGTGGTGTGAATGTGTAAGGCTGGGACAGGTCTGTGGAAGAGAAAAGTTCAGGGACCGACAATAAAACCGAAAATACATCCACATTTAGTATGAAGGTAAGAAATGAAATTTTTTTCTTTAAAATCTTCACTTGTGACCTGGTTGGTGGTACATGCCTTTAATCCCAGTACTAGGGAGGCAGAGGCATGCCACTCTCTGTGAGTTTGAGGCCAGCCTGATCTCCATAGTGAGTTCCAAGACAGCTAGGAGCAAGACTCTCTCAAAACAAACCAACCCTCACTTTTTATACTTGTTTTAGGTACATCAGAGGTTTTGTTTTCCTTTTGTCTTTTGGAGTGTTGTTTTATTTCTGAGACAGGGTCTCAAGTGGCTGAGGCTGGCCTTGATCTCTTGATGCTTCTGTTTCTCCTTCTCAAGGGCTAGAGTTTCAAGCATCCGCTGACATGTAAGCTAGTTTTTGCATTTGAAAACACTTTACTTTTCATTGAGTTGACCAAAGAAACTCTGATGAAGAAATTGTTCATTTCACACATCTCTCCAGTATATATTGCTAAATGTGTGCATTTTTGTCCTTCTAGAGCTGTATTACAAAGCTCTCCTGTGAGAAGAGATTTGTGTCTAAATACCTGGCAACAATCAGGATTGACCTTGGAGTCAGTAAGTAAGTATTGTTCCTCTGACCTGTACATGACACAGATACTCAGAGTGTGTCCTTAGATAGTCTGCATCTACATCAGAGTGTGTGTGGGTTAAGCTGAGAGAGTGGCTTGGGAGATAAATTGGAAAAGATGGGGCTAAGGGACAACACAGATCTTAACTGGCAGATGGGGCACCTGGGACAGACGTCTGTGTAAGCAGGTCTGACCAGCAAGTGTGTTCTTAGACTGTTTGGTCTTTTGTTGGCTTATGCTCTTGTTAGCTTATTGTATTCCAGCAAATAGATCTGAGAAGGGTGAAGTTGGAGATAAGTGTGGATTTATTTGGGGGTGAATTGGGAATGGTTGGAGAGTGGATTAAAGCAGCAAGAGAAGCAGGGCAAAAAAGGTAGAATTAGGGCAAACAGCACATTTCTTAAAATGGCATTTCAGCCCTTTGCCACCCTTGTTCAGTCTCATCCCTCAGGGTATCCAGGTATCCAGGTACTGTTGTGCACTGGGCTGGACTGGGCTGGAGAGAACAAAGCTTAGCTGGGGCAGATGGGCTAGTTGGTGGTGGTGCCTTCTCTGAGGCATTTTTTTCCAGAAAAATAGCTCTCTTTATTGAGGGGTGAATAAGGACTATTTAAACCAAGGGGATTCCAAGCAGTGGTGGCACAAACCTTGAATCTTAGCACTCCTGTGGCAGAGGCAGGCAAATCTCTGTGAGTTTGAGGCCAGCCAAGTCCATAGTGTGAGTTCCAGGACAGCCAGGGCTATACAGAGAAAACTTGTCTCAAAAACCCATAATGAACAAACAAACCTTGGGAAGTGGGTAGAAGTTCACAGGGTGAATGCACATCATTGTCTGGGGTGGAGGTGCTGGGAATGCTCATCTGCATGGAGAGGAATTCCTCGTGCTTGCTGAACATGTTCTTACAAGGAGGAAAAGTCTGACCAGAAACCTACCAGGCTACACGACACCTTGTTGCAGGATATTTGACTCCATTTCTAGATCTTCTGCAGAGCCTACTTCTCAATCTTCCCTGTAACTTCTTCTCCAGCGGCTGCATCTTCATCCCTCTCTGGTCATTCTTGAACACCTTAAACTCACAGTTTCTTTTTAAAGATCCATTTACTTATTATCTATACAATGTTCAGCCTGCATGTACACCCGCATGCCAGAAGAGGGCACCAGATCTAATTATCAATGGTTGTGAGCCACCATGTAGTTGCTAAGAATTGAACTTAGAACCTCTGGAAGAGTAGACAGTGCTCTTAACCTCTGAGCCATCTCTCTAGGCCCCTGTTTTTTGGTTTGGTTTGGTTTTCAAGGCAAGGTATCTCTGTATAGCTTTGGTTGTCCTGGAACTTACTCCATAGACCAACTAGCCTTGAACTCAGAGATTTGCCTGCCTCCTGAGTGCTGGGATTAAAGGTGTGCCCCACTATTGCTGGGCACATTCTGGATTTTCTATTTTGTTGCACTGGTCTGTCTGTTGATATGCTGATGCCATGAGCTTAATTATAGAGCATTTATGGACTAGGCTTCAGCCCTCACATGAATAGAATAACAAGTTGAAAAGGTTGTCAAAGCACAATCTCATCAGATGGTTTTGGTGTCTGGTTTCCTATCACGTTTTCTGTGTTATAATATGGCTCCTTCACCCTGGTGCTCTGCCAGGCCCTAACTCCTGATGCCCTGTGTGTCTGCATTTTAGAAGTTCCAGTGTGAGCTAAGTACCAAGTGGGTGTTGAAGAGAGAGCACTGGGGCCCATGTGCTGCTGGAGAAGATCCCACAGAACCACATGCTGGACCTCTGCATTACCAATTCCAAGCTTGTTTGAAGGACGATGGCAATGTTGCAGCTGGGAGTGTGATAGGAGGCCCAAAAACCTAGACTGCCACAGAAAGTCAGGGATGGGTGTAGGGTTAAGGTCTTTTTTCTCCACGTCTGTATCTTTCTCGGGAATATCCTCTGGTCTGCATTCATGCACACACAGGTACATTGAGGGGGTCCCTGCAGGTGTCTCACAGGAAGTGAACCAGGTGAAGAGATAAGAATGAAAACCTGGTGCAGATCTACTTCATGAGGCTGGATTGGACTTGGGGAGTCCAGTGCCAGGCAGTTTACTGTCAGCTATTTGAAACACAGTACAATCTGAGGAAAGGTTTCCAGGCAACAATCATTCCACTTCCAGGTGCACACTAAAGCTTAAGGTGTGTCTACATAGAAACTCCTTTACAGGCATCATGAGGGTGGGTTCTACAGCTAAAAGGCCTAGAATTTAATGTGGTCTCTGGCCAATAACATAGAGGTTAGCAAGCCATGAAGTACTTGTGACATCTCTCTTAAGGATGAGTAATGGAAGTGGTGCACGATGTCACATTCCTGTAATCCAGCACTCGGGGAAACAGGCAAGCATATCTCTGAGTTTTAGGCCAGCAGGGTGGACAAAGCAAGTCCAGGACAGCCAAAGCTACACAGAGAAACCCTGTCTTAAAAAAAAAACCCAACAAAACAAAACAATGGCCTAGGAAAGAGTCTGGTCTGAATCATTTTCACTTTTACTGATGTCTTTTGATTTCAGAAATAAAACTAAATGTCTTGTTTTTGAACCTAACCTCGCAAAAAGTCAGTAATCAAACTCAGTACACACAAAAGAGGAAACTGGGGGCTTCGGGTATTCCAGACAAGAGGGAAGCTCTGTTCCAGATAGTATTCGTGAGAGAAAGACAATGCCAGTTAGACAGGCTCCTTGGAACTAGAATGAATGCCACATCCACTCAGAGACCAGTGAGCAGAAGGCTTTGGTTACACCCTCCCCTGGTGTTTGCAAGAAATAGTATAAGGAACTCTGGCGGTGCTGGGTACCCTTTGGTGATGGACCCAACAAACACTAGGAAGGTGTCTGAACAGCCTTAGACTTAAGCTAGCACAAGTTTTGATACATCAAAGGCACCAGAACTCATCCCCATCCAGTCTTTAGGTGTCTACAACCAAGGCTCTCACTGTTGAGATCTGGCTCCCCCTTGTGGCAGAGAAATAGCCAACAAATAGATGTCCCAGAACCTCCCCCACGGAGTTACAGGAACTTTTAGTGCCTAGGACTATCTTGGAATATTACAAGGAGAGGTCGAGAATCCAGGACAACAAAGGAAAAATGAGACAAATAAAACTTGGAAAATTTTTAAGGCTCACAGAGGTTATACAGAGTGAATAACAGAGAGATAGGTCTTTGTCAGGAGATTCTAAAAGAGCTAAAGAAGTTCAGAAGTTTGTTAGAATGGAGTAAGGTGTGGAGGCATGTGCTTCTGATCTTTTCACGTGGGAGGATGTGGTAGAAGATTGAATTGGAGGCTACCCAGTAAGATTTTCTCCCTGTTAAAAAATTATTCATAGAGAAATGGGCTACAGCGTGCTTCCCAATACTAGCACTATTGGAGAAACCGAACATCTGAGGGGATGAAAGCATCAAGAGAGTAGGCAGTGGTGATGACACAATGACGACAGGGAGCTGACCCAGAAGATCCAGGACTGAAGAAGATAAAGGAAGTGACCTCTCTGATACCCATTTGCTGGATCAAAACCAAGAGGACTTAGGGTAGGAGACAGTTGGACACTGAACATTTTTGAAGTCTAATATATAAAAAATGGAACTCATTGACCACTGTTATTTTCACAACTTAGACCAGCTAGTACGGATCTTGAATATGTTATAGAGTGTGTAAAGTCAAAGAAGGGAGTTGGAACCTCGTAGGGGATGAAAGTATCAACTTGATTCCACAAATAGTCTCAACACACACAGCTAAATGCCCAGTGTCCCACTTAAACTCAAGGCAGGGTTTGTAGACATAGATTAAATCCAGTGTGGCATATAGAAACCAGTTATAAAACACTCCCCTCATGAGAGAGGGAAGAACTGGTCTCTTTTCAGCTGGTGACTGACTCCAAAAATGAGCTCTGTTTTATAGGGTCCCCAAACTACACAGTGATGACATATATCCAAAGCAAGCAGCCAAAAGAACTTACGACAGAAAAAACTGAAAAAAAAAATGGAGCACCAAGATGAATAATGACAGTAATGAGCCGTAATGCAAAGCACAAGAGAATATGCACACATCCAAAGCAATAAATATAATCGAACAAAGAATGAGAAGCAGGGGAGGCTAATGTTTCGTGCACAAGAACTTCAAGTAATATATGTGTTATGTTGTTCCTCCAGGACATGGGGACTCAGTCATGCTAACCCCTGTACCTCCAACAGGAGATCTACAGACCACTTCCAGGAACAAAGTATGAACAAAGGGAAATGGTAACTTCAAGTAGAGAAATGTATCATGCACTGGCCTAAAAAGTACTTGGCCCTGGGGTCACAAATTGACAGCATGTCAGTCTTGATATGCTGGAATGCAAAGGGTGTACCCATCCCCATCCACGCCAAACACATAATCTCAGTCTAAACGTAAAGAGAACATCACAGACACTCAAATTTAGGGCCTTTTTTCTTTTCTTTTTCTTAATTTCTTTTTTTTCCTTTTCTTTTCGAAGTTATAAAGCTCTTGCCTAGGACTCAGAGGACTCTGGGCTTGGTGTGCACCAGCATGGTACTATGGATTAGATACTGAACATTTGTGGAGAAATATGAGATCCAAATAACAGCTGGAATTTACTTAATATAAAGGCACTGATTTTTTTTTTGAGATAGGAATTGTGTAGCTCAAACTGACTTTGGCTTTGCAGTGGAACCAAGGATGACCTTGAATTCTGGATCCTCCCACCTCCATCTCCCATGTTAGTCTCGTGGTCTTTACAAGTATGCTAAGGTTATATAAGATGTTAAGAATGGGGCTGGGGAGATATCTCAGTGGTTAAGAGCACTGGTTGCTCTTGCAGAGGACTTGAGCCTTGTCCTAGGCCCCCTGGTGGCTCACAACTGTCTGCAGCTCCAGCTCCAGGGGATCTGATGCCCTCTTCTGGCTCTCAGGCATGCATGTGGTGCACACAGGTGCAGGCAAAATACCCATGTTAAGGATTCATGAGCAAGGGTCAATGGGATTTACTGCACTAATGTTTCAGCTTTTGTGGTTATTTCAAACTAAAAAATATAAATGTAGCAGTGAGACAGTAGGTCCTAAGAGAGGTGCTCCTCGAAGGCCACTACTCACTGTGATGTGTCTCAGGGTGACAGAAATTAGAGAACATAGAGACCTGTGGTCTTAGAAAACCAAGCACCTCAAAGTCTATGTGTGTTCCCACCTCAACTGTCCTAACTCTCTTCGATTCTACATGACTCTGTATGCTAAGCTACAGTGTGAAATTTATAACAATGTACCCAGTCCAAACTTAGGACAGTGGCAGGCTCCAAGGAAAGTGTGAGTCAGAACAAGCCATTTTGGAGGCCCTTTGAAACTTTACCTCATCACTCCTCCCTTAATGACAATTTGTGTAGCTAGGCCCCAGAAGATTCCTGGATGGATTCTTCCCTGAGCTTTGGCTCTCAGACATCTCAGTACAGAGGGCAACCACAGGAAAGGGCAGTGGCTAGGACTTGAGCGTGCACACTGTTGTGATGTCATGGAATCTCAGCCTGGAGACCGAAACTCTTCAGTTGAGAGAAGCATAGGCTTGAGAAATGGCACTAGTTGCCTGCCAGTCTCAGCTTTATAATTTTCATTTTGTTACTTAGTGGAATTTGGGAGTTGTTTTCTTGGAGTCAGTGCCAGAAGCAGGTGGCACCCAAGACAAAGGTAGGTAATAGCCACTCTCTCCCTGACCTCATTTCTCCACATGCTGAACCCCTGTAGGTTTGTATAAATGCTTAGTCTCTGGGCCATGGAGGAAATGACTGGAGAGAAAGGGAGAGTTGAGATAGCATGTCTCTCTCTTAATTCACTTTAGAAGCTTTAGGCTGAGCATGGTAGTGCACTCCTTTCATCCCAGCACTTGGGAGACAGAGGCAGGAGGGTCTTTCATTCTCTTCTGTACTAGGGGCCCTAGCCAGGACAGAAGAACATGGGGGAAAGAGAGTCCTAAGGCTGGGAAGGAAAAATTAAACTTTATTATGCAGAGGTAACATTTGTGTGTAGAATTTTTATCTTGGAATTAACATATGAGCTAAGCAAAATTGAGTGGCAACAGCATAGGGAAAAATCAGTTGTATTTCTTTACACCATCGACAATCAATTAAAAGAATCAAGCTTCTATGAAGATGCCACCCAAAATAGCATGTAGGGTAAAGTGCTTTACCTGGTGTGTGCAAGAGTGTGGGGTTCAATCCCCAACACAACATAAAGATAAATATTAAATGACCAAGCATAGATATAAATAACACAACTGTTGTGTAAGATATTTATGCATAAACCTATTATCGTATTAAAAGGAAGATAAAGCAGAGAGAGGAATCATGTTTATGGATCAAAAGATTCATTAAGAAAACCTAGGTTTTCTCTTAAGATTGTGTCTTCTTTATTCTTTAAACAGCCCCAAACTGAACAACTTAAGCACTATTTCAAACATAACACATGATGTCAATTGGCTAAAGGATCAATTAAGACATAGTAAAAAACAGAAACATATAACACTAAAAGCATTACTTTCACCAAATGAAAGAATGTATACTATATCATTCTTATTATTTAAAATTAAAAATCACAAAATAATACATATGCTAAGTGATAAAAATATTTATGATGAAAATCACAATTGTTTAACTATGGGAAAAAAAAAGGCAAGTGGGAAGAAGTACAGAGGACTCCTAGTGTGCTGAAAGTGTGGCGTGTGTGTGTGTGTGTGTGTGCGTGTGTAGTGTATGTGTGTGTGTGTGGTGTGTGTGTATGTGGTATGTGTGTGTGTGGTATGTGTGTGTGTATGTAGTGTGGTGTGTATATGTGTGTGGTGTGTGTGTGGAGTATGTGTGGTGTGTGTGTGGTATGTGTGTGTGTATGTAGTGTGGTGTGTATGTGTGTGTGGTGTGTGTGTGGAGTATGTGTGGTGTGTGTGTGGTATGTGTGTGGTGTGGTGTGTGTGTATGTGTGTGCAGTGTATGTGTGTGTATGTGGTGTGGTGTGTTTGGTGTGGGTGGTGTGTGCGTGTTGTTGGTGGTATGTGTATGTATGTGTGTGGGTGTGTATGTGGTGTGAGGTATGTGTGTGTGTGTATGTGTGTATAGTATGTGGTATGTTTGTGTGGTGTGGCGTATGTGTGTATGATGTGTGTGTGTGTGTGTGCACGCGAGTGTGCATGGGAGTACAGAAACAGGAGAAGGGCATCCAGTGTTCTGCTCTATCCTGTCTACCTTATTCCTTTGAGACAGGGTCCCTCACTGAACCTGAACTAAGCGGGGGGCCAGTACACCCCAGCTCTCCATCTTTCCCTGCCCAGCCCACCCCTCACGCACTTGGAGTCACAGGCACACGGGAAGCAGTGCTCAACTTCTCCTGGGTGCTGGGATCGAAACTCAGGTCCTCATGCTTCAAAGCAAGTGCTCCCACCTATGGAGCCATCTCCCACCTCACGACTCGTTCTTTCCTGACCCAGACAGTCAAGAAGGTCATGTTTCAACATCCACTGAATATGAGCACATTTCACACATCTGTCCACTGGATTAGCACAGCAATCTCTCTCTCTCTCTCTCTCTCTCTCTCTCTCTCTCTCTCTCTCTCTCTCTCTCTCTC
>OU015747.1:58430232-58464866 GCA_907169655.1 Acomys percivali
CTCTCTCTCTCTCTCTCTCTCTCTCTCTCTCTCTCTCTCTCTCTCTCACACACACACACACACACACACACACACACACACACTTTCTTTTTCAATGATAATAAATCATTTGAACCAAACTGTCCCTGTGTGTGTTTCATTCTTCTGCATTGGAATTCTTTTTAAGTGTTCAATCCATATGTGGAAGAAATCTGCCCTTACTACATGAAATGGAGGTTGACCCTAATGTTCACAGCCAGTTCCCACCCAGCTCTTCAAGGGTCCTGGGAGAAGGATGAGCATCACATGGTGCCGAATGGCTTATGGTGGCTCTCTCCATTATACCAGATATAATGCTAACAATGTAAGTGCCGGCAGTTTTCAGAAAAACCTTTCACATAACTACTGAGAGCACTGGAGTAGTCCTAGGCTACAACGTATGTTGCCAATTTGATGTCTTCCCTTAGTATCCCCATAACATTTTAGATTTCTCTTCCAAGGATGACTAGTAAAAACACATTATAAATAATATAAATTTTAAGTATTGCTTGTTGTCGAGAGCTGCGATGTAGCCACACCTAAAGATGGCGCTGGCTTCCGCTAGTCACCCTCCCGGTGGTGAGCGCTCTCTCCGGTAAACAAGTCCTTATATGGCTAACAAGCTCAGGCGTTTAGCTCCGCCGTCTCTTTGACCTACGAGGAGTTCACATGTGGCTCCTCCTGATTGGCTCTTGCTGGAATATAAGCCTCTGCCCCGCCTAGGGAGGGGGCCATTCTCTGCTTTGCTAAACTGCTGTAAATTCATTCCTGAGTAAACTGCCTTGAGAAGGAACCTAGTTGTCTTGAGTCTTATTCCTGCTGGCCAGGAAGGGCACGGACAGCTTGTTTCATTTTATGTCATTTTAATTCAGATTTCATATGGTTTATAATCTATCTTTTTCATAATTAAGTCAAATGCATGTATTGAGATTCATAACCAAATTGTTTGAATTAAGCTATAGTCTGAATTCCTCTATCCTTCCAAAACTTCATCTAATGGAATCTAAAGCCCAAAGTGTTGATATTAAGAGACAGAAGTTAGCTAGGCCTGTGTGAATGGGACTAGAGGTCTGATGAAGCCGGCTTGTTCCTGCGTCCTGTACCATGAGAGGATGTACAGAGGGCACCATCTATGCAGAATGGGCATTCACGAGATAGTAAATCATCTGGCATTGTGACCTTATGCTTCCCAGCCTCCAGGACTCTGAGGAACAAATTTCAGTTGTTAATAAAGTCTGTGTCATAGCCATTGGAATAAACAAAGAGAAGCGGATAATCGGGAAAGTTTGGAGATCACCGTTCTCATGTTATAGAAAGGCGTCTCTTTTCCAGAATCTTGTACAGTAATCAGAAGACAAACATCACACCAGCAAAGTCAAGACACAATTTAAATAACAAGACAACACAACAATGGATGCAAGGCACAAAACAGTTAACATGATTAGTTGCCAAATTAGTGTTTAAAGCCTTGAAGTACAATTAGCTTTAAGAGAGCAGAGATGCTGTTCTCAGCAGGGTAATCAAGGAAGGCTCTCTGAGAAAACAGCCTCTCAGAAAGAGTTGGATGTGGTCAAGAAGGGAATGCAGACTACTCCCTGCAACTGCCCTGAAGCTGGAACAAAACACAGGAGTCGGGCTCGCTGCAGCTGCAGCTCAGTCCAGCAGCCATCCTCCTGGCACACACCAGACAAAGGGCTGCACAAGTACTGTCCTGGAACAAGCTGCAGGGGGCGGGTGCACACTCACTCAAAGAACACCTCAAACAAGCCACACAAGTGTCGCAGATAGACATGTTATAAAGGCTACTAGGGTCAGCTTACATGTGACTTGTCTACATTTAATGTACAATATAATTGTGTAAAAAATAAACTATTTTCAATAACAATATTCTTATAGCCACTTTAGATCATTTTCACCCCAAACAGGCCCTGAGTAGACACCCATCCTAACAGTGACCTCTGGAGCTTTCCCTTTTGTATCAATTTCACAGTCTATATTTGAACTCCTGGCCTTATGGGCCAGTATTTACCCATGGAGGACATTTCCTGTGCCATGCTCTGGGAGCCCGCTCCTGAGGGGACTAAACTCCAGGGCATTGACCTGCTTCCCTCACTAGCTTTCAAGCCATATGCTTTCTTTATGCTGATTATTTGCACAGTGCCGCACACTTACCAGGTGCTCAATATAAGTTTTTTTAATTATTATTGGGGGGGGGTCTTTTGTTTGTCTGTTTGTTTTATTGTTTTTCGAGACAGAGTGTCTCTGTGTAGCACTGGTTGTCCTGGAACTAGCTCTGTAGACCAGGCTGGCCTTGAACTCACAGAGATCCAGCTGCCTCTGCCTCCTGAATTCTGGGGTTAAAGGTGTGTGCCACCACCACCTGGCCCAGGTTGAGGGTGGGGGTTCTTTTTGAGACAGGATCTCATTTGGTAGTCCAGGATGGCCTAAATCTGGGACTCTCCTTCCTCAGTCATCTAAGTGTGCCAACCTTCTTCATGCTATTCTTACAAAAAGGAAATGTGAGTGATTACAGACAATTCAGTACAGGGTTTATGAAAGACTGAATTGAAAACATTCTCATTACTCAAAAGCATGTGTGCTTGTACTTGGGACAAACTCAGAACTTGGGAAATATGAGCCAGAGAAGAGTTCTAGGTCAACGGCTGGAGAGAGAACTCAGTGGTTTCCAGCACCCACATGGTGGCTCACAACTGTCTGTAACTCCAGACACCAGGCACACACACGGCACACAGACAATCATGCAGACAAAACACTCAGACACATAAAATAAATATAATAAAAAAAGAGTTCAAAGGTTATCTCTAACACACAGCAAGTTTGAGAGCTGGGCTGCACTATGATACTATCTGCACCCAATCAAAACAACAATAAGAGCCATGTTTCTTAGTAAAATCCAAATGCACAAAGTAATGATGCTTTCTTAGGTTTTCACTTAGCCAACTAACCAAACTTCTGAGAAGGCTTCCTACTTACAATCATCTACCATGCCTGTTTAAGATTCATTGATTATCCAGTTTTGTCTCTATTCTAATAATTGCATTATCTAATTCTAAGATAAAGTCCTAAAACGACCAACTTCTAGACTGTCAGAACGGCAAACTCTTTCTCACACAGTACTGCTCTAATTAGAGTCCACAGAGCAGTTCTGGTGTGTGAACTGTTAATAAGCACAGAAACTCATGTAAGAGCGATAAAATGCCAAAGCAGTGTGTAAAAACAATGGTAAGTCTGATGAACCCAATAAAGAAAAAAGTAAAGACAAACCTGGTGGCTGATGGGGTTTCTCTCACTTTGTTTTTCTTGTAATTCATTTTTATGATATATACTACAAAAGTACCAGTAAGAAGCTGGATAATTATTTTCAACTCTGTTCTTTCATCAAAAAACCTCTGAGAAACATTTACTGCCTATTCTTCAATGCCCAAGGTGGCAGAGATATGAAGATGACTTGCTTTTCTTTAATGTCTCCCATCTCTATTCATCTGGCTCTCTCTCAAGAGTCACAAATGCAATTCCTTTGTTTCCTAGTGTTCTCTGGGCTCTGCTAAGCTGGCAGCGATATCAGCATAGTCCACAGGACTTACCACCGGATTCTCTGACTGACAGACCCGAATGCAGCCTCCCTCTCAGCACATCCAACACCCTGGCTCCACTGAGAAGACAAGCACTCTCTGGTGACCCTATTGGAGGAGTCACCAGACCTTACAGTATGTATGCTGGCATCATTCATGGGAATATGTTGTCAAAAATTCTAAAGCTAGCATAGAACTGTGCAGACCAGTACGGCCAGTTTAAACTCAGCGCTTCTACATCTTTCTTAAAGTCTTATTAGTCCTCTGAGAAGTCTGTACACTGTGGTTGAATCATCCTCATCTCCTCCTCGAATGGTCCTGGTCCA
This sequence comes from Acomys percivali, assembly GCA_907169655.1. NCBI lineage: Eukaryota > Metazoa > Chordata > Mammalia > Rodentia > Muridae > Acomys > Acomys percivali. The sequence goes on from OU015747.1 coordinate 58,434,170, forward strand.
CCTGCCTTTCCCTACCCCCATACCTATGTCCTTTCTTTCTGTTGTTTGTGCACCCATCAAGTGCAGCCTGGGCCGCCCATGTGTTCTTGAATGTGTCAACTTCACTGGAACATGGTGACCTTACCAGGGGCTACACTCTTCAAAACCACTGACCCCACCCAGCAGGTGTAGATTTTCAGTAGCTCCTCAGCAGCGGGTGCAGGGGGGTGGTGTGTGACTTGGGGCCCATTTCCCCTCTTCATGCTAGGATTTGGTCTGGCTTGAGAACAGACAGCCCCAAAATAAAAAAATAACAATCATAAAATAATGGCCTGTGACATCCTGAACTTATGACAAAAACCTGTTATCGCATCAATTCTGATAATGTAGCTATACTTTTAATTTTCCATTTGAACTATACAACTTTCCTGATTCACAAATTCCTTCAGTTTATTAAACAAGTATGCACAAAACATACATAATAAATATATGTATTGAAAACCTGCCAATGATAATTCCAAAAAGTATTTTTATTTCAGAAAAATATAATGAATACTAAGGAAAAATAAAAGATGTGGTAGTATGTTCTGACATCACTGAACTAATAATCCATGACTAACAAGCCAGCCAACTAGTGATATTATAAGAAATAATTCTACAATGCTGATAACTACATCATACTTTTAGTTAAGAGTAAAATAATAGCAGACATAAAATAAATTTATTTGATTTCTGCTTTAGTTCCAACAATAATATTAAATTCCTTCCCCAATACTGCTTAACTTTTAGACATCTACAAATTCTTGTCAAACAACCTATTGCTGAGATTTAGCCCAAATACAGTAAGCTATTGCATCATCATCATATTCACTCAGACCCACACACAAACACATAAAATTTTTTCTTAAAAATTGTCAAAACAAAACAAAACCAAAAACAACCCTGGGCTGTGGTGGCACAGCACTTGTGAGGCAGAGGCAGGTGGATCTTTTAGTATGAGGCCAGCCTCATCTACAAAGTGAAGCTAGTATAGCCAGAGCATCAGAGAAACCTTCTTTTGAAAAAAAAAAAGTCAAAAGAAGTAAGGAAACGGAGCACCTCTTGACCAAAGACAAGGCAAGGTCACATTCCAAGGACAGTGGCAATGGATAAAGGAAGGCAGGATGTTCAGGGGCCATTATTATGGCCATCCAACATGGCCAGTGCTTTACCTAGAAATGAAGGCTTACAGACACAGAGAAAACCTTTAGACAGAATAAAAGAAAGCAGTGAGCGCAGTGGCCTCCAAAGACTAAAACGAAGTAGACACCCTTGATTCCCCGTCAAAACCTACCTTCAATGTCTTCATTATTTTACCTTCTAGAGAGCTTATTAACCTCATCTCTTTCTGTCTTTACTGCCAGCACCACATTCTAAGTTTCACCATCTCTCACCTAGTCTATTGTATGGCCAGTTAACTCGTGTACTACACTGTGAGCAAGAGGTTCCTTCAAACCAGTTCTTTTATTGTTAAACATAGTAAGATCACTCAAACTACTTAAAAACCTTTAGTAGCTCCTCACTTAGAATAAAGCACAGCCCCTAACCTGCTCCGTCAGCCTCTACTTAACCTGACCCTCAACCACCTCCAGAATCTCTGTTCTCTCTCTCCCATCTCTGTCCCAACCACAGTGGTCCTTCAGGACCCAGGACGTACAAAGCTTCTTCCTGCCTTTGCACGTGTTTACCTTTTAACATCATATTCCTTAACTTTGACACTAAATTATTCATGTGGCTCATGACTCACGTTAAATGTCATCTCAGAGTTTTCCTGAACATCAATTCTCAACCAATCCCCTGCCAAGTCACTCTTCCTTTATTTCTTTCTCTTGGTGAATTAAAAAGAGGGAGTTTTGTTAACTGCATTATAAAGGTTGCCTGATGGACAGCCTACTGCTAAATAATAGGTAGAATACATGAGTCATATATTTATCACCATGCACAAAACACAAGACCTCAATATAAAACCAGACACACTAAATCTGTTAGAAGAAAAAGTGAGGAATAGCCTGGAACACATTGACACAGGAGACAACTTCCTGAACAGAACTCCAACAGCCAAGGACTTAAGGTCAACAATTAATAAATGGGACCTCATGAGGCTGAGAAGCTTCTGTAAGGTAAGAGACACTGTCAACAGAACAAAGCAACAGCCTACACACTAGAAAAAGATCTTCACCAACCCTACATCTGACAAGAATCTAATATCCAAAATATATAAAGAGCTCAAGACATCAAACAACACCAAAAGAATAACCCAATTAAGAAATGGGGCTGAGAAATCAACAGAGAAGTCTCAACAGAGGAATATCGAATGGCTGAGAAACACTTAAAGAAATGCTCCATGTCCTTAGTCATCAGAGAAAACGACTGTGGGATTCCATCTTATACCCAACAGAATGGCTAAGATCAAAAACTCAAATGACAGTACATGCTGGGGGAGAGGTGGTGTGGAGAAAGGGGAACACTTATTCATTGCTGGTGGGAATGCAAACTTCTACAACCACTTTGGAAATCTATCTGGTGCTTTCTCAGAAAACTGAGAATAGGTCTACCTCAAGACACAGCTATTCCACTCCTTGGAATAGACTCAGAAGATGCTCCACCACACAACAAGGTCATATGCTCAACCATGTTCATTAGCGGCCTCATTCATAATAGCCAGAACCTGGAAACAACCTAAATGTCCCTCGGTCGAAGAATGGATAAAGAAATTGTGGTGCATTTACACTATGGAATACTGCTCAGCTATTAAAAACAAGCAAATCCTGAAATTTGTGGGCAAATGGATGGAACTAGAAATGATCATACTGAGTTAACTCAGACGCAGAAAGACTCACATGGTATATACTCGCTTATAATTGGACACTAACCCAAAAGGGATGTGCCATGAAAGCCTTCACTTACCAGGAGGTTGGGATAGATGTGAGGACTTCCTATTGGGACTCTAGGTGAGAGAAGTATGGGAGAATGGGGAAATAGAAGGATCCAGAGGGTCCTAGAAACCTACAAGAAGAACATCATGATGGATGGATCTGGACCCAAGGGGGTCTGCTCAAACTACTGCACCAACCAAGGACAATACATGCAGTAAACATTGAACCCCTGCTGAGATCTCGCCAATGGACAGGACATTTTCTACAGTTGTGTGGAGAGCAGCGACTGACTCTGACATGAACTTTGGTGCCCCATATTTGACCAGTTCCCCCTGTGGGGAGGCCTGGTGGCACTCAGAGCAGGATAAGCAGGCTACCAAGATGAAACTTGATGGTCTGTGACTGTATGATGGAGGAGGAGGTCCCTTTTGATCACAGACCTAGGGGAGGAGAATAGGGTGAAAGCGGAAGGGAGGGAGGAATGGGAGGATACAAGTGATGGGATAACAATTGAGATGTAATCGGAATAAATTGATTAAATAAAAAATAAATTTAAAAAAGAATGCAATATTCAACAAGGTGATATTTACGCATTAGGAGAGGGTAGATGGGGAGAATTTGCTCTACTGGCAAAGCATTTTTAATAGATATGGCAGCATCAAATGACACAAAGACAGTGATGTTGACAAAGCAAATGAAAAAGCCTAAAAACAAGACCATGTGTGACATAAATGATACCAAAGATCTACTTGAAATGTCACTGCAGGAAGATGAGCAAAGAATGATGCTGGAGCAAGGAATTATCCATATGGAGTAAGATCTATGTCTGTATCTTGTTTTACATTCTATATGGAAAACTAATTTTTATATAAATATCAGGAAAAACAAAATTTTAATTTTTTTTAGAAAGGATGTATAGCTATTGAATAGACCAGAATTTATTTATTATAATTTGTTTTTCCTTTCTTCTTTTTTGGAGATAAGGTTTTCCTGTGTAGCCTTGGCTGTCCTGGAACTCAGTAGACAAGGTTGGCCTCTGCCTCAGAGATCCCATGCCTCTGCCTACCATCATGTTCCACCACCTCCCAGCTGTAGGAAGTCACTACTCTTTGATTTTTCTTTTTATTTATTTTTATTTCCTTTTTGGTTTTTAAAAAATTTTATTTTATTAATTTATTCATATTACATCTCAATGGTTATCCCCTCCCTTGTATCCTCCATTCCTCCCTCCTTCCCTCCCATTTTCCCCTTACTCCCCTCCCCTATGACTGTGACTGAGGGGGACTTCCTCCCCCTGTATATGCTTATAAGGTATCAAGTCTCTTCTTGGTAGCCTGCTATCCTTCCTCTGAGTGCCACCAGGTCTCCCCATTCAGGGGACATGGTCAAATATGAGGCACCAGAGTTCGTGTGAAAGTCAGACCCAACTGTCCACTCAACTGTGGAGAATGTCCTATCCATTGGCTAGATCTGGGTAGGGGTTTGGGGTTTACGGCCTGTATTGTCCTTGATGGTGCCATAGTTTGAGCGGGACCCCTGGGCCCAAATCTGCCTATAATAATGTTCTTCTTGTAGGTTTCTACGATCCTCTGGATCCTTCAACTTTGCCATTCTCCCATGCTTCTCTCCTCTAGAGTCCCAATAGGATGTCCTCTCCTCTGTCCCAGTTTCCTGGTTAGTGAAGACTTTCATGGGACATGTCCCTTAGGCTAATATGCAGATATAAGTGAGTATGTACCATTTGACTCTTTCTGCTTCTTGGTTAACTCACTCATTATGATCATTTCTAGTTCAATCCATTTGTCCACAAATTTTCGGAATTCCTTGTTTTTAAAGCTGAGTAGTATTCCATAGTGTAAATGTACCACAGTTTCTTTATCCATTTTTCTATTGAGGGACACTTAGGCTGTTTCCACGTTCTGGCTATTATGAATAAGGCTGCTATGAACATGGTAGAGCAAATTTTCTTGCTGTGTGCTGGGGTATCTTCTGGGTATATTCCAAGGAGTAGGATAGCTGGGTCTTGAGGAAGCCCAATTCCCAGTTTTCTGAGGTAGCACCAGATAGATTTCCAAAGTGGCTGCATTAGCCTGCATTCCCACCAACAATGAAGGAGTGTTCCTCTCTCTGCACATCCTCTCCAGCATGTGGTGTCGCTTGAGTTTTTGATCTTAGCCATTCTGATGGGTGTAAGATGGAATCTCAGAGTTGTTTTGATTTGCATTTCCCTGATGACTAAGGAGGTTGAGCATTTCTTTAAGTGTTTCTCAGCCATTTGATATTCCTCTGTTGAGAATTCTCTGTTTAGTTCTGAGCCCCATTTCTCAATTGGGTTATTTGGTTTGGTGGTGTTTAATTTCTTGAGTTCTTTATATATTTTGGATATTAGACCTTTGTCAGATGTAGGGTTGGTGAAGACCTTTTCCCAGTCTGTAGGCTTTCGCTTTGTTCTCTTGACAGTGTTTCATGCCTTACAGAAGCTTCTCAGCCTCATGAGGTCCCATTTATTAATTGTTGACCTCAAGGCCTGCGCTGTTGATGTTCTGTTCAGGAAGTTGTCTCCTGTGCCAAAGTGTTCCAGGCTCTTCCCCACTTTTTCTTCTGTCTGACTTAGTGTGTCTGGTTTTATGTTGAGGTCTTTGATTCACTTGGATTTAAGTTTTGTGCAAGGTGAAAATATGGGTCCAGTTGCAATTTTTTACATATAGACCTCCAGTTAGACCAGCACCATTAGTTGAAGATGCTATCCTTTTTTCATTGAATGGATTTGGCTTCTTTGTCAAAAATCAAGTGACCATATGTGTGTGGATACATATCTGGGTCTTTGATTCGATTCCACTGATCAACCAGCCTGTTGCTGTGCCAGTACCATGCTGTTTTAATTATTGTTGCTTTATAGTACAGCTTGAGATCAGGTATGGAGATTCCTCTTCATGATTTTTTATTGTACAAGATCGTTTTTGCTATTCTGGGTTTTTTGTTTTTCCATATGAAGTTCAGAATTGAACTTTCAATGTCTTTAAAAAATTGTGTAGGTATTTTGATAGGGATTGCATCGAATCTGTAGATTGCTTTTGGTAAGATGACCATTTTTACTATGTTATTTCTCCTAATCCATGAGCAAGGAAGATCATTCCATCTTCTCATGTCATCTTCAATCTCTTTTTTCAGAGTTTTGAAATTTTTTTAAACATGTCCTTCACTTGCTTAGTTAGAGTAACTCCTAAATATTTTATATTGCTTGTGGCTAATGTGAAGGGTGTGGTTTTCCTAATATCTTCCTCTGTAAGCTTGTCATTTGTGTATGGGAAGGCTACAGACTTTTTTGAGTTAATTTTGTAGCCAGCCAATTTGTGAAGGTGTTTATCAGCTGTAGTAATTCTCTGGTGGAATTTTGAAGATCACTTATGTACACTATCATATCATCTGCAAATAGGGATAATTTGACTTCCTCCTTTCCCATTTGGGTACCCTTTATCTCCTTTTGTTGTCTTATTGCTTTGGCTAGAACTTCGAGTACTATATTGAAGAGATATGGAGAGAGTGGGCAGCCTTGCCTTGTTCCCGATTTTAGAAGAATTTCCTTGAGTATCTTACCATTTAATTTGATTTTTGGCTATTGGCTTGCTGTATATAGCCTTTATTATACCGAGGAAAGTGCCTTGTATCCCCGATCTCTCTAAAACTTTAAACATGAATGGGTGTTGGATTTTATCAAATGCTTTCTCAGCATCTAAGGAGATGCTCATGTGGTTTTTTTATTTTCAGTTTGTTTATATGGTGGATTACATTGATGGATTTCCGTATATTAAACCATCCCTGCATGCCTGTAATGAAGCCTACTTGGTCATGATGAATGATATCTTTGATGTGTTCCTGTATTCGTTCGCAAGTATTTTATTGAGTATTTTTGCATCAATGTTCATAAGAGAAATTGGTCTGAAAGTCTCTTTCTTTGTTGGGTCTTTGTGAGGTTTAGGTATCAATGTGACTATGGTCTCATAGAATGAATTTGGTAATGTTCCATCCATTTCTATCTTTTGGAGTAGCTTGAAGAGTATCAGTATTAGTGCACCCTTGAAGGTCTGGTAGAATTCTGCACTTAAGCCACCTGGCCCTGGGCTTTTTTTTTTTGTTGGGAGACTATCAATGACTGCTTTTATTTCTGGAGGGGAAATGGGAATATTTAGCTTGTTTATCTGTTCTTCACTCAATTTTGGCAAGTGAAATTGATCAAGAAAATCATCCATTTCCTTTAGATTTTCTAATTTTGTGGCATATATGCCTTCAAAGTAGGATCTTATGATTCTTTGTATTTCTTCAGTGTCTGTTGTTATGTCTCCCTTTTCATTTCTGATTTTGTTGATTTGGATACTGTCTCTCTGTCTTTTGGTTAGTTTGGCTAACAGTTTGTCTATCTTGTTGATTTTCCCAAAGAACCAGCTCTTGGTTTTGTTGATTCTTTGGACTGTTTTCTTAGTTTCTAATTTGTTAATTTCAGCCCTGAGTTTGATTATTTCCAGATGTCTACTCCTCTTGGGTGTTTCTGCTTCTTTTTTTATCCTAGGGCTTCCAGTTGTGTCATTAAGATGCTTATGTGTGATGTTTCCAATTTCTTTTTAAAGGCACTTAGTGCTATGAATTTTCCTTTTAGCACTGCTTTCAATGTATCTCATAAGTTTGGGTATGTTGTTCCTTCATTTTCATTGAATTTCAGGAAGTCCTTGATTTCTTTCTTTATTTCTTTCCTGATCCAGGTGTTCTTTATCAGAGAGTTGTTTAGTTTCCATGTATGTGTAGGCTTTTTGTTATTTCTGTTGTTGTTGAATTTCAGCCTAAGACCATGGTGATCTAATAGGATACAAGGTATTATTTCAATCCTCCTGTATCGGTTGAGGCTTGCTTCGTGACCTATTATGTGATCAATTTGGGAGAAGGTTCCATGGGGTGCAGAGAAGAGGGTATATTCCTTGTTTGTGTGAAAGGTTCTATAGATATGTGTTAGATCCATTTGACCCATGGCATTGGTTAATGATGTTATTTCTCGGCTTAGTTTCTGTTTCAATGACTTATCCTTCAGTGAGAGTGGGGTGTTGAAGTCTCCCACTATTATTGTGTGAGGATCGATGTGTGGTTTAAACTTCATTAGCAGATCTTTTACAAATGTGGGTGCCCTTGTATTGGGAGCATAGATGTTCAGAATTGTGATGTCATCTTGGTTGACTTTACCTTTGATGAGTATGAAGTGTTCTTCCTCATCTTTTTTGATTAATTTTAGTTGAAAGTCTATTTTGTTTGATATTAAAATGGCTACTCCTGCTTGCATCTTGTGACCATTTGCTTGGAAATTTTTTTCCAACCTTTTACCCTGAGGTAATGCCTACCGTTATGGGTGAGATGTGTTTCTTGAATGCAGAAGAATGTTGGATCTTGTTTATGCATCCATTCAGTTAGTCTGTGTCTTTTTATTGGAGAATTGAGACCATTGATGTTGAGAGATATTAATGATCAGTGACTGTTATGAGTCTTAATTTTGATGTTGGTTCCAGTCGAGCGTTTGTGTAGTTGTGTTTTTGCCATTGTATAGTTATCTATTTCCTGAGTAATTTTGGTTGTGGCTTGTCCCTTTTGGGATGGAGTTTTCCTTCTGGTACCTTCTGTAAAGCTGGATTTGTAGATAGGCAGTTTGAATTTGTTTTTGTCATGGAATATTTTGTTTTCTCCATCAATGTTTATTTATAGTTTTGGTGGGTAAAGTAGTCTGGCCTGGCATCTGTGGTCTCTTAGGGTTTGCAGGATCTCTGTCCAGGCCCTTCTGGCTTTTATGGTCTCTGCTGAGAAGTCGGGTGTAATTCTGATAGGTTTGCCATTAAATGTTATTTGGCCCTTTTCCCTTGCAGCTTTTAATATTTTTTCTTTGTTCTGTATGTTTTGTGTTTTGATTATTATGTCACGGGAAGTTTTTCATTTTGGTCTATTTTATTTGGTGTTCTGTAGGCCTCTTGTATTTTATAGGCATATCTTTCTTTAGATTGGAAAAATTTTCTTCTATGATTTTGTTGAGAATAGTTTCTGGGCCTTGGAGTCTGATATCTTCTCTTTCTTCAATGCCTATTATCCTCAGATTTTTTCTTTTCATGATGTCCTTGATTTCTTGGATGTTTTGTGTCAGAATTTTCCAAGATTTAGCATTTTCTTTCATGGTTGCTTCAAGATCTGTGATTGTATCTTCTAGATCTGAGATTTGTTCTTTCATCTCTTGGATTCTTTTAGAAAAGCTCACCTCTGTGTTGCTTGCCTTCTTCTCTGAAGTCTCACATTCCTGTTTTTCTTCTGTCTGTGTGTTTATCATTGAATCCATTTTCATCTTCAGATCTTGAACTGATTTATTGATTTCTTTCATATGATTGTTTGTATATTCCAGAGTTTCTTCCATTGCCTCTTTATAGGTCTTCAGAGCTTGAACCGTTTTAATGATTTCTTCCATCTGGTTGTGGTTGTTTGTATTTTCCTGTAAATTTCCAGTTCTACTCTATGGGCTTCTTTTATGTCTCTCACTTGTTTGGATGCATCTTCCTGCATTTGATTACAAATATTATTTGTTTCCTCCATTATCATCGTCATTACTAAGGTTTTGAGGTCATTTTCTTGTATTTCCATTGTGTTTGAGTTCTTTGGGTTCTTTTATTTGGGATAGCTGGGATCTGGAGACACCATATTGTTTTGGGGTTTCTTGTGTAAGCTTTTATGCTGTCCTTTAGACATCTTGCCATCTCTGTTTTTGTTGGGTAGCTTCCAGAGTTGGGTGGAGAGAGTCTGATGATAGATTCACCTGTTTTCTCATGATTTCCCTAGGCCACAAGCTCTGCTGCTTCACTGGTGTGGATTGCAGGAGGCTAGCCCTGTCATTTTGGACTCTCACATCCTCCACTACCCTGTACTGTGGGTACTGCAATCATTCTGGGTCTCTGAATGTGCATTGGGTCAGGTCAAAGTGTCCACAGCCTTCTGCCAAGACCAGCCAGGGACACTGGGCCTGAACCATGCACCAAACTCAGTCAGAAATTCTGGACCCAAACTGCACAAAAGGTCCTACCAGAGTCGCATGGCCAGGACTGGGGCAAAAGCTCAGCTAGAGTCTCTGGGCCCAATCTGCCTGCTAAGAGCAGTTAGGGACTCTGGCCCAAACCGCATGCCGAGCTCAGCCAGAGTCTTGGGTAGAATTGTGCACTGAGCTCAGCCAGGGACTCTGGACCTAAACTGCGCACTGAATTCAGCCTGGGACTCTGGGCCTAAGCTGCGCAGAGAGTCCAGCCAGAGTTTGCGTGCAAGGTTCAGCTAGAGTCTCTGGACCCAACCTTCCCACCAAGTCCAGCTAGGGACTCTGGGCTGAAACTGCGCGGTGAGCTCAGCCTGTGTCACAGCAGCCAAACTACATGCTGAGCTGAGCTTGGACCTAAGGGGCTGAAATGCAGGCTGAGCTCAGCTAGTTCTCAGCAGTGGAACTGCACTCTGAGCTGAGCTAGCATCTCCGGCAGAACTGCTCGCTGAGCTAAGCTTGTGTCTCTGGCAGAACTGTGCACTGAGCTGAGCTAGAGTCTCCGGCGGAACTGCTCGCTGAGCTCAGCTAGTGTTTCTGCAGCAGATGTGCTCCCTGAGCTGAGCTTGGATCACAGGGGCCAAACTGTGCAGCGAGTCCAGTTTGGGTCTCAGGTCACAAGCTGTGAGCCAAGTTGAGCTTGGTTTACAGAGCCCACACCGCGTGACACGGCCCAGCTCCTGCCCAGAGTCCCCTCTCCCGCAGGAACTCCCACTGGCCACCACACCAATTGCCTCCGCCAGAGGGCTCTGAGCCACAAACCTCAGCCGCCACTGCCACCGCTTCTGCTGCCACCGCTGCTGCTGCTGCTGCTGCTGCTGCCACTGCTACCGCTGCTTCCACCACCGCTGCTGCCACTGCCACTGCTACCACTCTGATCCAAGAAAATTTGTGCTCCTCCTGTGTGTAGGGGCACGCAGGTCCTCTACACCCTGGTCCCTTCGAACTGTGGAGCACTTCTGCTGCAGTGGTGTGGGGACCTCAGTGTTCCTGGTTCAGAATTCTGTGCAGTTCTCTGAATTGTTTATAGAGTCTCTAAACACAGTCCACACTGCTTGCCACCATCTTGGATCTCCTTCCGGTATCCGTTCCATGGGACGGGTCCTTAGGTATCTCTGTCCTGCGTGTTGGTCCAGCCTGTTCGCTGATCCATGTGTGCTCAAGCCTAGTCTGAACCTGCTGCTGCTCTCCTCTCAGCCTGTCTGTCCTCTTTTTGATTTTTTTGAGACAGGGTTTCACTATGTAACATGCCCTGGGTGTTCTAGATTCACTTTGTAGAGCAGTATGGCCTCGAACTCACAGAGAACCACCTGCCTCTGCCTACTTGAGTGCTGGGAATAAAGGTGTGTGCCACCACAGCCCAACTTAGACTAGAATGTCTTAAAACTCTACCTCTCCCCTCTTTCTCTATGTATATTCTTTTTCTCCTCTGTCTTCTTCAAAAACGAAAATTGTTAATGATCCTGAGTTTTTAAAACTAAGTGTTCTGGATATTAGCAGCACCAAAGAAATGCAGGCCTTCTCTTTAAGAGGCTAGCTCTCTGGCCGTAATCAAGCATGGCTCTCTGAGCCCCCTGTGCGACTGAGATCCAATCTCCCTGGACCAGGCCGGGTCTAGGTACCTGGAACTTAGTCTGACCAGTAACCAGCGACTAGGCAGTGTACATACAGGTTACTGTAGTGCACCCTGGATGGACGCACAGACCTGTGTGCCAACCGTGGGCCTAAAGCGTGTGCGCTGCCCTGGAAGTCCCGCCCCCTCCGGAGCCGGCCACACGTGTGCATCCCAAGGTGAGTCTAGCCAGAAGCTGGGGAAGGTGCCCAGGGTAGCTGTGTTAGATGCTTTTGATACATTGGTAAAATTGTCCTTTAAAGTAGATGAAGTTTACAGAGGTTAACTGACTCAAGGTTAAGATAAAATGTCTTCACTATTCATGAAAAAGTTGTAACCATGATTTCCTTTTTTATTTTAAATTTTGTAATTGTATTCATGTACAGAAAATTTAGCAGTGTATATTTAACTCAGTTTAATGGTGAGTTCTTTAGCCTTTGTCTTTTCCAGCTTGACATGTGAGCCACAGATTTAGGACCCAGGACATTGCCTCCCCACCCCAGTGGCGATGGATCTCATCATATCTGTCATTGTAATTGGTCCAGCGCCCTTGTCTTCCAAGTTAACCTGTGTGAAGGGAGAAATGGTGCCAGTCTTCCTGTGGACCAGCTGCCCCAGCCTGGCCTTTCGCTTAAGGGTGCATCTTTCAATACAGGGCAGGTAGGAAGACCACCAGCTCAATGAAGTCTACGTCATTGGCAATCACCACCAGTCAGCTTCTTGTTCTCCACCAAGGTGATGATTGTATTGACCCCTGATCGAGAGACAGGTGGCCTCTTAGTTGGAACATTCCCCAAGCAGCTTTCTTCTCAGCACATACCAGTAGCCTCTGCTTCTTCTGCTTTGTCTCTGGCCTGTTCTTGTGGACAAGGTTAAGTAAGCAAGTGGGTAGCTGTTTGCTGGTCCAGGGCCTGGATGCAATGATTAATAGCAGGAAGTACTTTGAGCCACTTATAGAGGATGGCCCTTTACCACTGCAGCCTGATGTAGCGGGGCCATTTTTTTAAATTAATTAATTTATTCAGATCACATCTCAATTATTATCCCAGTCTTGTATCCTCCTGTTCCTCCCTCCCTCCCACTTTTACCCTATTCCCCTCCCTGATGTCTGTGACCAATGGGGACCCCCTCCCCCACTATATGGTCATAGGCTATCAAGTCTCATCTTAGTAGTCTACCCACCACCAGGAATTGGTCAAATATGGGGCACCAGAGTTCACGTCCAAGTAGTCCACCCCTGCTCTCCACTCAACTGTGGTGAATGTCTTGTCCATTGGCTAGATATGAGAAGGGGTTTGATGTTCACTGCAAGTATTGTCCTTGGTTGGTGCAGTAGTTTGAGCAGAACCCCTGGGCCCAGATCTGCCTGTCATGATGTTCTTCTTATAGGTTTCTAGGACCCTCTGGATCCTTCTATTTCCCCATTCTCCCATAATTCTCTCACCTAGACTCCCAATAGGATGTCCTCAAAACTATCACACTCTCCTGGTAAGTGAAGACTTTCATGTGACATGCTTCTTGGGCTAGTATTCAATTATAAGTGAATATATACCATGTGAGTCTTTCTGCTTCTGGGTTAACTCACTCAGTATGATAATTTCTAGTTCCATCCATTTTCCCACAAACTCTGGGATTTCCTTGTTTTTTATAGCTGAGTAGTATTCCATAGTGTAAGTGTACCACATTTTCTTTATTCATTCTTCGACTGAGGGACATTTACATTGCTTCTAGGTTCTGGCTATTATGAATAAGGCTGTTAAGAACATGGTTGAGCATATGTCCCTGTTGTGTGGTGGAGCATCTTCTGGGTATATTTCAAGGAGTGAAATGCTGGGTCTTGAGGAAGCCTTATTCCCAGTTTTTTGAGATAGTGCCAGATAGATTTCTAAAGTGGTTGTACAAAGTTTGCATTTCTATCAGCAATAAAGGAATGTTCTCCTTTCTCCACATCCTTGCCCACATTTGCTGTCACTTGAGTTTTTGATCTTAGCCGTTCTGATGGGTATAAGATGGAATCTCAGAGTCCTTTTGATTTGTATTTCTCTGATGACTAAAGACATTAAACATTTCTTTAAGTGTTTTTCAGCCATTCGATAGCCCTTGGTTGAAAATTCTCTGTTTTGTTCTGAGCCCCATTTCTTAATTGGGTTATTGGGTGTGGTGATGTTTAATTTCTTGATTTCTTTGTATATTTTAAATATTAGACCTTTGTCAGATGTAGGGTTGGTGAAGATCTTTTCCCATTCTGTGGGCTGTCATTTTCTTCTGTTGACAGTATCTTCTGCCTTAAAGAAGCTTCTCAGCCTCATGAGGTCCCATTTATTGATTGTGTAGCAAGGCCATTTAATGAAGTGAGTGAAATCTCTTTTGGGCTGGATATCCTGCCTGATGCCAAAGTTCTTGGGCCTCTTCTCAAACAAAGGATTGACCACCTTTTGGCCTCCTGTTTCTTCACAACATTGGGGGCCCGGAGCCACCTTCTTCCGCTAAGCCTTCTTTCCTTTGGGCATCTTGATGGGCCAGAGGAGAGAGGTGACCATGATTTCTTATAATTATGTTTGGAAATGAATCTACTGTGGAAAGAGCCCACAGCGAACTAGGTGCTGTAAAACTGACAGGGTTTCTGAAATTCAGAATGTTAAGTGTGGCATCTATTGCTTGCTACAAGTGCCTCAGAATGTAATTCAGAATTTGTCAACTCCCAACTACCTCACTGCCATGGTTTAAACACCGACATTACTGCTATCTTTGTTGCTATCTTAGTTTTAACTAAAATTCATCCTATGATTATTAAATATTAATGCAATGGACTCTACTTGGTGCTAGGATACAAACATTCTGATCTCAAAAAGACATGTAGTTAGTTACAAGATTGTTGCTACTCAGCATACAAGTATTTAGAACATGTCTAAACCAACCTAAGACTTTAAGACTAATTTAATGATTGAGACATTAGAGCTAGAGTTTCAACTTTTGGTTTGTTTGTTTTTGTTTGGTTTTATGAGACAGAGTTTCTCTGTGTTTAGCATTGGCTGTCCTGGACTTGTTTTGTAGACTAGGCTTGCCTCAAACTCACAGAAATCCTGCCTGCCTCTACTTTCCTGAGTGCTGGCATTACAGGTATATTCCACCATATCCAGCTTGGGATTTCAAATTTTAAAATTACATTTCTGTATTGACGTTAGTTTGCTTGGTTGGTGGTGCCTCTGCCTCCCAGGTATCTGCATTAAAGGTATGCTCTACCAAGATTGGCCTTGAGGATTCTCCTGTTTTTCCATGAGATGACTTATTGATTGATTGATTGATTGATTGATTGTGCAGAATAAATCTGGGGATTGATAGTCTAATTTCTTTCATATTTCAAATCTACTAAATTTTAAAGTCTAGGTCCTTTGTTATCCCACTGGGTCCTAGGAATTATGGCTTTTAAATTGCATGCCGTCCTGAGGAACAGGATGAAATATATTATGGTAGTTTGAATAAGAATGGTCCCACAGCCTCAGAGATTTAAATGTTTGGTTCCCAGTAGATAGAATATCTAGGATGGATCAGGAGGTGTCCTTGTTGGAAGAGGTAAGTAACTGGGGATGGGCTTTGAGGTTTAAAAAGCCCATACCAGCCTCAGTCACCATCTCTTTCTCTCTTTCTGCCAAGAACCTGTGGTTAAAATATAAAAGCTCTCAGCTATTGCTGTGCCTGCCTGCCTGGTGCTGTGTTCCCAACCATGATGATCATGGACTAACCTTCTGAAACGTAAGCAAGCCCCCAATTTGATGATCTTTTCTAAGTTGCTTTGGTTATGGTATCTCCCTTACAGCACTAGAATGGTAACTAAAACAGATGCCTTTCTTCTAGGTCTCTTCTTCAGTGTATCCATGCTGTATTATCCTACATAACTTAGTGGCCATCTTTGTTTCAGATTGACTGTTTCATATTACTGTACTTGTATTTATATAACCTCCATTTAACCATGGCTCCAAAGCATGATGATATTGGTGCCGGAAATTCAGATATCAAAAGAGAAGCTGCAACAAGCTTTATGTGAAAAGTGAAAATAAGATAGGACTTTTTGAGACAAAGAAAGATTATGTAACTTTCATTATGGTGCATTATAATATTCTGTTATTTGTTGCTTTTAAACCACTACCTAACATAAATCAAACTTCAGGGGACTCAGTAGTGGAATGCTTATCTCATATGTTCTGTACCTTGCGTTTAATACCTAGCACTGCAAAAATTAGTTTACAATTTAAAATTAAACAATATTGTGAATAATATGAAAAAGCATAGTGTATCCAGTGTTTGGTGACATTTACAGATTCAAGCATTGTTGGGGACTGGGAATGGACCGCTGAGAAGGGAAACACTGTAACTGAGAAGGGTGGTAAGGAAGTAGTTTTGGAGGAGCAGACTTAATGAGGACATTCTCCAGTGAGCATATACTGGGGTGAACCCATCATTTGTGGCTTCAAAGGTGATTATGTTTGGTTTGAGGGTTTTTTTTGTTTTGTTTTGTTTATTTTGTTTTTGAGACAAGGTTTTGCTATGTAGCCTAGACTGGGCTTGAACTCAGGATTTCCTGTCTCACCTTCCTGAGGTATAGGCTACTATACCTTGCTAAAGTCTTGCTTTGTTGTTTGGCCTGCTGTTTGACAGACAATTTGCTTTAGGACATTGTTCTATGCAGTTATGCTTACTGACAAGCTTAACATCTGTGTAAGTCTAAATATTACTTTGGCAAATTTTCTTCTTGCTATGAACAAGTTACTCTATTGCTCTATTTATGCCTAAGGCTGTTTGGATGACTTCTCCCACATTAGGGAGAACAGGTTCCCTTATAATTTACTAGTTCAAATGTTAATCTAATCTCTAAAATATCCTCTCAGAAATATCTATGGTGATATTGGATCATGTATCTGGGCTCCACAGCTCAGCTAAGATGACACATATATAACCACCATAGAAAGCTAATGCTAATATTGCTGGTTGAGTACTTGTTAGAGCAGTCATCTACAATATGTAAGCTCACCTTTTTAACTGATATTTTTATTACAACTTATTAACCGAGCATATGTCACTTATAACACGACTAACCAAAACAATAGGAAAAGAGGATTAACAAACACAATAACAAAACCATAAGGATATCAGTTCTGAGGAATGATTCTCCTGGCGTAATCCACAGGATTTCTTCTGCTGGAATCTGGAGCAACCGGAACCCAGAACCTCAGCAGGAGCCAGAGCTCCCAAGCCTTCCCTCAAGCCGTTCTCTCTAGGAGTGCCTCTAAGTAGAGTGATGAACAGCCAAAATTATCTGAATTCTCCAACCGCCCCACCTCCAGTTTTTGGCTCATTTATATATCTCCTCCCAGAGTCTGTTCGCGGGATCTTTTCAGTTGGCATTTTTCAAGCTCCCGCATGAGGTGGTTGGTCTTCTAGTAGATTAACGTCACCTGTTCTCTCACAAGACCGTTCCGATCCCGTACTTGGGATCATAAAAAACAGGTTTATTTCTCCTTCAACAATAGAATAAATTGTAACATCTTTGCTATCTTTTCATTACTATAAAGCATTACTCTGACCCAGAAGTCTACTAAGAATCATTTTCACCAAATGTAGGTTTTTCTCTTCCTCACAATAGCTGACAAGATTAATTATCTGTAGAAAATGACACTTGATATTATGCAGTATTCCATTGTTCTGCCTATTAAATTCCATAAGATTATTCCCTATAAAAATATGCAAAGAATAGAAACATGTTCTTTATAAAAACATATAATCTACACCCCTTGGCTTTTGCTATTAAAAACACTTAGAGTTTCTCTCTTTTTTTCTTTTTGTTGTTGTTATTGTTTGCTTTTGTTTTTTTGAGACAGGGTTTCTCTGTGTAGCCCTGACAGTCCTGGACTTGCTTTATAGACCAGGCTGGCCTCAAACTCACAGCAATCCCCCTGCCTCTGCATCCCTGAGTGCTGAGATTATAGGCTTGTGCTACAGCACCTTGGTGAAATTCAGTTACTCTTTTTTGTTTGTTTGTTTTTTCAAGACAGATGTTGTCTTGCCTGTCCTGGACTCACTTTGAAGACCAGGCTGGCCTCAAACTCAGAGATTCACCTTCCTCTGCCTCCCTAGTTCTGGGATTAAGTAAATGTTTTTCTTCATATTAGTAACTGGTTGGTCTACTAAAGGAAATGACTAGTACTAAAAGAACTAATGTCCCTTGACAATGTGGATGGTAGTTTCACCTTTACCTTTGTGTTTATAAACAATCTTGTCTTCATCTATGATAGATTTACCTTAAATCTAGAGTGATATCCTATAACAGCTTTATTTTAAGTTACAACTCACATGCACTGTTTTCTTATTTCCAGAGTTAAAACCTTTTCAGGAGGAATAACAACCACTTACTCATCCAATGACTTTGCATTTCAAGGAAGCCATTTTTGTGAAAGTCACTCATCTTCAGGTGGGACCCAAGGCATCTTTGTCAATGTTTCACAGGAAAGTAAAGAAAATTTTCATAAGCCACAGAATAGAATCAGAAAGAGAATATCAAGCAGTACAATTTTCCTCTAATAATTTATTTTCAATAATGAAAACAAACAGTACAAAAACCACATCTCCTGATGATCTTAGTTTTGAAAACTCTTTTAAATTTACAAGAGATAAGGATCTCGATGTGACACCATGCCCTTCTGTACATTTACTTCTTTCTAACAACCAAATTAAACACGTGGAAGAAAATATAAGAAGAAAAACCCCTGTGAAACCCAGAGCTATGCTAGTAAGGAATGGTGATTATCTGCACCACAGATCTCAGGAGCCATTGATTCATAATCAACATTCTAAAGAAATGGTTATTCCTGCTGAAACACAAGATACTTTCCTGAACCAAAATGTTATACAGAATGAAATGATTCCTGAACCACAGTTTACTAGCCACACCCAACAATTTATTCACATCCATAAAGAGTCAGTCAGCAACCAGCTTGATTTGCTCAGTCTCTAGATTTTATGAGAGTGCCATTTTCTAACAGCACACAAGACTCCTTCCAGACCCAAGATATACATCATAAAGAAAAGCGCCAACATTTCATTCACATGCCATGTATTGTTGAAACACAAGGACATCGAGTCTGATGGACATTTCAGTGATACCCAATATTCCCTTTAATGACCCAAACAAGAATAACCATTTAGTCAAAGGGCAAAATAGTGTTTTCCAGAGTGCTGACTTTCTATCTTTAAGTCCAAATTCATTTGCCAAAGCATACAATTCAATGCCTCTTTCTCCTACCATTAAAAGGCAGAGAAATATAAAGATACCAGACAATGAAAGAAAACTAAATCTTAAAGTTCCATCTCTGAAAGCAAAGAAAATATCATATTCACAGATATTTCCAATCATAATATGTCACACTTTAGAAAATAAGATTGAATTAAGATGCAAGAAAAAGAAAATAATACATCAAAGGAAAATAATGTCAGATATAGCTTTGCATCTTATTTCTGTATCTAAGCTTATCACGCCCCATGTTAAGCCACCTATTGAAGGTCACTCCAGATTTAATAAAATATGAACATTTTCTACAGGTGCAAAATAGGTCACCAGATGCAAAGAAAATCAATTATTCAAGTTCTACTAATAGAGTAAGCTTGGGTGTTATTGAAAACTTAGAACACTCATTCATGGTCAACACTGATGAACTAGAAGCTCCTTGTTCATTACCTGAAACAAATGGAGAGATTAAGGAGTCTAGTGAGGACTCAGTTCAGCAGACATTTGATCTGAACATTCCAAAGCATGAGGGGCTTTCAGAATCTTTGCAGAAAGAGGTTTCATTTCCCAAAATAGAATCGAACAGAAGAATGAAAGTACAGAAGACAATACAGCATATAGAGAATTTAGATGAGTTAAAAGACAGTACAGCAAACACACAAAGGTGCTTTTCAAAAGAAAAAATGCAGAAAGCCAAAAATTTAATGGAAATCCTCTTCAACTTTTCAGGTATCAAATTACTTATTTCCCTGGGATCCCCAAAGCACGAGAAAAATGAGCTAAAAGACATAAATCTTCCAGTGGCTACAGGAAACACAAATCTTCAGGAACACAAACCATTAATGACCAGTATTACAGGATATGGTAAGCCAAGTGACAATGAAAAGTTGGAATGTGACACTAGAAACAATGAAAAAAATAGACATCAACATGAAAGGATGTCAGATACCTCTCAAAAGACCATACAAGCTACCATTTTGGAACCCTTTGATACAGAACTATGTAGCAGATTAGAATCCAAGGCAGACACAACAATAATAAATTGTAGTCACTCTGCACTAAAGCAAGAGAAACTACTAGGTGAAAAGGAAACAAAGGAAATAAAGCATACTGATAACTCCATAGGTGGAAAGCCACAAGAGTGTGACAGAGAGAAGGAAAAAAGAGAAACAGCTCCACTGCTGGCAGAAGATTTTAGAGCAATTATATGTCTGAAGCAAAAGGAAAAAAGTGCTCAATTTGAAATGAAAAAGATCCATTTGGAAAATAGAATAATTCAAAGCAAAGAAAAAGCAGCATGGTCACAGACTATTTCTACACAGAAGGTATGGAAACTAGATCATATCCTCTGACAGGTCCACTGCAAGATGAGAAATTAAAGCAAAGTACAGACAAATCTACAGACAGAGAAGAGATTGCGGGTCTCATATACCCAACTTCAGTGCAAGAGAACTTGCCCATTGGTGAGTATTTAATTAAAATGACAGAATGTGGGGTCCCATTTAGTGGAAAGCCCACAAAGACATTGGATGGTCACAGTACAGAAGACAGAGAAGAATTGAAAAAGGATTTATGTGCAGTTGCCACAAGACCTTTCAAAATCAGGAAAAAAACATCAGGAACAAAAAATCCACTGGAGGAGATTAAAATGGAGAAAGAAATGTTTCAAGCCAGAATTTTCAGAGAAGCAGTTAAAGAGGTAGTTGACTCACTGAGAATGGATTCGTTTTTGGGTGCAAATGTGAAGAACAGCACCTCTACAAAAACAGAGCTCCAATGTTCTGTAGGGTTAGAGTTGTGTCCTCCAACATCAGAAAAGTTAACAGTGGGAGACTTTCTGAGCCAATCAGGAAAGAGTAATGTTCCAAATAGTAGGAAAGATACAAGGGAAACTTGTGGTTTTACCCAGAAACCTTTCTTGTGGTCTTTATGTTACTGCATGCCTGTTTTGACTTATTCTAAAAAAAAAGAAAGGCAAAACAAAATTCACAAATATAAGAACAGTGAAGCTCAATATGAATATGGTGAAACCACCAGCTTCAAAAACATTCAATATCACAGCAATAAAAAGAAGACAAAATTGGCCATCAAGGCCAAGTTTAAAAAGATAAATCAAGCTAAAGCATTTTTATCTGAATGTCAAAACACTGTTTGCTTATCTATCCATAGCAGAATGCAGGGAATATTCTGTCATGCTCAACTAAAGCAAGGAGAACTAGCAAAGAAAACATGTGTTGATTATGTTGCTGAAAGTAATGCTTTCTATGATAGAGAGAAAAACCTTCAAGAAGGGAAACAAATCCCTTTGGTACAGGTAGCACTTCAGCATGGCCAATACCTGCGGGCTGATGCAGATCAAAGCAAGGAAGCTATCTGCAATGAGCCAGACCCATCACCTGTGTCTTTACATCAAGAATAACCTGTTAACAGTCAGAGTGTAAAGTGAAAAAATATTCTCTGCAAAGCACTTTGGAGGCCAGCCTACAAATGGATCCCATAGTATCTAAAGGAGTACAGGAAGCTACCTAAACAGAAAATGGCATCAACTTCCCTGTGGTTCCTAAAATTTTATCCCCGGAAACAGGGAACTCTTCACCTAGTGAATTTACAAATGTGACAGATGATGACTTAGAATTTGTTGAAAACTCTGAAAGAGAACTAGATTCATATCCTGTAGAAAAAGACTCAGAGACATCAACAAATCTGCAGGTGACATTCCTGCAGTCTTCTGATTCTGTTAAAAAAATCCTTTGTTTCTAGACTGAAAAGGAAGAAAACAGCACCAAGATCAAAGAAGCAGACACCAGTGAGTCAGAGACATAGAGCAGTGAGGGAAATACCATCACAGCCAGTTAACTTCAGGTACAGCAAAAACAAAAGATGCAACAAAGAAGTGAAAGAGTCACAGCAAAAGGGTAACATAGCAGGTATCTGTCTCAATGTCATTCACTCCAAGGTACTTATTTTGCCCAAAAAACACATTAGAAATTCAAAACCATGGACAGATAAACAGAGACTAAGAAGACTTGGTTATATGCAACTAATGCAAGAGAATTCATCAAATGGAAGAAATACACTTTCCAGGTTCTGCTGATGCAAGTAGTTTCTCTAGAATGAAGAAGTATAAAAAGGAAAGAAAAGAGAAACCAGAAAATAGCCCTGGCCATATATTTGATATGTATATAAAAAAAAGCCCATGACCTTGTTAGATCAGACAAACAACTGAACCTACTAGGGAGAACAACCACTCAGCTACAACCACAAACACCTACAGAAACGATTTCATGTTCCACAACATGTCCTATCCCAGATGAATTTCAATTAGAAATTCTAGAGGGCTGCTTCAGCGTGTTCCCTCTCAAGTTTGGGGAAGTCAAGGACAATGCATTATTTGGAAGAAAATGTGATCTATCTAATGAAAGATGACACAAGAAACAGGCTGAAGACAGTGAAAAGGAAGAAAAGGAACCATTAGTCTCATACTCTAATCCAAATTATTGTGGGGAAAATAAATGTGACTTGATCAAAATGAAAGGCATGAATCGGGAGAAAAAAGTTGCAAATGAAACTTTCTCTTTGTGAAATGTTGCACTGGATGTTAACATGAACAGCAAAATAGCAACAGGAGAACACCCACCAAAGGAAAAAAACACCCTATTCTACACAAATGAAGCCAGCGATAGTGTATCATGAAGAGAAGGTTGCTTCATATGCCTTCAAAGAAACATATTCAGGATAAAGAAGAAAAGGAAAATAATGATAATGACACACTATTAAAGTCACTCCTACAGAAAAGCCAGCATTTTATATTTTGTTCATATCAAAACAGGGATCCAACATCTCAAAAATTAGCAAAACAAAGAAGGAGGAATGTTCTGTTCAGTGAGAAACAAGATCTGACACAGCAGAATCAGTCAGCAGATACAACCCGAAGAGAATATGACATGTATACATCAGGTTCAAAGCTTGTTCCCCTAAAATCAGAAGAACCACAAATAGATAACACTAAAACTGACAGAATAAAATATGACAGCCCAGCTGAATAGATTCATGCACAGGAACTGAATAGTTGGGATAGATTGGAAAAAGAAAGTCTCCTACAAGTAAGCATCCCAGAGTCTTTGACTATCTCAACCCCTAATGTACCAAGATCTAAGAGGCAGAGCATAGTGTCTATAAGCAAAGCTTTACAAGGTAAAATGTGTTTAACTTGTGTAACTATGAAAGGAAGAAAAACTTCTGTTTCAAAGGTATTGACTATTCCACAACATAGTCATAGGAAAAACCTACTTCTAAAAACCTTGAAATCACAGATTTCTGAATTATTAATAAATTCTTGTATCTTACCCCATAATCTTAATGTAATCAAATTGAAAGACCCAATAGCAGAAAAAAATAAAAGATTGTTAACCCAGGAACTGGAAGCACCAATATCTTTGGCTTTCTCCACATCTATATCTAAAGAGAGAGAGAGAATTTAAAACTCATGGAGAATGGAGGTAAAATGTATACTATCTATCTTACTGTTAAAGCAAGTAAGTCAGCAATCTGTCAGACACTTATTATCTCAGGTGTTGGAACACCAAAGCAAAGTAAAGCTTTGTCAAGTTCATCCTTAAATGCCACCTTCTTTTCTCATATGCCTGTGTCTCTTGATGTTAACACAAGTAATGGAATGAAAGATAAAGATACAATGTGCACAATGGGATTTAGTAGTGAGCTTTATGGCGAGTCAGTACATGAAGAAAGAACTTGCAGTACACACCACATCAACAAGGACACTACGTCAAATGGCACCAAACACGTAAAAGGTCAAGGTGATGAAGAGGACTCATTGACTTCCCAAGATTTTAGTTTTAGTTCCCAGAACAAAACAAGGCCTAATTCTGTGCAATCTGTTTTACAACTAACTCAGCAACGCGTCCAGAATTAGAGAGAACTCTATATCATGAGCAAGCACAGCTAGTCAATATGAATAACCTTCAAAGCAGGATGGTAGGTGTAATGTCTCCACTTCTAAATACAGAGAAATCTCAGACTGGCTCCATACCATATAACAATACCTGGGATGGAAATTCCAGGAGAAAATGTTACTACTATGTTTCTGAACAAAAAGCATGGACTAAAAAGGACTTTACAGCTCTGGAACCTTTACAAGAGCCCAGCCCTATGTCATCTGAATACAAATGTGATAGCTGCACATTACAGTTTCTAAGCAAAAGAGATGTGAGTCCCAGGGCAAGACAAGCTTCAAAGTTTCTTAAAATTTCAAGACATCACACAGGCGTGCTCAGGAAAAAAAGGCACTATAATAATAAACACCAGTTGAGAAAGGTGGGATGTGTGAAAGAGGGACTGCTTCATGCTCCTGGAGATTCTGTGAATTATCCACTCATGTTCATAGCTGATGAACCATCACTTGATATAGCAGCAAGGGCTGATTTTTATAGCAGAATGCCTCAAAAATCTTTGGCAGAGGGAAAGGCAGAGTTACAAGCAAACTTAGCCACAACGTTCATTACAATTTTTTCATACTCTTTTTGTTTGACTTTAAAAGGCAAGTAAACACAGTAAAATGTCAGAAAATGGAATTACGTTGAATCAGAATTTTTCAACTATGAAGAAAAAGAAGCCACCAATTTCAAAGATAATTAAAACAAATGGATACTTTATCACAAACCATAAGAAATTAAAGAGCAAAAATGAAAGCCATATGTATGGCTCAGTGAAAAAAATGATATACTTCAAAGCACTATTCATTCCATATTAACTACCTCTAAGGGAAAAAATAAACTCAAATCAGCAGTAGATTTGGGAATATCAAAGTTTACCCAAACACAGCCAACACATGGGGAGTCACCAGGTGAAGGCATAGCAGAGTTGACAAAGATAGCTGACAAAGGTGGTTCCAACTTGTTAAAGGGAGCTAAACTATATGCTGGGCAATGTAGGGGAGAGAAGCAAGAGCTGCTAATAGAATCTGTTCCGTTTTATACAAACAACTTACCAGTAAATGCCATTTTATAAAGAAACCTAGATTTGGGGAGTCAGAGGAAATGCCTTTAAGAGAATATTTATCTCAAAGAAATCAAATGTTTGAGAGCAATCCAGAAGTTAATGTCAAAATAGAAAAAAACCATGCAAGTAAGCCTGGGAAATGCATTCTCAAATGTGGAGATATCAGTGAGCCAGCCAATAATACTACCAAACATGGTGAAAAGGAAACTGGTCAGTCATCAGTTTTAAAAGAAAAGTTTCCATTTAATTAACAGTAATTGTCACTTTCATTGCCAGGCATTTAGTTGCTTCCACAGAAGTGAAAAATCAGAATGGTTGCATGAGAGTACCTAACCTGTCAGCTCAGAAAGGTAGCCCTTCACAGCTACTGGAGTCAACAGAGTCACAGTCACCTCATGATGGAGGCCAGGCTACTGTAAACATAACTGAGACACAGGACTTTTAAAGAGAGAAATGATAATGATGAAGTACAAATCCACCTACACGTGTACAGAGTCATCACATAATAGGAAGTGGACATTTCCAAAAACTTGAGGGCAAAACAAGTGTCCATTTTCAGTCAGAACAAAGTAAAAATTGTGGATTTTAAAAACATTCTGTATACTGTACCATCTTCAGGCTGAAAATACACAGAAACACAGAGAAATCCTGTTTCGAAAAGCCAAAAGGTGTGCGTGGAGGAGGGGCTGCAGCAGGAGGCTGGGCTGGGCCCTGGCTGCAGCCTGTGGAGTGCTCATCTTAGAGCCTGATGCTGAAAGGTGGCAGCAGAGGCCAGCACATCCTCTTCAGGGAGTGGTGAGCAGTGCTTGAGGGCGAGCAGGCTGAAAAGTTTCCATTTAATTAACAGCAATTGTCACTTCCATTGCCAGGCATTTGGTTGCTTCCACAGGAGTGAAAAATCAGAATGGTAGCATAAGAGTACCTAATCTGTCAGCTCAGAAAGGTATACCTTCACAGCTATTGGAGTCAACAGAGTCACAGTCACCTCATGATGGTGGCCAGGCTACTGTAAACATAACTGAGACACAGGACTTCAGAACCCGAGAGATAAAAGATAATGATGAGGTAAATAAAGATATAAGTCATCATATAATATATGGGATATGTATGGGAAATCTGCAGAAGGAAATTGCCTTTTGCAAAAGGACAAAGAAAAAGTGAAAAGGAGTGTCCAGCCATTCGGAACAAATCAAAGGAAACATGATCCTTTGAATCCGGAAGTATTTTCAGCTAACAGAGTGCACCACAAGGATATCATGCTTCAGAAAACAGCTGTTTAATAGATCAAGAAGGAAATACAAAAGTTGGAGAAGACTTTAGTCAAGAGGTTGTTCTTTCTTTTAATGTAAATACTCTTCAAACTGAAAGGCAGAACAATGAATTTAAAACAGGTTGGAAAACCAAGTCCAAGTCTTTTGCCCTGGCAAAGAAACAGGAAAAGCCTGCTATCTCAAGACCATTATGGAGTTCTTATGCCAGTGACCCTACCTATCCTGAAACTGTAAGACAGAAAGATAAGGCAAAAATACCAAATGTGAAAAGTGATATGTGTACCAAACAAATAAAGCTGAAGGCAAAGAAAATACCAGTTTCTCTACTTCTTGGACATGGGGACAGAAGCAATGAGAGAAAACTGAGACACAGTCTGCAGCACCAGAACAGATTGGAGCTGAGAAGAAATGTACAAAACCTAGTGATAGAAGCTAATTTTGACTTAGGGTGATTTACATTCCCAGTTCAAAAGCTTACCAGAGTAAAACTGGAGAGAGGCAAGATGAAAGAGAAAGAAAACACTCTTCCCCAGATAGTTCTGGAGAAACCATCCATCCAAAAGCAAGCTGCATGGTCAGGATGCAATGATGTACCTAGAGAGCTAGAAGAAAATATTAAAGGAGCACATGACCACTGTACTCTCAAGGACTTTCACCAGCAATGTATGCAACAATTTTGGGTTAAGTCAAAACACACTTGTAAACGAGAAGATTTACAAAGAAAGATGTACTCTGAGTTAACATCCCAGAAAGATGAAACTGATAACCTTGGGCTAGATACCTCAAGAACTAAAGGAAGAGCAAATGTCTACCATGACCTGCAAGACAGTCTACAAGAGGAACTTCCCCTGAAGCAAGGGATGTGGACATCAGGAATGGTTCTCCAGCCTATGAAAAAAATTTCTCATTTCAGAATGACGAATGAACTCATAACAAAACAAGACATCAAATCATTAGGTCAACAGACGATAAAGGGACTGCAAGTAATGGATAAGCCATTAGATTAAAAGGAATCACTGCTTATTCCCGGGCTTATGGTACAGCAACAAAGTCTTTTCACAGATTCTTTCCTGGGGTCTATTTCCTCTCCTGCAACACATCAGTCCCATACTGAAGATCCAAAAGAAGACATGAAAACATGTGAGAAAATCTTGAAGAATTCAACTCAACAGCTGAAGAAACTCTCAAATAAAGAATATATTTCAGAAATGGGTTACATGCCAAGAAGTATTGAAAAACTACTCTTGCTTATTAAAGAACAGGAAAAGAGGAGGAAAAAAGTGGAGAGGTTAAAAAATTGAAATGACAGAAGACATAAAAATGAGAGCACAATTTAGCAACACAATAAAGAAGAATGGTATGTTCAGGCAAAGATATGGGACAGAGCCAAAAAGTATGGCCACATTGTGGAGACAGCAGAAGTGTGTACAAAGGATGAGTCTAGACTATGTTTATACACATAAGCTTATAAACAAAAAAACATCTTTCATACAAAGTGTCTTGTATCACAAAAGAATGAAAATGAAGGTGAGGAAGACAACTTCTGGAAGGTTGCTTAACATTACTACGTATATAACCCATAGCTACAGAAAGGAGCTAAGACATAGCATTAAGACACAGAAGGAGCTTCTCCAAGGGAAAACTGTGGAAAATTTACTTTGGAAGGGTTTTTGTGCTTCTGGCTATATTGCATCTAAAGTAAAAAAGGTTATGGAAGCAAATGTGAAGAAGGACACACCACAAAACCATATATTCCTCCACAGATAAGTATGAAGAAAATTAATGAAACTAAAATGTTATCTGTGCTGCCTCTTGATAATTCAATATCAAGCACTATCAGAAAATCAACACAACATACTATAAAGCAAAAAAAAATCAAATTATCTCACAAAATAAAGATCAGTTAATGACTGGCCAGCGGGTGGAGGATCTGAGATATATCAATGTCCATGGCCATTTGGAAAAAGAAGCATACCGTCCCATGTTTCCAGACACTGGAGAAACTGATTACAGTAGGATTGAGGCCCAAAGGCACAGAGCAGGTACAGAATTTGAATTCTCCACTGCACAAAGAATAAAGCAAGGAGTTGTTAAAGACTCCATCAAACATGCATTTTCAGTTCCACTCAGAAGAGGAGGACCCATGAAGATGAATATTTCAAGTTCCAAAGGAAGTATATACTTCATGGAGCTGGATACTTTCCAGAAAAAGACATTCAAGATACAAGAACTTCTTAAACAAGAAAGTACTTCCTTCAGGGTAAGCTTGGGACCTGTTGCTTGCCCAGTTAGGGAGTCCTTTGACTTGGAAAGGAAGTGGAAACATATCATAGCATAAAAAATATTTCCCATCTATCTGGAAGAGAAGGATTAAGGAAAACTGACACAGAATTAGGTTCCAAAGCACAGGCATTTCTTTGCACAGATCTACATGACTACCACAAGACAGATACAGCTCAGAAAGACTATACAAAGTCAGGTCACAGCGCTAGAATTGGTCTGAATTCTGTACTTTGCCACAAGAGGGCTCCTCTCCACTTCACACCAGGCTTGAGGACAGCGAGAAAAGACAGTGGTTACAATGATGTAGGTGCCAAAATGGATCTCAAGGGAGAAGAGGCAAAGCCATCTGACAGTAAATTAAAATTAAATAAAAAGAAAGTGGACATTTCTAAAAACTTGAGGGCAAAACAAGTGGCCATTTTCACTCAGAATAAAGAAAAAATTATTTTGTGTATTACAACAACTTCAGGCTGAAAATACACAGAAACAAATCTCTGCCAATGCACCTCTAAATTCAAAAGTTATTAACACAGAGATAGAAAAAGCATTCTAAGAAATCAATTTCCACATTCAGAAGGCGTTAACCTGCATGCTAATGGAGGAACAGATTGCCAAGAGAGTGCATGGGAGGCTTTCCCAGTGTCTAACACTCACCCTTTGGTGGATACACATAGGATTACATCACTGCAGGTAAAGAAAGCTTTAAAAGCAGTAGATAATCACACTTTAAATACAGAAAATTGAGAATGGAAAAAAAGGATAAAAGAACAAAACCAACACCACCTGTCATTTTCCCCCAAGAATTTGGAGGACCATTTATTAGGCTTCCAAAACTATTCTTATGTCCAGTCACAATTAGAGCCTGAGACAAAGGAAGCATTGTCAGAGATAAAGGGAATAGACTTGTCATCTAAAGAGTATTGGGTATGAATGTAGACAAGGCTGGATTTTTCCCTCAGTTAGTCCAGAGCAACCAAAAGAACAAGATACTGTGTTGCCTTCAGAGTCAGTCAATAAAACTATAAAATGCCCCCTAACATAAATTATCTCCAATGTAAAAATGAAACATAAAAAACTATTAATGAACAATAGTACTGTGAGTCAGAGAGAAGGGAAGCTACAAACAGAAGCAGAGGTATAGACCTAGAAGATGACATAAGAGAAGTGCAGAAGAGCTATATTGTCAATCTGAAAAATAAATCCAGAGAGTATATCAGCAGCACTACAAGCCATGTTCTTCCTCCAGCAACAGAGAAATCTCAGACCAAGACTCAGTCAGTCACTCCCACAGCGAACAACTACCTAGCCCAGGAAAAGCTTAAAAAGAAACTAGAGCTATCTACTTCAAAGCATAACTTTCAAGGACAAAAATTGCTTCAAACAAACATTCTTGATTCATTGTAAGCCTATATTCCTATTTATCCTAAAAGCCAGGAAAATGGATTCATAGTAACAAACCTGAAACCCAAACAATCAACTATGAGAATCCCAGAGCACCCCATTACAAACATACTTAGTATCATAGGCTGTGGTAGTTTAAGCAGTGAGAACAAATCAGAACATGGCTTCAACAAACCAAAAACCATGGCTCCAAGTAGTAAAGATGTCTCCCCAGAAGTCATTATCAGAAGTATTTGTGTTCCCACGATAAGCCCACCTCACAATGAAGGAACAGTTAAATCAAAACCAAACCCAAGTAGGGAAAAGGGAATCTGTCATTTTAAATTCCAAGAGAAGTTACCAGATGCCAGAAAAACTAAGGACATCATAACAAGTGTAAAAGAACTGAATTTTCCAATCCCATTGCTGCAGGAATCTCAGCCCTTTGTGGTGAATGATCCAGAAATGCAGAAACTTCCTGATGTAAACCTTGAATGTGAAATAGAAAAGAACTTATGTATACAAACAAGAGAAGGGGGTGACTCAGGGAATGATGACTTAAAGATCATACATGAACTTGACATGAATATCACTGAGAAAGAATATGAAAAAACAATCTAATGCCCCCAGAGTACCTGTGTAAATTTGAAGATCTAAAGGACACTACAGAAACTCATTTGAGAAGAGCTGTGAGTATAAGTGTTTCATCTCCAAGTCTACAGCCACTGTCTGTACACAGCCTCACTATTTGATAATATGGCAAGAGTGTCCCTTGCTTCCCAAGACAGAGGAAGCTACTTCTTTAACTGTGCCGACAACACTTCAAGATAAAGACAATGAAAACACATCACTTGCAGAAAA
>OU015747.1:58491061-58512834 GCA_907169655.1 Acomys percivali
TCAACGTATGTAAATGTGTTTGATGAAATCAGCATTTCTCTTGCTTCCTTGTGAGTAGGGAAGCTCAGTTATAGTCACAGTAGATCCCAAAAGTGTTTCCTCAGTGTGTCGCATTTCCTTGTAAACAGTGTATTTGCTGGCAGAAACATGCGTTAATGTTTGCGATTTACCCTTCAGCAAAAAAAAAAGTGTAGAAGCACAGCGCAGACAGAAGAGTCGGACTCTCGACGTTCTCTATCCCAGGGAACAAGTTGCAGACTTCTGAGATGCATTTGGGCCTCTTTTTCACAAATGAGTTTTTAGCCTAAAGAGACTTGCTTTAGAACACACTATTTTAGCCTATATGCGCTGTAGTACAGATTCTGAGTATGTAAATATGTTTGTTGCAATTAGAATTTCTCTTGCTGTGCTGTGAGTAGTGAAGCTCAGTTTTAGTCACAGTAACTTCAACCAGTGTTTCATCATTGTGTTCACATTTCCTTAGAAACAGTCGATTTGCTGGCAGAAACAGGCGTTACTGTTTGCATTTTACCATTCAGCAAACACAAGTGTAGAAGCACAGTGGTTACAGTAACGGCAGTCTCTGAACTTTTTCTAAGTCAGGGAACAAGTTGCACACTTCTGAGATGCATTTGGGCAACTTTATAAGAAATGAGTTTTTTGCCTAAAGATACTTGCTTTAGAACACGCCTGTTTTGCCCTTATGCGCAGTACTACAGATTCATAGTATGTAAGTGTGTTTGATAAAATCAGCATTTCTTTTGCTTCCCTGTGAGTAGGGGAGCTCAGTTTTAGTCACAGTAGATCCCAACAGTGTTTCCTCAGTGTGTTCGCATTTCTTTAGAAACAGTGGAATCGCTGGCAGAAACATGCGTTACTGTCTCTGTTTCACACTTCAGCAAACACATGTGTAGAAGGACAGTTCTAGCTGAAAAGACAGTTTCTTGATGTTGTCTAACTCAGGGAAGAAGTTGCACATTTCTGAGATGCATTTGGGCCACTTTGTCAGAAATGAGTTTTTTTGCCTAAAGTGACATGCGTTACAATGCACCTGTTTAGGGTATCTGCGCTGTAGTACAGATTCTGATTATGTAACTATGTTTGATGAAATTAGAGTTTCTCTTGCTTCGCTGTGAGTAGTGAAGTTCAGTTGTAGTCACAGTAGTTTGCAACAGTGTTTCTTCATAGTGTTCACATTTCCTTAGAAACAGTCTATTTTCCAGCAGAAGCATGCGTTACTGTTTCTATTTCATCCTTCAGCTAACACATGTTTAGAAGGACAGTGCTAGCTGAAAAGACAGTTTCTTGATGTTGTTTAACTCAGGGAACAAGTTGCACACTTCTGAGATGCATTTGGGTCACTTTGTGAGTAATGAGTTTTTGCCCAGGAACTGGCAATTGAATGCACTATTTTAGCCTATCTGTGCTGTAGTACAGATTTTGAGTATGTAACTATGTTTGATGAAATCAGCACTTCTCTAGCTTTGATGTGAGTAGGGAATCTCTGTTTTTGTGTCAGTAGATCCCATCAGTGTTTCCTCAATGTGTTCTCATTTCCTTAGAAACAGGCGATTTGCTGGCAGAAACATGTGTTACTGTTTATGTATTACCCCTCAGCAAACACAAGTGAAGAAGCACAGTGCAGGCAGAAAAGGCAGACTCTCGATGTTCTCTAACTCAGGTAACAAGTTGCAAACTTCTGAGATGCATTTGGGCGACTTTGTAAGAAATGAGTTTTTTGCCTAAAGAGACTTGCTTTAGAACGCCCTATTTTAGCCTATCTGTGCTGTAGTACAGATTCTGAGTATGTAACTATGTTTCATGAAATCAGCATTTCCCTTGCTTCGCTGTGAATATGGAAGCTCAGTTTTAGTCATAGTAACTTTTACCAGTGTTTCCTCATTGTGTTAACATTTCCTTAGAAACAGTCGATTTGCTGGCAGAAACATGCATTACTGTTTGCATTTACCCTCAGCAAACACAAGTGTAGAAGCACAGTGCAAGCAGAAAAGGCAGACTCTCGACTTTCTCTAACTCAGGAAAGAAGTTGTAAGCTTCTGAGATGCATTTGAGCCACTTTGTCAGTAATGAGTTTTTTGCCTAAAGAGTCTTGCGTTAGAACGCACTATTTTAGCCTATCTGCACAGCAGTACAGAATCTGAGTATGTAACTCTTTTGGATGACATCAGCATTTCTCCTGCTTCTCTGTGAATACCGAAGCTCAGTTTTAGTCAAAGTAGATCCCAACAGTGTTTCTTCATGGTGTTCACATTTCCTTAGAAACAGTCGATTTGCTGTGAGAAACATGCGTTAATGTTTACGTTTTACCCTTCAGCAAACACAAGTGTAGAAGCACAGTGGTAGCAGAAACTGCAGTCTCTGGACGTTTTCTACGTCAGGGAAAAAGTTGCACACTTCTGAGATGCATTTGGGCAACTTTATAAGAAATACTTTTTTTTTTGCCTAAAGAGACTTGCTTTAGAACTTGCTAGTTTTGCCCTTATGCACATTAGTACAGATTTGGAGTATGAAAATGTGTTTGATGAAATCAGCATTTCTCTTGCTTCCCTGTGAGTAGGGAAGCTTAGAGTTAGTCACAGTAGATCCAAACAGTGTTTCCTCAGTGTTTCCACATTTCCTTAGAAACAGTGAATTTGCTGGCAGAAACATGCATTACTGTTTGCGTTTTACCCTTCAGCAAACACAAGTGTAAAAGCACAGTGCATGCAAAAAAGGCAGACTCTCGACGTTCTCAAACTCATGGAACAAGTTGCAAACTTCTGAGATGCAATTGGGCCACTTTGTCAGAAATGAGTTTTTTGCCTAAAGAGACTTGCTTTAGAACGCACTAGTTTTTCCCTTATGCGCAGTACCACAGTTTCGGAGTACGTAAGTGTGTTTTATGAAATCAGCATTTCTCTTGCTTCCCTGTGAGTATGGAAGCTCAGTTTTAGTCAAAGTAGATCCCAACAGTGTTTCCTCAATGTGTTCACATTTTCTTGGAAACAGTCTATTGCTGGCAGACACATGCATTACTGTTTCCGTTTTACCCTTCAGCAAACACATGTGTACACGTACAGTGCTAGCTCAAAGGACAGTTTCTCGATGTTGTCTAACTCAGGGAACAAGTTGCACACTTCTGAGATGCATTTGGGCAACTTTGTCAGAAATGAGTTTTTTGCCTAAAGTGACATGCATTAAAATGTACTAGTTTAGCCTATCTGCTCAACACTACAGATTCCGAATATATAAATCTGTTGGATGACATCAGCATTTCTCCTCCTTCCCTGTGAATAGGGAAGCTCAGTTTTAGTCACAGTAGTTCCCACCAGTGTTTCCTCACTGTGTTCACATTTCCTTAGAAACAATCGGTTTGCTGGCAGAAACATGAACTATTGTGCTGTTTCACAGTACTACAAACACATGTGTAGATGTACAGCCCTAGCGGAAAGACAGAGTCTACTCGTTTTCTAATTCAAGGAATAAGTTGCACACTACTGAGATGCATTTGGGCCACTTTGTAAGAAATGAATTTTTTACCTGAAGAGACTTGCATTAGAACGTACTATTTTAGCATATCTGGGCTGTAGTACTGATTCTGAGTGTAGCAATGTTTGATGAAATCAGCATTTCTCTTTCTTCACTGTGAGTAGGGAAGCTCAGTTTTAACCACAGTAGCTTCCACCAGTGTTTCCTCATTGTGTTCACATTTCCTTAGAAACAGTCGATTTGCTGGCAGAAAGAGGCGTTACTGTTTGCATTTTACCCTTCAGCAAACACAAGTATAGAAGCACAGTGGTTACAGTAACGGCAGTCTCTGAACTTTTTCTAAGTCAGGGAACAAGTTGCACACTTCTGAGATGCATTTGGGCAACTTTATAAGAAATGAGTTTTTTTGCCTAAAGATACTTGCTTTAGAACACGCCTGTTTTGCCCTTATGCGCAGTACTACAGATTCATAGTATGTAAGTTTGATAAAATCAGCATTTCTCTTGCTTCCCTGTGAGTAGGGAAGCTCAGTTTTAGTCACAGTAGATCCCAACAGTGTTTCCTCAGTGTGTTCGCATTTCTTTAGAAACAGTGGAATCGCTGGCAGAAACATGCGTTACTGTCTCTGTTTCACACTTCAGCAAACACATGTGTAGAAGGACAGTTCTAGCTGAAAAGACAGTTTCTTGATGTTGTCTAACTCAGGGAACAAGTTGCACACTTCTGAGATGCATTTGGGCAACTTTGTTAGAAATGAGTTTTTTGCCTAAAGAGACTTGCTTTAGAATGCAATAATTTAGGCTTTATGCGCAGCAGTACAGGTTCCGAATATGTAACTGTGTTGGATGACATCAGCATTTCTACGGCTTCCCTGTATAGGGAAGCTCAGTTTTACTCACAGTAGTTCCCAGCTGTGTTTCCTCACTTTGTTCACATTTCCTTAGAAACAGCCGGTTTGCTGGCAGAAACATGCATTATTGTGCAATTTCATAGCACTGCAAACACATGTGTAGATGTACAGCCCTAACAGAAAAGACAGTTTCTACTCGTTTTCTCATTCAGATAACAAGTTGGAAACTTCTGAGATGCATTTGGACCACTTTGTCAGCTTTGAGTTTTTGCTTAAAGTGACATGCATTAGATTGCACTAGTTTAGCCTATCTGCTCAGCAGTACAGATTCTGAATATTTAACTGTGTTGGATGACATCAGCATTGTCTGGCTTTCCTGTTAATAGGGAAGCTCAGTTTTACTTACAGTAGGTCCCATCGGTTTTTCCTCACTGTGTTCACATTTCTGTAGAAACAGTCGATTTGTTCGCAGAAACATGCACTATTGTGCTGAGTCATAGTACTGCAAACACATGTGTAGATGTATAGCCCTAGCTGAAAAGACAGTTCCTACTCGTTTTCTAATTCAGGGAACAAGTTGCACACTACTGAGATGCATTTGGGCCACTTTGTCAGAAATGAGTTTTTGCCTAAAGACACCTGCATTAGAACACACTATTTTAGCCTATCTGCGCTGTAGTACAGATTCTGAATATGTAACTATGGTTGATGAAATCAGCATTTCTCTTGCTTCACTGTGAGTATGGGAGCTCAGTTTTAGTCACAGTAGCTCTCACAAGTGTTTCCTCCGTGTGTTCACATTTGCTTAGAAACAGTTTGTTTGCTAGCAAAAGCAGGCGTTACTGTGCCGTTTCACCCTTCAGCAAATACATGTTTAGAAGGACAGTGCTAGCACTAATGACAGTTTTGCGTCGTTTTTTAAATCAGGGAAGAAGCTGCCGACATCTGAAGTGCATTTGGGGAATTCGCCTGAAATGGGTTTTTTGGCTAAAGAGACTTGCATTAGAACGCATTAGTTTTGCCTATCTAGGCAGTAGTACAGATTCTGAATATGAAAGTATGTGTTTGATGAAATCAGCATTTATCTTGCTTCCCTGGGAGTAGGAAACCTCAGATTAAGTCACTGTAGATGCCACAACTGTTTCCTCAGTGTGTTCACATTTGTTTAGAAACAGTTTGTATGTTAGGAGAAGCTGGCGTTACTCTGCCATTTCACCCTTCAGCAAATACATGTGTAGAAGGACAGTGCTAGCAGAAATGACAGTTTCTCGAAGTTTTCTAATTCAGGGAACAAGCTGGACACTTCTGAGATGCGTTTTGGGAACTTCGCCTGAAACGGGTTGTTTGCCTATAGAGACTTGCTTTAGAATGCATTACTTTTGCCTATCTGAGCAGTAGTTCAGATTTTGAGTATGTAAGTGTGTTAGATGAAATCAGCATTTCTATTGCTTTCCTGTGAGTAGGGAAGCTCATGTTTAGTGACAGTAGCTCCCACAAGTGTTTCCTCAGTGTGTTCACATTTGCTTAGAAACAGTTTGTTTGCTAGGAGAAGCAGGACTTACTTTGCTGTTTTTCTATTCTGCTAATACAAGTGTAGAAGGTCAGTACTAGCAGAAACGATAGTTTCTTGTACTTTTCTAACTCAGGGAATAAGCTGCACACTTCTGAGATGCGTTTGGGGAACTTCGCTTGAAACTGGTTTTTTGCTTAAAGAGACTTGCATTAGAATGCATTAGTTTTGCCTATCTGCTCAGTAGTACAGATTCTGAGTATGTAAGTGTGTTTGATGAAAATAGCATTTGTCTTGGTTCCCTGTGAGTAGGGAAGCTCAAGTGTGGTCACCGTAGCTCCCACAAGTGTTTCCTCAGTGTGTTCACATTTGATTAGAAACAGTTTGTTTGCTAGGAGAAGAAGGCATTACTCTGCCATTTCACCCTTCAGCAAATACATGTGTAGAAGGACAGTGCTAGCAGAAATGACAGTTTCTCGAAGTTTTCAAACTCAGGAAACAAGCTGCACTTGTCTGAGATGCGTTTGGGGAAGTTCGCCTGACATGGGTTTTTTTGCCTAAAGAGACTTTCATTAGAACACATTAGTTTTGTCTATCTGCGCAGTAGTACAGATTCTGAATACGTATGTGTGTTTGATGTAATCAGCATTTCTCATGCTTCCCTGAGAGTAGGGAAGCTCACAATTAGTCACAATAGTTCCCTCAAGTGTTTCCTCAGTGTGTTCACATTTGCTTAGAAACAGTGTGTTTGCTAGGAGAAGCAGGCATTACTGTGCCATTTCAGACTTCAGCAAATACATGTGTAGGACATTGCAAGCAAAACTATAGTTTCTCGAAGTTTTATAACTCAGGGAATAAGCTGCACACGTCTGAGATGCGTTTTGGGAACTTTGCCTGAAACGTGTTTTTTGCCTAACGAGACTTTCATTAGAACGCATTAGTTTTGTCTATCTGCGCAGTATTACAGATTCCGAGTATGTAATTGTGTTTGATGAAATCAGCATTTCCCTTGCTTCCCTGAGAGTAGGGAAGCTCAGGCTTGGTAACAGTAACTCCCACAAGTGTTTCCTCAGTGTGTTCACATTTACTTAGAAACAGTTTGTTTGGTAGAAGAAGCAGGCGTTACTGTGTCGTTTCCACCTTTCAGCAAATACATGTGTAGAAGGACAGTGCCAGCAGAATCGACAGTTTCTCAAAGTTTTCTAACTCAGGGAACAAGCTGCACACTTCTAAGATGCGTTTTGGGAACTTGGCCTGAAACAGGTTTTTTGCCTAAAGAGACTTTCATTAGAACGCATTAGTTTTGCCTATTTGGGCAGTAGTTCAGATTCTGAGTACATAAGTGTGTTAGATAAAATTATCATTTCTCTTGCTTCCCTGTGAGTAGGGAAGCTCAGGTTTAGTCACGGTAGCTCACACTAGTGTTTCTTCAGTGTGTTCACATTTACTTAGAAACATTTTGTTTGCTAGGAGAAGCAGGTGTTACTGTGCCGTTTCACCGTTCAGCAAATGCATGTGTAGAAGGACAGTTCTAGCAGAAACAACAGTTTCTCGACGTTTTCTAACTCAGCGAACAAGCTTCGCACTTCTGAGGTGCGCTTGGGAAACTTAGACTGAAATTGGTTTTTTGCCTAAAGAGACTTGGATTAAAATGCATTAGTTTTGCCTATCTGGGCAGTAGTTCAGATTCTGAGTATGTAAGTGTGTTAGATGAAATAAGCATTTCTCTTGCTTCCCTGTGAGTGAGAAAGATCAGGTTTATTCACGGTAGCTCCCACAAGTGTTTCTTCAGTGTGTTTACATTTGCTCAGAAACAGTGTGTTTGCTAGGAGAAACAGGAGTTATTGTGATGTTTCATCCTTCAGCAAATACATGTGTAGAAGGACAGTGCTAGCAGAAATGACAGTTTCTCGAAGTTTTCTAAGTTAGGGAACAAGCTGCAAACTTCTGAGATGCGTTTGGGGAAATTCGCCTGAAACGGGTTTTTTGCCTAAAGAGACTTGCATTTGATGGCATTAGTTTTCCTATCTCACAGTAGTTTAGGTTCGGAGTACGTAAGTGTGTTTGATGATATCAGCATTTCTCTTTCTTTCGTGAGAGAATGGAAACACAGGTTTAGTCACAGTAGATCACACAAGTGTTTCCTCCGTGTGTTCACATTTGCTTAGAAACAATTTGTTTGCTAGGAAACCTAGGCGTTACTCTGCCGTTTCACTCTTCTGCAAATACATGTGTAGAAGGACAGTGCTAGCACAAACGACAGTTTCGCTACGTTTTCTAACTCAGGGAACAAGCTGCTCACTTCTCAGAAGCGTTTGGGGATCTTGACCTGAAACGGGTTTTTTGCCTAAAGAGACTTGTATTAGAACGCATTAGTTATGCCTATCTGCGCAGTAGGACAGATTCTGAATTTGTAAGTGTGTTTGATGAAATCAGCATTTCTCTTGCTTCCCTGTGAGTCGGGAAGCTCAGGTTTATTCACGGGAGATCCCACTAGTGTTTTCCCAGAGTGTTCACGTTTGTTTGGAAATAGTTTGTTTGTTAGAAGAAGCAGGCATTACTGTGCCATATCACCCTTCAGCAAATACATGTGTCAAAGGATAGCGCTAGCAGAAACGACAATTGCTCTAAGTTTTCTAACTCAGGGAACAAGCTGCACACTTCTGAGATGCGTTTGGGGAACTTCGCCTGAAACAGATTTTTTGCCTAAAGAGATTTGCCTTAGAACCCAATAGTTTTGCCTATCTGCACAGTAGTACAGATTCTCAGTATGTAAGTGTGTTTGATGAAATCAGCATTTCTCATGCTTCCCTGAGAGTAGGGAAGCTCAGGTTTATTGAAAGTACCTCCCACAAGTGTTTCCTCAGTGTGTACACATTTGGTTAGAAACAGTTTGTTTGCTAGGAAAAACAGGCGTTACTGTGCCGTTTCACCCTTCAACAAATACATGTGTAGAAGGACAGTGCTAGCACAAACGACAGTTTTGCATCGTTTTTTAACTCAGGGAAGATGCTGCCGACTTCTGAGGTGCATTTGGGGAACTTCGCTTGAAACGGGGTTTTTGCCTAAAGAGACTTGCATTAGAAGGCATTAGTTTTGCCTATCTAGGCAGTAATACAGATTCTGAGTATGTAAGTGTGTTTGATGAAATCAGCATTTCTCTTGCTTCCCTGGGAGTAGGAAACCTCTGGTGAAGTCACTGTAGATGCCACAACTGTTTCCTCAGTGTGTTCACATTTGTTTAGAAACAGTTTGTATGTTAGGAGAAGCTGGCGTTACTCTGCCATTTCACCCTTCAGCAAATACATGTGTAGAAGGACAGTGCTAGCAGAAATGACAGTTTCTCGAAGTTTTCTAATTCAGGGAATCAGCTGCACACTTCTGAGATGCGTTTTGGGAACTTCTCCTGAAACGGGTTGTTTGCCTATAGAGACTTGCTTTAGAATGCATTACTTTTGCCTATCTGGGCAGTAGTTCAGATTTTGAGTAGGTAAGTGTGTTAGATGAAATCAGCATTTCTATTGCTTTCCTGTGAGTAGGGAAGCTCATGTTTAGTGACAGCAGCTCCCACAAGTGATTCCTCAGTGTGTTCACATTTGCTTAGAAACAGTTTGTTTGCTAGGAAAAGCAGGCCTTACTCTGCTGGTTTTCTCTTCAGCTAATACAAGTGTAGAAGGTCAGTACTAGCAGAAACGACAGTTTCTTGGAGTTTTCTAACTCAGGGAATAAGCTGCACACTTCTGAGATGCGTTTGGGGAACTTCGCTTGAAATTGGATTTTTGCTTAAAGAGACTTGCATTAGAACGCATTAGTTTTGCCTATCTGCTCAGTAGTACAGATTCTGAGTATGTAAGTGTGTTTGATGAAATCAGCATTTGTCTTGGTTCCCTGTGAGTAGGGAAGTTCAAGTTTATTCACAGTAGCTCCCACAAGTGTTTGCTCAGTGTGTTCACATTTGCTTAGAAACAGTTTGTTTGCTAGGAGAAGCAGGCGTTACTGTGTCGTTTCACCCTTCAGCAAATACATGTGTAGAAGGACAGTGCTAGCAGAAATGACAGTTTCTCGAAGTTTTCTAACTCAGGGAATAAGCTGCACACTTGTGAGATTTGTTTGTTGAACTTCGCCTGAAACTGGATTTTTGCCTAAAGAGACTTGCATAGGAAAACATTAGCTTTGCCTCTCTGGGCAGTAGTCAGATTCTGAGTGTGTAAGTGTGTTTGATGCAATCAGCAGTTGTCTTGGTTCCCTGTGAGTAGGGAAGCTCAAGTTTAGTCACCGTAGCTCCCACAAGTGTTTCCTCAGTGTGTTCACATTTGCTTAGAAACAGTTTATTTGCTAGGAGAAGAAGGCGTTACTCTGCCGTTTCACCCTTCAACAAATACATGTGTAGAAGGACAGTGCTAGCAGAAATGACAGTTTCTCGAAGTTTTCTAACTCAGGGAATAGGCTGCACACGTCTGAGATGCGTTTTGGGAACTTTGCCTGAAACGTGTTTTTGGCCTAACGAGACTTTCATTAGAACGCATTAGTTTTGTCTATGTGCGCATATTACAGATTCCAAGTTTGTAATTGTGTTTGATGAAACCAGTATTTCTCTTGTTTCCCTGAGAGTAGGGAAGCTCAGGTTTGGTAACAGTAGCTCCCAGAAGTGTTTCCTCAGTGTGTTCACATTTGCTTAGAAACAGTTTGTTTGCTGGGAGAAGCAGGCATTACTGTGCCTTTTCATCCTTCAGCAAATACATGTGTCGAAGGACAGTGCTAGCAGAAACGACAGTTTCTCGAAGTTTTCTAACTCAGGGAACAAGCTGCACACTTCTGAGATGTTTTTGGGGAACTTCGCCTGAAACGGGTTTTTTGCCTAAAGAGAGTTGCATTACAATGCATTAGTTTTGCCTATCTCTGCAGTAGTTCAGATTCTGAGTACGTAGTGTGTTTGATGACATCAGCATTTCTGTTGCTTCCGTGTGAGTAGGGAAACACAGGTTTAGTCACAGTAGACCACACAAGTGTGTTCACATTTGCT
This sequence comes from Acomys percivali, assembly GCA_907169655.1. NCBI lineage: Eukaryota > Metazoa > Chordata > Mammalia > Rodentia > Muridae > Acomys > Acomys percivali. The sequence goes on from OU015747.1 coordinate 58,501,934, forward strand.
TAGAAACAGTTTGTTTGCTAGGAGAAGCAGGCGTTACTGTGATGTTTCACCCTTCAGCAAATACATGTGTAGAAGGACAGTGCTAGGAGAATCGACAGTTTCTCGAAGTTTTCTAACTCAGGGAATAGGCTGCACACGTCTGAGATGCGTTTTGGGAACTTTGCCTGAAACGTGTTTTTTGCCTAACGAGACTTTCATTAGAACGCATTAGTTTTGTCTATGTGCGCATATTACAGATTCCAAGTATGTAATTGTGTTTGATGAAACCAGCATTTCTCTTGCTTCCCTGAGAGTAGGGAAGCTCAGGTTTGGTAACAGTAGCTCCCAGAAGTGTTTCCTCAGTGTGTTCACATTTGCTTAGAAACAGTTTGTTTGCTGGGAGAAGCAGGCATTACTGTGCCTTTTCATCCTTCAGCAAATACATGTGTAGAAGGACAGTGCTAACAGAAACGACAGTTTCTCGAAGTTTTTTAACTCAGGGAACAAGCTGCACACTTCTGAGATGTTTTTGGGGACTTTGCCTGAAACGGGTTTTTTGCCCAAAGAGAGTTGCATTAGAACCCATTAGTTTTGCCTATCTGGGCAGTTGTTCAGATTCTGAGTACGTAAGTGTGTTAGATGAAATCAGCATTTCTCTTGCTTCCCTGGGAGTAGGGATGCTCAGGTGTTTTCACGGTAGCTCCCAGTAGTGTTTTTTCAGTGTGTTCACATTTACTTAGAAACATTTTGTTTGCTAGGAGAAGCAGGCATTACTGTGCCCTTTCACCGTTCAGCAAATACATGTGAAGAAGGACAGTTCTAGCAGAAACGACAGTTTCTCTATGTTTTCTAACTCAGCGAACAAGCTTCGCACTCCTGGGGTGCGCTTGGGAAACTTAGACTGAAATCGGTTTTTTGCCTAAAGAGCCTTGGATTAGAATGCATTAGTTTTACCTATCTGGGCAGTAGTTCAGATTCTGAGTATGTAAGTGTGTTAGATGAAATAAGCATTTCTCTTGCTTCCCTGTGAGTCGGGAAGCTCAAGTTTATTCACGGCAGCTCCCACAAGTGTTTCTTTAGTGTGTTTACATTTGCTTAGAAACATTGTGTTTGCTAGGAGAAACAGGAGTTACTGTGACGTTTCACCCTTCAGGAAATACATGTGTAGAAGGACAGTGCTAGCAGAAACGACAGTTTCTCGAAGTTTTCTAACTTAGGGAACAAGCTGCACACTTCTGAGATGCGTTTAGGGAAATTCGCCTGAAACAGGTTTTTTGCCTAAAGAGACTTGCATTAGAAGGTATTAGTTTTGCCTATCTGCACAATAGTTTAGATTCTGAGTACGTAAGTGTGTTTTATGATATCAGCCTTTCTCTTTCTTCCGTGAGAGTATGGAAACATAGGTTTAGTCACAGTAGATCACACAAGTGTTTCCTCCGTGTGTTCACACTTGCTTAGAAACAGTTTGTTTGCTAGGAGAAGCAGGCGTTACTGTGCCGTTTCACTCTTCAGCAAATACATGTGTAGAAGGACAGTGCTAGCACAATCGACAGTTTCGCGATGTTTTCTAATTCTGGGAACAAGCTGCACACTTCTGGGATGCATTTGGGGAATTTTGCCTGAACGGTTTTTTTGCCTAAAGAGACCCACATTAGAACGCATTAGTTTTGCCTATCTGGGCAGTAGCTCAGATTCTGAGTACGTAAGTGTGTTAGATGAAATCTGAATTTCTCTTGCTTCCATGTGAGTAGCGAAGCTCAGGTTTAGTCACGGTATCTCCCACGAGTGTTTCCTCAGTGTGTTCACATTTGCTTTTAAACAGTTTGTTTGCTAGGATAAGCAGCCGTTACTGTGCCATTTCACCCTTCAGCACATACATGTGTAGAAGGACAGTGCCAGCACAAACGAAGGTTTCTCGAATTCTTCTAACTCAAAGAACAAGCTGCACACTTCTGAGATGCGTTTGGGGAACTTCGCCTGTAACAGTTTTTTGCCTAAAGAGACTTGGATTAAAACGCACAGTTTTGCCTATCTGCGCAGTAGTTCACATACCGAGTACGTAAGTGTGTTAGATGAAATCAACATTTCTCTTGCTTCCCTGTGAGTCGGAAAGCTCAGGTTTATTCACGATAGCTCCCACAAGTGCTTCCTCATTGTGTTCACATTTGCTTAGAAACAGTGTGTTTGCTAGGAGAAACAGGCATTATTGTGCCGTTTCACCCTTCAGCAAATACATGTGTAGAAAGACAGTGCTAGCATAAACAACAGTTTCTGGAAGTTTTCAAACTCAGAGAACAAGCTGCACACTTCTGAGATGCATTTGGGGAACTTCGCCTGAAACGGGTTTATTGCCTAAAGAGAATTGCATTAGAACGCATTAGTTTTGCCTATCTGTGCAGTATCATAGATTCTGAGTATGTAAGTGTGTTTGATGAAATCAGCATTTCTCTTGCTTCCCTGTGAGTAGGGAAGCTCATGTTTAGTCACAGTAGCTCCCACAATTGTTTCCTCAGAGTGTTCACATTTGGTTAGCAACAGTTTGTTTGCTAGGAGAAGCATGCGTTACTCTGCCGTTTCAGTCTTCATTAAATACATGTGTAGAAGGACAGTGCTAGCAGAAATGAGAGTTTCGCGAAGTTTTCTAACTCAGGGAACAAGCTGCACACTCTTGAGATGCGTTTCGGGAACTTTGCCTGAAACGGGTTGTTTTCCTATAGAGACTTGCCTTAGAACGCATTACTTTTGCCTATCTGCGCAGAAGTTCAGATTCTGAGAACGTAAATGTGTTTCTTGTAATAAGCATTCTCTTGCTTCCCTGAGAGTAGGGAAGCTCAGGTTTAGTCACAGTAGCTCCTACTAGTGTTTCCTCAGTGTGTTCACATTAGCTTGGAAACAGTTTGTTTGCTAGGAGAAGCAGGCATTACTGTGACGTTTCACCCTTCAGCAAATATATGTGTAGAAGGACAGTGCTAACAGAAACGACAGTTTCGCGACGTTTTCTAACTCAGGGTACAAGCTGTACATTTCTGAGATGTCTTTGGGGAACTTCGCCTGAATCGGGTTTTTTGCCTAAAGGGACTTGCTTTAGAACGCATTAGTTTTTCCAATCTGCGCAGAAGTACAGATGCTGAGTATGTAAGTATGTTTGATGAAATCAGCATTTCTTTTGCTTCCCTGTGAGTAGGGAAGCTCAGGTTAAGTCAAGGTAGCTCCCACAAGTGTTTTCTCAGTGTCTTCACATTTGCTTAGAAACAGTTTTTTTGCTAGGAGAAGCAGGCGTTAATGTGCCGTTTCACCCTTCAGGAAATACATGTGTAGAAGGACAGTGCTAGCAGAAACGACAGTTTCGTGACATTTTCTAACTCAGGGAAGAAGCTTCTGACTTCTGAGGTGCATTTGGGGAACTTCGCCTGAAACGGGCTTTTTGCCTAAAAAGACTTGCATTAGAACGCATTAGTTTTGCTTATGTGAGCAGTAGTACAGATTCTGAGTATGTAAGTGTGCTTGATGAAATCAGCTTTTCTCTTGATTCCCTGTGAGTAAGGATGCTCATGTTTAGTCACGTTAGCTCCCACAAGTGTTTCCTCAGTGTGTTCACACATGCTTAGAAACAGTTTGTTTGATAGGAGAAGCAGGCCTTATTGTGCCGTTTCACCATTCAGCAAATACATGTTTAGAAGGACGGTGCTAGCAGAAATGACAGTTTCTCGAAGTTTTCTAACTCAGGGAACAAACTGCATACGTCTGACATGCGTTTGGGGAACTTCGCCTGAAACAGGTTTTTTGCCTAAAGAGACTTGCCTTAGAACGCATTAGTTTTGCCTATCTGCGCAGTAGTTCAGATTCTGAGTATGTAGTGTGTTAGCGAAATCAGCATTTCTCTTGCTTCCCTTGGAGTAGTGAAGCTGAGGTTTAGTCATGGCATCTCTGACAGGTTTTTCCTCAGTGTGTTCACTTTTGCTTAGAAACAGTGTAATTGCTGGCAGAAGCAGGCGTCAAAGTGCTGTTTCACCCTTCAGCAACCACATGTGCAGAAGGATAGTGCTAGCAGAAATGACAGTTTCTCGAAGTTTTCTAACTCAAGGAACAAGCTGCACACTTCTGAGATGTGTTTGGGCAAATTCGTATGAAGCAGGTTTATTGCCTAAAGGGACTTGCATTATAAGGCACTAGTTTTTCCTATGTGCACATTAGTACAGATACTGACGTAAGTATGTTTGATGAAATCAACATTTCTCTTCCTTCCCTGTGAGTAGGGAAGCTCAGGTTTAGTCACAGTAGCTCTCACAAGTGTTTCCTAATTTTGTTCACATTTGCTTAGAAACAGTGTATTTGCTGGCGGAAACAGGCGTTACTGTGCCGTAACACTCCTCAGCAAACACGTGTTTAGAAGGACAGTGCTAGCAGAAACGACAGTTTCTCGGCCTTTTCTAACTCAGGGAGCAAGCTGCACACTTCTTAGATGCATTTGGGCAAATAGTCTGAAGCGGGTTTTTTGCTTAATGAGACTTGATTTAGAACACACTCGTTTTGCCCATGAGCGCAGCAGTACAGATTCTGAGTACGTAAGTGTTTTTTATTAAATCAGCATTTCTCGTGCTTCCCTATGAGAAGGGATGCTCAGGTTTAGTCACAGTAGCTCCCACAAGTGTTTTCTCAGTGTGATCACATTTGCTTAGGAGCAGTGTATTTACTGGTGGAAACAGGCGTTACTGTGTCGTTTCACCCTTCAGCAAACACATGTGTAGAAGGACAGTGCTAGCACAAACCAGAGTTTCTCAACGTTTTCTAAGTCAGTGAACCAGCTGCACACTTCTGAGATGCGTTTGGCCAACTTCGTCTGAAGAGGGTTTTTTGCCTAAAGAGACTTGCATTAGAACGCACTAATTTTGCCTTTGTGCGCAGTTGTACAGATTCTGAGTACTTAAGTGTGTTTGATGAAATCAGCATTTCTTTTGCTTCCCTGTGAGTAAGGAAGCTCAGGTTTAGTCACAGTAGCTCCCACTAGTTTTTACTCAGTGTGTTCATATTTTCTTAGAAACAGAGTATTTGCTGTCAGAAACAGGCATTACTGTGCCGTTTCACCCTTCAGCAAACACATGTGTAGAAGGACACTGCTAGCACAAACGCCAGTTTCTCGACGTTTTCTAACTCAGGGAAAAAGCTGCATACTTCTGAGATGCATTTAGGCAAATTCTTCTGAAGCGGGATTTTTGACTAAAGAGACTTGCATTTGAATGCACTACTTTTGCATATGTGGGCAGTAGTACAGATTCTGAGTACATAAGTGTGTTTGATAAAATCAGCATTTCTCTGGCTTCCCTGTGCAAAGAGAAGCTCAGGTTTAGTCACAGTAGCTCTCACTAGTGTTTCCTCAGTGTGTTCATATTTGCTTAGAAACAGAGTATTTGCTGGCAGAAGCAGGCTTTACTGTGCCATTTCACCCTTTAGCAAACACATGTGTAGAAGGACAGTGCTAGCACAAACGACATTTTCTCCACGTTTTCTAACTCAGGGAAAAAGCTGCACACTTCTGAGATGCGTTTGGCCATATCATCTGAAGAGGGTTTTTTGCCTAAAGAGACTTGTATTAGAACCCTCTAGTTTTGCCTATGTGCGCGGTAGTACAGATTCTGAGTATGTAAGTGTGTTTGATGAAATCAGCATTTCTCTTGCTTCCCTGTGAGTAAGGAAGCTCAGGTTTAGTCACAGTAGCTCCCACCAGTGTTTATTCAGTGTGTTCATATTTGCTTAGAAATAGAGTATTTGCTGGCAGAAACAGGCGTTACTGTGCCGTGTTCTTCTACAGATAACACTTGTGTAGAAGGACATTGATAGGAGAAACAACAGTTTATCAATGTTTCTTACTCATGGAGCAAGCTGCAGCCATCTGAAATGCAGTTTGAGAACGTCGTTTGAAACGCGTTTTTTTCTAAAGAGACTTGCATTAGCCACACAAGTTTTTCCGATCTACACAGTAGTACAGCATCTGATTGGGTAAATGAGTTTGGTGAAGTCAGCATTTCTCTTGATTCCCTGTGATTAGGGAAGATCAGTTTTAGTTACAGTAGATCCCACAAGTGTTTCCTCAGTGTATTGATGTTTCGTTAGAAACAGCGTATTCGCTGGTAGAAACATGCATTACTGTTCTGTTTCAGCTTTCAGCAAACGCATGAATAGAAGGACAGTGCTAGCAGAAACGACAGTTTCTTGAAGTTTTTTATCTAAGGAAACAGGTTGCACACTTCTGAGATGCTTTTGGCACCTTTGTCTGAAAAGAGTTTTTTGCCTAACGAGATTTGCATTAAAACGCACTACTTTTGCCTATCTGCACAGTAGTACAGATTCTGAGTAGGTAACTGTGTTTCATGAAATCAGCATTTCTCTTGCTTCCCTGTGAGTAGGGAAGAAAAGTTTTAGTCACAATAGCTAGCACAATTGTTTCATCTGTGCGTTCACATTTCCTTAAAATCGTGTACCTGCTGGCTGAAACATGTGTTCTGTGACATTTCACCCTTCTGCCATCACATGTAGAAGTACAGTCCCAGCAGAAACGACTTTTTCTTGATGTTTTTTTATGTAAGGAAACAAGTTGCTCACTTCTGAGATTTGTTTGTGCACCTTTTTCAGAAATGAGTTTTTTGCCTAAAGAGTCTTTCATTAAAACACACTAGTTTTGACTATCTGCTCAGTAGTACAGATTAAGAGTAGATACCTGTGTTTGATGAAATCAGCATTTCTCTGGCTTCCTTGTGATTAGGGAAGCTCAGTTTTAGTCACAATTGCTCCCAGAAGGGTTTTCTCAGTGTATTCACATTTCCTTAGGACAGTGTATTTGCTGGCAGAAACATGCCTTACTGTTCCGTTTCAGCCTTCAGCAAACACATGTGTAGAAAGACAGTGCTAGCAGAAACGACAGTTTCTTGACGTTTTTTTAACTCAGGAAACAAGTTGCACACTTCTGAGATGCATTTGGGCACCTTTGTCAGAAATGAGTTTTTAGCCAATCAAGAATTGCATTAGTACATACTCGTTTTTCTTATCTGCGCAGTCGTACAGATTCTGAATAAGTACCTGTGTTTGATGAAATCAGCATTTCTCTTGCATCCCTCTGAGTCTGGAAGCTCAGTTTTAGTCACAGTAGCTCGTACAAGTTTTCCTCAGTGTATTCACATTTACTTAGAAACAGTGTATTTGCTGGCCGAAACATGGGTTACTGTGCTTTTTCCCCCTACAGCTAAAACATGAGTAGAAGGACAGTGCTAGCAGAAATGACAGTTTCTCAATGTTTTCTAACTCAGGGAACAAGTTGCACACTTCTGAGATGCTTTTTGAGAACTTCGTCTGAAACGGGTTTTTTGACTAAAGAGACTTGCATTAGGACACTAGTTTTACTGATCTACACAGTAGTACTGATTCTCAGTATGTAACTGTGTTTCATGAAATCAGCATTTCTGTTACTTCCCTGTGAGTAGCGAAGCCAAGTTTTAGTCACAATATCTTCGACAAGGGTTTCCTCAGTGTGTTCACATTTGCTTAGAAACACTGTGTTTGCTGGCAGAAACAGGCGTTATTGTGCCGTTTCACCCTACAGCTAACACATGTGTAGAAGGGCAGTAGTAGCAGAAAGGAAAGTTTATCGATGTTTTCTAACTCATGTTAGAAGCTGCACACTTCTCAGATGCATTATGAGAACTTTGTCAGAAACGAGTTTTTTGCCTAAAGAGACTTGCATCAGCCACACTAGTTTTGCCGAGCTAAACAGTAGTACAGATTCTTAGTGTGTAACTGTGTTTCAGGAAATGAGCATTTCTCTTGCTACCCTGTGAGTAGGGAAGCCAAGTTTTAGTCACAATAACTCCCACAAGGATTTCTTCAGTGTGTTCACATTTCCTTAGAAACAGTGTACTTACTGGCAGAAACATGTGTTCTGTGACGTTTCACCCTTCAGTAAACACATTTGTAGAAGTACAGTGCTAGCAGAAACAACAGTTTCTTCAAGTTTTTAACTCAGGAAACCAGTTGCACACTTCTGAGATGCTTTTGGCACCTTTGTCAGAAAAGAGTTTTTGGCCTAATTAGACTTGCACTAAAACACATTAGTTTTGCCTATCTGTGTAGCAGTACAGATTCTGAGTAGGTACCTGTGTTTGATGAAATCAGCATTTCTCTTGCTTCCCTGTGAGTAGGGTAGCTCAAGTTTAGTCACAGGTGCTCTCCCAAGAGTTTACTCAGTATGTTTACTTATCCTTAGAAACATTGTTTTTACTGGCAGAAACATGCATTACTGTGCCTTTTCCCCCTACAGCTAACACATGTGTCGAAGGACAGTGGTAGCAGAAATGAAAGTATATCGATGTTTTCTAACTCATGTAACAAGTTGCACACTTCTGAGATGCATTTTGAGAAATTTGTCTGAAACGTATCTTTTGACTAAAGAGACTTGCATTAGCCACACACGTTTTGCCGATCTACACAGTAGTACAGCATCTTATTGGGTAAATGAGTTTGATGAAATCAGCATTTCTCCTGCTTCCCTGTGAGTAGGGAAGATCAGCTTTTGTTACAGTTGATCACACAAGTGACTCCTCAGTGTATTCAAGTTTCATTAGAAACAGTGTATTCGCTGGTAGAAACATGCATTACTGTTCGGTTTCAGCTTTCAGCAAACGCATGAGTAGAAGGACAGTGCTAGCAGAAACGACAGTTTCTTGAAGTTTTTTATCTCAGGAAACAAGTTGTACACTTCTGAGATGCGTTTGGGCACCTTTGTCAGAAATTAGTTTTTTGCCTAAGAGACTTGCATTAAAACGCACTAGTTTTGCCTACCTGCGCAGTAGTACAGATTCTGAGAAGGTAACTGTGTTTCATTAAATCAGCATTATTCTTGTTTGTCTGTGAGTAGGGAAGAAAAGTTTTAATCACAAAAGCTAGCACAATTGTTTCCTCAGTATGTTCACATTTCCTTAGAAACAGTGTACTTGCTGGCTGAAACATATGTTCTGTGACCTTTCACCCTTCAGCCAAAACATGTGTAGAAGTACAGTCCCAGCAGAAACACTTTTTCTTGACGTTTTTCAATCTCAGGAAACACGGTGCACACTTCTGAGATGCGTTTGTGCACCTTTCTCAGAAATGAGTTTTTTGCCTAAAGAGTCTTGCATTAAAACACACTAGGTTTTCCTATCTGCATAGTAGTACAGATTTTGAGTAGGTAGCTGTGTTTTATGAAATCAGCATTTCTCTTGCTTCCCTGTGAGTAGGCAAACTCAGGTTTAGTCACAGTAGCTCCCCCAAGAGTTTACTCAGTGTGTTTACTTATCCTTAGAAACACTGTATTTGCTGGCAGAAACATGCGTTACCCTGCCTTTTCCCCTACAGCTAACACATGTGTAGAAGGACAGCGGTAGCAGAAATGACAGTTTTTCGATGTTTTCTAACTGAGGGAACAAGCTGCACACTTCTGAGATGCATTTTGAGAACTTTGTGTTAAACTGGTTTTTTTGCCTAAAGAGACTAGCATTAACCACACTAATTTTGCCGATTTACACAGAAGTACAGATTCTGAGTATGTAACTCTCTTTCATGAATCATCATTTCTCTTGCTTACCTGTTAGTAGGGAAGCCAAGTTTTAGTCACAATAGCTCCCACAAGGGTTTCTTCAGTGTGTTCACATTTCCTTAGAAACAGTGTACTTGCTGGCAGAAACGTGTGTTTTGTGACGTTTCAGCCTTCAGCACACACATGTGTAGAAGTACAGTGCTAGCAGAAACGACAGTATCTTGACGTTTTTTTATCTCAGGAAACAAGTTGCCCAATTCTGAAATGCATTTGGGCACCTTTGTCAGAAATGAGTTTTTTGCCTAAAGAGACTTGCATTAAAACGCACTAGTTTTGCCTATCTGCGCAGTAGTACAGATTCTAAGTAGGTACCTGTGTTTGATGAAATCAGAATTTCTCTTGCTTGCCTGTCAGTAGGGAAGCTCAGTTTTAATCACAGTAGCTCCCACAAGTTTTTCCTCATTGTATTCACATTTCCTTAGAAACTGTGTATTTGCTGGCAGAAACATGCATTAGTGTTCCATTTCAGCCTTCAGCAAACACATGTTTAGAAGGGCAATCCTTGCGGAAATTAGAGTTTCTTGATATGTTTTAACACAGTAGACAAGTTGCATTCTTCTGAGATGTGTTTGGGCAAATTTGTCAGATATGAGTTTTTTGCCTAAAGAGACTTGCATTAAAACTCACTAGTATTGCCTATCTACGTAGCAGTGCAGATTCTGAGTAGGTACCTGTGTTTGATGAAATCAGCATTTCTCTTGCTTCCCCGTGAGTAGGGAGGATCAGGTTTTGTCACAGCAGCTCCCACAAGTGTTACCTCAGTGTGTTCACTTTTCCTAAGAAACATTGTATTTACTGGCAGAAACATGCATTACTGTGCCTTTCCCCCCTAGCTAACACATGTGTAGAAGGACAGTGGTAGCAGAAAGGAAAGTTTATCGATGTTTTCTAACTCAGCGAACAAGCTGCACACTTCTGAGAAGCATTTGGAGAACTTCTTCTGAAAAGGGTTTTTTGCCTAAAGAGACTTGCATTAGCCACACTAGTTTTGCCGAGCTACACAGTAGTACAGATTCTTAGTGTGTAACTGTGTTTTAGGAAATGAGCAGTTCTCTTGCTACTCTGTGAGTAGGGAAGCCAAGTTTTAGTCACAATAACTCCCACAAGGATTTCTTCAGTGTGTTCACATTTGCTTAGAAACAGTGTACTTGCTGGCAGAAACATGTGTTCTGTGACGTTTCTCCCTTCAGTTAACACATGTGTAGAAGTATAATGCTAGCAGAAATAGCAGTTTCTTGATGTTTTTAACTCAGGAAACAAGTTGCACACTTCTGAGATGCTTTTGGCACCTTTGTCAGAA
>OU015747.1:58538513-58550946 GCA_907169655.1 Acomys percivali
GCAAATACATCTGTAGAAGGACAGTCCTAGCGAAATGACAGTTTCTCGAAGTTTTCTAACTCAGGGAACAAGCTGCACACGTCTGAGATGCGTTTGGGGAACTTTGCCTAAAACGGGTTTTTTGCCTAAAGAGACTTGCTTTAGAACGCATTAGTTTTGTCTATCTGCGCAGTAGTAAAGATTCTGAGTATGTAAGTGTGTTTGATGAAATCAGCATTTCTCTTGCTTCTCTGTGAGTAGCGTACCTGAGGTTTAGTAACAGTAATGCCCCCAAGTGTTTCCTCAGTGTGTTCACATTATCTTAGACACATTTGTTTCCTAGGATAAGGAGGTGTTACTCTGCTGTTTTACTCTTCAGCAAATACATGTGTAGAAAGACAGTGCTAGTAGAAACAGCAGTTTCTCGTAGTTTTCAAACTTAGATAACAAGCTGCATTATGTGAGATGCAAATGGTGAACTTCGCCTGAAACTGGTTTTTTGCCTAAAGAGACTTGCAGTAGAACGCATTAGTTTTCCCTATCTGGGCAGTAGTTCAGATTCTGAGTACGTAAGTGTGTTTGATGAAATCAGAATTTCTCTTGCTTCCGTGTGAGTAGGGAAGCTCAGGTTTAGTCACAGTGGTTCCCACAAGTGTTTCCTCAGTGTGTTCACATATGCTTAGAAACAGTATTTTTGCTGGCAGTAACAGGCATTCCTGTGCCATTTCCCCCTTCAGATAACACATGTGAAGAAGTACAGTTCTAGCAGATACGACAGTTTCTCGACGTTTTCTAACTCAGGGTACAACCTGCAGACATCTGAGATGCGTTAGGGCAAATTCGTCTGAAGCGGGATTTTTGCCTAAAAAGACTTGCATTAGAACGCTCTAGTTTTCCCTTTGTGCGCAGTAGTACCGATTCTGAGTACGTAAGTGTGTTTGATGAAATCAGCATTTCTCTTGTTTCTTTGTGAGTAGTGAAGCTCACTTTAGTCACAGTAGCTGCCACAAGTGTTTCCTCAGTGTGTTCACATTTGCTTAGAAACAGTGAATTTGCTGGCAGAAACAGGAGTTACTGGGCCGTTTCACCCTTCAGCAAACGCATTTGTAGAAGGACACTGCTAGCAGAAACAACAGTTTCTCGACGTTTTCTAACACAGGGAACAAGCTTCATGCTTCTGAGATGCATTTGGGCAACTTCGTCTGAACCGGGTTTTTTGCCTAAAGAGACTTGCTATAGAACACACTAGTTTTGCCTATGTGCGCAGTAGTACTGATTCTGAGTACGTAAGTGTGTTTGATGAAATCAGCATATCTCTTGCTTCCCTGTATGTAAGAAAGCTCAGGTTTAGTCACAGTAGCTCCCACAAGTGTTTCCTCAAAATGTTCACATATGCTAAGAAACAGTGTATTTCCTGGGAGAAACAGGTGTTCCTTTGTCATTTCTCCTGTCAGCAAACACATGTGTAGAAGGACACTGCTAGCAGAAATGACAGTTTCTCGACGTTTTCTAACTAAGGGAATAAGCTGCACACTTCTGAGATGCGTTTGGGCAAATTCGTCTAAAGCGGCTTTTTGGCCTATAGAGACTTTCATTTGAACTCACTAGTTTTGTCTATGAGCACAGTAGTACAGATTCTGAATACATAAATGTGTTCGATGAAATCAACATTTATCTTGCTTCCCTGTGAGTAGGGGAGCTCAGGTTTAGTCACAGTGGTTCCCACAAGTGTTTCCTCAGTGTATTCACATATGCTTAGAAACAGTGCATTTGCTGGCAGAAACAGGCGTTCCTGTGCTGTTTCACCCTTCAACAAACACATGTGTAGAAGGACAGTGCTAGCAGAAACGACAGTTTCTCGATGTTTTCTAACTGAAGGAACAAGCTACACACTTCTGAGTTGCATTTGGGCAAATTCGTCTGAAGCGGGTTTTTTGCCTAAAAAGACTGGCATTAGAACACACTATTTTTGCCTATGTGCGCAGTAATACTGATTCTGAGTACGTAAGTGTGTTTGATAAAATCAGCATTTCTCTTGCTTCCTTGTGAGTAGGGAAGCTCAGAATAGTCACAGTAGCTCCCACAAGTGTTTCGTCAGTGCATTCACATTTGCTTAGAAACAGTGTATATCCTGGGAGAAACAGGCGTTCCTGTGCCGTTTCACCCGTCAGCAAACACATGTGTAGAAGGACACTGCTAGCAGAAACGATGGTTTATGGACGTTTTCTAACTCAGGGAAAAAGCTGCACGCTTCTGAGATGCGTTTGGGCAACATCCTCTGAAACGGATTTTTTACCTAAAAAAGTAGGATTAGAATACACTAGTTTTGCCTATGTGCGCAGTAGTACATATTGTGAGTACATAAGTGTTTTTGATGAAATCAGCATTTCTCTTGCTTCTCTGTGAGTAGGGTACTTGAGGTTTAGTAACAGTAGCTCCTACAAGTTTTTCCTCAGTGTGTTCACATTTGCTTAGAAACAGTGTATTTGCTGGCATAAACAGGCGTTACCGTGCCGTTTCACTCTTCAGCAAACACACGGGTAGAAGGACTGTGCTAGCAAAAACGACAGTTTCTTGGCGTTTTCTAACTCATGGAACAAGTTGCACACTTCTGAGATGCGTTTGGGCAAATTTGTCTGATGTGGGTTTTTTGCCTGTAGTGACTTGCATTTGAACTCAATAGTTTTGTCTATAAGCGCACTAGTACAGATTCTGAGTACATAAGTGTGTTTGATGAAATTAGCATTTCTCTTGCTTCACTGTGAGTAGGGAAGCTCAGGTTTAGTCACAGTGGTTCTCACAAGAGTTTCCTCAGTGTGTTCACATATGCTTAGAAACAGTGTATTTGCTGGCAGAAACCGGCGTTCCAGTGCCTTTTCACCCTTCAGCAAACACATGTGTAGAAGGACAGTGCTAGCAGAAACGACAGTTTCTCAACGTTTTCTAACTGAAGGAACAAGCTGCACACTAGTGAGATGCGTTTGGGCAACATCCTCTGAAAGGGATTTTTTCCCTAAAGAGACTAGGATTAGAATGCACTAGTTTTGCTTATGTGCGCAGTAGTACACATTGTGAGTACATAAGTGTGTTTGATGAAATCAGCATTTCTCTTGCTTCCCTGTGAGTAGAGATGCTCAGGTTTAGTCACAGTAGCTCCCACAAGTGTTTCCTCATTGTGTTCACATTTCCTTAGAAACAGTGTATTTGCTGGCAGAAATAGGAGTTACTGTGCCATTACACCCTTCAGCAAACACATGGGTAGAAGGACAGTGATAGCTGAAATGACAGTTTCTCGAAGTCTTCTAACTCTTGGAACAATCTGCATGCTTCTGATATGCGTTTGGGCAACTTAGTGTGAAGCAGGTTCTTGCTCAAGAGAATTGCATTAGAACGCATTAGTTTTGCCTATGTGCGCAGTAGTACAGATTCTGAGTATGTAGGAGTGTTTGATGAAATCAGCATTTCTTTTGCTCCCCTGTGAGTAGAGAAACTCAGGTTATCACAATAGCTCCCTCTAGTGTTTCCTCAATGTGTTCTCATTTGCTTAGAAACAGTGTGTTTGATAGGAATAACAGGTGTTACTGTGCCGTTTCACCCTTCAGCAAATACATGTGTAAAAGGACAGTTCTAGCAGAAACAACAGTTTCTCGAAGTTTTCTACCTCAGGGAACAAGCTTCGCACTTCTGAGGTGCGTTTGGGAAACTTCGACTGAAACGAGTTTTTTGCCTAGAGACTTGCATTAGAACGCATTAGTTTTGCCTATCTGCGCAGTAGTTCAGATTCTGAGTACGTAAGTGTGTTAGATGAAATCAGCATTTCTCTTACTTCCCTTGGAGAAGAGAAGCTCAGGTTTAGTCACGGGAGCTCCCGCTAGTGTTTCCTCAGTGTGTTCACATTTGCTTAGAAACAGTGTGTTTGCTAAGAGAAGCAGGCATTACTGTGACGTTTCAGGCTTCAGCAAGTACATGTATAGAAGGACAGTGCTTGCATAACGACAGTTTCTTGAAATTTTCTAACTCAGGGAACAAGCTTCACACTTCTGAGATGCGTTTAGGGAACTTCGCCTGAAACGTGTTTTTTGCCTAAAGAGACTTTCATTAGAACGCATTAGTTTTGCCTATCTGCACAGTAGTACAGATTCTGAGTATGTAATTGTGTTTGATGAAATCAGATTTGTCTTGGTTCCTGCGAGTAGGGAAGCTCAAGTTTGGTCACAGTAGCTCCCACAAGTATTTCCTCAGTGTGTTCACCTTTCTTAGAAACTGTTTTTTTGCTAGGCGAAGCAGGCAGTACTGTGCCTTTTTTATCCTTCAGCAAACACATGTGTAGAAGGACAGGGCTAGCAAAAACGAGAGTTTCATGACGTTTTCTAACTCAGGGAACAAGTTACACGCTTCTATATATGGGTTTGGGCAAATTCGTCTGAAGCGGGTTTTTTGACTTAAGAGACATGCATTAGAACGCACTAGTTTTGCCTATGTGCACAGTAGTAGAGATTCTGACGTAAGTGTGTTTGATGAAGTCAACATTTATCTTGCTTAGCTGTGAGTAGGCAAGCTAAGTTTTAGTCACAGTAACTCCCACAAGTGTTTCCTCAGTGTGTTCACATTTGTTTAGAAACAGTGTATTTGCTGGCAGAAACAGGCGTTACTGTGCCATTTCACCCTTCAGCAAACACATGTGTAGAAGGACAGTGCTAGCAGAAACGACAGTTTCTCGGCATTTTCTAAATCATGGAACAAGCTGCACACTTCTGAGATGGTTTGGGCAAATTCGTGTGAAGCGTGGTTTTCCCCTAAAGAGACTTTTATTAGAACGCACTAGTTTTACATATGTGTGCAGTATTACAGATTCTGAGTACGTAAGTGTATATGATGAAATCAGCATTTCTCTTGCTTCCCTGTGAGTAGGGAAGCTCAGGTTTAGTCACAGTAGCTCCCTCAAGTGTTTCCTCAGTGTGTTCACATTTGCTTAGAAACAGTGTATTTGTTGGCCGAAACAGGTGTTACCTTGCCGTTTCAACCTTCAGCAAACACATGTGTAGAAGGACAGTGCTAGCACAAAGAAAAGTTTCTCGACATTTTCTAAATCAGGGAACAAGCTGCACATTTCTGAAATGCGTTTGGGCCAATTCGTCTGAAGCGGCTTTTTTGCCTAAAGAGACTTGCATTAGTTTTTCCTATGTGCGCTGTATTACAGATTCTGAGTACGTAAGTGTGCTTGATGAAATCAGCATTTCTCTTGCTTCCCTGTGCGTAGTGAAGCTCAGGTTTAGTATAGTAGCTCACCAAGTGTTTCCTCAGTGTGTTCACATTTTCTTAAAAACAGTGTATTTGCTGGCAGAAACAGGAGATACTGTGCCATTTCACCCTTCAGCAAACAAATGTGTAGAAGGACAGTGCTAGCAGAAATGACAGTTTATCGACGTTTTCCTACTCAGGGAACAATCTACACACTTCTGAGATGCATTTGGCCAACTTTGTCTGAAACGTGTCTTTTGCCTAAAGAAACTTGCATTACGACGCACTAGTTTTCCCTATGTGCGCAGTAGTACTGATTCTAAGTATGTAAGTGTCTTTGAGGAAATAAGCATTTCTCTTGATTCTCTGTGAGTAGGGAAGCTCAGGTTTAGTCACAGTAGCTCCCCGAAGTGTTGCCTCAGTGTGTTCACATTTCCTTATTAAAGTGTATTTGCTGGCACAAACAGGCATTACGGTGCCATTTCAACCTTCAGCAAACACAAGTGTAGAAGAAAAGTGCTAGCACAAAAAACAGTTTCTCGACGTTTTCTAAATCAGGGAACAAGCTGCACATTTCTGAGATGCGTTTGAGCAAATTCGTCTGAAGCAGGATTTTTGCCTAAAGAAACTTGCATTAGAATGCTCTAGTTTTGCCTATGTGCGCAGAAGTACAGATTCTGAACGTAAGTGTGTTTGATGAAATCAGCATTTCTCTTCCTTCCCTGTGAGTAGGGAAGATCAGGTTTAGTCACAGTAGCTCCCACAAGTGTTTCCTCAGTGTGTTTACATTTACTTAGAAACCGTGTATTTGCTGGCAGAAACATGCGTTACTGTGCCAGTTCACACTTCAGCAAACACATGTGTAGAAGGACAGTGCTAGCAGAAATGACAGTTTCTCAGCGTTTTCTAAATCAGGGAACAAGCTGCAGACTTCTGAGATGCGTTGGGCAAATTCGTCTGAAGCGGGTTTTTTGCCAAAAGAGACTTGCATTAGTACGCACTAGTTTTGCCTATGTGAGCAGTAGTACAGATTCTGAGTATGTAAGTGTGTTTGATGAAATCAACATTTCTCTTGCTTCCCTGAGAGTAAGGAATCTCAGGTTTAGTCACAGTAGCTCCCACAAGTGTTTCCATAGTGTTTTTCTTTTGCTTAGAAACAGTTTGTTTGCTAGGACAAGCTGAATTACTGTGCCGTTTCACCCTTCAGCAAATACATGTGTAAACGGACAGTGCTTGCACAAACGACAGTTTCTCGACATTTTCTAACTCAGATTACAAGCTGCACACTTCTGAGATGCTTTTGGGCAACTTTGTCTAAAACGTGTTTTTTGCCTAAAGAGACTTGCATTAGAACACACTTGTTTAGCCTATGTGCGCAGTAGTACAGATTCTGAGTACGTAAATGTGTTTGATGAAATCAGCATTTCTCTTACCTCCCTGTAAGTAAGGAAGATCAGTTTTAGTTACAGTAGATCCCACAAGTGTTTCCTCAGTGTATTCATGTTTCATTAGAAACAGTGTATTCGCTGGTGGAAACATGCATTGCTGTTACGTTTCAGCTTTCAACATACGCATGAGTAGAAGGACAGTGCTAGCAGAAACGACAGTTTCTTCAAGTTTTTAATCTCAGGAAATATGTTGCACACTTCTGAGATGCGTTTGGGCACCTTTGTCAGAAATTAGTTTTTTGTCTAAGGAACTTGCATTAAAGGCACTAGTTTTGCCTACATGCGCAGTAGTACAGATTCTGAGAAGGTAATTTTATTTCATGAAATCAGCATTTCTCTTGCTTCCCTGTGAATAGGGAAGAAAAGTTTTAGTCACAATAGCTAGCACTATAGTTTCCTCAGTGTGTTCACATTTCCTTAGAAACAGTGTACTTGCTGGCTGAAACATGTGTTCAGTGACCTTTCACCCTTCTGCCAACACATTTGTAGAAGTACAGTCCCAGCAGAAACGACTTTTTCTTGATGTTTTTTATCTCATGAAACAAGTTGAACACTTCTGAGGTGCGTTTGTACACCTTTTTCAGAAATGATTTTTTTTGCCTAAAGAGTCTTGAATTAAAACACGCTAGTTTTGACTATCTGCTCAGTAGTACAGATTAAGAGTAGATACCTGTGTTTGATGAAATCAGCATTTCTCTGGCTTCCTTGTGATTAGGGAAGCTCAGTTTTAGTCACAATATCTCCCACAAGGGTTTCCTCAGTGTATTCACATTTCCTTAGGACAGTGTATTAGCTGGCAGAAACATGCCATACTGTTCCGTTTCAGCCTTCAGCAAACAGATGTGTAGAAGTACAGTGCTAGCAGAAACAACAGTTTCTAGACCTTTTTACCTCAGGACACAAGTTGTACACTTCTTAGATGCTTTTGGCACCTTTGTCAGAAAAGAGTTTTTTGCCTGATGAGATTTGCAAAAAAACCCACTAGTTTTGCCTATCTGCACAGTAGTACAGATTCTGAGTAGGTAACTGCGTTTGAAGAAATCAGCATTTCTCTTGTTTCCCTGTGAGTAGGCAAACTCAGGTTTTGTCACATTAGCTCCCACAAGTGTTTCCTCAGTGTGTTTACTTTTCCTAAGAAACAGTTTATTTGCTGGTAGAAACATAGGTTACTGTGCCTTTTCCCCCTACAGCTAACACATGTGTAGACGGACAGTGGTAACAGAAAGGAAATTTTATCGAAGGTTTCTAACTCAGCAAACAAGCTGTACCCTTCTGGGATGTATTTTGAGAACGTCGTCTGAAACAGGTTTTTTTGCCTAAAGAGACTTGCATAGAACGCACTATTTTTGCCTATGTGCTCAGTAGTACAGATTCTGAGTATGTAACTGTGTTTCATGAAATCAGCATTTCTCTTGCTTCCCTGGGAGTAGGGAAGCTAAGATTTACTCTCAATATCTCCCAAAAGTGTTTCCTCAGTGTGTTCACATTTCCTTAGAAACAATGTATTTGCTGGCAGAATCATCCCTTTCTGTTCTGTTCCAGCCTTCAGCAAACACATGTGTAGAAGGACAGTGATACCATTAATGACAGTTTTTTGATGATTTTTAATCAGGGAACAAGTAGAATTCTTCTGAGATACGTTTTTGCAACTGTGTCAGCTATGAGATTTTGCCTAAAGATACTTACTTGCATTAAAACACACTTGTTTTGCCTACCTGAGCAGTAGTACAGATTCTGAGTAGGTAACTATCTTTCATGAAATCAGCATTTCTCTTGCTTCCCTGGGAGTAGGGAAGCCAAGTTTTAGTCACAATAGCTCCCGCAATGGTTTCCTCAGTGTGTTCATATTTCTTTAGAAACAGTGTACTTCCTGGCAGATACGTGTTCTGTGACGTTTCATCCTTCAGCAAAAACATGTTTAGAAGGACAGTGCTAGCAGAAACGACAGTTTCTTGATTTTTTTTAACTCAGTGAACAAGTTGCATTCTTCTGAGATGAGTTTGGGCAAATTCGTCTGAAGCGGGTTTTTTGCCTAAAGAGACTTGCATTAGAATGCACTAGTTTTGTCTACATGCGTAGCAGTATAGATTCTGAGTAGGTACCTGTGTTTGATGAAATCAGCATTTCTCTTGCTTCCCTGTGAGTTGGGAAGCTCAGGTTTAGTCACAGTAGCTTCCCCAAGAGTTTCCTCAGTGTGTTCACATTTCCTTAGAAACAGTGTACTTGTTGGCAGAAACATATGTTTTTTTACATTTCACCCTATAGAAAACACTTGTGTAGAAGTACAGTGCTAGCAGAAATGACAGTTTCCTGACATTTTTTATCTCAGAAAATAAGTTGTACACTTTTGAGATGCGTTTGGGCACCTCTGTCAGAAATGAGATTTTTGCCTAACGAGACTTGCATTAAAACGCACTAGTTAACCTATCTGCGCAGTAGTACAGATTCTGTGTGGGTAGCTGTGTTTGATGAAATCAGCATTTCTCTTGCCTCCCTGTGATTAGGTTAAGCTCAGGTTTAGTCACAATAGCTCACACAAGTGTGTCCTCAGAATATTGACATTTCATTAGAAACAGTGTATTTGCTGACAGAAATATGCCTTACTGTTCCGTTTTAGCTTTCAGCAAACACATGTTTAAAAGGGCAATCTTAGCGGAAATTACAGTTTCTTGATGTTTTTTAACTCAGGAGACAAGTTGCATTCTTCTGAGATGCGTTTGGGCAACTTTGTCGGATATGAGTTTTTTGCCGAAAGAGACTTGCTTTAAAACGCACTAGTTTTGCCAATCTGTGTAGCAGTACAGATTCTGAGTAGGTACCTGTGTTTGATGAAATCAGCATTTCTCCTCCTTTCCTGTGAGTCAGGAAGTTCAGGTTTAATCACAATAGCTCCCCCTAGAGTTTCCTCAGTGTGTTAATTTTTCCTTAGAAACACTGTATTTGCTGGTAGAAACATGCGTTACTCTGCCTTGTCCTCCTACAGCGAACACTTGTGTAGAAGGACATTGGTAGGAGAAAGACAGTTTATCAATGTTTTCTAACTCAAGGAACAAGCTGCCGCCATCTGAAATGCATTTTGAGAACTTAGTCTGAAACTGTTTTTTTTTTTTTTTAGAGAGACTTGCATTAGGCACAGAAGTTTTGCCGATCTACACAGTAGTACAGCATCTGATTGGGTAAATGAGTTTGATGAAATCAGCATTTCTCTTTCTTCCCTGTGAGTTGGGAAGATCAGTTTTAGTTACAGTAGGTCCCACAAGTGTTTCCTCAGTGTATGCACGTTTCGGTTGAAACAGCCTATTCGCTGGTATAAACATGCATTACTGTTCCGTTTCAGCTTTAAGCAAACGCATGAGTAGAAGGACAGTGCTAGCAGAAACGACAGTTTCTTGCAGTTTTTTTATCTAAGGAAACAAGTTGCACACTTCTGAGATGCTTTTGGCACCTTTGACAGAAAAGAGTTTTTTGCCTAATGAGATTTGCATTAAAACGCACTAGTTTTGCCCATCTGCACAGTAGTACAGATTCTGAGTAGGTAACTGTGTTTCATGAAATCAGCATTTCACCTGCTTCCCTGTGAGTAGGGAAGAAAAGTTTTAGTCATAATAGCTAGCAAAATAGTTTCCTCAGTGTGTTCACATTTCCTTAGAAACAGTGTACTTGCTGGCTGAAACGTGTGTTCTGTGACCTTTCACCCTTCTGCCAACACATGTGTAGAAGTACAGTCCCAGCAGAAACGACTTTTTCTTGATGTTTTTTATCTCAGGAAACAAGTTGCACACTTCTGAGATGTGTTTGTGTACCTTTTTCAGAAATGAGTTTTTTGCCTAAAGAGTCTTGAATTAAAACACACTAGTTTTGACTATCTGCTCAGTAGTACAGATTAAGAGTAGATACCTGTGTTTGATGAAATCAGCATTTCTCTGGCTTCCTTGTGATTAGGGAAGCTCAGTTTTAGTCACAATATCTCCCAGAAGGGTTTCCTCAGTGTATTCACATTCCCTTAGAACAGTGTATTTGCTGGCAGAAACATGCCTTACTGTTCCGTTTCAGCAAACACATGTGTAGAAGGACAGTACTAGCAGAAACGACAGTTTCTTGCCTTTTTTAACTCAGGAAACAAGTTGCACACTTCTGAAATACATTTGGGCACCTTTGTCAGAAATGAGTTTTTAGCTTAACGAGAATTGCATTAGAAAATGCTCGTTTTTCTTATCTGCGCAGTTGTACAGTTTCTGAGTAGGTACCTGTGTTCGATGAAATCAGCATTTCTCTTGCATCCCTCTGAGTTTGGAAGCTTAGTTTTAGTCACAGTAGCTCGCACAAGTTTTCCTCAGTGTATTCACATTTACTTAGAAACAGTGTATTTGCTGGCAGAAACATGGGTTACTGGGTTTTTTCCTCCTACAGCTAAAACATGAGTAGAAGGACAGTACTAGCAGAAATGACAGTTTCTCAATGTTTTCTAACTCAGGGAAAAAGCTGCACATTTCTGAGATGCATTTTGAGAACGTCATCTGAAACGGGTTTTTGCCTAAAGAGACTTGAATTAGCCACACTAGTTTTGCAGAGCTACTCAGTAGTACAGATTTTGAGTTTGTAACTCTGTTTCATGAAATGAGCATTTCTCTTGCTACCCTGTGAGTATCGAAGCCAGGTTTTACTCTCAATATCTCCCAAAAGTGTTTCCTCAGTGTGTTCACATTTCCTTAGAAACAATGTATTTGCTGCAGAATCATCCCTTTCTGTTCTGTTCCAGCCTTCAGCAAACAAATGTGTAGAAGGACAGTGATACCATTAATGGCAGTTTTTTGCCGATTTTTAATCAGGAAACAAGTTGAATTCTTCTGATATGCGTTTGGGCAACTGTGTCAGCTATGAGATTTTGCCTAAAGATACTTAATTGCATTAAAACTCACGTGTTTTGCCAACCTGACCCGTAGTACAGATTCTGAGTAGGTAACTGTCTTTCATGAAATCAGCATTTCTCTTGCTTCCCTGAAAGTAGGGAAGCCAAGTTTTAGTCACAATAGCTCCCACAAGGGTTTCCTCAGTGTGTTCACATTTCCTTAGAAACAGTGTACTTGCAGGCAGAAACGTGTTCTGTGAGGTTTCCCTCTTCAGCAATAACATATGTAGAAGGACAGTGCTAGCAGAAACGACAGTTTCTTGATGTTTTTTAACTCAGTGAACAAGTTGCATTCTTCTGAGATGAGTTTGAGCAACTTTGTGAGAAAAGAGTTTTTTGCCTAAAGAGACTTGCATTAAAATGCACTAGTTTTGCCTATCTGCGCAGTAGTACAGATTCTGAGTAGGTAACTGTGTTTCATGAAATCAGCATTTCTTCTGCTTCCCTGTGAGTAGGGAAGCTCAGGTTTAGTCACAGTAGCTCCCACAAGTGTTACCTCGGTGTGTTCACTTTTCCTTAGAATCACTGTATTTGCCTGCAGAAACATGGGGCAACTGTGCCTTTTCCACCTACAGCTAACACATGTGTAGAAGGACAGTGGTAGTAGAAACGATAGTTTATCGATGTTGTCTAACTCAGGGAACAAGCTGCAGCCATCTGAGATGCATTTTGAGAACTTTGTCTGAAATGGGTTTTTTGCCTAAAGAGACTTGCAATAGCAGGCACTAATTTTGCCGATCTGCACAGTAGTACAGATTTTGAGTATGTAAGTGTTTAGGCTATAAAATAACTGAAAAAAAAAGTTCAATCACAAAATGTACAGATCCGTAGAGATCAATTGCAAACTCTTAATGAC
>OU015747.1:58555946-58576193 GCA_907169655.1 Acomys percivali
TTTTTTGCCTAAAGAGCCTTGCATTAGCAACACTAGATTTGCCGGTCCACACATTTGTACAGATTCTGTGTATGTAGCTGTGATTCATGAAATCAGCATTTCTCTTGCTTCCCTGTGAGTAGGGAAGCCAAGTTTTAGTCACAATAGCTCCCACAAGGATTTCCTCAGTTTGTTCACATTTCCTTAGAAACAGTGTAGTAGCTGGCAGAAACGTGTTCTGTGAGGTTTCACCCTTCAGCAAACACATGTGTAGAAGTACAGTGCTAGCAGAAACGACAGTTTCTTGACGTTTTTTATCTCAGGAAACAAGGTGCACACTTCTGAGATGCTTTGGGGCCACTTTGTCCGAAATGAGTTTTTTGCCTAAGGAGACTTGCATTAAAACACACTAGTTTTGCCTCCCTGCGCTGTAGTACAGATTCTGAGTACGTAAGTGTGTTTGATGAAATCAGCATTTCTCTTGCTTCCCTGTGAGTAGGGAAGCTCAGGTTTGGTCACAGTAGCTCCCACAAGTGTTTCCTCAGTGTATTCACATTTCCTTAGAAACAGTGTATTTGCTGGTAGAAGCATGCCTTACTGTTCTGTTTAGGCCTTCAGCAAACACATGTTTAGAAGGACAGTCCTAGCTGAAACGACAGTTTCTTGACGTTTTTTATAACAGGAAACACGTTGTATTCTTTTGAGATGCGTTTGGGTATCTCTCTCAGATATTAGTTTTTTCTTAAAGAGACTTGCATTAAAACAAACTAGTATTACCTATCTACGCAGTAGTACAGATTCTGAGTTGGTAACTATGTTTGATGAAATCATCATTTTTCTTGCTTCCCTGTGAGTAGGGAAGCTCAGGTTCAGTCACAGTAGCTAATCCAAGAGTTTCCCCAGCGTGTTCACTTATCCTTAGAAACGCTATATTTGCTGTCAGAACATGCGTTACTGTGCCATTTTCCCCTAAGCTTACACATGTATAGAAGGCAGTGGTAGCAGAAATGACAGTTTATAGATGTTTTCTAACTCAGGAAACAAGCTGCACACTTCTGAGATGCATTTTGAGAACTTCGTGTTAAACTGGTTTTTAGCCTAAAGAGACTTGCATTAGCCACACTAGTTTTGCCGATCTACACAGAAGTATAGATTCTGAGTATTTAACTGTGTTTCTTGAAAAAAGCATTTCTCTTGCTTCCCTGTGAGTAGGGAAGCCAAGTTTTAGTCACAATAGCTCCCACAAGTGTTTCCTCAGTCTATTCACAGTTCTTTAGAATCAGTGTACTTGCTGGCAGAAACATGTGTTCTGTGATGTTTCACTCTTCAGAAAACACATGTGTAGAAGTACAATGCAAGAAGAAATGACAGTTTCTTGACGTTTTTTTATCTCAGGAACAAGTAGCACAATTCTGAGATGAATTTGGGCACCTTTGTCAGAAATGAGTTTTTTGCCTAACGAGACTTGCTTTAAAATGCACTAGTTTTGCCTATCTGCGCAGTAGTGCAGATTCTGAGTAGTTACATGTGTTCAGTGAAATCATAATTTCTCTTTCTTGCCTCTGAGTATGGAAGCTCAATTTTAGTCACAGTACCTCCCACAAGGGTTTCCTCAGTGTATTCACATTTCTTTAGAAACAGTGTATTTGCTGACAGAAACATGCCTTACTGTTCCGTTTCAGCCTTCAGCAAACACATGTGCAGAAGGACATTGCTAGCACAAACGACAGTTTCTTGACGTTTTTTAACTCACGAAACAAGTTACATTCTTTTGAGATGCATTTGGGCAACATTGTCAGATATGAGTTTTTTGCCTAAAGAGACTTGCATTAAAACGCACTAGTTTTACCTACCTGCATGGTAGTACACATTCTGAGTAGGTAACTGTGTTTGATGAAATCAGCATTTTTCTTGCTTCTCTGTGAGTAGTGAAGCTCAGGTTTAGTCACAGTCTGTCCCCCAAGAGTTTCCTCTTTGTGTTATCGTTTGCTTAGAAATACTCTATTTGTTGGCAGAAAGATGCATTACTGTTCCGTTTCAGCCTTCAGCAAACACACGTTTAGAAGGGCAATGCTAGCAGAAATTATAGTTTCTTGATGTTTATTAATTCAGGAGACAAGTTGCCTTCTTCTGAGAAGAACTTGTCAACTTTGTTAGGTATGAGTTTTTTGACTAAAGAGACTTGCATTAAAACGCACTAGTTTTGCTTATCTGCGTAGCAGTACACATTATGAGTAGGTAACTGTGTTTGATGAAATCAGCATTTCTCTTGCTTCCCTGTGAGTAGGGAAGTTCAGGTTTAGTCACAGTAGCTCCCACAAGGGATTCCTAAGTGTATTCACAGTTCCTTGAAAACATTGTATTTGATGGCAGAAACATGTGTTACTCTGCCTTTTCTCCCTACAGCTACCACATGTGTAGAAGGACAGCGGTAGCATAAACGACAGTTTATCGATGTTTTCTAACTAAGGCAAGAAGCTGCACACTTCTGAGATGCATTTTTTGAACTCGTCTGAAACGGGATTTTTGTCTAAAAAGGCGTGCATTAGCCTCACTAGATTTGCCGATCTACACAGTAGTACAGATTCTGAGTATGTAACTGTGTTTCACGAAATGAGCATTTCTCTTTCTTCCCTGTGAGTAGGGAAGCTCAGGTTTAGTAACAGTGGCTTCCCAAAGAGTTTCCTCAGTTTGTTCTCATTTCATTAGAAACAGTGTGCTTGCTGGCAGAAACATGTGTTCTGTGATATTTCACTCTTCAGCAAACACTTGTGTATTAGTACATTGCTACCAAAACGACAGTTTCCTGACATTTTTTCTCTCAGTAAACAAGTTGCACACTTCTAAGATGCGTTTGCGCACCTATGTCAAAATGATTTTTTTGCCTAACGAGACTTGCATTAAAATGCACTAGTTTACCTATCTACGGAGTAGTACAGCTTCTGACTAGGTAACTGTGTTTGATGAAATCAGCATTTCTTTTGCATCCCTGTGAAGAGGGAAGCTCAGGTTTAGTCACAGTAGGTCCTCCAAGAGTTTCCTCAGTGTGTTATCATTTGCTTAGAAAAAGTGTACTTGCTGGCAGAAACATTCATTACTGTCCCTTTTTTACCTACACCTAACACATGTGTGAAAGGACTGTGGTAGTAGAAACGACAGTTCATCGATGTTTTCTAACTCACGGAACACGCAGCACACTTATGAGATGCATTTTGAGAACTTCGTCTGAAACGGGTTTTTGCCTAAAGAGACTTGCAAAAGTCACACTAGTTTTGCTGAAATACACAGTAGCACAAATTCTGAATATGTAACTGTACTCTGCGTATTGAGTATGTAACTGTGTTTCATGAAATCAGCATTCCTCTTGCTTCTTTGTGAGTAGGGAAGCTCAGCTTTAGTCACAGTACCATCCCCAAGAGTGTCCTCAGTGTGTTCACATTTCCTTAGAAACAGTGTACTTGCTGGCAGAAACATGTGTTCTGTGACATTACAACCTTCAGCAAACACTTATATAGAAGTTCAGTGCTAGCAGAAACTACAGTTTCCTGACGTTATTTATCTCAGGAAACATGTTGAACACTTCTGAGATGCATTTGGGCTCCTTTGTCAGAAATGATTTTTTGGCCTAACAAGATTTGTGTTAAAACACACTAGTATACTGATCTGCGCAGTAGTACAGATTCTGAGTAGGTAGCTGTGTTTGATGAAATCAGCATTTCTCTTGCTTCCCTGTGAGTAGGGAAGCTGAGGTTTAGTCAAAGTATTTCCCACAAGTGTTTCCTCAGTGTGTTCACATTTGCTTAGAAACAGTGTATTTGCTGGCCGAAATAGGTTTTACTGTGCCTTTTCACCCTTCAGCAAACACATGGGTAGAAGGACAGTGATAGCTGAAATGACAGTTTCTCGACGTTTTCTAACTCAGTGAACAAGCTGCACGCTTCTGAGATACGTTTGATCAACATCGTCTGAAACCGATTTTTGGCCTAAAGAGAGTAACATTAGAATGCACTAGTTTTGCCTATGTGTGCAGTAGTACTGATACTGACTACGTAAGTGTATTTGATGAAATCAGCATTAGTCTTGATTCCATGTGCGTAGGGAAGCTCAGGTTTAGTCACAGTAGCTCCCCCAATTTTTCCTCAGTGTTTTCACATTTGCTCAGAAACAGTGTATTTGCTGGCAAAAACAGGGGTTACTGTGCCATTTCACCCTTCAGCAAACACATGTGTAGAAGTACAGTGCTAGCAGAAACGACAGTTTCTCGACCTTTTCTAACTCAGAGAACAAGCTGCATACTTCTGTGATGGGTTTGGGCAAATTCCTCTGAAGCGTTTTTTTTTTTTTGCCTAAAGAGACTTACATTAGAACGCAATAGTTTTGCCTATGTGCGCAGTAGTACAGATTCTGAGTACGTAAGTGTGTTTGATTAAATCAGCATTTCTCTTGATTCCCTGTGAGTAGGGAAGCTCAGGATAGTCACAGTAGCTCCCCCAATTTTTCCTCAGTGTGTTCACATTTGCTTAGAAACAGTGGATTTGCTGGCAGAAACAGGCGTTTCTATGCCGTTTCACCCTCCAGGTAACACATGTGTAGAAGGACAGGGCTAGCAGAAACGACAGTTTCTCGAAGTTTTCTAACTCAGGGAACATCTGCATACTTCTGAGATGCGTTTGGGGAACTTTGCCTTAAACGGGTTTTTTACCTAAATAGACTTGCATTACAACGCATTAGTTTTGCGTATCTGGGCAGTAGTTCAGATTCTGAGTACATAAGTGTGTTAGATGAAATCAGCATTTCTCTTGATTACCTATGAGTAGTGAAGCTCAGGTTCAGTCACGGTATCTCCCACTAGTGTTTCCTTCGTGTGTTCACATATTCTTAGAAACAGTGTGTTTGCTAGGAGAAACAGGCATTGCTGTACCATATCACCCTTCAGCAAATACATGTGTAGAAGGACAGTCCTAGCAGAAACTACAGTTTTTCGAAGTTTTCAAAATCAGGGAAGAAGCTGCACACATCTGAAATGCGTTTGGGGAACTTCGCCTCAAACGGTTTTTTTGCCTAAAGAGACTTGCATTAGAATGCATTAGTTTTCCTATCTGTGCTGTAGTGCAGATTCTGAGTATGTAAGTGTGTTTGATGAAATCAGCATTTCTATTGCTTCCCTGAGAGTAGGGAAGCTCAGGTTTATTCACAGTAGCTTCCACAAGTTTTTCCTCAGTGTGTTCACATTTGCTTAGAAACAGTTTGTTTGCTAGGAGAAGCAGGCGTTACTGTGCCGTTTCAGCCTTCAGCAAATACATGTGTAGAAGGACTCTTTTAGCAGAAACGACAGTTTCTTGATGTTTTCTAACTCAGCGAACAAGCTTCGCACTTCTTAGGTGCGTTTTGGAAACTTCGCCTGAAATCTGTTTTTTGCCTTAAGAGACTTGGATTAGAACGCATTTGTTTTGCCTATGTGGGCAGTAGTACAAATTATGAGTACGTAAGTTTTTTTCATGAAATCAGCATTTCTCTTGCTTCCCTGTGAGTAGGGAAGCTCTGGTTTAGTCACATACCTCCCACAAGTGTTTCCTCAATGTGTTCACATTTGCTTAGAAACAGTGTTTTTGCTGCCAGAAACAGGCGTTACTGTGCCGTTTCACTCTTCAGCAAATACATGTGTAGAAGGACAGTGCTAGCAGAAACGACAGTTTCTCGAAGTTTTCCAACTCAGGGAACAAGTTGCGCACTTCTGAGGTATATTTGGGGAACTTCGCCTGTAACGGGTTTTTTGCCTAAAGAGACTTGCATTAGAACTCATTAGTTTTGCCTATCTGTGAGGTAATACAGATTCTGAGTATGTAAGTGTGTTTGATGAAATCAGCATTTCACTTGCTTCCCTGAGAGTAGTGAAGGTCACCTTTAGTCACGGTAGCTCCCACAAATGTTTCTCTGTGTTTTCACATTTGCTTAGAAACAGTTTATTTGCGAGGAGAAGCTGGCGTTACTGTGCCGTTTCACCAATCAGTAAATACATGTGTAGAAGGACAGTGCTAGCAGAAACGACAGTTTCTTGAAGTTTTCTAACTCAGGGAATAAGCTGCACACTTCTGAGATGCCGTTGGGGAACTTTGCCTCAAACATGTTTTTTGCCTAAAGAGACTTGCCTTAGAACGCATTAGTTGGGCCTATCTGCTCAGTAGTACAGATTCTGAGTATGTAAGTGTGTTTGACGCAATCAGCATTTCTCTTGCTTCCCAGAGAGTTGGCAAGCTCAAGTTTAGCCACAGTAGCTCAAACTAGTGTTTTCTCGCTGTGATCATATTTGCTTAGAATCTGTGTGTTTGCTAGGAGTAACAGGTGTTACTGTGCCTTTCACCCTTCAGCAAATACATGTGTAGAAGGATAGTGCTAGCAGATAAGACAGTTTCTCGAAGTTTTCTCACTCAAAGAACAGGCTGCGCACTTCTGCGGTGCATTTGGGGAAATTTGCCTGAAACAGGTTTGTTGCCTAAAGAGACTTGCATTAGGATGCATTAGTTTTGCCTATCTGTGCAGTATTTCAGATTCTGAGTATGTAAGTGTGTTTGATGGAATCAACATTTCTCTTGCTTCACTATGAGTAGGGAAGCTCAGGTTTAGTCACAGTAGCTCCGACAAGTGTTTCCTCAGTGTGTTCACATTTGCTTAGAAACAGTTTATTTGCGAGGAGAAGCAGGCGTTACTGTGCCATTTCACCAATCAGCAAATACAAGTGTAGAAGGACAGTACTAGCAGAAACGACAGTTTCTTGAAGTTTTCTAACTCAGGGAATAAGCTGCACACTTCTGAGATGCCGTTGGGGAACTTTGCCTCAAACGTGTTTTTGCCTAAAGAGTCTTGCCTTAGAACGCATTAGTTGGGCCTATCTGCTCAGTAGTACAGATTCTGAGTATGTAAGTGTGTTTGATACACTCAGCATTTCTCTTGCTTCCCAGAGAGTTGGGAAGCTCAGGTTTAGCCACAGTAGCTCAAACTAGTGTTTCCTCAGTGTGATCATATTTGCTTAGAAACTGTGTGTTTGCTAGGAGTAACAGTGTTACTGTGCCTTTCACCCTTCAGCAAATACATATGTAGAAGGACAGTGCTAGCAGAAATGAGAGTTTCTCAACTTTTTTTTTTAACTCAGGGAACCTGCTGCACACTTCTGAGATGCGTTTTGGGATCTTCGCCTGAAATGGGTTTTTTGCCTAAAGAGACTTGCTTTAGGACGCATTAGTTTTACCTCTCTGCGCAGTAGTTCAGATTCAGAGTACGTGAGTGTGTTTGATGTAATGAGCATTTCTCTTGCTTCCGTGTGATGAGTGAAGATAAGGTTTAGTCACAGTAGCTCCAACAAGTATTTCCTCAGTGTGTTCACATTTGTTTTGAAACAGTTTGTTTGCTAGAACAAGCTGGCGTTACTGTGCTGCTTCACTCTTTAGCAAATACATGTGTAGAAGGACAGTGATGGCAGATAGCACAGTTTCTTGAAGTTTTCTAACACAGGGAACAAGCTGCACACTTCTGAGATGCGTTTGGGAAACTTCGACTGAAACGGTTTTTTTTTGCCTAAAGAGACTTGCATTAGAACGCATTAGTTTTGCCTATCTGCTCAGTAGTACAGAGTCTGAGTATGTAAGTGTTTTTGATGAAATCAGCATTTGCCTTGCTTCCCTGAGAGTAGGCAAGCTCAGGTTTAGTCACAGTAGTTCCCCCTAGTGTTTCCTCAGTGTGTTCACATTTGCTTAGGAACAATGTGTTTGCCAGGAGTTACTGTGCCGTTTCTCCCTTCAACAAGTACATGTGTAGAAGGAGAGTGCTAGCTGATATGACAGTTTCTCGAAGTTTTCTCACTCAAGGAACAAGCTGCACACAAGCTGCACACTTCTGAGATGCGTATGGGCAACTTCGCCTGAAAAGGGTTTTTTCGCTAAAGAGATTTGCATTAGAACGCTTTAGTTTTTCCTATCTGCGCAGTAGTACAGATCCTGAGTATGTAAGTGTGTTTCATGAAATCAACATTTCTCTTGCTTTCCTTTGAGTAGGGAATCTCATGTTTATTCATAGTAGCTCCCACAAGTGCTTCCTCAGTGTGTTCACATTTGCTTAATAACTGTTTGTTTGCTAGGAGAAGCAGACTTTACTCTGCTTTTTCACCCTTCAGCAAAAACATGTGTAGAAGGACAGTCCTAGCAGAAACGATAGTTTCTCGAAATTTTCTAACTCTGTGAACAAGCTGCACATTTATGAGATGCTCTTGGGGAACCTCGCTTGAAACATGTTTTTGCCTAAAGAGACTTGCATTAGAACACATTAGTTTGCCTATCTGCGCAGTAGTACAGAATCTGAGTATGTAAATGTGTTTGATGAAATCAGCATTTCCCTGGCTTCCCAGAGAGTAGGGAAGCTCAGGTTTAATCACAGTACCTCACACTAGTGTTTCCTCAGTGTGTGCACATTTGCATAGAAACAGAGCGTTTGCTAGGAGAAACAGTCGCTCCTTTGCCATTTCACCCTCCAGCAAATACATGTGTAGAAGGACAGTGCTAGCAGAAACAACAGTTTCTAGAAGTTTTCTAATTCAGGGAACAAGCTGCACACTTCTGATTTGCGTTTGGGGAACTATGGCTGAAACGGGTTTTTGCCAAAAGAGACTTGCATTAGAATGCATCAATTTTGCCTATCTGCGCAGTAGTACAGATTCAGAGCATGTAAGTGTGTTTGATGAAATCAGGAATTCGCTCGATTTTCTGATTGTGGGGAAGCTCACGTTTAGTCAAAGGAGCTCCCACAAGTGTTTCCACAGGGTGTTCACATTTGCTTAGAAACATTTCGTTTGCTAGGAAAAAAAGGCATTACAGTGCCGTTTCACTCTGCAGCAAACACATGTGTAGAAGGATAGGACTAGCAGAAACGACAGTTTCACCAAGTTTACTAACTCAGGGAACAAGCTGCACTCTTCTCAGATGCGTTTAAGGAACTTCGCCTGAAACGGTTTTTTTTTTACATAAAGAGAGTTGCATTAGAACACATTAGTTTTGCCTATTCGGGCAGAAGTTCAGATTCTGAGTAAGTAAGTGTGTTAGATGAAATCAGAATTTCTTTTGCTTCCCTGTGAGTAGGGAAGCCAAGGTCTAGTCACGGTAGCTTTCACAAGTGTTTCCTCAGTGTGTTCACATTTGCTTAGAAACTTTGTGTTTGATAGGAGAAGCAGGCATTACTGTGCCGTTTCACCCTTCAGCAAATACATGTGTAGAAGGACAGTGCTAGCAGATACGATAGTTTCTCGAAATTTTCTAACTCAGGGAACAAGCTGCGCACTTCTGAGATGCGTTTGAGGAAATTCGTCTGAAACGGGTTTTTTGGCTAAAGATCCATGCATTAGATAGAAATGACAGTTTCTAGAATTTTTCTAACTCAGGGAACAAACTGCACACTTCTGTGATGCGTTTGGGAAACTTTGCCTGAAACGGGTTATTTGCCTAAAGAGACTTGCATTAAAATGCATTAGTTTTGCCTATCGGCGCTGTAGTACGGATTCGGAGTATGTATGTGTGTTTGATGAAATCAGCATTTCTCTTGCTTCCCTGTGAGTAGGGAAGCTCAGGTTTAGTCACATTAGCTCCCACAAGTGTTTCCTCAGGGTGTTTGCTAGGAGTACCAGGAGTACCAGTTCTCCCCGTTTTCTAACTCAGGGAACGAGCTGTACACTTCTGAGATGCATTCAGGCTAATTCGTCTGAAGCGGGTTTTTTTGCCTAAAGAGACTTGGATTAGAACGCACTAGTTTTGTCTAAGTGCGCAGTAGTACCGATTCTGAGTATGTAAGTGTGTTTGATGAAATCAACATTTCCTTGCTTCCCTGTGTGTAGGGAAGCTGAGGTTTATTCACAGTAGCTACCACAAGTGTTTCCTCAGTGTGTTCACATTTGCTTAGAAACAGTGTGTTTGCTAGGAGAATCAGGCGTTACTGTGGCGTTTCAGCCTTCAGCAAATATATGTGTAGAAGGACAGTGCTGGCAGAAATGACAGTTTCTCGAAGTTTTCTAACTGAGGGAACAAGCTGCACACTTCTGGGATGCATATGGTGAACTTCGCCCGAAACAGGTTTTTTGGCTAAAGAGACTTGCTTAGAACGCTTTAATTTTGCCTATCAGTGCAGTAGTTCAGATTCTGAGTATGTAAGTGTGTTAGATGAAATCAGCATTTCTCTTTCTTCCATTTCAGTAGGGAAGCTCAGGTTTAGTCACGGTAGCTCGCGCAAGTGTTTCCCAGGTGTTCACATTTGCTTAGAAACAGTGTGTTTGCTAGGATTTGAGGGCTTTACTGTGTCGCTTCACCCTTCATCAAATAAATGTGTAGAAGGACAGTGCTAGCAGGAATGACAGATTCTCGACGTTTTCTAATAAAGGGAATAAGCTGCGTACTTCTGAGGTGCGTTTGAGGAACATCAAAAGAAACGGGTTTTTTGCCTACAGAGACTTTCATTAGAACTCCCTATTTTTGCCTATCTGCACAGTAGTACAGATTCTGAGTATGTAAGTGCGTTTGATGAAATCAGCATTTCTCTTGCTTCCCTCTGATTAGGGAAGCTCAGGTTTAGTCACAGTAACTTCCACAAGTGTTTCCTCAGTATGTTCTCATTTGCTTAGAAACAGTTTGTTTGCTAGGAGAATCAGGCGTTACTGTTCTGTTTCACCCTTCAGCAAATACATGTGTTGAAGGACAGTGCTAGCTGAAACGACAGTTTCTCGAAGTTTTCTAACTCAGGGAACAAGCTGCACACTTCTGACATGCGTTGGGGGAACTTCGCCTGAAACGGTTTTTTTGCCTAAAGAGACTTGCTTAGAACGCTTTAATTTTGCCTATCTGTGCAGTAGTTCAGATTCTCAGTATGTAAGTGTGTTAGATGAAATCAGCATTTCTCTTGCTTCCGTTTCAGTAGGGAAGCTCAGGTTTAGTCACGGTAGCTCTCGCAAGTGTTTCCCAGGTGTTCACATTTGCTTAGAAACAGTGTGTTTGCTAGGATTTGAGGGCTTTACTGTGCCGTTTCACACTTCAGCAAATAAATGTGTAGAAGGACAGTGCTAGCAGGAATGACAGATTCTCGACGTTTTCTAATAAAGGGAACAAGCTGCGTACTTCTGAGGTGCGTTTGAGGAACATCAAAAGAAACGGGTTTTTGTCTACAGAGACTTTCATTAGAACTCCCTATTTTTGCCTATCTGCACAGTAGTACAGATTCTGAGTATGTAAGTGCGTTTGATGAAATCAGCATATCTCTTGCTTCCCTGTGAGTAGGGAAGCTCAGGTTTAGTCACAGTAACTACCACAAGTGTTTCCTCAGTGTGTTCACATTTGCTTAGAAACAGTTTGTTTGCTATGAGAATCAGGCGTTACTGTTCTGTTTCACCCTTCAGCAAATACATATGTTGAAGGACAATGCTAGCAGAAACAACAGTTTCTCAAAGTTTTCTAACTCAGGGAACAAGGTGCACACTTCTGAGGTGCGTTTGGGGATCTTCGCCTGAAAGGGTTTTGCATACAGAGACTTGCTTTAGAACGCATTAGTTTTGACTCTCAGCACAGTAGTACAGATTCTGAGTATGTAAGTGTGTTTGATGAAATCACCATTTCTCTTTCTTCCCTGTGAGTAGGGAAGCTCAGTTTAAGACACAGTAGCTCCCACAAGTGTTTCCTCAGTGTGTTCACATTTGCTTTGAAACAGTTTGTTTGCGATGACAAGCTGGCTTTACTCTGCCATTTCACCCTTCAGCAAATACATGTGTAGAAGGACAGTGCTAGCAGAAACGACAGTTTCTTGAATTTTTCTAACTCAGGGAACAAGCTGCACTCTTCTGATATGCGTTAGGAGACTTCGCCTGAAATGGGTTTTGCCTAAAGAGACTGCATTAGAACGCATTTGTTTTGACTATCTGCACAGTAGTACAGATTCTGAGTGCATAAGAGTGTTTGATGGAATCAGGATTTTTCTTGCTTCACTGAGAGTAGGAGACCTGAGGTGTAGCCACAGTCCCTCCCACAAGTGTTTGTTCAGTGACTTCACATTTGCTTAGAAACAGTTTTTTGCTAGCAGAAACAGGCGTTACTGGGCCGTTTCACCCTTCAGCTAATACATGTGTAGAAGGACAGTACTAGCAGAAACGACAGTTGCTCGAGGTTTTCTAACTCAGGGAAAAAGCTGCACACTTCTGAGATGCGTTGGGGGAACTTCATCTTAAACGGGTTTTTTGCCTAAAGAGACTTGCATTAGAACGCACTAGTTTTACCTATGTGCGCAGTATTACAGATTCTAAGTACGTAAGTGTGTTTGATGAAATCCGCATTTCTCATGCTTCCCTGTGCATAGGGAAGCAAAAGTTAAGTCACAGAAGCTCCCACAAGTTTTTCCTCAGTGTGTTCACATATGCTTAGAGACAGTGTATTTGCTGGCTGAAAGAGGAGTTACTGTGCCATTTCACCCTTCTTCAAACACATGTGTTGAAGGACAGTGCTAGCAGAAATGACAGTTTCTCGACGTTTTCTAACTCAGGGAACAAGCTGCATGCTTCTGAGATGTGTTTGGGCAATTTAGTCTGAAGAGGGTTTTTGCTCAAAGAGACTTGCATTAGAACGCACTAGTTTTACCTGTGTGCATAGTAGTGCCGATTCTGAGTACGTAAGTGTGTTTGATGAAATCAGCATTTCTCATAATTCTCTTTGAGTAGGAAAGCTCACGTTTAGTAACCGGAGATCCCACAAGTGTTTTCTCAGTGTGATCACTTTTGCTTAGGAACAGTGTATTTGCTAAAAGAAACAGGCGTTACTGTGCCATTTCATCCTTTAGCAAAGACATGTCTAGAAGGACAGTGCTAGCAGAAACGACAGTTTCTCAACTTTTTCTAACTCAGGGAACAATCTGCACAGTTCTCAGATGCGTTTGGACAAATTCCTCTTTAGCGGGTTTTTTGCCTAAAGAGACTTGCATTGAAAAGTATTGGTATTGCGTATGCACAGTAGTACAGATTCTGAATATGGTAGTGTGTTTGATGAAATCAGCATTACTCTTGCTTCCCTGAGAGATGGGAAGCTAAGGTTTAGAAACAGTAGCTCACATAAGAGTTTCCTCAGTGTGTTCACATTTGCATAGGAACAGTCCTTTTGCTAGGAGAAGCAGGCGTTACTGTGTGTTTTCACCCTTCAGCAAATACATGAGTAGAAAGACACTGCTAGCAGAAACTAAATTTTCTCAAAGTTTCCAAACTCAGGAAACAAGCTGCACATTTCGGGGATGCATTTGGGGAACTTCGCCTAAAACGGGTTTTTGCCTAAAGATTGTTGCATTAGGATGCATTAGTTGTGCCTATCGGGCAGTAGTTCAGATTCTGAGTACGTAAGTGTGTGAGATTAAATCAGCATTTCTCTTGATTCCATGTGAGTAGGGAAGCTCAGGTTTAGTCAAAGTAGCTCCGACAAGTGTTTCCTCAGTGTGTTCACATTTGCTTAAAAACAGTCTGTTTGCTAGGACAAGCTGGCATTATTGTGCCGTTTCAACCTTCAGCAAATACATGTGTAGAAGGACAGTGCTAGCATAAATGACAGTTTCTCAAAGTTTTCTAACTCAGTGAACAAGGTGCACACTTCTTAGATTCGTTTAGGGAACTTCGTCTTAAACGTGTTTTTTTGGCTAAAGAGACTTGCAGTAGACATCATTTGTTTTGGCTATCAGCACAGTAGTACAGATTCTGAGTATGTAAGTGTGTTTGATGTAATCAGCATTTCTCTTGCTTCCCTGAGCGTAGGGACGCTCAGGATTAGACACAGTAGCTCTCACAAGAGTTTCCTCAGGGTGTTCACATTTGCTTAGAAATATTGCGTATGCTAGGTGAAGCAGGCCTTACTGTGCCTTTTCACCCTTCTTCAAAGACATGTGTATATAGACAGTGATAGCAGAAAAGACAGTTTCTCGAAGTTTTCTAATTCAGGGATCAAGCTCTACACTTCAGAGATGCGTTTGGGGAATTTCGCCTGATTCGGGTTTTTTACCTAAAGAGACTTACATTATAACGCATTAGTTTTCCCTATCTGGGCAGTAGTTCAGATTCTGAGTACGTAAGTGTGTTAGATGAAATCAGCATTTCTCTTGCTTCCCTGTGAGTAGGGAAGCTCAGGTTTAGTCACAGGAGCTCCCACAAGTGTTTCCTCAGTGTGTTCACATTTGCTTAGAAACAGTGTGTTTGCTAGGAGAAGCAGGCATTATTGTGCCATTTCACGCTTCAGCAAATATATGTGTAGAAGGACAGTGCTAGTAGAAACGACAATTGCTCGAAGTTTTCTAACTCAGGGAACAAGATGCACACTTCTGAGATGCGTTTGGGGAACTTCGCCTGAAACGTGTTTTTTGCCTATGAAGACTTGCCTTAGAACGCATTAGTTTTGCCTATCTGGACAGTAGTACAGATTCTGAGTATGTAAGTGTGTTTGATGAAATCAGCATTTCTCTTGCTCCCCTTAGAATAGGGAAGCTCAAGGTTACTCACAGTAGCTCCACCAAGTGTTTCCTCAGTGTGTTCACATTTGCTTAGAATCAGTGCGTTTGCTAGAAGAAGCAGGCGTTACTGTGCCGTTTCACCCTTCAGCAAATACATGTGTAGAAGGACAGTGCTAGCAGTAACGACTGTTTCTCGAAGTTTTCTAAGTCACGGAACAAGCGGCACACTTCTGAGATGCGTTTGGGCAAATTCGATTTAAGTAGAGTGTTTGCTAAAGAGACTTGCATTAGAATGCATTAGTTTTGCCTATGTGCGCAGTATTACAGATTCTGAGTACATAATTGTGTTTGATGAAATCTGCATTCCTCATGCTTCCTTGAGTGTAGGGAAGCACAAGTTTAGTCACAGTAGCTCCCACAAGTGTTTCCTCAGTGTGTTCACATATGCTTAGAGAAAGTGTATTTGCTGGTAGAAACAGGCTTTACTGTGCCGTTTCACGATTCAGGAAACACATGTGTAGAAGGACAGTGCTAGCAAAAACGACTGTTTCTTGACGTTGTCTACCTTAGGGAACAAGCTGTACCCCTCTGAGATGCGTTTGGGCAAATTCGTCTGAAACGGGTTTTTTGCTCAAAGAGACTTGCATTAGAACGAACTCGTTTTTCCTATGTGCGCGGAAGTACAGACTTTGACTACGTAAGTGTGTTTGATGTAATCAGCATTTCTCATATTTCACTCTGTGTAAAGAAGCTCAGGGTTAGTCACAGGAACTCCCACAAGTGTTTCCTCAGTGTGTTCACATTTGCTTAAAAACAGTATATTTGCTGGCAGGAACAGGCGTTACAGTGCCGTTTCACCCTTCAGCAAACACATGTGTAGAAGGACAGTGCTAGCAGAAACGAAGGTTTCTGAACGTTTTCTAACTCAGGAAAAAAGCTGCACAATTCTGAGATGAGTTTGGGCAACTTCGTCTGAAGCGGGTTTTTTGCCTAAAGAGACTTGCATTAGAACGCACTTGTTTTGCCTATGTGCGCAGCAGTACAGATTCTGAGTACGTAAGTGTGTTTGATGAAATCAGCATTTCTCATGCTTCACTCTGCATAGGGAAGGTCAGGTTTAGACACAGGAGCTCCCACAAGTGTTTCCTCAGTGTGTTCAGATTTGCTAAGAAACAGTGTATTTGCTAGCAGAAACAGGCGTTACTGTGCCGTTTCACCCTTCAGCAAACACATTTGTAGAAGGACAGTGCTAGCAGAAACGACAGTTTCTCAACGTTTTCTACTCAGGGAAGAAGCTGCACAGTTCTGAGATGAATTTGGGCAAATTCGTTTGATGCGGGTTTTTTGCCTATAGAGACTTAAATTACAACGCACTACTTTTGCCTATGTTCGCTGTAGTACCGATTCTGAGTATGTAAGTGTGTTTGATGAAATCAGAGTTTCTCATGCTTCCATGTGAGTAGGGATACTGAGGTTTAGACACAGGATCTCCCACAAGTGTTTCCTCAGTGTGTTCACATTAGCTTAGAAACAGTATATTTGCTGGCAGAAACAGGCATTACAATGCCATTTCACCCTTCAGCAAACACATGTGTACAAGGACAGTGCTAGCACAAACGACATTTTCTCTAAGTTTTCTAATTAGGGAACAAGCTGCACACCTCTGTGATGCGTTTGGGCAAATTCATCTAAAGAGGGTTTTTTTCCTAAAGAGACTTTCATTAGAACACACTCATTTTTGTTATGTGCGCAGTAGTACAGACTCTGACTACATAAGTGTGTTTGATGAAATAAGCATTTCTCGTGGTTCCCAGTGAGTACGGAAGCTCAGGTTTAGTCACAGGGGCTCCCACAAATGTTTCCTCAGTGTATTCACATTTGCTTAGAAACAGTATATTTTCAGGCACAAACAAGCGTTACTGTGACATTTCTCCCTCAGCAAACACATGTGTAGAAGGACAATGCTAGCTGAAACGACCGTTTCTCGACGTTTTCTCACTCGGGGAACAAGCTGCAGACCTCTGAGATGCGTTTCGGTAAATATTCTGAAGAGTGTTTTTTCCATAAAGAGACTTATATCAGAACGCACTAGTTTTGCCTATGTGCGCAGTAGTACAGATTCTGAGTATGTAATTTTGTTTGATGAAATCAGCATTTCTCTTGCTTCCCTTTGAGTAGAGAATGTCAGGTTTAGTCACAGTAGCTCCACAAGTGTTTCCTCAGCGTGTTCACATTTGCTTAAAAACAGTGTGTTTGCTGCAGAAACAGTCGTTACTGTACTGTTTCACCCTTCAGCAAACATATGTGTAGAAGGACTGTGCTGGCAGAAACGACAGTTTCTCGACGTTTTTTACCTCAGGAACAAATTGTACTCTTCTGTGATGCGTTTGGGCAACTTTGTCCGAAGCGTGTTTTATTCATAAAGAGACTTGCAATAGAACACAATAGTTTTGCCTATGTGCACACTAGTACCGATTCAGATTATGTAAGTGTGTTTGGTGAAATCAGCATTTCTCATGCTCCTCTGTGTGTAAAGAAGCTCAGGTTTAGTCACATTAGCTCCCTCAAGTGTTTCCTCAGTGTGTTCACATATGCTTAGAAACAGTGTATTTGCTGGCAGAAACATACGTACTGTGCCGTTTCACCCTTCAGCAAACACATGTGTAGAAGGACAGTGATAGCTGAAATGACAGTTTCTCGACATTTTCTACATAAAGGAATAAGCTGTACGCTTCTGAGATGCATATGGGCAACTTCGTCTGAAGTTGTGTTTTTGCTCAAAGAGACTTACATTAGAACGCACTCGTTTTACCAATGTGCGCAGTAGTACCGATTCTGAGTACGTAAGTGTGTTTGAAGAAATCAGCATTTCACACGCTTCCCTGTGATTAGGGAAGCTCACGTTTAGTCACAGGAGCTCCCTCTAGTGTTTTTTCAGTGTGTTCACATAGGCTTAGAAACAGTGTATTTGCTGGCAGAAACAGGTGTTACTGTGCCGTTTCACGATTCAGCAAACACATGTGTAGAAGGACAGTGCTAGCAAAAAAAGACGGTTTCTCGAAGTTTTCTAACTTAGGGAACATGCTGCACACCTCTGAAATGCGTTTGGGCAAATTCGTCTGAAGCTGGTTTTTGCCTAAAGAGACTTTCATTAGAACACACTAGTTTTTCCTATGTGCGCAGTAGTACAGATTCAGAGTACGTAAGTGTGTGTGATGAAATGAGCATTTATCATGCTTCCCTGTTTGTAGGGAAGCTCAGGTTTAATCACAGGGGCTCACACAAATGTTTCCTCAGTGTGTTCACATTTGCTTAGAAACAGTATATTTGCTGGCAGAAAGAAGCGTTACTGTGACGTTTCTCCCTTCAGCAAACACATGTGTAGAAGGACAATGCTAGCAGAAACGACAGTTTCTCGACATTTTCTAACTCAGGGAAAAAGCTGCAAACTACTGAGATGAGTTTGGGCAACTTCATCTTAAGCGGGTTTTTTACCTAAAGAGACTTGCATTAGAACGCACTAGTTTTGCCTATCTGCGCAGTAGTACCGATTCCGAGTATGTAAGTGTGTTTGATGAAATCAGCATTTCTCTTGCTTTGCTGTGAGTAGTGAAGCTCAGGTTTAGTCACAGTAGCTCCCACAAGTTTTTCCTCAGTGTGTTCTCATTTGCTTAGAAACAGTGTATTTGCTGGGAGAAACACGCGTTACTGTGCCATTTCAACCATCAGCAAACACATGTGTAGAAGGACAGTGCTAGCACAAATGACAGTTTCTCGACTTTTTTTAACTCAGGGAACACGCTGCACACTTCTGAGATGTGTTTGGGCAAATTCATCTGAAGCAGGTTTTTTGCCTAAAGAGACTTGCATTAGAATGCACTAGTTTTGCCTATGTGCGCAGTATTACAGATTCTGAATACCTGTGTTTGAGGAAATCAGCATTGCTCTTGCTTCCGTGTGCATAGGGAAGTTAAGTTTTCATCAGTGTAGCTTCCACAAGTGTTTCCTAGTGTGGTCAAATATGCTTAGAAACAGTGTAATTCTGGCAGATACAGGCGTTACTATACCGTTTAAGCCGTCAGCAAACCCATGTGTAGAAGGACAGTGATAGCTGAAATGACAGTTTCTCGACATTTTTTAAGTCAGGGAACAAGCTGCACGCTTCTGTGATGCGTTTTGGCAACTTCGTTTGAAGCCCTTTTTTTGCTCAAAGAGACTTGAATTAGAACTCACTAGTTTTGCCTATGTGCACAGTAGTACAGATTTTGAGTACGTGAGCGTTTTTGATGAAATCAGCATTTCCCCTGCTTCCATGTGTGTAGGGAAGCTCAGGTTTTGTCACAGTAGCTCCCACAAGTGTTTCCTCAGTGTATTCATGTTTGCTTAGAAACAGTGTATTTGCTGGCAGAAACAGGCGTTACTGTGCCGTTTCACCCTTCAGCAAATACATGTGTAAAAGGACAGTGCTAGCAGAAACGACTGTTTCTCGACATTTTCTAACTCAGGGAACAAGCTGCACACTTCAGAGATGATTCATTTGGGCAACTTCGTCTGAAGCGGGTTTTTTTGCCGAAAGAGACTTGCATTAGAACGCACTAGGTTTGCCTATGTGCGCAGCAGGATAGATTCTGAGTATGTAAGTGTGTTTGATGAAATTAGCATTTCTCATGCTTCACTGTGCATAGGGAAGCTCAGGTTTAGACACAGGAGCTCCCACAAGAGTTTCCTCAGTGTGTTCAGGTTTGCTTAGAAACAGTGTATTTGCTGGCAGAAGCAGTCGTCAAAGTGCCGTTTCACCCTTCAGCAACCACATGTGCAGAAGGATAGTGATAGCAGAAATTACAGTTTAACGAAGTTTTCTAACTCAGTGTACGACCTGCACACTTCTGAGATGCGTTTGAGCAAATTCATATGAAGCAGGTTTATTTCCTAAAGGGACTTGCATTAGAAGGCACTAGTTTTTCCTATGTGCACATTAGTACATATACTGACATAAGTGTGTTTGATGATATTAACATTTCTCTTGCTTCCCTGTGAGTAGGGAAGCTCAGGTTTAGTCACAGTAGCTCCCACAAGTGTTTCCTCAGTGTGTTCACATTTGCTTAGAAACAGTGTATTTGCTGGCAGAAACAGGCGTTACTGTGCCGTTTTACCCTTCAGCAAACACATGTGTAGAAGGACAGTGCTAGCAGAAACGACAGTTTCCCAACGTTTACTACCTCATGAAACAAGTTGGACACTTCTGATATCGTTTGGGCAAGTTCGTCTAAAGCAGGTTTTTTTGCCTTAAGAGACTTGCATTAAAACACACTAGATTTACCTATGTGCGCAGTAGTTCAG
Organism: Acomys percivali; assembly: GCA_907169655.1. Classification (NCBI taxonomy): domain Eukaryota; kingdom Metazoa; phylum Chordata; class Mammalia; order Rodentia; family Muridae; genus Acomys; species Acomys percivali. Next base: position 58,575,759 of record OU015747.1, read on the forward strand.
ATTCGGAATATGTATGTGTGTTTTATGAAATCAGCATTTCTCTTGTTTCCTTGTGAGTAGGAAACCTCATGTTTAGTCACAGTAGCTCCCACAAGTGTTTCTTCAGTGTGTTAACATTTGCTTAGAAAGAGTGTAATTGCTGGCAGAAGCAGTCGTCAAATTGCCTTTTCACCCTTCAGCAACCACATGTGCAGAAGGACAGTGATAACAGAAATGACAGTTTCTCGAAGTTTTCTAACTCAGTGAACTACATGCACACTTCTGAGATGCGTTTGAGCAAATTCATATGAAGCAGGTTTATTTCCTAAAGAGACTTGCATTAGAAGGCACTAGTTTTTCCTATGTGCACATTAGTACACATACTGACATAAGTGTGTTTGATGATATCAACATTTCTCTTGCTTCCCTGTGAGTAGGGAAGCTCAGGTTTAGTCA
>OU015747.1:58581940-58593805 GCA_907169655.1 Acomys percivali
TGTTTGATGAAATCAGCATTTCTCTTGCTTCCCTGTGAGTAGGGAAGCTCAGGTTTAGTCACAGGAGCTTGCACAAGTGTTTCCTCAGTGTGTTCACATTAGCTGAGAAACAGTTCATTTGCTGGCAGAAACAGGCGTTACTGTGCCGTTTCACCCTTCAGCAAACACATGTGTAGAAGGACTATGCTAGCAGAAACGACAGTTTCCCGACGTTTTCTAACTCATGAAACAAGGTGCACACTTCTGAGATGTGTTTGGGCAAGTTCATCTGAAGCAGGTTTTTTTCCTTAATAGACCTGCATTAGAACGCACTAGTTTTGTCTAGGTGCGCAGTAGTACAGATTCTGAGTATGTAAGTGTGTTTGATAAAATCAGCATTTCTTGTGCTTCCCTGTGAGTAGGGATGCTCAGGTTTAGTCACAGTAGCTCCCACAAGTGTTTCCTCATTTGTTCACATTTGCTTAGAAACAGTGTATTTGTTGGCGGAAACAGGCGTTACTCTACCATTTCACCCTTCATCAAACACATGTGTAGAAGGACAGTGCTAGCAGAAACGACAGTTTCTCGACCTTTTCTAACTCATGGTGCAAGCTGCATACTTCTTAAATGCATTTGGGCAAATTTGTCTGAAGCGATTTTTTTGCTTAATGAGGCTTGTATTAGAACAAACTAGGTTTGCCCATGAGCGCAGTAGTACAGATTCTGAGTACATAAGTGTGTTTCATGAAATCAGCATTTCTCGTGCTTCCCTGTGAGTAAGGATGCTGAAATTTAGTCACAGTAGCTCCCACAATTGTTACCTCAGTGTGTTCACATTTGCTTAGAAACAGTGTATTTGCTGGCGAAAACAGGCGTTACTGTGCCGTTTCACCTTTCAGAAAAACATGTGTAGAAGAACAGTGGTAGCAGAAATGACAGTTTCTCGACCTTTTCTAACTCAGGGAACAAGCTGAACCCTACTGAGATATGTTTAAGCAAATTCATCTGAAGCGGGATTTTTGACTAAAGAGACTTGCATTCAAATGCACTACTTTTGCATATGTGGGCAGGAGTACAGATTCTGAGTAAGTAAGTGTGTTTGATAAAACCAGCATTTCACTTGCTTCCGTGTTGCTAAGGAAGCTCAGGTTTAGTCACAGTAGCTACCACTAGTGTTTCCTCAGTGTGTTCATATTTGCTTAGAAACAGAGTATTTGCTGGCAGAAACAGGAGTTACTCTGCCGTTTCACACTTTAGCAAACACATGTGTAGAAGGTCAGTGCTTGCAAAAACGACAGTTTCTCGACGTTTTCTAACTCAGGGAAAAAGCTGCAAACTTCTGAGATGCGTTTGGCCAACTTTGCCGGAAGAGTTTTTTTTTTTTTTTTTTTTTTGCCTAAAGAGACTTGCATTAGAACGCACTACTTTTGCCTATGTGCGCAGTAGTACAGATTCTGAGTATGTAAGTGTGTTTGATGAAATCAGCATTTCACTTGCTTCCGTGTGAGTAAGGAAGCTCAGGTTTAGTCACAGTAGCTCCCAATAGTGTTTACTCAGTGTGTACATATTTGCCTAGAAACAGAGTATTTGCTTGCAGAAACAGGCGTTACTGTGCCTTGTCCTCCTACAGATAACACTTGTGTAGAAGGACATTGGTAGGAGAAACAACAGTTTATCACTGTTTTCAAACTCAAGGAACAAGCTGCAGCCATCTGAAATGCATTTTGACAACTTTGTCTGAAATGGGTTTTTTGTCTAAAGAGACTTGCATTAGCCACACAAGTTTTGCCGATCTACATAGTAGTACAGCATCTGATTGGGTAAATGAGTTTGATGAAATCAGCATTTCTCTTGCTTCCCTGTGAGTAGGGGAGATCAGTTTTAGTTACAGTAGATCCCACTAGTGTTTCTTCAGTTTATTCACGTTTCATTAGAAACAGTGTATTCGCTGGTAGAAACATGCATTACTGTTCTGTTTCATGTTTCAGGAAACACATGAGTAGAAGGACAGTGCTGGCAAAAAGGACAGTTTCTTGAAGTTTTTTATCTCAGGAAACATGTTGCACACTTATGAGATGCTTTTGGCACCTTTGTCAGAAAAGCGTTTTTTGCCTAACGAGATTTGCATTAAAACGCACTAGTTTTGCCTATCTGCACAGTAGTACAGATTCTGAGTAGGTAACTGTGTTTCATGAAATCAGCATTTCTCTTGCTTCCCTGTGAGTAAGGAAGAAAAGTATTAGTCACAAAAGCTAGCACAATTGTTTCATCAGTGTGTTCACATTTCCTTAGAAACTGTGTACTTGCTGGCTGAAACATGTGTAGAAGTACAGTACCAAAAGAAACGACTTATTCTTGATGTTTTTTATCTAAGGAAACAAGTTGCACACTTCTGAGATGCGTTTGTGCACCTTTTTCAGAAATGAGTTTTTTGCCGAAAGTGTTTTTCATTAAAACACACTAGTTTTGACTATCTGCTCAGTAGTACAGATTAAGAGTAGATACCTGTGTTTGATGAAATCAGCATTTCTCCGGCTTCCTTGTGATTAGGGAAGCTTAGTTTTAGTAACAATAGCTCCCACAAGGGTTTCCTCAGTGTATTCACATTTCCTTAGGACAGTGTATTTCTGGCAGAAACATGCCTTACTGTTTCGTTTCAGCCTTTAGCAAAAACATGTGTAGAAGGACAGTACTAGCAGAAACGACAGTTTCTTGAAGTTTTTAACTCAGGAAACAAGTTGCACACTTCTGAGATGCATTTGGGCACCTTTGTCAGAAATGAGTTTTTAGCCTAACGAGAATTGCATTAGAACATACTAGTTTTTCTTATCTGCGCAGTCGTACAGATTCTGAATAAGTACCTGTGTTTGATGAAATCAGCATTTCTCTTGCATCTCTCTGAGTTTGGAAGCTCAGTTTTAGTCACAGTAGCTCGCACAAGTTTTCCTCAGTGTATTCACATTTACTTAGAAACAGTGTATTTGTTGGCTGAAACATGGGTGCTTTTAACCCCTACAGCTAAAACATGAGTAGAAGGACAGTGCTAGCAGAAATGACAGTTTCTCAATGTTTTCTAACTCAGGGAACAAGCTGCACACATCTGAGATGCATTTTGAGAACCTCATCTGAAACGGGTTTTTTGACTAAAGAGACTTGCATTAGCCACACTAGTTTTACTGATCTACACAGTAGTACTGATTCTCAGTATGTAACTGTGTTTCATGAAATCAGCATTTCTGTTACTTCCCTGTGAGTAGTGAAGCCAAGTTTTAGTCACAATAGCTTCGACAAGGGTTTCCTCAGTGTGTTCACATTTCCTTAGAAACAGTTTATTTGCTGGCAGAAACATATGTTCTGTGGCGTTTCACCCTTCAGCAAACATATGTGTAGAAGTACCGTCCTGGCAGAAATGAGAGTTTCTTGACGTTTTTTAACGCATGAAACAAGTTGCACTCTTCTGAGATGTGTTTGGGCAACTTTGTCAGATAGGAGTTTTTTGCCTAAAGAGACTTGCATTAAAACACACTAGTTTTTCCAATCTGCACAATTGTACAGATATTGAGTACGTAGCCGTGTTTCATGAAATCAGCATTTCTCTTGCTTCCCTGTGAGTAGGCAAACTCAGGTTTAGTCACAGTAGCTCCCCCAAGAGTTTACTCTGTGTGTTTACTTATCCTTAGAAACACTGTATTGGCTGGCAGAAACATGCGTTACCCTGCCTTTTCCCCCAACATCTAACACATGTGTAGAAGGACAGCGGTAGCAGAAACGACAGTTTTTCGATGTTTTCTAACTCAGAGAACAAGCTGCACACTTCTGAGATGCATTCTGAGAACTTCATGTTAAACTGGTTTTTTGCCTAAAGTGACTTGTATTAGCTACACTAGTTTTGCCGATCTACACAGAAGTACAGATTCTGAGTATGTAACTCTGTTTCATGAAATCTGCATTTCTCTTGCTTTCCTGTGAGTAGGGAAGCCAAGTTTTAGTCACAATAGCTCCCACAATGGTTTCCTTTGTGTGTTTATATTTTCTTAGAAACAGTGTACTTGCCGGTAGAAACGTGTGTTCTGTGACGTTTCAGCCTTCAGCAAACACATGTGTAGAAGTACAGTGCTAGCAGATATGACAGTATCTTGACGTTTTTTATCTTAGGAAACAAGTTGCCCACTTCTGAGATGTGCTTGGGCACCTTTGTCAGAAATGAGTTTTTTGCCTAAAGAGACTTGCATTAAAACGCACTAGTTTTGCCTATCTGCGCAGTAGTACAGATTCTGAGTAGGTACCTGTGTTTGATGAAATCAGGATTTCTCTTGCTTGCCTGTCAGTCGGGAAGCTCAGTTTTAGTCACAGAGGCTCCCACAAGTTTTTCCTCATTGTATTCACATTTCCTTAGAAACAAGGTATTTGCTGGCAGAAACATGCATTAATGTTCCGTTTCAGCCTTCAGCCAACACATGTTTAGAAGGGCAATCCTGGCGGAAATTACAGTTTCTTAATGTTTTTTAACTCAGTAGACAAGTTGCATTCTTCTGAGATGTATTTGAGCAAATTTGTCAGATATGAGTTTTTTGCCTAAAGAGTCTTGCATTAAAACGCACTAGTATTGTCTATCTGCATAGCAGTACAGATTCTGAGTAGGTACCTGTGTCAGATGAAATCAGCATTTCTCTTGCTACCCCGTGAGTAGGGAAGCTCAGGTTTTGTCACAGTAGCTCCCACAAGTGTTACCTCAGTGTGTTCACTTTTCCTAAGTATCATTGTATTTACTGGCAGAAACATGCGTTACTGTGCCTTTCCCCCTACAGCTAACACATGTGTAGAAGGACAGTGGTAGCAGAAAGGAAAGTTTATCGATGTTTTCTAACTCAGCGAACAAGCTGCAAACTTCTTTGAAGCATTTTGAGAACTTCCTCTGAAAAGGGTTTTTGCTGAAAGAGACTTGCATTAGCCACACTAGTTTTGCCGAGCTACACAGTAGTACAGAATCTGAGTGTGTAACTGTGTTTCAGGCAATGAGCATTTCTCTTGCTACCCTGTGAGTAGAGAAGCCAAGTTTTAGTCACAATAACTCCCCCAAGCATTTCTTCAGTGTGTTCACATTTCCTTAGAAACAGTGTACTGGCTGGCAGAAACATGTGTTCTGTGATGTTTCACCCTTCAGTAAACACATGTGTAGAAGTACAGTGCTAGCAGAAGCAACAGTTTCTTGATGTTTTTAACTCAGGAAACCAGTTGCACACTTCTGAGATGCTTTTGGCACCTTTGTCAGAAAAGAGTGTTTTGCCTAACGAGACTTGCATTAAAACACATTAGTTTTGCCTATCTGCGTAGCAGTACAGATTCTGAGTAGGTACCCGTGTTTGATGAAATCAGCATTTCTCTTGCTTCCGTGTGAGTAGGGTAGCTCAAGTTTAGTCACAGTAGCTCCCCCAAGAGTTTACTCAGGGTGTTTACTTACCCTTAGGAACATTGTATTTACTGAGAGAAACATGCATTACTGTGCCTTTTCCCCCTACAGCTACTACATGTGTAGAAGGACAGTGGTAGCAGAAAGGAAAGTTTAGCGATGTCTTCTAACTCATGTAACAAGTTGCACCGTTCTGAGATGCATTTTGAGAATTTCGTCTGAATCGGGTTTTTTGCCTAAAGAGACTTCAATTAGTCACACAATTTTGGCCGATCTACACAGTAGTATAGCATCTGATTGGGTAAATGAGTTGATGAAATCAGCATTTCTCCTGCTTCCCTGTGAGTAGGGAAGATCAGCTTTTGTTACAGTAGATCACACAAGTGATTCCTCAGTGTATTCACGTTTCGTTAGAAACAGTGTATTCGCTGGTAGAAACATGCATTACTGTTCTGTTTCAGCTTTCAGCAAACGCATTAGTAGAAGGACAGTGCTAGCAGAAACGACAGTTTCTTGAAGTTTTTTATCTAAGGAAAAAAGTTGCACACTTCTGAGATGCGTTTAGGAACCTTAGTCAGAAATTGGTTTTTTGCCTAAGAGACTTCCATTAAAACGCACTAGTTTTGCCTACCTGCACAGTAGTACAGATTCTGAGAAGGTAACTGTGTTTCATGAAATCAGCATTACTCTTGTTTCTCTGTGAGTAGGGAAGAAAAGTTTTATTCACAAAAGCTAGCACAATTGTTTCCTCAGTATGTTCACATTTTTTTAGAAACAGTGTACTTGCTGGCTGAAACATATGTTCTGTGACCTTTCACCCTTCAGCCAACATATGTGTAGAAGTACAGTCCCAGCAGAAACACTTTTTCTTGACATTTTTTAATCTCAGGAAACACGTTGCACACTTTTGAGATGCGTTTGTGCACCTTTTTCAGAAATGAGTTTTTTACCTAAAGAGTCTTGCATTAAAACACACTAGTTTTTCCTATCTGCACAGTAGTACAGATTTTGAGTAGGTAGCTGTGTTTCATGAAATCAGTATTTCTCTTGATTCCCTGTGAGTAGGCAAACTCACTTTTCGTCACAGTAGGTCCCCAAAGAGTTTAGTCAGTGTGTTCATTTATCCTTAGAAACACTGTATTTACTGGCAGAAACATGCGTTACCCGGCCATTTCCCCCTACAGCTAACACATGTGTAGAAGGACAGCGGTAGCAGAAACGACAGTTTTTCGATGTTTTCTAACTGAGGGAACAAGCTGCACACTTCTGAGATGCATTTCGAGAACTTCGTGTTAAAGTAGTTTTTTTGCCTAAAGAGACTTGCATTAGCCAAACTAGTATTGCCGATCTACACAGAAGGACAGATTCTGAGTATGTAACTGTGTTTCATGAATCAGCATTTCTCTTGCTTTCCTGTGAGTAGGGAAGCCAAGTTTTATTCACAATAGCTCCCACAAGAGTTTTCTCAGTGTGTTCACATTTCCTTAGAAACAGTGTACTTGCTGGCAGAAACGTGTGTTCTGTGACGTTTCAGCCTTCAGCACACACATGTGTAGAAGTACAGTGCTAGCAAAAACAACAGTATCTTTACGTTTTTTATCTCAGGAAACAAGTTCTCCTCTTCTGAGATGTGTTTGGGCACCTTTGTCAGAAATGAGTTTTTTGCCTAAAGAGACGTGCTTTTGAACGCACTAGTTTTACCTATGTGCGCAGTAGTACAGATTCTCAGTACGTAAGTGTGTTTGATGAAATCAGCATTTCTCTTGCTTCCCTGTGAGTAGTGAAGCTCAGATTTAGTCTCAGTAGCTCCCACTGGTGTTTCATCCGTGTATTCAAGTTTACTTCGCAACAATGTGTTTCCTAGGAGAAACAGGCATTTCTGCGCCATTACACCCTTAGCAAATACTTGTGTAAGGACAGTACGAGCAGATATGACAGTTTCTCATCGTTTTCTAACTCAGGGAACCAGATGCACACTTCGGAGATGCTTTAAGGGAACTTTGCCTGAAACGTTTTTTTTTTTTTTGATTAAGTAGACTTGTATTAGAACACAATAGTTTTGCCTATCTGTGCAGTAGTACAGATTCTGATTATGGAGGTTTGTTTGATGAAATCAACTTTTCTCTGGCTTCCCTGAGAGTAGTAAAACACAGGTTTAGTCACAGTAACCCCCACAAGTGTTTCTTCAGTGTGTTCACATTTGCTTAGAAACAGTATGTTTGATAGGAGAAGCAGGCGTTATTGTGCCGTTTCTCCCTTCAGCAAATACATGTGTAGAAGGACAGTGCTAACAGAAACGACAGTTTCTCAAAGTTTTCTAACTCAGGGAACAAGCTGCACACTTCTGAGATGCGTTTGGTGAAGTTCGCCTGAAACGGGTTATTTGCCTAAAGAGACTTGCATTAGAACGAATTAGTTTTGCCTATCTGGGCAGCAGTTCAGATTCTGAGTACGTAAGTGTGTTTTATGAAATCTGCATTTTCTTGCTTCCCTTAAAGTAGGGAAGCTCAAGTTTAGTCACAGTAGCTCCCGAAGTGTTTCGTCAGTGTGTTCACATTTGCTTAGAAACAGATTGTTTGCGAGGAGAAGCAGGCGTTACTGGGCCCTTTCACCCTTCAGCAAATACATGTGTAGAAGGACAGTGCTAGCAGAAACCACAGTTTCTCAAATTTTCTACCTCAGGGAACAAGCTGCACACTTCTGAGATGCGTTTGGGGAAGTTTTCCTGAAACGGGTTATTTGCCTAAAGAGACTTGCATTAGAACGAATTAGTTTTGCCTATCTGGGCAGCAGTTCAGATTCTGAGTACGTAAGTGTGTTTTATGAAATCAGCATTTTTCTTGCTTCACTTTGAGTAGTTAAGATCAGGTTTAGTCAAGGTAGCTCCCTCAAGTGTTTCCTCAGTATGTTCACATTTGCTTAGAAACAGTGTGTTTGCTAGGAGAAACAGGCGTTACTGTGCCGTTTCCCCCCTCCGCAAATACATGTGTAGAAGGACAGTGGTAGCAGACAAGACAGTTTTGCGACGTTTTCTAACTCAGGGAACAAGGTGCACACTTCTTAGATGCATTTAGGGAACTTCGCCTGAAACGGGTTTTTTGCCTAAAGAGACTTGCATTAGAACACATTAGTTTTGATTATCTGCGCAGTAGTAGAGATTCTGAGTTTGTAAGTGTGTTTGATGAAATCAGCATTACCCTTGCTTCCCTGAGAGTAGGGAAGCTCAGGTTTAGTCACAGTAACTCCCACTAGTGTTTCCTCAGTGTGTTCACATTAGCTTGGAAACAGTTTGTTTGCTAGGAGAAGCAGGCTTTACTGTGCAGTTTCACCTTTCAACAAATACATGTGTAGAAGGACAGTGCTAGCAGAAACGACAATTGCTCGAAGTTTTCTAACTAAGGGAAAGAGTTGCACACTTCTGAGTTGCGTTTGGGGAACTTTGCCTGAAATGGGTTTTTTGCCTAAAGAGACTTGCCTTAGAACCCATTAATTTTGCCTATCTGTGCAGTAGTACAGATTCTGAGTATATAAGTGTGTTTGATGAAATCAGCATTTATCTTGGTTCCCTGTGAGTAGGGAAGCTCAAGTTTAGTCACAGTAGCTCCCACAAGTGTTTCCTCAGTGTGTTCACAATTCCTTAGCACAGTTTGTTTGTTAGAGAAGGAGGCGTTATTGTGCCATTTCACCCTTCATCAAATACATGTGTAGAAGGATAGTGCTAGCCGAAACGACAGTTTCTGGAAGTTTTCTAACTCTGGGAACAAGCTGCACATGTCTGAGATGCGTTTGGGGAACTTCGCCTGAAACTTTTTTTTGTCTAAAGAGACATGCATTAGAACGCATTAGTTTTGCCTATCTGCGCAGTAGTACAGTTTCTGAGTATGTAAGTGTATTTGATGAAATCAGCATTTGTCTTGGTTCCCTGTGAGTAGGGGATGTCAAGTTTAGTCACAGTAGTTCCCACTAGTGTTTTCTCAGTGTGTTCACGTTTGCTTAGGAGCAGTTTGTTTGCTATGAAAAGCAGGCGTTACTCTGCCGTTTCACCCTTCAGCAAATACATGTGTAGAAGGACAGTGCTAGCAGAATTGACAGTTTCTTGAAGTTTTCTAACTCAGGTTACAAGCTGCACACGTCTGAGATACGTTTAGGGAACTTAGCCTGAAACAGGTTTTTTGTTTAAAGAGACTTGAATTAGAACGCATTAATTTTGTCTATCTGCGCAGTAGTACAGATTCTGAGTAGGTAAGTGTGTTTAATGAAATCAGCATTTGTCTTGCTTCCTTGAGAGTAGGTAAGCTCAGGTTTAGACACAGTATATCCCACTAGTGTTTCCTCAATTTGTTCACATTTGCTAAGAAACAGTGTGTTTGCTAGGAGAAGCACGCGTTAATTGCCGTTTCACCCTTCAGCAAATACAATTGTAGAAGGACAGTACAAGCAGAAACGAAAGTTTCTTGAAGTTTTCTAACTCAGGAGATAAGCTCCACACGATGAAATGCGTTTGGGGAACTTCGACTGAAACCGGTTTTTTGCCTAAAGAGACTTGCATTAGAACACATTAGTTTTGCTTATCTGGGCAGTCGTTCAGATTCTGAGTACGTAAGTGTGTTAGATGAAATCAGCATTTTCTTGCTTCCCTGAGAGTAGGGATGGTCAGGTTTAATAACAGTAGCTCCCACTAGTGTTTCCTCAGTGTGTTCACATTTGCTTAGAAACAGTTTGTTTGCTAGGAGAAGCAGGAGTTACTTTGCCGTTTCACACTTCATCAAATACATGTGTAGAACGACAGTGCTAGCAAAACGACAGTTTCTAGAAGTTTTCTAACTCAGGGAACAAACTGCACACTTCTGAGATGCGTTTGGGGAACTTCGCCTGAAACTGGTTTTTTGCCTAAAGAGACTTGCATTAGAACGCATTAGTTTTGTGTATCTGCACAGTAGTACAGATTCTGTGTATGTAAGTGTGATTGATGAAATCAACATTTGTATTGATTCCCTGAGAGTAGGGAAGCTCAGGTTTAGACACAGTAGCTCCTACAAGTGTTTCCCAGAGCGTTCACATATGCTTAGAAACACTTCGTTTGCTAGGAGAAGCAGGCGTTACTGTGCAGTTTCACACTTCAGCAAAAACATGTGTAGAGGACAGTGCTAGCACAAACGAGGTTTCTCGTAGTTTTCGAACTCAGTGTACAGCTGCATAGTTATGAGATGCCTTTGGGGAACTTTGCCTGAAACTGGTTTTTTGCCAAAGAGACTTGCATTACAACGCATTAGTTTTGCGTATCTGGGCAGTATTTCAGATTCTGAGTACGTAAGTGTGTTATATGAAATCAGCATTTCTCTTGCTTTCCTGGGAGTAGGGAAGCTCAGGTTTACTCACGGTAGCTCCAACTAGTGTTTCCTCAGTGTGTTCACATTTGCTTAGAAACAGTGTGTTTGCTATGAGAAATAGTCGTTACTGTGCCGCTTTACCCTTGAGCAAATACATGTGTAGAAGGACCGTGCTAGCAGGTAGGACAGTTTCTCGAAATTTTCTAACTCAGGGAACAAGCTGCACACTTCTGAGATACGTTTGGGGAACTTTGCCTGAAACGGGTTTTTTGCCTAAAGATACTTGCATTAGAATGCATTAGTTTTGACTCTCTCCACACAGATTCTGAGTATGTAAGTGTGTTTGATGAAATCAGCATTTCTCTTGCCTCCATGTGAAGAGGGAAACTCAGGTTTAGTCACAGTAGCTCCCACTAGTGTTTCTTCAGTGTGTTCACATTTGCTTAGAAACACTTTGTTAGGAGAAGCAGGCGTTACTGTGCCATTTAACCCTTCGGCAAATATATGTGTAGAAGGACAGTGCTGGCAGAAACAACAGTTTCTCGAAGTTTTCTAACTGAGGGAACAAGCTTCACACTTCTGAGATGCGTTTGGGGAACTACACCTGAAACTTGTTTTTTGCTTAAAGAGACTTGCATTAGAATGCATTAGTTTTACCTATCTGCGCAGTAGTACTGATTCTAGTTATGTAAGTATGTTTGATGAAATCTGCATTTCTCTTGCTTCCCTGTGAGTAGGGAAGCTCAGGTTTAGTCACAGTAGCTCCCACAAATGTTACCTTGGTGTGTTCACTTTTCTTTAGAATCACTGTATTTGCTGGCAGAAACCTGGGGTAACTGTGCCTTTTCCTTCTACAGCTAACTCATGTGTAGAAGGACAGTGGTAGTAGAAACGACAGTTTATCGATGTTGTCTAACTCAGGGAACAAGCTGCATCCATCTGAGATGCATTTTGTAACTTAGTCTGAAACGGGTTTCTTGCCTAAAGAGACTTGCATTAGCAGGCACTAATTTTGCTGATCTGCACTGTAGTACAGATTTTTAGTATGTAACTGTTTAGGCTATAAAATAACTGAAAAAAAATGGTCAACCACAAAATATACAGATCCGTAGAGATCAATTGCAAACTCTTAATGACCTTCAAAGT
>OU015747.1:58598805-58624982 GCA_907169655.1 Acomys percivali
AGCCTTCAGTAAACACACGTTTAGAAGGGCAATGCTAGCAGAAATTACAGTTTCTTAATGTATTTAACTCAGGAGACAAGTTGCATTCTTCTGAGATGTGTTTGGGCAACTTTGTCAGATATGAGTTTTTTTCCTAAAGAGACAAAAATTAAAATGCACAAGTTTTGCCTATCAGCGTAGCAGTTCAGATTCTGAGTTGGTAACTGTGTTTGATGAAATCAGCATTTCTCTTGCTTCCCCGTGAGTAGAGAAGTTCAGGTTTAGTCACAGTAACTCCCACAAGGGTTTCCTCAGTGTATTCACATTTCCTTAGAAAGTGTATTTGCTGACGGAAACATGCCTTACTGTTCAGTTTCAGCCTTCAGCAATCACACGTTTAGAAGGGCAATGCTAGCAGAAATTACAGTTTCTTGATGTTTTTTAACTCAGGAGACAAGTTGCATTCTTCTGAGTTGTGTTTGGGCAACTTTGTCAGATATGAGTTTTTTTCCTAAAGAGACAGGTATTAAAACACACTAGTTTTGCCTATTAGCATAGCAGTACAGATTCTGAGTTGGTAACTGTGTTTGATGAAATCAGCATTTCTCTTGCTTGCCTGTGAGTAGAAAAGCTCAGTTTTAGTCACAGTAGCTAGGACACGTGTTTCTTCTGTGTATTCACATTTCCTTAGAAACAGTGTATTTTCTAGCTGAAACTATCCTTACTCGTCCGTTTCATCCTTCAGCAAACACATGTGCAGAAGGACAGGGCTAGCACAAACGACAGTTTCTTGACGTTTTTTAACTCAGGAAACAAGTTACATCTTCTGAGATGCGTTTGGGCAACATTGTCAGATATGAGTGTTTTGCCTAAAGAGACTTGAATTAAAAGGCAATAGTTTTACCTACCTGCACAGTAGTACACATTCTGAGTTGGTAACTGTGTTTGATGAAATCAGCATTTTTCTTGCTTCCCTGTGAGTAGGGAAGCTCAGGTTTAGTCACAGTCTCTTCCCCAAGAGTTTCCTCTCTGTGTTATCGTTTGCTTAGAAATACTGTATTTGCTGGCAGAAACATGCATTACTTTTCCGTTTCAGCCTTCAGCAAACACACGTTCATAAGGGCAATGTTAGCAGAAATTATAGTTTCTTGATGTTTATTAACTCAGTAGACAAGTTGCATTTTTCTGAGAAGAACTTGGTCAACTTTGTCAGATATGAGTTTTTTGACTAAAGAGACTTGCATTAAAACGCACTAGCTTTGCTTATTTGCGTAGCAGTACAGATTCTGTGTAGGTAACTGTGTTTGATGAAATCAGCATTTCTCTTGCTTCCCTGTGAGTAGGGAAGATCAGGTGTAGTCACAGTAGCTCCCACAGGGGTTTCCTAAGTGTATTCACAGTTTCTTAGAAACACTTTATTTAATGGCAGAAACATGTGTTACTCTGCCTTTTGCCCCTACAGCTACCACATGTGTAGAAGAACAGCGGTAGCATAAACGACAGTTTATCTATGTTTTCTACCTCAGGCAACAGACTGCACACTTCTGAGATGCATTCTTTGAACTCGTCTGAAACGGTTTTTGTCTAAAAAGACAGGCATTAGCCTCACTATATTTGCCGAGCTACACAGTAGTATAGATGCTGAGTATGTAACTGTGTTTCATGAAATCAGCATTTCATTTGCTTCCCTGTGATGAGGGAAGCTCAGGTTTAGTAACAGTAGCTTCCCTTAGAGTTTCCTCAGTTTGTTTTCATTTCCTTAGAAACAGTGTACTTGATGGCAGAAACATGTGTCCTGTGACATTTCACCCTTCTGCAAACACTTGTGTAGAAGTACAGTGCTAGCAAAACGACAGTTTCCTGACGTTTTTTATCTCAGGAAACAAGTTGCACACTTCTAAGATGTGTTTGCGCACCTATGTCAAAATGATTTTTTTTGCCTAACGAGACTTGCATTAAAACACACTAATATACCTATCTGCGGAGTAGTACAGATTCTGAGAAGGTAGCTGTGTTTGATGAAATCAGCATTTCTCTTGCTTCCCTGTGAGAAGGGAAGCTCAGGTTTAGTCACAGTAGCTTCCACAAGGGTTTCCTCAGTGTATTTACATTTCCTTAGAAACAGTGTATTTAGTAGGGAAGCTCAGATTTAGTCACAGTAGCTCCCGCAAGAGTTCCCTCAGTGTGTTTACTTATCCTTAGCAACGCTGTATTTGCTGGCAGAAACATGCGTTATTTTGCTTTTTCCCCCTACAGCTAACACATGTGTAGAAGGACAGTGCTAGCAGAAACAACAATTTATCGATGTTTTCTAACTCAGGGAACAAGCTGCACACTTCTGAGATGCATTTTGAGAACGTCATCTGAAACGGGTTTTTTGCCTAAAGAGACTTGCATTAGCCACACTAGTTTTGCTGACCTACACAGTAGTACATATTCTGAGAGGTAGCTGTGTTTGTTGAAATCAGCATTTCTCTTGCTTCCCTGTGAGTAGGGATGCCAATTTATAGTCACAGTAGCTCCCCAATGGTTTCATTAGTGTTCTCATTTGCTTAGAAACAGTATACTTGCTGGCAGAAACATGTGTTCTGTAACATTTCACCCTTCAGCAAACACATGTGTAGAATTACAATGGTAGCAGAAACGACAGTTTCTTGACGTTTTTTATCTCAGTAATCAAGTTGCACACTTTGAGATGCGTTTGGGCACCTATGTCATAAATGATTTTTTTGCCTAACGAGATTGGTAACTATGTTTGATGAAATCATCATTTTTCTTGATTCCCTGTGAGTAGGAAAGCTCAGGTTTAATCACAGTAGCTAACCCAAGAGTTTCCCCAGCATGTTCACATATCCTTAGAAACGCTATATTTGCTGTCAGAAACATAGTTACTGTGCCTTTTTCACCTAAGCCAACACATGTATAGAAGGCAGTGGTAGCAGAAATGACAGTTTATCGATGTTTTCTTACTCAGGGAACAAGCTGCACACTTCTGAGATGCATTTTGAGAACTTCTTCTGATACGGGTTTTTTGTCTAAAGAGACTTGCCTTAGCCACAGTAGTTTTGCCGAGCTACACAGTAGTACAGATTCTGAGTATGTAACTGTGTTTCCTAAAATCAGCATTTGTCCTGCTTAACCTTGAGTAGAGAAGCTCAGGTTTAGCCACAGTAACATCCCCAAGAATTTCCTCAGTGTGTTCACATTTCCTTAGAAAGAGTGTGCTTGCGGGCAGAAACATGTGTTCTGTGACAATTACCGTTCAGCAAACACTTGTGTAGAAGTAAAGTGCTAGCAGAAACGACAGTTTCCTGATGTTTTTTATCTCAGGAAACAAGTTGAACACTCTGAGATTCTTTTGAGCACCTTTGTCAGAAATGATTTTGTTGGCTAACGAGACTTGCATAAAAACGCACTAGTTTACAAATCTGCGTAGTAGTACAAATTCTCAGTAGGTAGCTGTGTTTGATGAAATCAGCATTTCTCTAGCTTCCCTGTGATTAGGGAAGCTCAGGTTTAGTCACAGTAGCTCCCACAAGTGCTTCCTCAGTGTGTTCTAATTTGTTTAGAAAGTGTATTTCCTGGCAGAAATAGGCGGTACTGTGCAGATTCACCCTTCAGCAAACACATGGGAAGAGGATAGTGATCGCTGAAATGACAGTTTCCCCATATTTTCTAAGTCAGGGAATAAGCTGCACACTTCTGAGATGCGTTTCGGCAAATTCGTCTGAAGCGGGTTTTTTGCCTAAAGAGACTTGCAATTGAATGCAGTAGATTTGCCTATGTGTGCAGTAGTACAGATTCTGAGTACGTACGTGTGTTTGATGAAATCAGCATTTCTCTTGCTTAACTGTTAGTAGAGAAGCTCAGGTTTAGTCACAGTAGCTCCCACAAGTGTTTCCTCAATATGTTCACATTTGCTTCGAAACAGTGTATTTGCTGGCTGAAACAGGCGTTACCATGCCAATTCACCCTTCAACAGACACATGTGTAGAAGGACAGTCCTAGCACAAACGATAGTTTCACAACGTTTTATACCACAGGGAACAATCTGAAGGCTTCTGAGATGCATTTGGGCAAATTCGTCTGAAGCAGGTTTTTTGCTCAAAGAGACTTGCATTAGAATGCACTAGTTTTGCCTATGTGCGCAGTAGTACCGATTCTGAGTACGTAAGTGTGTTTGAAAATAAGCATTTCTCTTGCTTCCCTGTGCATAGGGAAGCTCAGGTGTAGTCACAGTAGCCTCGACAAGTGTTTCCTTAGTGTGTTCACATTTGCTTAGAAACAGTGTATTTGCTGGCATAAACAGGCGTTACTGTGCCATTTCACCCTTCAGCAAACACATGTGTAGATGGACAGTACTAGCAGAAATGATAGTTTGTCGATGTTTTTTAACTCAGGGAACAAGCTGCAGGCTTCTGAGATGCGTTTGGGCAAATTCGTCTGAAGCGGGATTTTTGACAAAAGAGACTTGTAGTAGAACGCACTAGTTTTGTCTATGTGCGCAGTAGTACAGATTGTGAGTACGTAAGTGTGTTTGATGAAATCAGCATTTCTCTTGCTTCCCTGTGAGTAGAGAAGCTCACATTAGTCACAGTAGCTCCCGCAAGTGTTTCCTCAGTATGTTCACATATGCTTAGAAACAGTGTATTTGCTGGCAGAAACAGACATTACTGTGCCATTACACCCTTCATCCAACACATGGGTAGAAGGACAGTGATAGCTGAAATGACAGTTTCTCGACGTTTTCTAACTCTGGGAATATTCTGCATGCTTCTGATATGCGTTTGGGCAAATTCGTCCGAAGCAGGTTTTTTGCTCAAAGAGACTTGCATTAGAACGCACTAGTTTTGCCTATGTGCGCAGTTGTACCGATTCTGAGTACGTAAGTGTGTTTGATGAAATCAGCATTTCTCTTGCTTCCCTGTGCGTAGGGAAGCTCAGGTTTAGTCACAGTAGCTCCCACAAGTTTTTCCTCAGTGTGTTCACATTTGCTTAGAAACAGTGTATTTGCTGGCAGAAACAGGAGTTACTGTGCCATTACACCATTCAGCAACCACATGAGTAGAAGGACAGTGATAGCTGAAATGACAATTTCTAGAAGTCTTCTAACTCTTGGAATAATCTGCATGCTTCTGATATGCGTTTGGGCAACTTAGTCTGAAGCAGGTTCTTGCTCAAAGTGACTTGCATTAGAACGCACAAGTTTTCCCTATGTGCGCAGTAGTACCGATTCGAGTATGTAAGAGTGTTTGATGAAATCAGCATATCTCTTCCTCCGTGTTAGTAGGGAAACTCAAGTTTAGTCACAGTAGCTCCCTCTAGTGTTTCCTCAATGTGTTCTCATTTGCTTAGAAACAATGTGTTTGCTAGGAATAATAGGGGTTACTGTGACGTTTCACCCTTCAGCAAATACATGTGTAAAAGGACAGTTCTAGCAGAAACAACAGTTTCTCGAAGTTTTCTACCTCAGGGAACAAGCTTCGCACTTCTGAGGGGCGTTTGGGAAACTTCGCCTGAAACGGGTTTTTTGCCTAGAAACTTGCATTAGAATGCATTAGTTTTGCCTATCTGCGCAGTAGTTCAGATTCTGAGTATGTAACTGTGTTAGATGAAATCAGCGTTTCTCTTGCTTCCCTGGGAGTAGGAAAGCTGAGGTTTAATCATGGCATCTCTGACAGGTGTGTCCTCAGTTTGTTCACATTTGCTTAGATACATGTTGTTTGCTAGGAGAAGCAGGCGTTACTGTACCGTTTCACTCTTCAGCAAATATATGTGTACAAGGACAGTGCTAGCAGAAACGACAGTTTCTCGAAGTTTTCTAACTCAGAGAACAAGCTGCACACGTCTGACATGCGTTTGGGGAACTTTGCCTGAAATGAGTTTTTTCCCTAAAAAGACTTGCATTAGAACGCATTATTTTGCCTATCTACGCAGTAGTATTGATTCTGAGTATGGAGGTGTGTTTGCTGAAATTAGCATTTCTCTTGCTTCCCTGAGAGTAGGGAAGCTCAGGTCTAGTCACAGCACCTCCCACAAGTGTTTCTTCAGTCTGTTCACATTTGCTTAGAAACAGTGTGTTTGCTATGAATAACAGGCGTAACTATGCCGTTTCACCCTTCAGCCTATACATATGTGGAAGGACAGTTCTAGCAGAAACCACAGTTTCTGGATATTTTCTAACTCAGTGAACAAGCTTCGCACCTTTGAGGTGCGTTTGGGTAACTTCTCCAGAATTCGTTTTTCTGCCTAAAGAGACTTGAATTAGAACGCATTAGTTTTGCCTATCTGGGCAGTAGTACATATTCTGAGTATCTAAGTGTGTTTGATGAAATCAGAATTTGCCTTGGTTCCCTGTGAGTAGGGAAGCTCAGGTTTAGTCACAGTAGCTCCCACAAGTGTTTCCTCAGTGTGTTCACATTTGCTTAGCAACAGTTTGTTTGCTAGGAGAAGCAGGCATTATCGTGCCATTTCACCGTTCAGCAAATACATGTATAGAAGGACAGTGCTGGCAGAAATGATAGTTTCTCAACGTTTTCTAACTCAGGGAACAAGCTGCACACGTCGGAGATGAGTTTGGAGAACTTCGCCTGAAACGTTTTTTTTTTTTTTTTTGCCTAAAGAGACCTGCATTAGAGCGCATTAGTTTTGCCTATCTGGGCAGTCGTTCAGATTCTGAGTACGTAAGAGTGTTAGATGAAATCAGTATTACTCTTGCTTCCCTGGAGTATGGAACCGCAGGTTTAGTCATGGTACATCCCACTAGTATTTCCTCAGTGTGTTCACATTTGATTAGAAACAATGTGTTTGCTAGGAGAAACAGGCATTACTGTGCCGTTGCACCTTTCAGCAAATACATGTGTAGAAAGACAGTGCTAGCAGAAACGACAGCTTCTTGACATTTTCTAACTCAGGGAACAAGCTGCACACTTCTGAGATGTGTTTGGGGAACTTCGCCAGAAACGGATTTTTGCCTAAAGAAAGTTACAATAGAACGCATTAGTTTTGCCTATCTGGGCAGTAATTCAGATTCTGGGTACATAAGTGTGTTAGATAAAATCATCTTTTCTCTTGCTTCCCTGTGAGTAGGGAAGATCTGGTTTAGTCACGGTAGCTCCCACAAGTGTTTCCTCAGTGTGTTCACATTTGTTTAGAAACAGTGTGTTTGCTAGGAGAAGCAGGCGTTACTGTGTCATTACACCCTTCAGCAAATACATGTTTAGAAGGACAGTGCTTGCAGATATGACAGTTTCTTGACGTTTTCTAACTCAGGGAACAAGCTGCATACTTCTGAGATGACTTTGGGTACTTCCCCTGTAACGGGTTTTTTGCCTAAAGAGAGTTGCAATAAAATGCATTACATTTCCCTATCTGGGCAGTAGTTCAAATTATGAGTACTAAGTCTGTTAGATGAAATCAACATTTCTCTTGCTTCCCTGTGAATAGGGATGCACATGTTTAGTCATGGTAGCTCCCACAAGTGTTTCCTCAGTGTATTCACATTTTCCTAGACACAGTGTTTTTGCTAGGAGAAGCAGGCGTTAGTGTGCCGTTTCACCCTTCAGCAAATACATGTGTAGAAGGACAGTGCTAGCATTAACAACAGTTTCCCTATGTTTTCTAACTCAGGGAACAAGCCGCGCACTTCTGAGGTGCGTTTGGGGAACTTCGCCTGAAGCAGGTTTTTTGCATAAAGAGACTCGCATTAGAACGCACTAGTTTTTCCTATGTACTCAGTAGTACAGATTCTGAGTACATAAGTGTGTTAGATAAAATCAGCATTTCTCTTGCTTCCTCGTGAGTAGGGAAGCTCATGTTTAGTCACAGTAGCTCCCACAAGTTTTTCCTCAGTGTGTTCACATTTGCTTAGAAACAGTTTGTTTGCTAGGAGAAGCAGGCGTTACTCTGCCGTTTATTCCTTCAGCTAATACAAGTGTAGAAGGACAATACTAGCAAAAACGAAAGTTTCTCGATGTTTTCTAACTCAGGGAACAAGCTGCACACTTTTGAGATGCATATGGGGAACATCCCTGAAAAGTGTATTTTGCCTAAAGAGAGTTGCAATAGAACGCATTAGTTTTGCCTATATGGGCAGTAGTTCAGATTCTGAGTATGTAAGTGTGTGAGATAAAATCAGCATTTCTCTTGCTTCCCTGTGAGTAGGGAAGCACAGGTTTAGTCACAGTAGCTCCCACAAGTGTTCCTCAGTGTGTTCTCTTTTGCTTAGAAACAGTGTGTTTTCTAGGAGAAGCAGGCGTTACTGAGCCGTTTCACCTTTCGGCAAATACAGGTGTCGAAGGACAGTGCTAGCAGAAATGACAGTTTCTCGACGTTTTCTAACTCAGAGAACAAGTTGTACACTTCTGAGATTCGAATGGGGAACTACGCCTGAAACGGATTTTTTGCCTAAAGGGACCTGAATTAGAACACATTAGTTTTGCCTATCTGGGCAGGAGTTCCGATTCTGAGTACCTAAGTGTGTTAGATGAAATTAGCATTTCTCTTGCTTCCCTGTGAGTAGGGAAGAACATGTTTAGCAACGGTAGCTCTCCTAAGTACTCCTCAGTGTGTTCACATTTACTTAGAAACAGTGTGTTTGCTAGGCAAAGCAGGTTTTACTGTGCCGTTTCACTCCTCAGCATATACAAGTGTAGAAGGACAGTTCTAGCATTAACGACAGTTTTTGAAGTTTTCTAACTCAGGGAACAAGCTGAATACTTTTTGATGCGTTTTGGGAACTGCTCCTCGAACGGGTTTTTTGCCTAAAGAGACTTGCATTAGAACGCACTAGTTTTTCCTAGCACGCAGTAGTACAGATTCTGAGTACATAAGTGTGTTTGATGAAATCAGCCTTTGTCTTGCTTCCCTGTGAGCAGGGAAGCTCATGTTTAGTCACAGTAGCTCCCACAAGTGTTTTCTCAGTGTGTTCACATTTACTTGGAAACAGTTTGTTGGCTAGGACAAGCAGGCGTTACTGTGCCGTTTCACCCTTCAGCAAATACATATGTAGAAGGACAGTGCTAGAGGAAACGACAGTTTTACGATATTTTCCAACTCAGGAAACAAGCTGCACACTTCTGAGATGCTTTTTGGAACTTCGTCTGAAAAGGGTTTTTTACCTAAAGAGAGTTGCTATAGAACGCATTAGTTTTGCCTATCTTGGCAGTAGTTCAGATTCTGAGTACATAATTGTGTTACATAAAATCATCATTTCTCTTGCTTCCCTGTGAGTAGGGAAGCTTATTTTTAGTCACGTCAGATCCCACAAGTGTTCCTCAGTGTTCACATTTGCTTAGAAACAGTGTGTTTGCTAGGAGAACAGGTGTTACTGTGCCATTTCAACTTTCAGCAAATACATGTGTAGAAGGACAGTGCTAGTAGATACGACAGTTTCTCGACGTTTTCTAACTCAGGGAACAAGCTGCATAATTCTGAGATGCATTTAGGGAACTTCGCCTGAAAAGTGTTTTTTGCCCTAAGAGACTTGCATTAGAACACAATAGTTTTTCCTATGTACGCAGTAGTACAGATTCTGTTGCATAAGTGTGTTTGATGAAATCAGCATTTCTCTTGCTTCCCTGTGAGTAGGGAAGCTCAAGTTTAGTCACGGTAACTCTCACAAGTGTTTCCTCAGTGTGTTCACATTTGGTTAGAAACAGTGTGTTTGCTAGGAGAAACAGGCATTACTGTGCCGTTGGAACTTTCAGCAAATACATGTGTAGAAGGACAGTGCTAGCAGAGACGACAGTTTCTCGATGTTTTCTAATTCAGGGAACAAGCTGCACACTTATGAGATTCGTATGGGGTACTTCGCCTTAAACGGGTTTTTCGCATAAAGTGACTTGCATTAGAATGAACTAGTTTTTCCTATGTACGCAGTAGTATAGATTCTGATTACGTAAGTGTGTTAGATGAAATCAGCATTTCTCTTGCTTCCCTCTTAGTAGGGAAGCTCATGTTTAGTCACAGTGGCTCCCACAAGAGTTTCCTCAATGTGTTCACATTTGCTTAGAAACAGTTTTTTGGCTAGGAGAAGCATTCGTTACTGTGCCGTTTCACCCTTCAGCAAATACATGTGTAGAAGGACAGTCCATGCAGATATGACAGTTTCTCGAAGTTTTCTAAATCAGGGAACAAGCTACATACTTCTGAGATGCGTTTGGGTAACTTGCCATGAAACGGGTTTTTTGCCTAAAGAGAGTTGCAATAGTACTCATTAGTTTTCCCTATCTGGGCAGTAGTTCAGATTATGAGTACGTAAGTGTGTTAGATGAAATCAGCATTTCTCTTGTTTCCCTGTGAGTAGGGAAGATCATGTATAGTCCTGGAAGCTCCCACAAGTGTTTCCTCAGTGTGTTCACATTTCTTTAAAAAGAGTTTGTTTGCTAGGAGAAGCATGCGTTATTGTGCCGTTTCAACCTTCAGCATATACATGTGTAGAAGGACATTGCTAGCCTCAACGAAAATTTCGCGACGTTTTCTAACTCAGGGAACAAGCTGAGCACAGCTGAGCTGCTTTTTTGGAATTTCGCCTGCCTAGGGTTTTTTGCCTAAAGAGACTTGCATTAGAACGGCCCTAGTTTTTCCTATGTACGCTGTAGTACAGATTCTGAGTATGTACTATGTTAGATGAAATCTGCATTTCTCTTGCTTCCCTGTAAGTAGAGAAGCTCAAGTTTATTCACGGTAGCTCCCAGAAGTGTTTCCTCATAGTGTTCACAATTGTTTAGAAACAGTGTGTTTTCTAGGAGAAACAGGCATTAGTGTGCCTTTGCACCTTTCAGCAAATACATGCGTAGAAGGACAGTGCTAGCAGAAATGACAGTTTCGTGACTTTTTCTAACTCAGGGAACAAGCTGCACACTTCTGAGATTCGTTTAAGGAATTTTGCCTTAAATGGATTTTTTGCCTAAAGGGACTCGAATTAGAACGCATTAGTTTTGCCTATCTGGGCAGTAGTTCAGATTCTGATTACGTAAGTGTATTAGATGAAATTAGCATTTCTCTTGCTTCCCTGTGAGTAGAGAAGCTCAGGTTTAGTCACAGGAGCTCCCACAAGTGTTTCCTCAGTGTGTTCACATTTGCTTAGAGACAGTGTGTTTACAAGGAGTAGCTGGTGTTACTGTGCCGTTTCACTCTTCAGCAAATACATGTGTAGAAGGACAGTGCTAGCAGAAACCACAGTTTCTAGAGGTTTTCTAACTCAGGGGACAAGCTGCACACTTCTGAGATGCGTTTGGGGAAATTCGCCTTAAACTGCTTTTTTGCCTAAAAAGAATTGCATTAGAACACATTAGTTTTGCCTATCTGCACAGTAGTACAGATTCAGAGTATGTAAGTGTGTTTTATTAAATCAGCATTTGTCTTGGTTCCCTGTGAGTAGGGAAGCTGAAGTTTAGTCACAGTAGCTCCCACAAGTGTTTCGTCAGTGTGTTCACATTTGCTTAGAAACAGTGTGTCTGCTAGGAGAAGCAGGCTTTACTCTGCTGTTTCACCCTTCAAAAAATACATGTGTAGAAGGACAGTGTTAGCATTAATGACAGTTTCTCGAAGTTTTCTAACTCAGGGAACAAGCTGCACACTTCTGTGATTTGTATGGGGATCTTCTCCTAAAACGGGTTTTTTGCCTAAAGATACTTGAATTAGAACGCATTAGTTTTGCCTGTCTGGGCAGTAGTTCAGATTCTGAGTACGTAAGTGTGTTAGATGAAATTAGCATTTCTCTTGCTTTTTTGTGAGTAGGGAAGCTCATGTTTAGTCACGGTAGCTCCCTCAAGTATTCCTCAGTGTGTTCACATTTGCTTAGAAACAGTGTGTCTACTAGGACTAGCAGTTGTAACTGTGCCGTTTCAGCCATCAGCAAATATATGTGTAGAAGGACAGTGATAGCAGATAAGACAGTTTCTCGAAATTTTATATCTCAGGGAACAAGCTACAAATTTTGAGATGTTTCGGTAACTTCCACTGAAACGGGTTTTTTGCCTAAAGAGAGTTGCAATAGAACGCCTTAGTTTTCCCTATCTGGGCAGTAGTTCAGATTCTGAGTACGTAAGTGTGTTAGATGAAATCAGCATTTCTCTTGCTTCCCTGTGAGTAGGGAAGCTCAAGTTTAGTCATGGCAGCTCCCACAATTGTTTCCTCAGTGTATTCCCATTTTCTTAGAAACAGTGTTTTTGCTAGGAGAAGCAGGCGTTATTGTGCCGTTTCAACCTTCAGCAAATACATGTATAGAAGGACAGTGCTAGAATTAACAACAGTTTCACGATGTTTTTTAACTCAGGGAACAAGCTGCGCACTTCTGAGGTACATTTGGGGAACTTCGCCTGAAGCGCGTTTTTTGCCTAAAGAGACTTGCATTAGAATGAACTAGTTTTGCCCATGTGCACAGTAGTACAGATTCTGATTACGTAAGTGTGTTAGATAAAATCAGAATTTCTCTTGCTTCCCTGTGAGTAGGGAAGCTCATGTTAGTCACGGCAGCTCCCACAAGTGTTTCCTCAGTGTGTTCACATTTGCTTAGAAACAGTGTGTTTGCTAGGAAAAGCAGGCGTTACTGTGCCGTTTATCCCTTCAACTAATACAAGTGTAGAAGTACAGGGCTAGCAGAAAGGAAAGTTTCGCGACGTTTTCTAACTCAGGGAACAAGCCGCACACTTTTGAGATGCGTTTGGGGAACATCCCCTGAAAAGGTTATTTTGCCTAAAGAGAGTTGCAATAGAACGGATTAGTTTTGCCTATATGGGCAGTAGTTCAGATTCTGAGTACGTAAGTGTGTTACATGAAATTAGCATTTCTCTTGCTTTCCTGTGAGTAGGGAAGCTCATGTTTAGTCACGGTAGCTCCCCCAAGTGTTCCTCAGTGTGTTCACATTTGCTTAGAAACAGTGTTTGCTAGGAGAAGCAGGTGTTACTGTGCCATTTCACTCTTTATCATATACATGTGTAGAAGGACTGTTCTAGCATTAATGACAGAATTCGAAGTTTTCTAATCAGGGAACAAGCTGAACACTTCTTTGATGCGATTTGGGAACTTCGCCTGAAACGGGTTTTTTGCCTAAAGAGACTTGCATTAGAACGCACTAGTTTTTCCTAGTTCGCAGTAGTACAGATTCTGAGTACATAAGTGTTTGATGAAATCAGCATTTCTCTTGCTTCCCTGTGAGTAGGGAAGCTCAAGTTTAGTCACGGTAGCTTCCACAAGCGTTTCCTCAGTGTGTTCACATTTGCTTAGAAACAGTGTGTTTGCTAGGAGAAACAGGCGTTACTTTGCCATTTCACCTTTCAGCAAATACACGTGTAGAAGGACAGTGCGAGAGGAAACGACAGTTTCTCGAAGTTTTCTAACTCAGGGAACAAGCTGCACACTTCTGAGATGCGTTAGGGAACTTCACCTGAAACGGGTTTTTTGCCTAAATAGACTTGAATTAAAAAGCATTTGTTTTGCCTAGCTTTGCAGTAGTTCAGATTCTGAGCACGTAAGTGTGTTAGATGATATCAGCATTTCTCTTGCTTTCCTTTGAGTAGGGAAGCTCATGTTTAGTCACGTCAGCTCCCCCATGTGTTCCTCAGTGTGTTCACATTTGCTTAAAAACAGTGTGTTTTCTAGGAGAAGTAGGTGCTACTGTGCCGTTTCACCCTTCACCATATATATATGTAGAAGGACAGTGCTAGCAGGTACGACATTTTCTCAACGTTTTCTCACTCAGAGAACAAGCTGCACATTTCTTAGATTCGTTTGGGGAACTTCGTCTTAAAAGTGTTTTTTGCCTAAAGATAGTTGCATTAGAACTCACTAGTTTTCCTATATACGCAGTAGTACAGATTCTGAGTACATAAGTTTGTTTGATGAAATCAGCATTTGTCTTGCTTCCCTGTGAGTAGGGAAGCTCAGGTTTAGTCACGGTAGCTCCCACAAGTGCTTCCTCAGTCTGTTCACATTTGCGTAGAAACAGTCTGTTTGCTATGAGAAACAGGCATTACTGTGCCGTTTCACCCTTCAGCAAATACATATGTAGAAGGACAGTGCTAGCAGAAATGACAGTTTCTGAACGTTTTCTAACTCAGGGAACAAGTTGACCACTTCTGAGTTTCGTTTGGGGAACTACACCAGAAACGGTTTTTTTGCCTAAAGGGACTTGAATTAGAACGCAATAGTTTTGCCCATCTGGGCAGGAGTTCAGATTTTGAGTACGTAAGTGTGTTAGATGTAATTAGCATTTCTCTTGCTTCCCTGTGAGTAGGGAAGCTCATGTTTAGTCATGGTAGCCCCCCAAGTGTACCTCAGTGTGTTCACATTTGCTTCGAAACCATGTGTTTGCTAGGAGAAGCAGGTGTTACTGTGCCGTTTTACTCTTCAGCATATACATGTGTAGAAGGACAGTTCTAACATTAACGATAGTTTTCGAAGTTTTCTAACTCAAGGAAAAAGCTGAACACTTTTTTGATGCGTTTTGGGAACATCGCCTGAAACGGGTTATTTGCCTCAAGAGAGTTACAATAGAACGCATTAGTTTTGCCTATCTGGGCAGTAGTTCAGACTCTGAGTACATAAGTGTGTTAGATGAAATCATCATTTCTCTTTCTTCCCTGTTAGTAGGGAAGCTCAGGTTTAGTCACGGTAGCTCCCACAAGTGTTTCTTCATGTGTTCACATTTGCTTAGAAACAGTGTGTTTGCTAGGAGAAACAGGCGTTACTGTGTCATTTCACCTTTCAGTAAATACATGTGTAGAAGGACAGTGCTAGCAGATACGACAGTTTCTCAACGTTTTCTAACTCAGGGAACAAGCTGCACACATCTGAGATGCGTTTAGGGAACTTTGCCTGAAAGGGGTTTTTTGCCTAAAAAGACTTGAATTAGAACGCATCAGTATTGCCTAGATTTGCAGTAGTTCTGATTCTGAGCACGTCAGTGTGTTATATGAAATCAGCATTTCTCTTGCTTCCATGTGAGTAGGGAAGCTCATGTTTAGTCACGGTAGCTCCCACCAGTATTTCTCTCAGTGTGTTCACATTTACTTAGAAACAGTTTGTTGACTAAGACATGCAGGCGTTACTGTGCAGTTTAACCCTTTAGCAACTACAAGTGTAGAAGGACAGTGCTAGAGGAAACGACAGTTTTGCGACGTTTTCTAACTCAGGGAAGAAGCTGCACACTTCTGAGATGCGTCTGGGGAACTTCGCCTGAAAAGGGTTTTTTGCCTAAAGAGACTTGCATTAGAACGCCCTAGATTTTCCTATGTACGCAATAGTACATATTCTGAGTACATAAGTGTGTTTGATGAAATCAGCATTTCTCTTGCTTCCCTGTGTGTAGGGAAGCTCAGGTTTAGTCACGGTATCTCCCACATGTGTTTCCTCATTGTGTTCACATTTGCTTAGAAACAATATGTTTGCTAGGAGAAACAGGCATTACTGTGCCATTGGACCTTTCAGCAAATACATGTGTAGAAGGACAGTGCTAGCAGATACGACTGTTTCTCGATGTTTTTTAACTCAGGAAACAGGCTGCACACTTCTGAGATTCGAATGGGGAACTTCGCCTAAAGCGGGTTTTTTGCCTTAAGAGACTTGCATTAGAACGAACTAGTTTTTCCTATGTACGCAGTAATATAGATTCTGAGTATGTAAGTGTGTTAGATGTAATCAGCATTTCTCTTGCTTCCCTGTGAGTAGGGAAGCTCATGTTAGTCACAGTAGCTCCCACAAGTGTTTCCTCAGTGTGTTCACATTTGCTTAGGAAAAGTTTGTTTGCTAGGAGAAGCAGGCGTTATTGTGCCGTTTCACCCTTCAGCAAATACATGTGTAGAAGGACAGTGATAGCAGAAACGACAGTTTCTCAACGTTTTCTAACTCAGGGAACAATCTGCACACTTCTGAGATGCGTTTGGGGAACTTCGCCTGAAAAGGTTTTTTTGCCTAAAAAGACTTGCATTAGCATGCATTAGTTTTGCCTATCTGAGCAGTAATTCATATTCTGAGTAATTAAGTTTGTTAGATGAAATCAGCATTTCTCTTGCTTCCTTGTGAGTAGGAAAGCTCATGTTTAGTCACGGTAGCTCCCACATGTGTTTCCTCAGTCTGTTCACATTTGCTTAGAAACAGTGTGTTGTCTAGGTGAAGCAGGCGTTATTGTGCCGTTTCACCCTTCAGCAAATACATGTGGAGAAGGAGAGTGCTAGCAGATACGACAGTTTCTCGAAGTTTTCTAGCTCAGGAACAAGCTAGATACTTCTAAGATGCCTTTGGGGAACTTCCCCTGAAACGGATTTTTGCCTAAATAGAGTTGCAATAGAACGCATTAGTTTTCCCTATCTGGGCAGTAGTTCAGACTATGAATACGTAAGTGTGTTAGATGAAATCAGCATTTCTCTTGTTTCCCTGTAAGTAAGGAAGATCATGTTTAGTCATGGAAGCTCCCACAAGTGTTTCCTCAGTGTATTCACATTTCTTAGAAACTGTTTGATAGGAGAAGCAGGCGTAAGTGTGCCATTTCATCCTTCAGCAAATACAGGTGTAGAAGGACACTGGTAGCCTTAACGAAATTTTCACTACGTTTTCTAACTCAGGGTACAAGCTGTGCACTTCTTAGGTACATTTTTGGAACTTCTCCTGAAGAGGGTTTTTTGCCTAAAGAGACTTGCTTTAGAAAGTACTAAATTTTCCTATGTATGTAGTAGTACAGATTCTGAGTACGTAGTGTTTTAGATGAAAATAGCATTTCTCTTGCTTCCCTGTAAGTAAGGAAGCTCAGGTTTAGTCACAGTATCTCCCACAAGTGTTTCCTCAGAGTGTTCACATTTGCTTAGAAACAGTGTGTTTGCTAGGAGAAACAGGCGTTACTGTGCCGTCGCACCTTTCAGTAAATACATGTGTAGAAGGTCAGTGCTAGCAGAAATGACAATTTCGCTACATTTTCTAACTCAGGGAACAAGTTGCACACTTTGAAGATGCGTTTGGGGAACTTCGCCTGAAAAGGGTTTTTTGCCTAAAGAGATTGCAATAGAACGCATTAGTTTTGCCTATCTTGGCAGTAGTTCAAATTATGAGTATATAAGTGTATTAGATAAAATCATCATTTCTCTTGCTTCCCTGTGAGTAGGGAAGCTCAGGTTTAGTAACGGTAGCTCCCACAAGTGTTTTCTCAGTGCGTTCACATTTCCTTAGAAACAGTGTGTTTGCTAGGAGAAACAGGCGTTACTGTTGCCGTTTCACCTTTCAGCAAATACATGTGTAGATGGACAGTGCTAGCATATACGACAGTTTCTCAACGTTTTCTAACTCAAGGAACAAGCTGCACAGTTTGAGATGCGTTTGGGGAACTTAGCCTGAAGCGGGTTTTTTGCCTAAAGAGACTTGCATTAGAATGCATTAGTTTTGCCTATCTGCGCAGTAGTAGAAATTCGGAGTATGTAAGGGTGTTTGATGAAATCACCTTTTTCTTGGGTCCTTGTGAGTAGAGAAGCTCAAATTTAGTCACATTACCTCCCACAAGTGTTTCCTCAGTGTGTTCATATTCGCTTAGAAATAGTTTGTTTGCTAGGAGAAGCAGGCGTTACTGTGCCGTTTCACCCTTCAGCAATTACATCTGTAGAAGCACAGTCCTAGCGAAATGACAGTTTCTCGAAGTTTTCTAACTCAGAGAACAAGCTTCACAGGTCTGAGATGCGTTTGGGGAACTTTGCCTGAAACGTTTTTTTTGCCTAAAGGGACTTGCATTAGAACACATTAGATTTGTCTATCTGCGCAGTAGTACAGATTCTGAGTATGTAAGTGTGTTTGATGAAATCAGCATTTCTCTTGCTTCCCTGATAGTAGTGAAGCTCAGGTATAGTCACAGTAACTCCCACAAATGTTTCCTCAGTGTGTTCACATTATCTTAGACACATTTGTTTCCTAGGATAAGGAGGTGTTACTCTGCCGTTTTACTCTTCAGCAAATACAAGTGTAGAAAGACAGTGCTAGCAGAAACGGCAGTTTCTCGTAGTTTTTTAACTCAGGGAACAAGCTGCATACTTGTGAGATGCAAATGGTGAACTTAGCCTGAAACTGGTTTTTTGCCTAAAGAGACTTGCATTAGAATGCATTAGTTTTCCCTATCTGGGCAGTAGTTCAGATCCTGAGTACATAAGTGTGTTTGATGAAATCAGCATTTCTCTTGCTTCCCTGTGAGTAGGGAAGCTCAGGTTTAGTCACAGTGGTTCCCATAAGTGTTTCTTCAGTGTGTTCACATTTGCTTAGAAACAGTGTTTTTGCTGGCAGAAACACCCTTTAGCCAACACATGGGTAGAAGGACAGTGATAGCTGAATGACAGTTTCACGACGTCTTCTAACTCTTGGAACAATCTGCATTCTTCTGATATGCGTTTGGGCAACTTAGTCTGAAGCAGGCTCTTGCTCAACGAGACTTGCATTAGAACGCACCAGTTTTGCCGATGTGCGCAGTAGTACCGATTCTGAGTATGTAAGAGTGTTTGATGAAATCAGCATTTCTCTTGCTCCCCTGTGAGTAGAGAAACTCAGGTTTCGTCACAGTAGCTCCCTCTAGTGTTTCCTGAATGTGTTCTCATTTGCTTAGAAACAGTGTGTTTGCTAGAAGAAACATGCGTTACTGTGCCGTTCACCCTTCAGCAAATACATGTGTAGAAGGACAGTTCTAGCAGAAACAACAGTTTCTCGAAGTTTTCTACCTCAGGGAACAAGCTTCGCACTTCTGAGGTGCGTTTGGGAAACTTCGACTGAAACGGGTTTTTTTGCCTAGAGACTTGCATTAGAACGCATTAATTTTGCCTATCTGTGCAGTAGTTCAGATTCTGATTACGTAAGTGTGTTAGATGAAATCAGCATTTCTCTTGCTTCCCTTGGAGAAGAGAAGCTCAGGTTTAGTCACGGGAGCTCCCGCTAGTGTTTCCTCAGTGTGTTCATATTTGCATAGAAACAGTGTGTTTGCTAGGAGAAGCAGGCGTTACTGTGATGTTTCAGCCTTCAGCAATTACATGTATAGAAGGATAGTGCTAGCAGAATGACAGTTTCTCGAAATTTTCTAACTCAGGGAACAAGCTTCACACTTCTTAGATGTGTTTAGGGAACTTCGCCTGAAATGTGTTTTTTGCCTAAAGAGACTTGCATTAGAATGCATTAGTTTTGCCTATCTGCACAGTAGTACAGATTCTGAGTATGTAATTGTGTTTGATGAAATCAGATATGTCTTGGTTCCCTGCGAGTAGGGAAGCTCAAGTTTAGTCACAATCGCTCCCACAAGTGTTTCCTCAGTGTGTCCACCTTTCTTAGAAACAGTTTGTTTGCTAGGAGAAGCAGGCAGGATTGTGCCTTTTTTAGTCTTCAGCAAACATATGTGTAGAAGGACAGGGCTAGCAAAAACGAGAGTTTCATGACGTTTTCTAACTCAGGGAACAAGCTGCACACTTCTGAGATGTGTTGGGCAAATTCGTCTGAAGCAGGTTTTTTGCCAAAAGACACTTACATTAGAAAGCACTTGTTTTGCCTATGTACGCAGTAGTACCGATTCTGAGTACGTAATTGTGTTTGATGAAATCAGCATTTTCTTGCTTCCCTGTGAGTAGGGAAGCTCAGGTTTAGTCACAGTAGCTCCCACAAGTGTTTCCTCAGAGTGTTCACATTTACTAAGAAACAGTGTATTTGCTGTCAGAAACAGGTGTTACTGTGCCGTTTCACCATACAGCAACACATGGGTAGACGGACAGTGATAGCTGAAATGACAGTTTCTCCACATTTTCTAAGGCAGGGAACAAGCTGCATGCTTCTGACATGAATTTGGCCAACTTCGTCTGAAGCTGATTTTTTGCTCAAAGAGACTTGCAATAGAACGAACTAGTTTTGCATATGTGCGTAGTAGTACAGATTCTGAGTACGTAAGTTTGTTTGATGAAATCAGCATTTCTCTTGGTTCCCTGGGAGTAGCGAAGCTCAGGTTTAGTCACAGTACCTCCCCCAAGTGTTCCCTCAGTGTGTTCACATTTCCTTAGAAAAGTGTAGTTGCTGGCACAAACAGGCGTTATTGTGCCGTTTCACCCTTCAGCAAACAAATGTGTTGAAGGGCAGTGCTAGCAGAAATGACAGTTTCTCTAAGTTTTCTAAATGAGAAAACAAGCTGCATACTTCTGAGATGCATATGGGCAAATTCGTCTGAGGCGGAATTTTTGCCTTCAGAGACTTGCATTAGAACGCATTAGTTTTGCCTATGAGCGCTGTAGTAGAGATTCTGAGTATGTAAGTGAGTTTGATGAAATCAGCATTTCTCCTGCTTCCCTGAGAGTAGCGAAACTCAGGTTTAGTCACAGTAGCTCCCACAAGTGTTTCCTCATTGTTTTTCTTTTGCTTAGAAACAGTTTGTTTGTAGGACAAGCTGGAAATACTGTGCACAAACGACAGTTTCTCGACATTTTCTAACTCAGATTACAAGCTGCACACTTCTGAGATGCTTTTGGGCAACTTTGTCTAAAATGAGTTTTTTGCCTAAAGAGACTTGCATTAGAACACACTTGTTTAGCCTATGTGCGCAGTAGTTCAGATTCTGAGTACGTAAGTGTGTTTGATGAAATCAGCATTTCTCTTGCTTCCCTGTGAGTAAGGAAGATCAGTTTTAGTTACAGTAGATCCCACAAGTGTTTCCTCAGTGTATTCATGTTTCATTAGAAACAGTGTATTCGCTATTAGAAACATGCATTACTGTTCCGTTTCAGCTTTCAACAAACTCATGAGTAGAAGGATAGTGCTGGCAGAAATGACAGTTTATTGAAGTTTTTTATCTCAGGTAATAAGTTGCACACTTCTGAGATGCGTTTGGGCACCTTTGTCAGAAATTAGTTTTTTGTCTAAGGAACTTGCATTAAAAGGCACTAGTTTTGCCTACATGCACAGTAGTACAGATTCTGAGAAGGTAATTGTGTTTCATGAAATCAGCATTTCTCTTCCTTCCTTGTGAAGAGGGAAGAAAAGTTTTAGTCACAATAGCTAGCTCAATAGTTTCCTCAGTGTGTTCACATTTCCTTAGAAACAGTGTACTTGCTGGCTGAAACATGTGCTCAGTGACCTTTCACCCTTCAGCCAACACATGTGTAGAAGTACAGTCCCAGCAGAAACGACTTTTTCTTGATGTTTTTTATCTCAGGAAACAAGTTGAACACTTCTGAGATGTGTTTGTACACCTTTTTCAGAAATGATTTTTTTGCCTAAAGAGTCTTGAATTAAAATACACTAGTTTTGCTTATCTGCTCAGTAGTACAGATTAAGAGTAGATACCTGTGTTTGATGAAATCAGCATTTCTCTGGCTTCCTTGTGGTTAGGGAAGGTCAGTTTTAGTCACAATATCACCCACAAGGGTTTCCTCAGTGTATTCACATTTCCTTAGGACAGTGTATTAGCGGGCAGAAACATGCCTTACTGTTCCGTTACAGCCTTCAGCAAACAGATGTGTAGAAGTACAGTGCTAGCAGAAACAACAGTTTCTAGACATTTTTTAACTCAGGAAACAAGTTGCACACTTCTTAGATGCTTTTGGCACCTTTGTCAGAAAAGAGTTTTCTGCCTGACGAGATTTGCACTAAAACCCACTAGTTTTGCCTATCTGCACAGTAGTACAGATTCTGAGTAGGTAACTGCGTTTGATGAAATCAGCATTTCTATTGTTTCCCTGTGAGTAGGTAAACTCAGGTTTTGTCACATTAGCTCCCACAAGTGTTTCCTCAGTGTGTTCACTTTTTTTAAGAAACAGTGTATTTGCTGGCAGAAACATAGGTTACTGTGCCTTTTCCCCCTACAGCTAACACATGTGTAGACGGACAGTGGTAACAGAAAGGAAAGTTTATCGAAGTTTTCTAACTCAGCAAACAAGCTGCACACTTCTGAGATGCATTTTGAGAACTTCATCTGGAACGGGTTTTTTGCCTAAAGAGACTTGCATAGAATGCACTATTTTTGCCTATGTGCCCAGTAGTAGAGATGTAGAGGGACAAGTGTAGAAGGACATTGATACCATTAATGACATTTTTTTTGACGATTTTTAATCAGGAAACAAGTTGAATTCTTCTGAGATGCGTTTGGACAACTGTGTCAGCTATGAGATTTTTCCTAAAGATACTTACTTGCATTAAAACGCACTTGTTTTGCCTACCTGCGCAGTAATGCAGATTCTGAGAAGGTAACTGTGTTTCATGAAATCAGCATTTCTCTTGCTTCCCTGGGAGTAGGGAAGCCAAGTTTTAGTCACAAAACTCCCACAATGGTTTCCTCAGTGTGTTCACATTTCCTAAGAAACAGTGTACTTCCTGGCAGATACGTGTTCTGTGACGTTTCACCCTTCATTAATAAAATGTTTAGAAGTACAGTGCCAGCAGAAACGACAGTTTCTTGATGTTTTTTAACTCAGTGAACAAGTTGCAATCTTCTGAGATGAGTTTGGGCAAATTCGTCTGAAGTGGGTTTTTTGCCTAAAGAGACTTGCATTAGAACGCACTAGTTTTGCCTATATGCATAGCAGTATAGATTCTGAGTAGGTACCTGTGTTTGATGAAATCAGCATTTCTCTTGCTTCCCTGTGAGTTGGGAAGCTCAGGTTTAGTCACAGTAGCTTCCCCAAGAGTTTCCTCAGTGTGTTCACATTTCCTTAGAAACAGTGTACTTGTTGGCAGAAACATATGTTCTGTTACATTTCACCCTATAGAAAACACTTGTGTAGAAGTACAATGCTAGCAGAAACGACAGTTTCCTGACATTTTTTATCTCAGAAAATAAGTTGTACACTTTTGAGATGTGTTTGGGCACCTCTGTCAGAAATGAGATTTTTGACTAACGAGACTTGCATTAAAACGCACTAGTTTACCTATCTGCGCAGTAGTACAGAATCTGTGTGGGTAGCTGTGTTTGATGAAATCAGCATTTCTCTTGCTTTCCTGTGAGTAGGTTAAGCTCAGGTTTAGTCACAATAGCTCACACAAGTGTATCCTCAGAGTATTGACATTTCATTAGAAACAGTGTATTTGGTGATAGAAATAAGCCTTACTGTTCCGTTTTAGCCTTCAGCAAACACATGTTTAAAAGGGCAATCCTAGCGGAAATGACATTTTCTTGATGTTTTTTAACTCAGGAGACAAGTTGCATTCTTCTGAGATGCGTTTGGGCAACTTTGTCAGATATGAGTTTTTTGCCGAAAGAGACTTGCATTAAAACTCACTAGTTTTGTCAATCTGAGTAGCAGTACAGATTCTGAGTAGGTACCTGAGTTTGATGAAATCAGCATTTCTCTTCCTTTCCTGTGAGTCAGGAAGTTCAGGTTTAATCACAGTAGCTCCCACAAGGGTTTCCTCAGTGTGTTAACTTTTCCTTAGAAACACTGTATTTGCTGGTAGAAACATGCGTTACTCTGCATTGTCCTCCTACAGCGAACACTTGTGTAGAAGGACATTGGTAGGAGAAAGACAGTTTATCAATGTTTTCTAACTCAAGGAACAAGCTGCCGCCATCTGAAATGCATTTTGAGAACTTAGTCAGAAACTGTTTTTTTTAAAGGGACTTGCATTAGCCACAGAAGTTTTCCCGAACTACACAGTAGTACAGCATCTGATTGGGTAAATGAGTTTGATGAAATCAGCATTTCTCTTTCTTGCCTGTGAGTAGAGAAGATCAGTTTTAGTTACAGTAGGTCCCACAAGTGTTTCCTCAGTGTATTCACGTTTCGTTTGAAACAGCGTATTCGCTGGTAGAAACATGCATTACTGTTCCGTTTCAGCTTTAAGCAAACGCATGAGTAGAAGGACAGTGCTAGCAGAAACGACAGTTCCTTGAAGTTTTTATCTAAGGAAACAAGTTGCACACTTCTGAGATGCTTTTGGCACCTTTGACAGAAAAGAGTTTTTTGCCTAACGAGATTTGCATTAAAACGCACTAGTTTTGCCTATCTGCACAGTAGTACAGATCCTGAGTAGGTAACTGTGTTTCATGAAATCAGCATTTCACCTGCTTCCCTGTGAGTAGGGAAGAAAAGTTTTAGTCACAATAGCTAGCAAAATAGTTTCCTCAGTGTGTTCACATTTCCTTAGAAACAGTGTACTTGCTGGCAGAAACGTGTTCAGTGACCTTTCATCCTTCTGCCAACACATGTGTAGAAGTACAGTCCCAGCAGAAACGACTTTTTCTTGATGTTTTTTATCTCAGGAAACAAGTTGCACACTTCTGAGATGTGTTTGTGTAACTTTTTCAGAAATGAGTTTTTTGCCAAAAGAGTCTTGCATTAAAACACACTAGTTTTGACTATCTGCTCTGTAGTACAGATTTAGAGTAGATACCTGTGTTTGATGAAATCAGCATTTCTCTGGCTTCCTTGTGATTAGGGAAGATCAGTTTTAGTCCCAATATCTCCCACAAGGCTTTCCTCAGTGTATTCACATTTCCTTAGGACAGTGTATTTGCTGGCAGAAACATGCCTTACTGTTCCGTTTCAGCCTTCAGCAAACACATGTGTAGAAGGACAGTACTAGCAGAAACGACAGTTTCTTGACTTTTTTAGCTCAGGAAACAAGTTGCACACTTCTGAAATGCATTTGGGCACCTTTGTCAGAAATGAGTTTTTAGCCTAACGAGAATTGCATTAGAATATACTCTATTTTCTTATCTGCGCAGTTGTACAGATTATGAATAGGTACCTGTGTTCGTTGAAATCAGCATTTCTCTTGCATCCCTCTGAGTTTGGAAACTTAGTTTTAGTCACAGTAGCTCGCACAAGTTTTCCTCAGTGTATTCACATTTACTAAGAAACAGTGTATTTGCTGGCAGAAACATGGGTTACTGTGCTTTTTCCCCCTACAGCTAAAACATGAGTAGAAGGACAGTGCTAGCAGAAATGACAGTTTCTCAATGTTTTCTAACTCAGGGAAAAAGCTTCACATTTCAGAGATGCATTTTGAGAACTTCATCTGAAACGGATTTTTTGCATAAAGAGACTTGCATTAGCCACACTAGTTTTGCCGAGCTACTCAGTAGTACAGATTTTGAGTGTGTAACTCTGTTTCATGAAATGAGCATTTCTCGTGCTACCCTGTGAGTAGCGAAGCCAGGTTTTGGTCACAATAACTCCCACAAGTGTTTCCTCAGTGTGTTCACATTTCCTTAGAAACAATATATTTGCTGGCAGAATCATCCCTTTCGGTTCTGTTTCAGCCTTCAACAAACACATGTGTAGAAGGACAGTGATACCATTAATGACATTTTTTTGACGATTTTTAATCAGGAAACCAGTTGAATTCTTCTGATATGCGTTTGGGCAACTGTGTCAGCTATGAGATTTTTCCTAAAGATACTTACTTGCATTAAAACGCACTTGTTTTGCCTACCTGTGCAGTAGTACAGATTCTGAGTAGGTAACTGTCTTTCATGAAATCAGCATTTCTCTTGCTTCCCTCTGAGTAGGGAAGCCATGTTTTAGTTACATTAGCTCCCACAAGGGTTTCCTCAGTGTGTTCACATTTTCTTAGAAACAGTGTACTTGCTGGCAGAAACGTGTTCTGTGACATTTCACCCTTCAGCAATAATATGTGTAAAAGGACAGTGCTAGCAGAAACGATAGTTTCTTGATTTTTTTTAACTCAGGGAACAAGTTGCATTCTTCTGAGTTGAGATTGGGCAACTTTGTGAGAAATGAGTTTTTTGCCTAAAGAGACTTTCATTAAAAGGGACTAGTTTTGCCTATCTATGCAGTAGTACAGATTCTGAGTAGGTAACTGTGTTTGATGAAATCAGCATTTTGCTTGCTTCCCTGTGAGTAGGGAACCTCAGGTTTAGTCACAGTATCTCCCACAAGTGTTATGTCGGTGTGTTAACTTTTCCTTAGAATCACTGTATTTGCTGGCAGAAACATGGGGTAACTGTGCCTTTTCCCCCTACAGCTAACACATGCGTAGAAGAACAGTGGTAGTAGAAACGACAGTTTATCAATGTGGTCTAACTCAGGGAACAAGCTGCAGCCATCTGAGATGCATTTTGAGAACTTCGTCTGAAATGGGTTTTTTGCCTAAAGAGACTTGCAATAGCAGGCACTAATTTTACCGATCTGCACAGTAGTACAGATTTTGAGTATGTAACTTTTTAGGCTAGAAAATAACTGAAATAAAATTGAACCACAAAATGTACAGATCCGTAGAGATCAATTGCAAACTCTTAATGACCT
>OU015747.1:58639982-58667826 GCA_907169655.1 Acomys percivali
AGGTTAAGCTCAGGTTTAGTCACAATAGCTCACACAAGTGTATCCTCCGAATATTGACATTTCCTTAGAAATAGTGTATTTGCTGACAGAAATATGCCTTACTCTTCCATATCAGCATTCATCAAACACATGTTTAGATGGGTAATCCTAGTGAAAATTACAGTTTCTTGATGTTTTTAACTCAGGAGACAAGTTGCATTCTTCTGAGATGCGTTTGGACAACTTTGTCAGATATGAGATTTTGCCGAATGAGACTTGCATTAAAACGCACTTGTTTTGCCAATCTGCATAGCAGTACAGATTCTGAGTAGGTACCTGTGTTTGATGAAATCAGCATTTCTCTTGCTTCCCTGTGAGTAGGGAAGCTCGGGTTTAGTCACAGTAGCTCCCCCAAGAGTTTCCTCAGTGTGTTTACTTATCCTTAGAAACACTGTATTTGCTTGCCGAAACATGGGTTACTGTGCTTTTTCCCCCTGTTGCTAAAACATGTGTAGAATGACAGTGCTAGCAGAAATGACAGTTTCTCAATGTTTTCTAACTCAGGGAACAAGCTGCACACTTCTGAAATGTGTTTTGAGAACTTCGTCTGAAACAGGTTTTTTGACTAAAGAGACTTTCATTAGCCACAGTAGTTTTACCGATCTACACAGTAGTACTGATTCTCAGTATGTAACTGTGTTTCATGAAATAAGCATTTCTGTTGCTTCCCTGTGAATAGCGAAGCCAAGTTTTAGTCACAATAGCTTC
The DNA here is from genome assembly GCA_907169655.1 of Acomys percivali. Lineage (NCBI taxonomy): Eukaryota > Metazoa > Chordata > Mammalia > Rodentia > Muridae > Acomys > Acomys percivali. The sequence continues at coordinate 58,640,730 of OU015747.1, forward strand.
GACAAGGGTTTCCTCAGTGTGCTCACATTTCCTTAGAAACAGTGTATTTGCTTGCAGAAACATATGTTCCGTGACATTTCAGCCTTTAGGAAACACATATGTAGAAGTACAGTGCTAGCAGAAACGACAGTATCTTGACGTTTTTTATCTCAGGAAACAAGTTGCCCACTTCTGAGATGCGTTTGGGCACCGTTGTCAGAAATGAGTTTTTTGCCTAAAGACACTTGCATTAAAACGCACTAGTTTTGCCTATCTGCGCAGTAGTAGAGATTCTAAGTAGGTACCTGTGTTTGATGAATTCAGCATTTCTCTTGTTTGCCTGTCAGTAGGGAAGGTCAAGTTTAGTCACCATAGCTCCCATAAGGCTTTCTTCAGTGTGTTCACATTTGCTAGAAACAGTTTGTTTGCTAGGAGTAGCAATCGTTATTGTGCTGTTTCAACCTTCAGCAAATACATGTGTAGAAGGACAGTGTTAGCAGAAATGACAATTTCTCGAAGTTTTCTAATACAAGGAACAAGCTGCACACGTCTGAGATGCGATTGGGGAACTTCTTCTGAAACAAGTTTTTTGCCTAAAGAGCCTTGCTTTAGAACCCATTAGTTTTGTTTATCTGTGCGGTAGTACAGATTCTGCATGTTTAAGTGTGTTTGATGAAATCAGCATTTCTCTTGCTTTCCTGAGAGTAGGGAAGCTCAAGTTTAGTCACAGTAGCTCCCACAAGTGATTACTCAGTGTGTTCACTTTTGCTTAGAAACCGTGTATTTGCTGGCAGAAACAGGCATTTCTGTGCCATTTCACACTTCAGCAAACACATGTTTAGAAGGACAGTGCCAGCAGAAACGACAGTTTCTCGAAGTTTTCTAACTCAGGGAAGAAGCTGCACACATCTGTGATGCGTTAGGGCAACTTCGCCTGAAGCGGGATTTTTGCCTAAAAAGACCTGCATTAGACCGCACTAGTTTTGCCTATATGCGCAATAGTACCGATTCTGAGTACGTTAGTGTGTTTCATGAAATCAGCATTTCTCTTGTTTCCTTGTGAGTAGGGAAGCTCACATTAGTCACAGTAGTTCCCACAAGTGTTGTGTTCACATTTGCTTAGAAACAGTGTATTTGGTAGGAGAAACAGGCGTTACTGCGCCTTTTCATACTTCTGCAAACACATGTGTAGAATAACATTGCTAGCAGAAAAGACAGTTTCTCTCACGTTTTCTAACTCAGGAAATAATCTGCACACTTCTGAGAGGCATTTGGGCAAATTCATCTGAAGCGGGTTTTTTTGCCTATAGAGACTTGCATTTGAACTCACTAGTTTTGTCTATGAGCACAGTAGTGCAGATTCTGAGTATGTTAGTATGTCTGATGAAATCAGCATTTCACTTGCTTCCCTGTGAGTAGGGAAGCTCAGGTTTAATCACAGTGGTTCCCTAAAGTGTTTCCTCAGTGTGTTCACCTTTTCTTAGAAACAGTATGTTTGCTAGGAGAAACAGGCGTTACTGTGCTGTTTCACCCGTCAGGAAACACATGTGTAGAAGGACAGTGCTAGCAGAAACAACAGTTTCTCAACATTTTCTAACTCAGGGAACAAGCTGCACGCTTCTGAGATGCGTTTGGGCAACATTTTCTGAAACGTATTTTTTGCCTAAAGAGACTAGCATTAGAATGCACTAGTTTTGCCTATGTGCACAGTAGTACAGATTCTGAGTACGTAAGTGTGTTTGATGAAATCAGCACTTCTCTTACTTCCCTGTGAGTAGGGAAGCTCAGGTTTAGTCACAATAGCTCCCACAATTGTTTCGTCAGTGTGTTCACATTTGCTTAGAAACAGTGTATTTGTTGGCAGAAACAGACATTACTATGCCATTACACCCTTCACTAAACACATGGGCAGAAGGACAGTGATAGCTGAAATGACACTCTCTCGACGTTTTCTATCTCTGTTAACAATCTGCATGCTTCTGATATGCCTTTGGGTAATTTCGTCTGAAGCAAGTTTTTTGCTCAAAGAGATTTGCATTAGAACGCACTAGTTTTGCCTATGTGTACAGTAGTACAGATTCTCAGTACGTATGTGATTGATGAAATCAGCATTTCTCTTGCTTCCCTGTGCGTAGGGAAGCTCAGGTTTAGTCACAGTAGCTCCCACAAGTGTTTGCTCAGTGTGTTCTCAATTGCTTAGAAACAGTGTATTTGCTGGGAAAAACAGATGTTACTGTGTCGTTTCACCCTTTAGCAAACACATGTGTAGAAGGACAGTGCTAGCACATACGACAGTTTTACGACTTTTTCTCACTCAGGGAACAAGCTGCACCCTTCTGAGATGTGTTTGGGCTATTAGTCTCAAACATGCGTGTTTTTTGCCTAAAGAGACTTGCATTAGAACGCACTAGTTTTGCCAAATTACGCAGTAGTACAGATTCTGAGTACGTAAGTGTGTTGGATGAAATCAGCATTTCTCTTGCTTCCCTGTGAGTAGGGAAACTCAGGTTTAGTCACAGTAGCTCCCACAAGTGTTTCCTCATTGTGTTCACAAATGTCTAGAACAGTGTATTTGCTGGCAGAAACAGGAGTTACTGTGCCATTACACCCTTCAGCAAACACATGAGTAGAAGGACAGTGATAGTTGAAATGACAGTTTCTCGACATCTTCTAACTCTTCGAACAAGCTGCATGCTTCTGATATGCGTTAGGGCAACTTAGTCTGAAGCAGGTTCTTGCTCAAAGAGACTTGCATTAGAACGCACTAGTTTTGCCTATCTGGGCAGTAGTTCAGATTCTGAGTACGTAAGTGTGTTTGATTAAATCAGTATTTCTCTTCCTCCCGTGTGAGTAGGGAAACTCAGGTTTAGTCACAGTTACTCCCCCTAGTGTTTCCTCAATGTGTTCTCATTTGCTTAGCAACAGTGTGTTTGCTAGAAATAACAGGCGTTATTGTTCTGTTTCACCCTTCATCAAATACATGTGCAGAAGGACAGTGCCAGCAGAAACGACAGTTTCTCAAAGTGTTCTAATTCAGGGAACAAGCAGCACATGTCTCAGATGCATTTTGGGAACTTCCCCTAAAAGGATTTTTTTCCTAAAGAGACTTGCATTAGAACACATTAGTATTGCCTATCTGGGAAGTTGTTCAGAGTTTGCGTACGTAAGAGTTAGATGAAATCAGCATTTGTCTTTATTCTCTGGGAGTAGGGAAGCTCAGGTTTGGTCTCTGTAGAATCCACAAATGTTTCCTCAGTGTGTTCACATTTGCTTAGAAAAAATTTGTTTGCTAGTAGAAGAAGGCGTTACTGTGCCGTTTCACCCTTCAGCAAACACATGTGTAGAAGGACATTGCTAGCAGAAACGTCAGTTCCTCATCGTTTTCTAACTCAGGGAACAAGCTGTACACTTCTGAGATGCGTTTTGGGAACTTTGCCTGAAACTAGTTTTTTGCCTAAAGAGACGTGCATCAGGACATATTAGGTTTGCCTATCTGCGCAGTAGTACAGATTCTGAGTATGTAAATGTGTTTGATAAAATCAGCATTTGTCTTGGATCCCTGTGAGTAGGGAATTTCAAGTTTAGTCACAGTAGATCCCACAAGTGTTTCCTCAGACTGTTCACATTTGTTGAGAAACAGTTTGTTTACTAGGAGAAGCAGGTGTTACTCTGCCGTTTCAGCCTTCAGCAAATTCATGTGTACAAGGACAGTGCTAGCAGAAATGACAGTTTCTCGAAGTTTTCTAACTCAGGGAACAAGCTGCACACGTCTGAGATGCGTTTGGGGAACTTCAACAGGAACGGATTTTTTGCTTAAAAAGACTTGCATTAGAACGCATTAGTTTTGTCTAGCTGTGAGTAGTACAGATTCTGAGTATGTAAGTGTGTTTGATGAAATCAGCATTTCTCTTGCTTCTCTGAGAGTAGGGAAGCTCAGGTTTAGTCACAGTATCTCCCACATGTGTTTCCTCAGTGTGTTCACATTTGCTTAGAAACAGATTTTTTGCTAGGAGAAGCAGGCATTACTGTGCCGTTTTACTCTTCAGCAAATAAAAGTGTAGAAGGACAGTACTAGCAGAAAAGACAGTTTCTCGTAGTGTTCTAACTCAGGGAATAAGCTGCATACTTCTGAGATGCATTTGGGAACTTCGCCTGAAACTGTTTTTTTTGCATAAAGAGACTTGCTTTAGAACTCATTAGTTTTGCCTATCTGGGAAGTACTTCAGATTCTGAGTATGTAAGTATGTTGAATGAAATCAGCATTTCTCCTGATTCCTTGGGAGTAGGGAAGCTTAGGATTAGTCACTGTAGCTCCCACAAGTCTTTCCTCAGCGTTTTCACTTTTGTTGAGAAACATTATGTTTTCCAGGAGAAGCAGGCGCTACTCTGCTGTTTCACCCTTCAGCAAATACATGAGTAGAAGGACAGTGCCAGCAGAAATGACAGTTTCTCGAAGTTTTCTTACTCAGTGAACAAGCTGCACACGTCTGAGATGCGTTTGGGGAACTTCGCCTGACACGGGTTTTTTGCCTAAAGAGACTTGCATTAGAACCCATTAGGTTTGTCAATCTGCGCAGTAGTAAAAATTCCGAGTATGTAACTGTGTTTGATGAAATCAGCATTTCTCTTGCTTCCCTGTGAGTAAGGAAGCTCAGGTTTAGTCACGTTAGCACCCACAAGTGTTTACTCAGTGTGTTCACATTTGCTTAGAAACAGTGTGTTTACTAGGAGAAATTGGCATTACTGTGCCGTTGGACCTTTCAGCAAATACATGTGTAGAAGGACAGTGCTAGCAGATATGACAGCTTCTTGATGTTTTCTAACTCTGGGAACAAATGCACACTTCTGAGATTCGAATGAGGAACTTCGCCTGAAGCGGGTTTTTGCCGAAAGAGACTTGCATTCGAACGAACTAGTTCTTCCTATGTACACAGTAGTATAGATTCTGATTACGTAAGTGTGTTAGATGAAATCAGCATTTCTCTTGCTTCTCTGTGAGTAGGGAAGCTCATGTTTAGTCACGGTAGCTCCCACAAGTGTTTCCTCAGTGTGTTCACATTTGCTTATAAACAGTGTGATCTCTAGGAGAAACTGGCTTTACTGTGCGGGTTCACCCTTCAACAAATACACGTGTAGAAGGACAGTGCAAGCAGATATGACAGTTTCTCGAAGTTTTCTAAATCAGGGAACAAGCTACATACTTCTGAGATGCGTTTGGGTAACTTGCCATGAACGGGTTTCTTGCCTAGAGAGAGTTGCAATAGAACGCATTAGTTTTCACTATCTGGGCTTTCATTCAGATTCTGAGTACATATGTGTGTTTGATGAAATTAGCATTTCTCTTGCTTCACTGTGAGTAGGGAATCTCAGGTTTTGTCACGGTAGCTCCCACAAATGTTCCTCAGTGTGTTCACATTTGCATAGAAACAGTGTGTTTGCTCGGAGAACCATGCGTTACTGTGCCGTTTCACCCTTTAGCAAATACATGTGTAGAAGGACAGTGCTAGCAGAAAAGACAGTTTCACAACGTTTTCTAACTCAGGGAACAAGCTGTACACTTCTGAGACGAGTTTAGGGAACTTCGCCTGAACCGGGTTTTTTGCCCAAAGAGACTTGAAGTAGAACGCATTAGTTTTGCCTAGCTGGGCAGTAGTTCAGATTCTGAGCACATAAGTGTCTTTGAAGAAATCAGCATTTCTCTTGCATCCGTATGAATAGGGAAGCACATGTTTAGTCACGTTAGCTCCCACAAGTGTTCCTCAGTCTGTTCACATTTGCTTAATAACAGTGTGTTTGTTAGGAGAAGCAGGTGTTACTGTGTCGTTTCACCCTTCAGCAAATACATGTGTAGAAGGACAGTGCTAGCAGATACGCCAGTTTCTCAACGTTTTCTAACTCAGAGAACAAGCTGCACACCTCTTAGATGCGTTTGGGGAACTTCACCTGAAAAGGGTTTTTAGCCTAAAGAGACATGCATTAGAACACACTAGTTTTTCCTATGTACGCAGTAGTACAGATTCTTAATACATAAGTGTGTTTGATGAAATCAGCATTTTTCTTGCTTCCTTGTGAGTAGGGAAGTTCATGTATAGTCATGGAAGCTTCCACAACTGTTTCCTCAGTATGTTCACATTTCCTTCAAAACAGTTTGTTTGCTATGAGAAGCAGGCGTTAGTGTGCCGCTTCAACCTTCAGCAAATACATGTGTATAAGGACAGTGCTAGCCTTAACGAAAGTTTCGCGATGTTTTCTAACTCAGGGAACAAGCTGTGCACAGTCGAGTTGCATTTGGGGAACTTCGCCTTAAGCGGGTATATTGACTAAAGTGACATGCAATAGAACGCATTAGTTTTGCACATAAGGGCAGTAGTTCAGATTCTGAGTACATAAGTGTGTTAGATTAAATCATCATTTTTTTTTGCTTCCCTGTGACTAGGCAAGCTCAGGTTTAGTATCAGTAACTCCTACAAGTGTTTTCTCAGAGCGTTCTCATTTCCTTAGAAACAGTGTGTTTGCTAGGAGAAACAGGCGTTACAGTGCCGTTTCACCTTTCAGCAAATACATGTGTAGAAAGAGAGTACTAGCAGATCTCATTAGTTTGCCTATCTTCGCAGTAGTACAGATTCTGTGTATTTAAATGTGTTTGACAAAATAGCATTTTCTTAGTTCCCTGTGAGTAGGGAAGCTCAAGTTTAGTCACAGTAGCTCCCACAATTGTTTCCTCAGTGTGTTCACATTTGCTTAGAAACATTTTGTTTGCTAGGAGAAGCAGGGGTTACTGTGCCGTTTCACCCTTCAACAAATACATGAGTAGAAGGACAGTGCTAGCAGAAATGACCGTTTCTCGAAGTTTTCTAACTCAGGGAACATGCTGCACACTTCTGAGATTCGTATGGGTATGTTCGCCTGAAACGGGATTTTTTCCTAAAGAGACTTGAATTAGAATGCATTCGTTTTGCTTATCTGGGAAGTCGTTCAGATTCTGAGTATGTAAGTGTGTTAGATGAAATTAGCATTTCTCTTGCTTCCCTGTGAGTAGGGAAGCTCAGGTTTTGTCACGGTAACTCCCCCAAATGTTCCTCAGTGTGTTCACATTTGCATAGAAAGAGTGTGTTTGCTAGGAGAAGCAGGTGTTACTGTGCCGTTTTTAGCCTTCAGCAAATACGTGTGTAGAAGGACAGTGATAGCAAAAACGAAAGTTTCTCAATGTTTTCTAACTCAGGGAACATGTCGCACACTTCTGAGATTCGTTTGGGAACTTCCTCTGAAATGGGTTTTTTGCCTAAAGGGACTTGCATTAGAATGCATTAGTTTTGTCTATCTGGGCAGTAGTTCAGATTCTGATTACATAAGTGAGTTAGACGAAATTAGCATTTCTCTTGCTTCCCTGTGAGTAGGGAAGCTCATGTTTAGTCACGGTAGCTCCCCAAACTGTTCCTCAGTTTGTTCACATTTGCTTAGAAACAGTATGTTTGCTAGGAGTAGCAGGTGTTACTGTGCCGTTTCACTCTTTAGCAAATACATGTGTAGAAGGACAGTGCTAGCAGAAACGACAGTTTCTCAAAGGTTTCTAACTCAGGGAACAAGCTGCGCACTTCTGAGGTGCTTTGAGGAACTTCGCCGGAAACGGTTTTTTTTGCCTAAAGAGACATGCATTAGAATGGATTAGTTTTGCCTATCTGTGCAGTAGTACAGATTCTGAGTATGTAAGTTTGTTTGATTGAATCAGGATTTCACTTGCTTCCCTGTGAGGAGAAAAGCTCAGCTTTAGTCACAGTAGCTCCCACAAGTGTTTCCTCAGTTCTTCACATTTCTTTAGCAAAAGTGTGTTTGCTAGGAGACAGAGGAGTTAATGTGCTGTTTCACCCTTCAGCAAATACATGTGTAGAAGGACAGTGCTGGCAGATAAGACAATTTCTCGAAGTTTACTAACTCAGGGAATGAACTGCAAACCTCTGAGATGAGTTTGGTGAACTTCACCTGAAATGGGTTTTTTACCTAAATAGACTTGCATTAGAACACATTAGTTTTGCCTATCTGGGCAGTAGTTAGATTCTGAGTACCTAAGTGTGTTTGATGAAATCTGCATTTCTCTTGCTTCCCTGTTAGTAGGAAAGCTCAGATTTAGGGCTGTAGCTACCATGAGTGTTCCTTCAGAGTTTTCACATTTGCTTAGAAATAGTTTGTATGCTAGGAGAAGCAGGCGTTACTGTGCCATTTCACCCTTCTGTCAATATATGTGAAGAAGGACTGTGCTAGAGAAATGACAGTTTCTCTAAGTTTTCTAATTCAAGGAACAAGCTGTGCACTTCTTAGGTGCATTTGGGGAACTTCGCCTGAAACGGTTTTTTTGCCTAAAGAGACTTGCATTAGAGCGCATTCCTTTTCCCTATCTGGGCAGTAGTTCAGATTCTGAGTACGCACGTTTTTTTGATGAAATCAGCATGTCTCCTGTTCCTTCTGATTTGGGAAGCTCATGTTTAGTCATGGTAGCTCCCACAAGTGTTTCCTCTGTGTGTTCACACTTGCTTAAAAACAGTTGGTTTGCTAGAAACATTTTGTTTGCTAAGAAAAGCAGTCGTTACTGTGCCGATTCTCCCTTCAGCAAATACATATGTAGAAGGACAGTGTTAGCACAAACGACAGTTTCTCGAAGTTTTCTATCTCAGGGAACAAGCTGCAAACTTCTGAGATTCATTTGGGGAACTTTGTCTGAAACGTATTTTTCCCTAAAGAGACTTGCATTAGAACGCATTAGTTTTGCCTATCTACGCAGTAGTACTGATTCTGATTATGGAGGTGTGTTTAATGAAATCAGCATTTCTCTTGCTTCCATGTGAGTAGGGAAGCTCATGTTTAGTCACTGTAGCTCCCACAAGTGTTTCCTCAGTGTGTTCACAATTGCTTAGAAACGGTTTGTTTGCTAGAAGAAGCAGGCCTTAGTTTGCAGGTCACCCTTCAGCAAATACATGTGTAGAAGGATAGTGCTAGCAGAAATGACAGTTTCTCGAAGTTTTCTAACTCTGGGAACAAATTGCACACCTCTGAGATGCTTTTCGGGAAGTTCGCCTGAAACGAGATTTTTGCTTAAAAGACTTGCATTAGAACGCATTAGTTTTGTCTATCTGCACAGTAGTACAGATTCTGAGTATGTAAGTGTGTTTTTTGAAATCAGCATTTCTCTTCCTTCCCTGAGAGTAGGGAAACTCAGGTTTAGTCACAGTAGCTAACACAAGTGTTTCTTCTGTGTGTTTACATTTGCTTAGAAACAGTTTGATTGATATGAGAAGCAGGGATACCTGTCCCGTTTCACCCTTCAGCAAATACATGTGTAGAAGGACAGTGCTAGCAGAAACAACAGTGTCTCGAAGTTTTCTAACTCAGGGAACAAGCTGCACACTGCTGAGATGGGTTTCGGGAACTTCGCCTGAAACGGGGTTTTTGCATAAAGAGACTTGCATTAGAAAGCATTAGTTTTGTCTATCTGTGCAGTAGTACAGATTCTGAGTATGTAAGTTTGTTGATTAAATCAGGATTTCTCTTGTTTCCCTGTGAGGAGGGAAGCTCAGCTTAAGTCACAGTATCTCCCACAAGTGTTTCCTCAGTGTGTCACATTTCCTTAGAAACAGTTTGTTTGCTAGGAGACACAGGAGTTATTGTGCCGTTACACCCTTCAGCAAACACATGTGTAGAAGGACAGTGCTGGCATATACCACAGTTTCACGAAGTTTTCTAACTCAGGGAAGAAGCTGCACACTTCTGAGATGCGTTTGGGGAACTTCGCCTTAAAAGGGTTTTTTGCCTTAAGAGACTTGCATTAGAATACATTAGTTTTGCCTATCTGGGCAGTAGTTCAGATTCTTAGTACGTAAGTGTGTTAGAAGATATCTGCAATTTCTTACTTCCCTGTGAGTAGGGAACCTCAGGTTTAGTCACGGTAGCGCCCAGAAGTGTTTCCTCAGTGTGTTCACATTTGCTTAGATACAGTTTTTTGTGTGCCATTATACCCTTCAGCAAATACATGTGTAGAAGGACAGTGCTAGAGAAATGAGAGTTTCTCGAAGTTTTTTAACTCAGGGAACAAGCTGCGTACTTCTGAGGTCCATTTGGGGAACTTTGCCTGAAACGGTTTTTCTGCCAAAAGAGACTTGCATTAGAACGCATTAGCATGCCTATATTGGTAGTAGTTCAGATTCTGAGTACATAAGTGTGTTAGATGAAATCAGCATTTCACTTGCTTCACTGTGAGAAGGGAAAATCAGGTTTAGTCATGATAGCTCGCACAAGTGTTTCCTCAGTGTGTTCACATTACCTAGAAACCGTGTATTTGCTGGCAGAAAAAGGTGTTACTGTGCCGTTTCACCATACAGCAACACATGGATAGACTGACAGTGATAGCTGAAATGACAGTTTCTCGACATTTTCTAAGTCAGTCACCAAGCGGCACGCTTCTGAGATGAATTTGGCCAACTTCGTCTGAAGCTGTTTTTTTTGCTCAAAGAGACTTGCAATAGAACGCAGTAGTTTTGCCTATGTGCGCACTAGTTCAGATTCTGAGTACGTAAGTGTGTTTGATGAAATCAGCATTTCTCTTGCTTCCCTGGGAGTAGAGAATTTCACGTATAGTCACAGTGTCTCCCCCAAGTGTTTCTTCAGTGTGTTCACATTTCCTTAGGAACAGTGTATTTGCTGGCACAAACAGGCGTTACTGTGCCGTTTCACCCTTCAGCAAACACATGTGTAGAAGTACAGTGCTAGCACAAACAACATTTCCTCGACGTTTTCTAAATCAGGGAACAAGCTGTACATTTCTGAGATTTTTTTGGGCAAATTCGTCTGTAGCAGGATTTTTGCCTTCAGAGACTTGCATTAGAATGCTCTAGTTTTGCCTATGTGCACAGAAGTACAGATTCTGAGTACGTAAGTATGTTTGATGAAATCAGCATTTTTCTTTCTTCCCTGTGCGTAGGGATGCTCAGGTTTAGTCTAGTAGCTACCCCAAGTGTTTACTCAGTGTGTTCACATTTCGTTAGAAATAATGTATTTGCTGGCAGAATCATGCCTTTCTGTTCTGTTTCAGCCTTCAGAAAACACATGTTTAGAAGGACATTGATACCATTAATGACAGTTTTTTGACGATTTTTAATAAGGGAACAAGTTGAATTCTTCTGAGATGCGTTTGGGCAACTGTGTCAGCTATGAGATTTTGCATAAAGATACTTACTTGCATTAAAACGCACTTGTTTTGCCTACCTGCACAGCAGTACAGATTCTGAGTAGGTAACTGTGGTTCATGAAATCAGCATTTCTCTTGCTTCCCTGGGAGTAGGGAAGCCAAGTTTGAATCACAAAAGCTCCCACAATGGTTTCCTCAGTGTGTTCACATTTTCTGAGAACAGTGTACTTCCGGGCAGATAGGTGTTCTGTGACGTTTCATCCTTCAGCAATAACATGTGTAGAAGGACATTGCTAGAGAAACGACAGTTTCTTGATGCTTTTTAACTCAGTGAACAAGTTGCATTCTTGTGAGATGAGTTTGGGCAAATTCGTCTGAAGTGGGTTTTTTGCCTAAAGAGACTTGCATTAGAACGCACTAGTTTTGCCTATATTCGTAGCAGTATAGATTCTGAGTAGGTACCTGTGTTTGATGAAATCAGCATTTCTCTTGCTTCCCTGTGAGGTGGGAAGCTCAGGTTTAGTCACAGTAGCTTCCCCAAGAGTTTCCTCAGTGTGTTCACATTTCCTTAGAAACAGTGTTCTTGCTGGCAGAAACATATGTTCTGTTACATTTCACCCTATAGAAAACACTTGTGTAGAAGTACAGTGCTAGCAGAATCGACAGTTTCCTGACATTTTTTATCTCAGGAAATAAGTTGTACACTTTTGAGATGCGTTTGGGCACCTTGGTCAGAAATGAGTTTTTTGCCTAACGAGACTTGCATTAAAATGCACTAGTTTACCTATCTGCGCAGTAGTACAGATTCTGTGTGGGTAGCTGTGTTTGATGAAATCAGCATTTCTCTTGCTTCCCTGTGAGTAGGTTAAGCTCAGGTTTAGTCACAATAGCTCACACAAGTGTATCCTAAGAGTATTGACATTTCATTAGAAACAGTGTATTTGGTGATAGAAATAAGCCTTACTGTTCCGTTTTAGCCTTCAGCAAACACATGTTTAAAAGGGCAATCCTAGCGGAAATTACAGTTTCTTGATGTTTTTTAACTCAGGAGACAAGTTGCATTCTTCTGAGATGCGTTTGGGCAATTTTGTCAGATATGAGTTTTTGGCTTAAAGAGACTTGCATTAAAACACACTAATTTTGCCTATCTGCGTAGCAGTACAGATTCTGAGTAGGTACCTGTGTTTGATGAAGTCACCATTTCTCTTGATTCCCTGTTAGTGAGGAAGTTCAGGTTTATTCACAGTAGCTCCCCCAACAGTTTCCACAGTGTGTTAACTTTTCCTTTGAATCACTGTATTTGCTGGTAGAAACATGCGTTACTGTGCCTTGTCCTCCTACAGCGAACACTTGTGTAGAAGGACATTGGTAGGAGAAACAACAGTTTATCAATGTTTTCTAACTCAAGGAACAAGCTGCCGCCATCTGAAATGCATTTTGAGAACTTAGTCTGAAACTGTTTTTTTTTTAAGAGACTTGCATAAGCCACACAAGTTTTGCCGATCTACACAGTAGTACAGCATCTGATTGGGTAAATGAGTTTGATGAAATCAGCATTTCCCTTTCTTCCCTGTGAGTAGGGAAGATCAGTTTTAGTTACAATAGGTCTCACAAGTGTTTCCTCAGTGTATTCATGTTCGTTTGAAACAGCTTATTCGCTGGTAGAAACATGCATTACTATTCGGTTTCTGCTTTCAGCAAACGCATGAGTAGAAGGACATTGGTAGCAGAAACGAGAGTTTCTTGAAGTTTTCTATCTCAGGAAACAAGTTGCACACTTCTGAGATGCTTTTGGCACCTTTGTCAGAAAAGAGTTTTGTGCCTAATGAGATTTGCATTAAAACGCACTAGTTTTGCCTATCTGCACAGTAGTACAGATTCTGAGTAGGTAACTGTGTTTTATGAAATCAGCATTTCACCTGCTTTCCTGTGATTAGGGAAGAAAAGTTTTATTCAAAATAGCTAGTACAATAGTTTCCTCAGTGTGTTCACTTTTCTTTAAAAACAGTGTACTTGCTGGCTGAAACATGTATTCTGTGACCTTTCACCCTTCTGCCAACACATGTGTAGAAGTACAGTCCCAGCAGAAACGACTTTTTCTTGATGTTTTTTATCTCAGGAAACAAGTTGCACACTTCTGAGATGTGTTTGTGTAACTTTTTCAGAAATGAGTTTTTTGCCTAAAGAGTCTTGCATTAAAACACACTAGTTTTGACTATCTGCTCAGTAGTACAGATTAAGAGTAGATACCTGTGCTTGATGAAATCAGCATTTCTCTGGCTTCCTTGTGATTAGAGAAGCTCAATTTTAGTCCCAATATCTCCCACAAGGGTTTCCTCAGTGTATTCACATTTCCTTAGGACAGTGTATTAGCTGGCAGAAACATGCCTTACTGTTCCGTTTCAGCCTTCAGCAAACACATGTGTAGAAGGACAGTGCTAGCAGAAACGACATTTTCTTGACTTTCTTAACTCAGGAAACAAGTTGCACACTTCTGAAATGCATTTGGGCACCTTTGTCAGAAATGAGTTTTTAGCCTAACAAGAATTGCATTAGAACATACTCATTTTCATTATCTGTGCAGTTGTACAGATTCTGAATTGGTACCTGTGTTCGATGAAATCAGCATTTCTCTTGCATCCCTCTGAGTTTGAAAGCTCAGTTTTAGTCACAGTAGCTCGCACAAGTTTTCCTCAGTGTATTCAATTTACTTAGAAACAGTGTATTTGCTGGCAGAAACATGGGTTACTGTGCTTTTTCCCCCTACACCTAAAACATGAGTAGAAGGACAGTGCTAGCAGAAATGACAGTTTCTCAATGTTTTCTAACTCAGGGAACAAGGTGCACACTTATGAGATGCAGTTTGAGAACTTCGTCTGAAACGGGTTTTTTTTGTCTAAAGAGACATGTGTTCTGTGACATTTCACCCTTCAGTAAACACGTGTAGAAGTACAATGCTAGCAGAAAAAACAGTTTCTTCTTGTTTTTAACTCAGGAAACCAGTTGCACACTTCTGAGATGCTTTTGGCACCTTTGTCAGAAAAGAGTTTTTTGCCTAACGAGACTTGCATTAAAATGCATTAGTTTTGCCTGTCTGAGTAGCAGTACAGATTCTGAGTAGGTACCTGTGTTTGATGAAATCAGCATTTCTCTTGCTTCCTTTTGAGTAGGGTAGCTCAAGTTTAGTCACAGTAGCTCTTCCAAGAGTTTACTCAGTGTGTTTACTTATCCTTAGAAACACTATATTTGCTGGCAGAAACATGCGTTACCCTGCCTTTTTTTCCTACAGGTAACACATGTGTAGAAGGATAGCGGTAGGAGAAATGACAGTTTTTCGATGTTTTCTAACTCAGGGAACAAGCTGCACACTTCTGAGATGCATTTCGAGAACTTCGTGTTAAACTTGTTTTTTGCCTAAAGAGACTTGCATTAGCCACACTAGTTTTGCCGATCTACACAGAAGTACAGATTCTAAGTATGTAACTGTGTTTCATGAATCAGCATTTCTCTTGCTTACCTGTGAGTAGTTAAGCCAAGTTTTAGTCACAATAGCTTCCACTAGGGTTTCCTCAGTGTGTTCACATTTCCGTAGAAACAGTGTACTTTCTGGCAGAACGTGTGTACCGTGACGTTTCAGGCTTCAGCACACACATGTGTAGAAGTACAGTGCTAGCAGAAACCACAGTATCTTGACGTTTTTTATCTCAGGAAACAAGTTGCTCACTTCTGAGATGCTTTTGGGCACCTTTGTCAGAAATGAGGTTTTTGCCTAAACAGACTTGCATTAAAACGCACTAGTTTTGCCTATCTGCGCAGTAGTACAGATTCTAAGTAGGTACCTGTGTTTGGTGAAATCAGAATTTCTCTTGCTTGCCTTTCAGTAGGGAAGCTAAGTTTAGTCACAGTAGCTCCCACAAGTTTTTCCTCATTGTCTTCACATTTCCTTAGAAACAGTGTATTTGCTGGCAGAAACATGCATTAGTGTTCTGTTTCAGCCTTCAGCAAACACATGTTTAGAAGGGCATTCCTAGCGGAAATTACAGTTTCTTGATGTGTTTTAACTCAGAAGACAAGTTGCATTCTTCTGAGATGTGTTTGGGCAAATTTGTCAGATATGAGTTTTTTGCTTAAAGAGACTTGCATTAAAACGCATTAGTTTTGCCTATCTACGTAGCAACACAGATTCTGAGTAGGTACCTGTGTTTGATGAAATCAGCATTTCTCTTGCTTCCCTGTGAGTAGGGCAGCTCAAGTTTAGTCACAGTAGCTCCCCAAAGAGTTTACTCAGTGTGTTTACTTATCCTTAGAAACATTGTATTTACTGGCAGAAACATGCATTACTGTGCCTTTTCCCCCTACAGCTAACACATGTGTAGAAGGACAGTGGTAGCAGAAAGGAAAGTTTATCGATGTTTTCTAACTCATGTAACAAGTTGCATAGTTCTGAGATGCATTTTGAGAATTTCATCTGAAACAGGTTTTTTGTCTAAAGATATTTGCATTAGCCACACACAAGTTTGGCCGATCTACACAGTAGTACAGCATGTGCTTGGGTAAATGAGTTTGATGAAATCAGCATTTCTCCTGCTTCCCCGTCAGTAGGGAAGATTAGCTTTTGTTACAGTAGATCACACAAGTGATTCTTCAGTGTATTTACGTTTCGTTAGAAACAGTGTATTCGCTGGTAGAAACATGCATTACTGTTCGGTTTCAGCTTTCAGCAAACGCATGAGTAGAAGGACAGTGCTAGCATAAACGACAGTTTCTTGAAGTTTTTTATCTCTGGAAACAAGTTGCACACTTCTGAGATGTGTTTGGGCACCTTTGTCAGAAATTAGTTTTTTGCCTAAGAGACTTGCATTAAAACGGACTAGTTTTGCCTACCTGCGCAGTAGTACAGATTCTGAGAAGGTAACTGTGTTTCATGAAATCAGCATTACTCTTGTTTCTCTGTGAGTAGTACAGATTTTGAGTAGGTAGCTGTGTTTCATGAAATCAGCATTTCTCTTGCTTCCCTGTGAGTAGGCAAACTCAGGTTTAGTCACAGTAGCTCCCCCAAGAGTTTACTCAGTGTGTTTACTTATCCTTAGAAACACTATATTTGCTGGCAGAAACATGCGTTACCCTGCCTTTTCCCCCAACAGCTAACACATGTGTAGAAGGACAGCGGTAGCAGAAACGACAGTTTTTCCATGTTTTCTAACTCAGGGAACAAGCTACACACTTCTGAGATGCATTTTGAGAACTTCGTGTTAAACTGGTTTTTTTGCCTAAAGAGACTAGCATTAGCCACACTAATTTTGCCGATTTACACATAAATACAGATTCTGAGTATGTAACTGTGTTTCATGAATCAGCGTTTCTCTTGCGTACCTGTGAGTAGGGAAGCCATGTTTTAGTCACAATAGCTCCCACAAGGGTTTCCTCAGTGTGTTCACATTTTCTTAGAAACAGTGTACTTTCTGGCAGAAACGTGTGTTTTGTGATGTTTCAGGCTTCAGCACACACCTGTGTAGAAATACAGTGCTAGCAGACACCACAGTATGTTGATGTTTTTTATCTCAGGAAACAAGTTGCCCACTTCTGAGATGCGTTGGGGCACCTTTGTCAGAAATGAGGTTTTTGCCTAAAGAGACTTGCATTAAAACGCACCAGTTTTGCCTATCTGCGCTGTAGTACAGATTCTAAATAGGTACCTGTGTTCCATGAAATCGGAATTTCTCTTGCTTGCCTGTCAGTAGGGAAGCTCAGTTTTAGTCACAGTAGCTCCCACAAATTTTTCCTCATTTTCTTCACATTTCCTTAGAAATAGTGTATTTACTGGCAGAAACATGCATTAGTGTTCCGTTTCAGCCTTCAGCAAATACATGTTTAGAAGGGCAATCCTAGCGGAAATTAAAGTTTCTTGATTTGTTTTAACTCAGAAGACAAGTTGCACACTTCTGAGATGCTTTTGGCACCTTTGTCAGAAAATAGTTTTTTTTGCCTAACGTGACTTGCATTAAAACGCACTAGTTTACCTAACTGCGCAGTAGTACAGATTCTGTGTGGGTAGCTGTGTTTGATGAAATCAGCATTTCTCTTGCTTTCCTGTGAGTAGGTTAAGCTCAGGTTTTGTCACAATAGCTCACACAAGTGTATCCTCAGAATATTGACATTTCCGTAGAAATTTGCTGACAGAAATAGGCCTTACTCTTCCATTTCAGCCTTCATCAAACACATGTTTAGAAGGGTAATCCTAGTGGAAATTACAGTTTCCTGATGTTTTTTAACTCAGGAGACAAGTTGCATTCTTCTGAGATTCGTTTGGACAACTTTGTCAGATATGAGATTTTTGCCGAATGAGACTTGCATTAAAACACACTAGTTTTGCCTATCTGCATAGCAGTACAGATTCTGAGTAGGTACCTGTGTTTGATGAAATTAGCATTTCTCTTGCTTCTCTGTGAGTAGGGAAGCTCAGGTTTATTCACAGTAGCTCCCCCAAGAGTTTCCTCAGTGTGTTTACTGGTTGAAACATGGGTTACTGTGCTTTTTCCCCCTGCAGCTAAAACATGTGTAGAAGGACAGTGCTAGCAGAAATGACAGTTTCTCAATGTTTTCTAACTCAGGGAACAAGCTGCACACTTCTGAGATGCGTTTTGAGAACTTCGTCTGAAACGGGTTTTTTGACTAAAGAGACTTGCATTAGCCACACTGGTTTTACCGATCTACACAGTAGTACTGATTCTCAGTATGTAACTGTGTTTCATGAAATCAGCATTTCTGTTGCTTCCCTGTGAGTAGGGAAGCCATGTTTTAGTCACAATAGCTTTGACAAGGGTTTCCTCAATGTGCTCACATTTCCTTTGAAACAGTGTATTTGCTTGCAGAAACATATGTTCTGTGATGTTTCAGTCTTCAGGAAACACATATGTAGAAGTACAGTGCTAGCAGACACCACAGTATCTTGATCTTTTTTATCTCAGGAAACAAGTTGCCCACTTCTGAGATGCGTTTGGGTACCTTTGTCAGAAATGAGTTTTTTGCGTATAGAGACTTGTATTAAAACGCACTAGTTTTGCATATCTTCTCAGTAGTACAGATTCTAAGTAGGTACCTGTGTTTGATGAAATCAGCATTTCTCTTGTTTGCCTGTCAATAGGGAAGCTCAGTTTTAGTCAAAGTAGCTCTCACAATTTTTTCCTCATTGTATTCACATTTCCTTAGAAACAGTGTATTTGCTTTCAGAAACATGCATTAGTGTTCCGTTTCAGCCTTCAGCAAACACATGTTTAGAAGGGTAATGCTAGGAGAAATTACAGTTTTTTGATGTTTTTTAACTCAGGAGAGAAGTTGCATTCTTTTGAGATGCGTTTGGGCAACTTTGTCAGATATGAGTTTTTTGCCTAAAGAGTCTTTTTTTAAAACGCACTAGGCTCGGGAATCGCAGCCTGGCTCCGGTGCTCCGGCAGCCGCCGTAGCTGCTTGCTTGGTGCAGCTGAGGGAGCCCGTGCAGGCTCGGCCACCTCCGCTGCCATCCACCACGCACGGCCGGCACCCCGGGGCTTGCAGGAGGACACTGTGAGGAGCAGGCGCGAGAACGGAGCACGACGAGGCGGAGGCGGGGAAGAAGTGATGCTAGCGCCAGGGATTCGGGCAGAGGCAGCGGAGAATAAGCATCTTCGGGACCCCGACCGCAACGTCCCCGTGACCCGCGGGCCAGCTGAACGGCCAGAGACCGCACATCCCGTGGATCTGTTAGAGCCACATGAAGGATTGCTGAGTTCAGAAGTGGACAAAGGGTTGTGTGTCAAAACAAATTCTTTTCCCAGAGGAATACCGAAGATTTCATCACAGGATTGATGTGGAAAAGTCATTTGGACGAAATCTGGCCCAGGAAGCATGAAGATTAGTCTACTGGGAATGAAAGTTCTGAGATCCAAGATGGCAGCGAGCAGTGTGGACCGTGTTTGGAAGCTCCAGTGAACAGTTTGTGTAATTGCACAGATTTCTGAGCCAGGAACACAAGGATCCCGAAACCACGGCAGCAGGAGTGCTCCACGGTTCGGAAGGACCAGGGTGCGGGGGACCTCCGTGCCCGTACACATGGGAGGAGTGCGGATTTTCTCGGATCAGAGCAGCGGCAGCACGGGTGGCGTAAGCAACACCAGCGGCAGCGACTGAGGTTTGCAGCTCAGAGCCATCCAGTGGAGGCAGTTAGTGTGGTGGCTGGTGGGAGTTGCTGCAGGAGAGGGGACACTGGACAGGATTTGGGACGCGTGGTGCTTTGTGACCCAAGCTGGACACGGCAGAAAGTTCAGCCCCAGAGTCCCGGGTACAGCTCAGGGCGCAGTGCTGTGGAGACACTGACTCAGCGCAGCGGCAATTCTGCCCAAGGCAACAGCTTAGCGGAGCCACGGCTTCCCCGCTATGACGCAGGCTGGGCGGAGCGCTCAGGTCCACCGAAGGCACCACCTCAGTGCAGCCGCAGTTCACCCACTATGATGCAGGCTGGGCAGAGCGCTCAGTGCTACCGTAGGCGGCTTCTCAGCGCAGCCGCAGTTCACCTGCTATGATGCAGGCTGGGCGGAGTGCTCAGTTCCACCCTAGGCACCACCTCAGCGCAGCCAGTTCACCTGATGTGTCGCAGGCTGGGTAGAGCACTCAGTCCCACCGGAGGCACTAGCGCACATCAATGAGCAGTTCTGCTCAAGACATTAGCTCTCCTCAGAGGGCAGTTTTAGGGCGCTGACGCAGGCTGAGGTCAACACGCAGATTCAGCCCAGAGGCCCTAGTTGGACTTGCCAGGTGGATTAGGCCCAGAGATTCTTCCTGAGCTGTGCACACAGCCTCGGCGGCCCCAAGACTCTTGCTGGACTATGCACGCAGTATAGGCCTGGAGGCCCGGGCTGAATTCAGCATGCAGTGTGGGTCCATAGTCCCTGGCTGAGCTCAGTGAACAAGTCTGTCCCAGAGACTCGGGTGGAACTCGGCGTGCAACTTAGGGCCACAGTCCCTAACCATGCTTGGCAGACAGATTGGGCCCAGAGTCTCTAGTAGAGCCTTTGGCACAGTCCCGGCTCTAAGACTCTGGTTGGACACAGTGTGCAGTTTGAATCCAGAATTCCTGGCTGAGCTGCGTGGATGTTTCGGGCATGAGTCAATAACTGACCACAGCAAGCAGTTTGGCCAAACACCCCTAGCTAAGCTTGGTGCGCAGTCCTAGCCTGAAAATTCTGGCTGGACCCTGTGTGCATTTTGAGGCCAGAATTCCTAGCTAAGCTCGGCAGACTGTTCAGGCCCTGAGATACTAGCTGAGCTCGGACGGTGGTTTGGGAATAGTGTCCCTGGCTGGACTTGGCAGGGAACCCAGAAGGCTGTGGATACCTTGGCCTGACCCAACGCTCATCCAGAGACCCAGAACGATTGCAGGACCCACAGTACAGGAGAGCTGAGGATCACTGGCTGTGAGAGCCCAATACGCCACGGCTAACCTCCTGCCATCCACAACAGTGAAACATAAGAGCCTCCAACCTACGGAAACAGTGAGAAAACAAGTGAATCTATCATCAGACTCCCTCCATCCAACTCGGGAGTCTACCCAACGAAAACAAAGCTGGCAAGAGGTCTAAAGGACAGCGTAAAAGCATACGCAAAAATCCCCAAAATAACATGGCGTCTCCAGTTTCCAGCTATCCAAAAGAAAACAACCCAGAGAGCTCAAATACAATGGAAATACAAGAAAATGACCTCAAATCCTTAATAAGGAGCATATTAATGGAGGAAACAAATAAAATTCGTAATCAAATACAGGAAGACGCAGCCAAACAGGTGAGAGACATAAAAGAAGCACATAGAGTGGAACTGGAAAAATATCAGGAAAATGCAAATAACCAGATGGAAGAAATAAATAAAACGGTTCATGCTCTGAAGACCTATAAAGAGGCAATGGAAGAAACTCAGGATTATACAAAAAATCAGGTGAAAGAAATAAAAATATCAGTTCAAGATCTGAAGATGAAAATGGATTCAATGATAAACACACAGACAGAAGAAAAACGAGAACGTGAGACCTCAGAGAAGAAGGCGAGCAACACAGAGGTGAGCTTTTCTAACAGAATCCAAGAGACGGAAGAACGAATCTCAGGTCTAGAAGATACACTCACAGATCTTGAAGCAACCATTAAAGATAATGCCAAATCTGGAAAACTCCTGACACAAAACATCCAAGAAATTCAGGACACCATGAAAAGAAAAAAATCTGAGGATAATAGGCATTGAAGAAAGAGAAGATATCAGACTCCAAGGCCCAGAAACTATTCTCAACAAAATTATAGAAGAAAATTTCCCCAACCTAAAGAAAGAGATACCTATAAACATACAAGAGGCCTACAGAACACCAAATAGAATTGACCAGAAAAGGAAAACTGCCCATCACATAATAATCAAAACACAAAACATACAGAACAAAGAAAAAATATTAAAAGCTGCAAGGGAAAAGGGCCAAATAACATTCAATGGCAAACCTATCAGAATTACACCAGACTTCTCAGCAGAGACCATAAAAGCCAGAAGAGCCTGGACAGAGATCCTGCACACCCTGAGAGACCACAGATGCCAGGCCAGACTACTTTACCAAGCAAAACTATCAATAACCATTGATGGAGAAAACAAAATATTCCATGACAAAAACAAATTCAAACAGTACCTATCCACAAATCCAGCTTTACAGAAGGTACTAGAAGAAAAACTCCATCCAAAAGGGTCAAGCTACAACCAAAACTACTCAGGAAATAGGTAACTATACCATGGCAAAAACACAACTACACAAACACTCGATTGGAAACAACATCAAAATTAAGACTCTTAACAGTCACTTGTCGTTAATATCTCTCAACATCAATGGTCTTAATTCTCCAATAAAAAGACATAGACTAACTGAATGGGTGCATAAACAAGATCCAACATTCTTCTGCATTCAAGAAACACATCTCACCAATAACGATAGGCATTAACTCAGGGTAAAAGGTTGGAAAAAATATTCCAAGCAAATGGTCACAAGAAGCAAGCAGGCGTAGCCATTTTAATATCAAACAAGATAGACTTTCAACCAAAATTAATCAAAAGGGATGCGTAAGGACACTTCATACTCATCAAAGGTAAAGTCAAACAAGATGACATCACAATTCTGAACATCTATGCTCCCAATACAAGGGCACCCACATTTGTAAAAGATCTGCTAAAAAAACTTAAACCACACATCGATCACCACACAATAATAGTGGGAGACTTCAACACCCCACTCTCACTGAAGGATAAGTCATTGAAACAGAAACTAAGCCGAGAATTAACATCATTAACCAATGCCATGGGTCAAATGGATCTAACAGATATCTATAGAACCTTTCACCCAAACAAGAAAGAATATACCTTCTTCTCTGCACCCCATGGAACCTTCTCCAAAATTGATCACAACGTAGGTCACAAAGCAGGCCTCAACAGATACAAGAGGATTGAAATAATACCTTGTATCCTATCAGACCACCATGCTCTTAGGCTGCAATTCAACAACAACAGAAACAACAAAAAGCCTACACGTACGTGGAAACTAAACAACTCTCTGCTAAATGACACATGGGTCAGGGAAGAAATAAAGAAAGAAATCAAGGAGTTTCTGAAATTCAATGAAAATGAGGGAACAACATACCCAAATTTGTGGGATACATTGAAAGCAGTGTTAAGAGGAAAAATCATAGCACTAAGTGCCTTTAAAAAGAAATTTGAAACATTGCACATAAGCAACTTAACAAAACAGCTGGAAGCCCTAGAAAAAAACAAAGTAGAAACACCCAAAAGGAGTAGACGTCTGGAAATAATCAAACTCAGGGCTGAAATTAACAAATTTGAAACTAAGAAAACAGTCCAAAGAATAAACAAAACCAAGAGCTGGTTCTTTGAGAAAATCAATAAGATAGACAGACCATTAGCCAAACTAACTAAAAGGTAGAGAGACAGTATTGAAATCAACAAAATCAGAAATGAAAAGGGAGACAGAACAACAGACACTGAAGAAATACAAAGAATCATAAGATCCTACTTTGAAGGCATATATGCCACAAAATTTGAAAATCTAAGGGAAATGGATGACTTTCTTGATCAATTTCACTTGCCTAAGTTGAGTGAAGAACAGATAAACAAGCTAAATAGTCCCATTTCTCATACAGAAATAGAAGCAATCATTGATAGTCTCCCAACCAAAAAAAGCTCAGGGCCAGATGGTTTCAGTGCAGAATTCTACCAGACCTTCAAAGGCGAGCTAATACCGATACTCTTCAAGCTACTCCAAAACATAGAATTGGATGGAACATTACCAAATTCATTCTATGAGGCCATAGTCACGTTGATACCTAAGCCTCACAAAGACTCAAGAAAGAAAGAGAATTTCAGACCAATTTCTCTTATGAACATCGATGCAAAAATACTAAATAAAATTCTTGCAAAACGAATACAAGAACACATAAACGATATCATTCATCATGACCAAGTAGGCTTCATTCCAGGCATGCAGGGATGGTTTAATATACGGAAATCCATCAATGTAATCCACTATATAAACAAACTGAAAAAAAAAACACATGATCATCTCTTTAGATGCAGAGAAAGCATTTGATAAAATCTAACACCCATTCATGTTTAAAGTTTTAGAGAGATCGGGGATACAAGGCACTTTCCTCAACATAATAAAGGCTATCTACCGCAAGCCAATAGCCAAAATCAAAGTAAATGGTGAGATACTCAAGGAAATTCCTCTAAAATCGGGAACAAGGCAAGGCTGCCCACTCTCTCCATATCTCTGCAATATAGTACTCAAAGTTCTAGCCAGAGCAATAAGACAACAAAAGGAGATCACGAGTATCCAAATGGGAAAGGAGGAAGTCAAACAATCCCTATTTGCAGATGATATGATAGTGTACATAAGTGGCCCTCAAAATTCCACCAGAGAACTCCTACAGCTGATAAACACTTTCAGCAATTTGGCTGGATACAAAATCAACTCAAAAAAGTCTGTAGCCTTCCTATACACAAATGACAAGCTTGCAGAGGAAGAAACTAGGAAAGCCACACCCTTCACATTAGCCTCAAGCAATATAAAATAACTAGGAGTTACTTTAACTAAGCAAATGAAGGACTTGTTTGAAAAAAATTTCAAAACTCTGAAGAAGGAGATTGAAGATGACATGAGAAGTTGGAAGGATCTTCCTTGTTCATGGATAGGGAGAATTAACATAGTAAAAATGGCCATCCTACCAAAAGCATTCTACAGATTCAATGCAATCCCTATCAAAATACCTACACAATTTTTTAAAGACATTGAAAGTTCAATTCTGAACTTCATATGGAAAAACAAAAAACCCAGAATAGCAAAAACGATCTTGTACAATAAAAGGTGCTGTGGAGGAATCTCCATACCTGATTTCAAATTGTACTATAAAGCAATTGTAATTAAAACAGCATGGTACTGGCACAGCAACAGGCTGGTTGATCAGTGGAATCGAATTGAGGACCCAGATATGAATCCACACACATATGGTCACTTGATTTTTGACAAAGAAGCCAAATCCATTCAATGGAAAAAGGATAGCATCTTCAACAAATGGTGCTGGTCTAACTGGATGTCTATATGTAAAAAAATGCAACTGGACCCATATTTGTCACCTTGCACAAAACTCAAATCCAAGTGGATTAAAGACCTCAACATAAAACCAGAGACACTAAGTCACTTAGAAGAAAAAGTGGGGAAGAGCCTGGAACATATTGGCACAGGAGACAACTTCCTGAGCAGAACACCAACAGCCCAGGCCTTAATGTCAACAATTAATAAATGGGACCTCATGAGGCTGAGAAGCTTCTGTAAGGCAAGAGACACGGTCAAGAGAACAAAGCGACAGCCTACAGATTGGGAATAGATCTTCACCAACCCTACATCTGACAAAGGTCTAATATCCAAAATATATAAAGAACTCAAGAAATTAAACACCACCAAACCAAATAACCCAATTGAGAAATGGGGCTTGGAACTAAACAGAGAATTCTCAACAGAAGAATATCAAATGGCTGAGAAACACTTAAAGAAATGCTCAACCTCCTTAGTCATCAGGGAAATGCAAATCAAAACAACTCTGAGATTCCATCTTATACCCATCAGAATGGCTAAGATAAAAAACTCAAGCGACACCACATGCTGGAGAGGATGTGGGGAGAGAGGAACACTCCTTCATTGCAGGTGGTAATGCAAACTAGTACAACCACTTTGGAAATCTATCTGGTGCTATCTCAGAAAACTGGGAATAGGGCTTCCTCAAGACCCAGCTATTCCACTCCTTGGAATATACCCAGAAGATGCACCAGCACACAGCAAGAAAATTTGCTCAACCATGTTCATAGCAGCCTTATTCATAATAGCCAGATCATGGAAACATCCTAAATGTCCCTCAGTAGAAGAATGGATAAAGAAACTGTGGTACATATACACTATGGAATACTACTCAGCTATTAAAAACAAGGAATTCCCAAAATTTGTGGAAAAAATGGATTGAGCTAGAGATGATCATAATGAGTGAGTTAACCCTGAAGCAGAAAGACTCAAATGGTATATACTCACTTATATCTGCATACTAGCCCAATGGGCATGTCCCATGAAAGCCTTCCCTTACCAGGAAACTGGGACCGAGGGGAGGACATCCTATTGGGACTCTAGATGAGACAACAATGGGAGACTAGCAATGTAGAAGGATCCAATTGGTCCTAGAAACCTAGAAGTAGAACATTATGATAGGCAGATTTGGGCCAAGGGGTGCCGCTCAAACTAAGGCCCTACCCAAGGACAATACAGGCGGTAAAATTTAAACCCCTACACTTATCTAGCCCATGGACAGGACAGTCTCCACACTTGAGTGGAGAGAGGGATTTGACTTTCTCAAGTACTCTGGTGCCTCACATTTGACTATGTCCCCTGGCAGGGGAGACCTAGTGGCACTCAGAGGAAGGACAGCAGGTCACTGAGAAGAGACTTGATACCCTATGAGCATATACAGAGGGAGGTAATCCCTCTGAGGAACAGTCGTAGGGGAGGGGAATAAGGGGAAAATGGGAAAAGGAGAGAATGGGAGGATACAAGGGATGGGATAACCATAGAGATGTAAGAAGAATAAATTAATTAAAAATAATAAAATAAAATAAAATAACTGAAATAAAAAGTTCAACCACAAAATGTACAGATCCGTAGAGATCAATTGCAAACTTTTAATGACCTTCAAAGTTTATTGGGAGATATTAACTGTTTAAGGCCTACAATCAAGTTAGCTACCTTTGAGTTAAGTAACTTGTTCCAAACCTTACAAGGGGATTCAGATTTAAACAGTCCTAGGTGTGAAACCGATGAGTCTGAAAAGGAGTTAATTCTGGGGGAGCAAAAACTTCAAAAGGCATATGTGCATATAATTGATCCTGAAATTGGTTTCATTCTGGTTATTTTCCCTTTGAAACATTATCCTACAGGGTTTCTTATGCAAAGGGAAGACAAGATCATAGAATGGATATTCCAGGCAAATAAACAAAGCAAAAACATGAAAACATACATAGAGAAAATTTCTGAATTGATTACAAAGGGAAGAATAAGGTTGCGCCAATTGTCACAGATGGACCCGGTGGAAATTGTAGTGCCTCTTACTGATTCTGAGATTATGTCATTATGGGTAATTAATGAAGATTGGCAAAAAGCTTGTAGTAACTATTTGGGAGACATTAACAATAGATACCCCAAGCGCAAACGTATACAGTTTACAAAAAGAACTAAGTGGATCCTTCCAAGTATTGTAAAGAGGTCACCAATCTCAGGGGCACCCACCTTTTTCACTGATGCAAATAAATCAGGTATGGCTGGTTATAAGTCTGAAAAAA
>OU015747.1:58672826-58685579 GCA_907169655.1 Acomys percivali
TTGGATGTTTTGGGCCGATAAGGCTGAAAACTGATTGCCCCCATGAAATAGAGAAGCCGGTGACTGTTCAGGCTGTCTGCTCTCTCTGTCCTATGTAACTTAGAAGATGCCTGCCAGCTCTTCCTTTATTAGATAGATTTTCGTTCTGGGGTCTCTGATGTGATTGAAGACTAGATAGCCACAGTGTTGCTGGAAGCTTTAGTTTAAGAATTAAAAACACATTTATAGATTGATAACTGCACTTTCTCATGAAAGAAAAGGACTCTTTTTGGTAAAATAGTGGAACACTTTCTCTCAGGTTAACAAGTATAAAAGGATTTGGTTATGTACTTAATACCTTATGAGTATGTATATATGTACATGTGTGTATAGAGTTCTGAATTTTTTTTAAAGGGAAGGGGGATGTGTGGGAAAGATTAAGCTTTGGGACAGGTGGAAGCAGTCTTGGTGGGCTGTACACTTGGTGCACCCCAAGAATACCTTGGGATAGACTGAGTGGAGCAATCCTGGGCCTGGAATTCAAGAAGCAGACCTGGGAAGCCCACCTGGGCTATTGTTTTCCAAATGGACCCTCAACAGGAGAAGGAGACCACCCTTCCCAAGTGACTCAGGCAGTTGGGGAAGAGAAAAACAACAGATTCAGGCTGGGGTTTGGGAGCACTTATGAAGTAAGCAAACAGGCTGGATTATCACTCTGCCAGAAAGACACCTAAAGACTCATCCCAGGGAACTAATACGAGAAGGTTCACTCTTTCGTCCCTTTAACCTTTTTTCTTTCTTGTGTAAGCTAGTTGGGTTGTATAATAAAGTTTCATTGTTAAGGAACAGAGGTAACATGAGTAGGTAACAGTATTTGATGAAATCAGCATTTCTCTTGCTTCGCTGTGAGTAGGGAAGCTCAGTTTAGTCACAGTAGCTCCCAAAAGTGTTTCCTCAGTGTAGTTACATTTCCTTAGAAACAGAGTATTTCCTGGCAGAAGCATGCATTACTGTGCCTGTTTAACCTTCAGAAAACACATGGGTAGAAGTACAGACCTAGCAGAAACGACAGTTTCTGGACCTTTTTTAACTCAGGAAACAATTTGCATTCTTCTGAGATGTTTTGAGAAACTTTGTGAGAATTGAGTTTTTTGCCTAAAGAGAGTTGCATTAAAACGCACTAGTTTTCCCATATGCGCAGTAGTACAGATTCTTAGTAGGTAACTGTGTTTAATGAAATCAGGATTTCTCTTCCTTCCCTGTGAGTAGGGAAGCTCAATTTTAGTCACAATAGCTCCCACAAGTGTTTCCTCAGTTTATTCACATTTCCTTAGAAACATTGTATTTGCTGGCAGAAACATGGGTTCTGTGACGTTTCAGCATTTAGCAAACAACTGTGTAGAAGGACAGTGATACCATTAATGACAATATCTTGACATCTTTTAACTCAGGAAACAAGTTGCATTCTTCTGAGATGAGTTTGGGCAACTTTGTCATATATGAATTTTTTGCCTAAAGAGACTTGCATTAAAACGCACTAGGTGTGCTGATCTACACAGAAGTACAGATTCTGAGTATGTAACTGTGTTTCATGAAATCAGCATTTCTCTTGCTTCTCTGTGAGTAGGGAAGCCAAGTTTTAGTCACAATAGCTCCCACAAGGATTTATTCTGTGTGTTCACATTTCCTTACAGTGTACCTGCTGGCAGAAACGTGTTCTGTGATGGTTGACCCTTCAGTAAACACATGTGTAGAAGTACAGTGCTAGCAGAAACGCAGTTACTTAACATTTTTTATCTCATGAAACAAGTTGCACACTTCTAATATTCGTTTGGGCACCTTTGTGAGAAATGAGTTTTTTTGCCTAACTAGACTTGCATTAAAACACACTAGTTTTGCGCATCTGTGTAGTAGTACAGATTCTGAGGAGGTAACTGTGTTTCATGAGTTTTTTGCCTAAAGAGACTTGCATTAAAACGCACTAGTTTCCAAGTATCTGCGCAGTAGTACAGATTCTGAGTACGTAACTGTGTTTGATGAAATCAGCATTCCTTTTGCTTCCCTGTGAGTAGGGAAGCTCAGTTTTAGTCACAGTAGTTCCCACAAGGTTTTCCTCAGTGTATTTACGTTTCCTTAGAAACAGTATATTTGCTGGCAGAAACATGCCTTACTGTTCCGTTTAGGCCTTCAGCAAACACATGTGTAGAAAGACAGTTCTAACAGAAACGACAGTTTCTTGACGTTTTATAACTCAGGAAAAAAGTTGCATTCTTCTTAAATGCGTTTGGGCACCATTGTGAGAAATGAGTTTTTTTGCCTAACTAGACTTGCATTAAAACACACTAGTTTTGGGTATCTGCGTAGTAGTACAGATTCTGAGTAGGTAACTGTGTTTCATGAATTCAGCATTTCATTGTTTCCCTGTAAGTAGGGAAACTCAGTTTTAGACACAGTAGCTCCCACAAGTGTTTCTTCAGTGTATTCACATTTCCTTAGAAACAGTGTTTTTGCTGGCAGAAACATGCCTTACTCTGCCGTTGAAGAGTTCAGCAGAAACATGTGTAGAAGGACAGTGCTAGCAGAGATGACAGTTTCTTGATGTATTTTCACTTAGGAAACAAGTTGAATTCTTTTGAGATGCATTTGGGTAACTTTGTCAGATATGAGTATTTGCCTAAAAGAAAGTTGCATTAAAACGCAAGAGTTTTACCTATCTGCGCAGTAGTACAGATTCTGAGTTGGTAACTGTGTTTGATGAAATCATCATTTCCCTTGCTTCCCTGTGAGTAGGGAAGCTCAGGTTTAGTCACAGTACCTAACCCAAGAGTTTCCCCAGCGTGTTCACTTATACTTAGAAATGCTGTATTTGCTGTCAGAAACAGGGGTTACTGGGCCTTTTCTCACTACAGCTACCACATGTGTAGAAGGACAGTAGTAGCAGAAATGACAGTTTACTGATGTTTTCTAACCCAGGGAACAAGATGCACAGTTCTGCGATGCATTTTGTGAAGTTCTTCTTAAAAAGGTCTTTTGCCTAAAGAGACTTGGATTAGCCACACTAGTTTTGCCGATCTATACAGTAGTACAGATTCTGAGTATGTAACTGTGTTTCATGAAAAAAGCGTTTCTCTTGCTTCCCTGTGAGTGGGGAAGCCAAGTTTTAGTCACAATAGCTCCCACAAGAGTTTCCTCAGTGTATTCACACTTCCTTAGAATCAGTGTACTTCCTGGCAGAAACATGTGTTCTGTGACGTTTCACCCTTCAGCAAACACATGTGTAGAAGTACAATGCAAGCAGAAACGACAGTTCCTTGATGTTTTTTATCTCAGTAACAAGTAGCACAATTCTGAGATGAGTTTGGGCACCTTTGTCAGAAATGAGTTTTTTGCCTAACGAGACTTGTTTAAAACGCACTAGTTTTGCCTATCTGCACAGTAGTACAGATTCTGAGTAGGTACATGTGTTCAGTGAAATCATAATTTCTCTTGCTTGCCTTTCAGTCGGGAAGCTCAGTTTTAGTCACAGTAGCTCTTGCAAGTGTTTCCTCAGTGTATTCACATTTCCTTAGTAACAGTGTATTTGCTGGCAGAAACATGCATTTCTGTTTTGTTTTAGCCTTCAACCAACACACGTTTAGAAAGGCAATGCTAGCAGAAATTACAATTTCTTGATGTATTTAACTCAGGAGACAAGTTGCCTTCTTCTGAGATGTGTTTGGGCAACTGTGTCAGATATGAGTTTTTTTCATAAAGAAACAGAAATTAAAGCGCACAAGTTTTGCCTATCAGCATAGCAGTTCAAATTCTGAGTTGGTAACTGTGTTTGATGAAATCAGCATTTCTCTTGCTTCCCTGTGAGTAGGGGAGCTCAGATTTAGTCACAGTAGCTCCCCCAAGAGTTTCCTCATTGTATTTACTTATACTTAGAAACGCTGTATTTGCTGGCAGTAACATGCGTTACTTTGCTTTTTCCCCCTACAGCTAACACATGTGTAAAAGGACAGTGCTAGCAGAAACAACAGTTTATCGATGTTTTCTAAGTCAGGGAACAAGCTGCACACTTCTGAGATGCATTTTGAGAACTTCATATGAAACGGGTTTTTTGCCTAAAGAGACTTGCATTAGCCACACTAGTTTTGCTGAGCTACACAGTAGTACATATTCTAAGAGGTAGCTGTGTTTGTTGAAATCAGCATTTCTCCTGCTTCCCTGTGAGTAGGGATGCCACGTTATAGTCACAGTAGCTCCCCAGTGGTTTCATCAGTGTTCTCATTTGCTTAGAAACAGTATACTTGCTGGCAGTAACATGTGTTCTGTAACATTTCACCCTTCAACAAACACATGTTTAGAATTACAATGCTAGCAGAAACGACAGTTTCTTGATTTTTTTTATCTCAGTAAACAAATTGCACACTTTTGAGATGCGTTTGGGCACCTATGTCAGAAATGATTTTTTTGCTTAACGAGAATTGCATTAAAACCCACTAGTTTTGCCTATCTGCGCAGTAGTACAGAATCTGATTAGGTAGCTGTGTTTGATGAAATCAGCATTTCTCTTGCTTCCCTGTCAGTAGCGAAGCTCAGTTTTCGTCACAGTAGCTCCCCCAAGGGTTTCCTCAGTGTATTCACATTTCCTTAGAGGGAGTGTATTTCCTGACAGAAACATGCCTTAATGTTCCGTTTCAGCCTTCAGCAAACACTTATGTAAAAGGACAGTGCTAGCACACACGACAGTTTTTCGATGTTGTTTACTCAGGAAACAAGTTGCATTCTTCTGAGGTGCGTTTGGTCAACTTTGTTTGATATGAGTTTTTTTGCCTAAAGAGACTTGAATTAAAAAGCACTAGTTTTGCCTATCTGCTCAGTCGTAAAGATTCTGATTATGTAACTGTGTTTGATTAAATCAGCATTTCTCTTGCATCCCTGTGAGGAGGGAAGCTCAGGTTTAGTTACAGTAGGTCCTCCAAGAGTTTCCTCAGTGTGTTATCATTTGCTTAGAAATAGTGTAATTGCTAGCAGAAACATGCATTACTGTCCCTTTTCCACCTACACCTAACACATGTGTAGAAGGACTGTGGTAGCAGAAATGACAGTTTATCGATGTTTTCTAAGTCAGTGAACACGCTGCACACTTCTGAGATGCATTTTGAGAACTTCGTCTGAAACGGGTTTTTGCCTAAAGAGACTTGCAAAAGTCACACTAGTTTTGCCGATCTACAGAGTAGTACAGATTCTGAGTATGTAACTGTACTCTGAGTACTGAGTATGTAACTGTGTTTCATGAAATCAGCATTCCTCTTACTTCCCTGTGAGTAGGGATTCTTAGGTTTAGTGACAGTAGCATCTCCAAGAGTTTCCTCAGTGTGTTTACATTTCCTTAGAAACAGTGTACTTGCTGGCAGAAACATGTGTTCTGTGACATTTCACCCTTCAGCAAACACTTGTATAGAAGTACAGTGCTAGCAGAAACGACAGTTTCCTGACTTTTTTATCTCAGGAAACATGTTGATCACTTCTGAGGTGCATTTGGGTACGTTTGTCAGAAATGATTTTTTTGCCTAACGAGACTTGTGTTAAAACACACTAGTTTACCTATCTGCGCAGTAGTACAGATTCTGAGTAGGTATCTGTGTTTGATGAAATCAGCATTTCTCTTGCTTCCCTGTGATTAGGGAAGCCCAGTTTTAGTCACAATAGCTCCCACAAGGGTTTCCTCAGTGTGTTCACATTCCCTTAGAAACAATGAACTTGTTGGCAGAAACATGTGTTCTGTGACATTTCACCCTTCAGAAAACACATGTTTAGAAGGGCAATGCTAGCAGAAATTACAGTTTCTTAATGTTTTTTAACTCAGGCGACATGTTGCATTCTTCTAGATGCATTTGGTCAACTTTGTCAGATATGAGTTTTTTGGCTAAAGAGACTTGCATTAAAAAGCACTAGTTTTGCCTATCTGCGCAGTCGTACAGATTCTGACTAGGTAACTGTGTTTGATGAAATCAGCATATCACTTGCTTCCCTGTGAGTATGGAAGCTCAGTTTTAGTCACTGTATCTCCCTCAAAAGTTTCCTCAGTGTGTTTTCTTATCCTTAGAAACGCTATATTTGCTAGCAGAAACATGTGTTACTGTGCCTTTTCCCCCTACAGCTAACACATGTTTAGAAGGACAGCGTTGGCAGAAACGACAGTTTATCAATGTTTTCTAACTCAGTGAACAAGCTGCACACTTCTAAGATGCATTTTGAGAACTTCATCTGAAACGGGGTTTTTGTATAAAGAGACTTGCATTAGCCACAGTAGTTTTGCTGAGATACACATCAGTACAGATTCTAAGTATGTAACTGTGTTTCATAAAATAATCATATCTATTGCTTCCCTGTGAGTAGGGAAGCTCAGGTTTTGTCACAGTAGCATCCTCAAGAGTTTCCATAGTGTGTTCACATTTTTTGAAACAGTGTACTTGCTGGCAGAAACATGTGTTCTGTGACATTTCACTTTTCAGCAAACACTTGTGTAGAAGTACAGTGCTAGCAGAAACGACAGTTCCCTGACGTTTTTTATCTCAGGAAACAAGTTCTGAGATGCGTTTGGGCACCTCTGTCAGAAAAGATTCTTTTGCCTAACGATACTTGCATTAAAACGCACAAGTTTATGAATCTGCGTAGTAGTACAGATTCTGAGTAGGTAGCAGTGTTTGATGAAAGCAGCATTTCTCTTGCTTCCCTGTGAGTAGGGAAGCTCAGGTTTAGTCACAGTAGCTCCCACAAGTGTTTCCTCAGTGTATTCACATATGCTTAGAAACAGTGTATTTGCTGGCAGAAACAGGGGTTACTGTGCCATTTTACCCTTCAGGAAACACATGTGTAGAAGGACAGTGCTAGCAGAAATGACAGTTTCTCGATGCTTTCTAACTCATAGAACAAGCTGAACACTTCTGACATGCGTTTCGGCAAATTCATCTAAAGCAGGATTTTTGCCTAAAGAGACTTCCCAAAGTCACACTAGTTTTGCCGATCTACACAGTAGTACAGATTCTGAATATGTTACTGTACTCTGAGTACTGTGTATGTAACTGTGTTTGATGAAATCCGCATTTCCCTTGCTTCCCTGTGAGTAGGGAAGCTCAGGTTTAGTCACAGTAGCTCCCCCAAGAGTTTCCTCAGTGTGTTTACTTATCCTTAGAAACACTGTATTTGCTGGTAGAAACATGTGTTACTGTGCCTTTTCCCCCTACAGCTCACACATGTGTAGAAGGACAGCATTAGTAGAAAGGACAGTTTATCGATGTTTTCTAACTCAGGGAAGAAGCTGCACTCTTCTGAGATGCATTCTGGGAACTTCGTCTGTAATAGGTTTTTTGTCTAAAGAGAGTTGCATTAACCAGGAGTTTTGCCGAGCTACACATTAGTACAGATTCTGAGTATGTAACTGTGTTTCATAAAATCAGCAATTCTCTTGCTACCCTGTGAGTAGGGAAGCTCAGGTTTAGTCACAGTAGCATCCCCAAGAATTTCCTCAGTGTGTCCACATTTCCTTAGAAACAGTGTACTTGCTGGCAGAAACATGTGTTCCTTGACATTTCACCCTTTAGGAAACACTTGTGTAGAAGTACAGTGCTAGCAGAAACAACAGTTCGTACGTTTTTTATATCAGGAAACAAGTTGACCACTTCTGAGATGCGTTTGGGCACCTCTGTGAGAAATGATTGGTTTTGCCAAATGAGACTTGCATTAAAACACACTAGTTTATGTATCTGCGCAGTAGTACAGATTCTGAATAGGTAGCAGTGTTTGATGAAATCAGCATTTCTCTTGTTTCCTTGTGAGTACGGAAGCTCAAGATTAGTCCCAGTAGCTCCGACAAGTGTTTCCTCAGTGTGTTCACATTTGCTTTGAATCAGGGTATTTGCTGGCAAAAACAGGCGTTACTGTTCCATTTCACCGTTCATAAAACTCACGTTTAGAAGGGCAATGCTAGCAGAAATTACAGTTTCTTGATGTTTTTTAACTCAGGAGACAAGTTACATTCTTCTGAGATGTGTTTGGGTAAATTTTTCAGATATGAGTTTATTCCTAAACAGACAGATAGTAAAACGCATTAGTTTTGCCTATCAGCGTAGCAGTACAGATTCTGAGTTGGTGGCTGTGTTTGATGAAATCAGCATTTCTCTTGCTTCCCTTTGAGTAGGGAATTCAGGTTTAGTCACAATAGCTCCCACACGGGTTTCCTCAGTGTATTCATTTTTTTTTTAGAAAAAGGGTATTTGCTGACAGAAACATGCCTTACTGTTCCGTTTCAGCCTTCAGCAAACACATGTGCAGAAGGACAGTGCTAGCACAAACGACAGTCTCTTGACGTTTTTAACTCAGGAACCAAGTTGCATTCTTCTGAGATGCGTTTGGGCAACATTGTCAGATATGAGTTTTTTGCCTAAAGAGACTTGTATTAAAATGCACTAGTTTTACCTACATGCACGGTAGTACATATTCTGAGTAGGTAACTGTGTTTGATGAAATCAGCATTTCTTTTCTTCCCTGTGAGTAGGGAAGCTCAGGTTTAGTCACAGTCTCTCCCCCGAGAGTTTCCTCTGTGTTTTATCGTTTGCTTAGAAATACTGTATTTGCTGGCAGAAACATGCATTACTGATCTGATTCAGCCTTCAGCAAACACACGTTTAGAAAGGCAATGCTAACAGAAATTATAGTTTCTTGATGTGTTTTAACTCAGGACACAAGTTGCATTCTTCTGAGATGAGCTTGGGCAACTTTGTCAGATATGTGTTTTTTGCCTAAAGAGACTTGCATTAAAATGCACTTGTTCTGCTTATCTGTATAGCAGTACAGATTCAGAGTAGGTAACTGTGTTTGATGAAAGCAGCATTTGTCTTGCTTTCTCGTGAGTAGTGTAGCTCAGGTTTAGTCACAGTAGCTCCCACAATGGTTTCCAAAGTGTATTCACAGTTCTTTAGAAACACTGTATTTGCTGGGAGAAACATGTGTTACTCAGCCTTTTCCCCGTACAGCTACCAAATGGGTAGGAGGACAGCAGTAGCATATACTATAGTTTATCGATGTTTTCTAACTCAGGCAACAAGCTGCACACTTCTGAGATGCATTTTTTGAACTCGTCTGAAACGTAGTACAGATTCGGAGTATGTAACTATTTTTCATGAAATGAGCATTTCTCTTGCTTCCCTGTGAGTAGGGAAGCTCAGGTTTAGTAACAGTAGCTTCCCAATGACTTTACTCAGTTTGTTCTCATTTCTTTAGAAACTGTGTACTTGATAGGAGAAACATGTGTTCTGTGACATTTCACCCTTCAGCAAACACTTGGGAATAAGTACAGTACTAGCAAAACAACAGTTACCTGATGTTTTTTATCTCAGGAAACAAGTTGCACACTTCTAAGATGCGTTTGCGCACCTATGTCACAATGATTTTTTTGCCTAACGAGACTTGTATTAAAACGCACTAGTTTTGCCTATCTGCGTAACAGTACAGATTCTGAGTAGGTACCTGTGTTTGATGAAATCAGCATTTCTCTTGCTTCCCTCTGAGTAGGGAAGCTCAGGTTTAGTCACAGGAGCTCCCACAAGTGTTTCCTCAGTGTGATCACATTTGCTTAGAAACAGTTTGTTTGTAGGAGAAACAGGCGTTACTGTACGGTTTCAGCCTTCAGCAAATACTTGTGTAGAAGGACAGTGCTAGCAAAATCGACAGTTTCAGACATTTTCTAACTCAGGGGACAAGATGTACACTTCTGGGATGTTTATCGGGAACTTCGCCCGAAACAGGTTATTGGCCTAAAGAGACATGCATTAAAACGCATTATTTTTGCCTATCTGCGCAGTAGTACAGATTCTCAGTACGTGAGTGTTTGAGGAAATCAACATTTCTCTTGCTTCCCTGTGAGTAAGGAAGCTCAGGTTTAGTCACAGGAGCGCCCACAAGTGTTTCCTCAGTGTGTTCACATTTGCTTAGAAACAGGTTGTTTGCTAGGAGTAACAGGCTTTACTGTGCGGTTTCACCCTTCAGCAAATACATGTGTAGAAGGACAGTGCTAGCAGAAATCACAGTTTCTCGACGTTTTCTAACTCAGGGAAAAAGGTGCACACTTCTGGGATGCGTATGGGGAACTTCGCCGGTAACGGTTTTTGGCCTAAAGAGACTTGCTTTAGAACGCATTAGTTTTGCCTATCTGCACAGTAGTACAGATTCTGAGTACGTAAGTGTGTTTGATGAAATCAGCATTTCTCTTGCTTCCCTGTGAGTAGGGAAGCTCAGGTTTAGTCACAGGAGCTCCCACAAGTGTTTCCTCAGTGTGTTCACATTTGCTTAGAAACAGTGTGTTTGCTAGATGAAACAGGCGTTACTGTGCCATTTCAGCCTTCAGCAAATACAGGTGCAGAAGGACAGTCCTAGCAGAATTCACAGTTTCTCGAAGTTTTCGAACTCAGGGAAAAATCTGCACACTTCTGGGATGCGTATGGGGAACTTTGCCTGAAACGGTTTTTTAGCCTAAAGAGACTTGCTTTAGAACGCATTAGTTTTGCCTATCTTCGCAGTAGTACAGATTCTGAGTACGTGGGTGTGTTTGATGAAATCAGCATTTCTCTTGCTTCCCTGTGAGTAAGGTAGCTCAGGTTTATTCACAGGAGCAACACAAGTGTTTCCTCAGTGTGTTCACACTTGCTTAGAGACAGTGTGTTTGCTAGGAGAAACAGGCGTTACTGTGCCGATTCAGCCTTCAGCAAATACATGTGTAGAAGGACAGTGCTAGCAGAAACGACAGTTTTTCGACGTTTTCAAACTCAGGGAACAAGATGCACAGTTCTGGGATGCGTATGGGGAAGTACGCCGGAAACAGGTTTTTTGCCTAAAGAGACGGGCATTAGAACGCATTAGTTTTGCCTATCTTTGCAGTAGTACAGATTCTGAGTACCTAACTGTGTTTGATGAAATCAGCATTTCTCTTGCTTCCCTGTGAGTAGGGAAGCTCAGGTTTAGTCACAGGATCGCCCACAAGCGTTTCTTCAGTGTGTTCACATTTGCTTAGAAACAGTGTTTTGCTAGGATAAACACGCGTTACTGTGCCGTTTCAGCCTTCAGAAATACAGGTGTACAATTACAGTGCTAGCAGAAATGACAGTTTCTCGAAGTTTTCTAACCCTAGGGAAGAAGATGCACACTTCTGGGATTCGTATGGGGAACTTTGCGCGAAACATGTTTTTTGCCTAAAGAGACTTGCATTAGAACGCATTAGTATTGCCTATCTGCGCAGCAGTACAGATTCTGAGTACGTAAGTGTGTTTGATGAAATCAGCATTTCTCTTGCTTCCCTGTGAGTAGGGAAGCTCAGGTTTTGTCACAGGAGCGCCCACAAGTGTTTCCTCAGTGTGTTCACATTTGCTTAGAAACAGTGTGTTTCCTAGGAGAAACAGGCGTTACTGTGCCGTTTCAGCCTTCAGCAAATACATGTGTAGAAGGACAGTGCTAGCCGAAATGACTGTTTGTAGACGTTTTCTACCTCAGGGAACAAGCTGCAGACTTCTGGGATGAGTATGGGGAACTTCGTCTGAAATGGGTTTTTTGCCTAAACAGACTTGCATTAGAACGCATTAGTTTTGCCTGTATGCGCAGTAGTACAGATTCTCAGTATGGAAGTTTGATTGATGATATCAGCATTTCTCTTGCTTCCCTGTGTGTAGGGAAGCTCAGGTTTAGTCACAGCAGCTCCCACAGTGTTTCCTAAGTCTGTTCACATTTGCTTAGATACAGTGATTGCCTGGAGAAACAGGCGTTACTGTGCCATTAAGCCTTCCGAAAATACATGTGTAGAAGGACAGTGCCAGCAGAAGCGACAGTTTTCCACGTTTTCTAACTCAGGGAACAAGCTGCACACTTCTGGAATGCGTATGGGGAACTTCGCCTAAAGGGGTTTTTTGCTTAAAGAGACTTGATTAGAATGCATTAGTTTTGCCTATCTGCGCAGTAGTACAGAATCTCATTACGTAATTTTGATTTATGAAATCAAAATTTCTCTTGCTTCCCTGAGAGTAGGGAAGCTCATGTTTTGTCACAGGAGCTCCAGGAAGTGTTTCCTCAGAGTGTTCACATTTGCTTAGAAACAGTGTATTTTGGCAGGAACAGGCGTTACTGTGCCGTTTCAGGCTTCAGCAAAGACATGTGTAGAAGGACAGTGCTAGCAGCAGCGAACGTTTATCGACGTTTTTTAATTCAGGGAACAAGCTTCACACTTCTGGGATGCGTATGGAGAACTTCGCCCGAAATGAGTTTTTTGCGTAAAGAGACTTGCATTAGAACGCATTATTTTTGCCTATGTGCACACTAGTACAGATTCTTAGTATATAAGTTTATTTGATGAAATCAGCATTTCTCTTGCTTCCCTGTGAGTAGGGAAGCTCAGCTTTAGTCACAGGAGCTCCCACAAGTGTTTCCTCAGTGTGTTCACATTTGCTTAGAAACAGTATGTTTGCTAGAAGAATCAAGCGGTACTGTGCCATTTCACCCTTCAGAAAATACATGTGTTTAAGGACAATATTAGAAGAAGCGACAGTTTCTCAACGTTTTCTAACTTAGGGAACAAGCTGCAAACTTCTGGGATGCGTATAGGGAACTTCGCCCAAAACGGGTTTTTTACCTAAATAGACTTGACTTAGAACGCAATAGTTTTGTCTATATGCGCAGTAGTATAGATTCTCAATATGTAAGTTTGATTGATGAAATCAGCATTTCTCTTGCTTCACTGTGATT
>OU015747.1:59704811-59720909 GCA_907169655.1 Acomys percivali
CCAGGTGCCCGACCACAGGTATCCTGTTGGGCTCGTCTCGAGTACATTCGGTACTTTTCCAGTAACCCAGCTGGGCCCCCTGGGTGACCTCCCTGAACTATTGTACAAGCCTTGCGAAATGGCGTTGCTTAAGCCTTGCATTACTGTGGTCTGAGCCACAGGGAGGAGTGAGTGAGGAGGGGTCTTTTACTTTGATCTTGATGGCCACTAGTGTTGCCAAATCCAAGTTCATTGTTCCAAGTTACTTGAGAGACTTTGTCTCCAAAACAATAAGTTGTAGTGGCTGGAGGAATAGGTCAGCAGTTATGATCACTTTTTGCTCTCCCAGAAGACCTGAGTTCAGTACCCAGCAACTTCCTCAAACACCACAAAATGTCCCATAACTCCAGCTTCAAGGGATCTGGTGTGCTTTTTTGGACTCTTCAGGTGCTCACATATAGGTGACATTTGCAGACAAAGAAATGTAAGTAAAGTAAAAACTAAAGAAAAATATTTTCTTAAAAGGAAGAGAGTGATAGAGGAAGACACCCAGCATAGACCTACAGGATCCATAAGTAAACACCTAATAAGCTTCTATGGTTATTACTGCCTGTCCTCATGAGGTCCTGCCACTGATGTTGAGAAACTACAAAAATAATTAACTTTTTATTCACACATATCTCTTTATCTTAAGAAGAAAATTGACCCTTTTTTCACTTGTATTTGTCAGATACCAATCATACAGCAAGCATCAGACAACTACTACAGAAGCCTGCAGCAGTTGTAATAGACTTAATCTACTTAGGATTTAGTCCTCAGGATATGAAGCAATCAGAGAAGTTGAAAATAGTTGTCAGTCATGAAGCTTCTTGTGGAGCGAGTGAGGGCCAAGTAACCATTGGCATCTAATAAAAAGTAATGATAAAGTCTGTGCACATGAATGTTGTTCACTTAGTTCCAGTTATTTGACTGTGGAGTGTTAGTAGGTAAATTATACATAATTTTCTAGAATGAGTATGATGTTTTTAATAGTTTAAGGTTTAAAAATGATAAATTGTTTTTTTAAGATAGATTTTCACATTGATAACTCAAATTCTATAATAAAGTTATCATCCTACAATCTGTTCTATTACATATTAAGGAACACCAAAGGTAAACACTGCTTGTGTCCATGTATTATAGTTTGTAAATCTTGTTGCCAGAGACTGCAGGGTCGGTTCTACAATTAAGTGTACTTGCTGCTCTTCCAGAGGACCCAGGCAGGCTATGTTCCCAACACTCATTTTAGGTGGCTTATCACTGCATGTAACTCTAATGCTCCAATGATAGGATGTCCTTTTCTGGCCTCCATGGTCATCCATACACAGGTGACTACACACACACACAGACACACACACACACACACACACATAAGTATGTACATATGCACACACACATAGAATAAACACATACTTATGTACACCCATACTTATGTGACACACACAAATGCACGTACACACACACATGCATATATTCACAAGTACACACAGACAAGCACACAATATATAATCCCATGCACACATCTGTGTGCATATACAGCATATCTTTTTTTTTAAGAGACTGTATCTCAGATAAATCAAGCTCTGTGACAAAGCTAAACATCATACTATTCAGCTTCCATACCAAGATCCTGTCTCAGTATTTCAGCTTCGCTCCCAGAACACATTTGCTCAAATTACTGAAACAGGCTTTCAGGAAATATAGAGTTTATCCAAATTACATCCTGCTCATTTTGGGAAGATAGTCCTTTGAATATACACAGGCATTGTAAGTGAAAAATAGATGTTCTTTTTGACATATCAGTTTGAATTGGACATGTCAGGTCCTGTAGAAATGTAATTATGTAGACAATTTGGAAGGAGAACACTCCTCCACAAATGCAAGCACATCCATTGGAAGTATACATGCTCTAGAAAACCTTGGTCATTATGTGGCCTGAGTCCATGGCCATTAATATAGATGTCTACTCCTCTGAAATAGTAGAGTTCTGCTTTCATTATACTAAGACTCAACACTCCTATTAAGGCAAATACACCTGACTTTGCATGAGGTAAACTGTAGTCCACCACAAGGAGACAAATAATTGATTCATTATGCCACCTGTGACTCTCTCTTTCATAGGAAGTAATCTTTGTAAATTTAAATTCTTTAACAGAACTCTTAATGTGAAACACTTGGCACAGAAGGTCATCCTAATAGATACTATTATCTTAAGCTTAGATGTGTTTCTCTCAATTTTAGGGCTGTAAGAATAGTGATATTTCCATAGAAATGGGTTTTTATGTATAAAAATCTTAAAGGAAAATATGAACATCTGCTGTATCAATTTTTTTTACAAAAAAGAAAAAACAACGAAAGATAAAGCAAACAAGCAAACAAACAAATCCCTGAAAATGTGGTAACATGGATCATCTTGCAGTCAACAAAACAAACCATGATGTGTAAAGTAAAAAATCATCCAAAATAATGATTTCCAAAACAGATTAGTCAGTGTGGTCATATGTAAGCTGTGTTTTTGTACATTGCAACATCCACATTATAGGGATTTTATCCTATAGGGCTTCAAAAGAAAGGAAAACAGCCAGGGAACGGTGTTCATTGTTCAGAAGCCAATAGTTGAAGCCATTAACTCTTGTACTTTTTAATATGTCACCATGTCTCCTCCAAGAACCCAGTAAAATGAAAATGACCAAACATATCACCCAAGTATGTCTCTCAAAAGTATTATATGTGTCTTCTAATATCATTATCTACCTTCTTAGAAAGTATTCCATTTGAACTCAAAGCCCACTAGTTGGATAGACTATTTAACCAATGAGTGATGAAGATATACCTTTCTCCACCTTCTACCCCATGACTAAAGTTGCATATATGACAAATGACACCAGGA
Organism: Acomys percivali; assembly: GCA_907169655.1. Classification (NCBI taxonomy): domain Eukaryota; kingdom Metazoa; phylum Chordata; class Mammalia; order Rodentia; family Muridae; genus Acomys; species Acomys percivali. Next base: position 59,707,720 of record OU015747.1, read on the forward strand.
TTTTTACTTAAAATTCTAAGGGAATGAACTCTGGTTCTCAAGCTCATAGGCACTTTCCAAACTGATATAATCCTCATTTGTATTTCTTTTTTATTTGAATAAGATTTTTGTTTGGTAAGATGTACAGATGGATTACTGTAACACATGGATATTACAAGTCTTCACTGTCCACTATCCTCATTCTGTATTAATACTAAACATCCACTAACTAAGCAGATGCTGTGTGCCTCTTCAAACTCAGATGCTTGGCAGGTACGAATGATTCAATGTGTAGCAATATAAAAAGAATTATACAATTTAGCATATCTCTGTCATATCGCAGCTGCATCAAACAGACTAAAAAGCCTTATAAAAAAGTTAAATAACAATCTGGCTGAAAACAGTTTAATAGTGATTAATATTCTACCACACCTAAAAACTCCTTCCAGCCTGAATGCCCTCAGAAGATGGCATTGTTTATATTATTGTCTACAGGGAACATCTGTTTGCCCCTCACCACATTTGTCAGCAAAGTAAGCTTGCTAAAACATTGGCAAATCTTAGACAAACATCTGCTGGGTAAAGCTCAATGTTTCTCCATTAAGAGGTGTGTTTGAAAAAAAATAAACAAAACATACAACTAAACAACAACAACAACAAAAACCAAACATAAATATGGATGTAAATTAGATTTATATATTATATACTAAGACCGAAAATGGGCATCTAAAACAAGGATTGATTGCATTTACTAACAATGTGAAAATAAGTCACAAGTGTGTACTAAAACGTAACATATTTCTACATTGTATGAACATGTAGCACATTTCTAGCACATTTCTGTGGCCCTGATGGGTAATCTTACATGATTCTGTTAGAATAGGTGGAGCTGTTAAATCTCTTATTGCTAATATTTTATTCAATTAAAATATACATTGATGCTATTGAGGAACATTTTCAGTATCTTCTTTTTTCTCTTCAAAAAAGCCAGAATGAGCTGGCCGTAGTGGCACACACCTTAAATCTCAGTACTTAGGAGGCAGAAGCATGCACATCACTTTGAGTTTGAGATCAGCTGGGTCTACAAAGTGAGTCTTCAATAGCCAAGGCTACACTGAGAAATCCTGTCTCAGAAAAACCAAAACAAACAATAAAGAAAGAATGAAAGAAAGAATGAATGAATGAATGAAAGGAAAAGAAAAGAAAAGTGAATGAAAAAAGCCAGGATGTTTCCTTCTGTAAAATACCACACACTTTTAGCAAATAAGTAAAGACGAGTTGATGCCGTCTTATAGTACTGGATACACACAAATCAATAGAGGAAAATATTTTTTAAGAATGCAGAAAATTCATTATTAAAGTTGAGACAAGTTATAAGATGGTTAAAGAATTGTATATTTCAAATTCGTAGAAAAAAACAGAAATAAGTCAGTCTATAAATAGTAGCACCAATGAGTAAACATTGGCATACTCATAAACTAGAAAACAATATAGTGTATAATATGAAACAAGTAGGGATTTTTATCAAAACATTAAATTTTAACAATGACATTAATAGATTAAAACACAAAAATGAAATAAGTTGATAACACTTTTAGAGATATATGTTAGATAATAGATAGATTGATAAGTTTATTAAATAAGTAGATAGATATAAAAGCCATACATATGTTGGGAAAGTGACTTCTCAAATAGCCTTCTTTGCCTGGGATTCCATATGCTGCCTAGGATAACCTTGAAAATCTGATCCTCTTCCCTCTACTTTCATAATGATTGCAGTATGAATATGCACCATCAGGCACAAGAAAACACATTCAGATTTGTAGTATTAGGGATTGAACATGAAGATTCCTGAATGCTAGATAGGTACTTTGTCAACTATATTTTCAGCATGGCCATTTCTAAATATATGAAAGATGATCAAAATAAGTCAATGTGATATTTAAGGACAAAAATGTTGATGAAACCCATAAAAATAAAACTTAAAAATCAACAATTTTCTAATACTCATGAAATGTTACAAATGTTTTATGGCAAAACATTTAAATGTTTGAGTTATGTATTAATATTTTATTCCTTTAAGATCTGTCCAAGAGTTGAGCCTGGTGAGTAGGTGCAGCATTTAGGAGAAGTTTCTGCTACTATAAAAGAGTGGGGAGAGTCGGCAGCACAGAAATATCTGTAACTCAGGTTCCAGGTGATGTGACACCCTTTTCTGACCCCTATGGTCACTGAATGCATGTATTACAAATACATACATACACACATATACATAAACACACACATATAAAATGAAGAATTTAAAAACATTAAGAAAATTTCTAAATATTATATATACTTAGAACATATATAGTGAATATATGTTCAAGACCTTTCAAGTGTAATTAAACTAGCCAGAAGGGGAACATGGAATCTGGACCTCCCAAAGGCCAGAGCTGGGATGCCAGCATCTCTGGGACTAATTATAGAAAGACTGAAGGTGAAAAGCAGCCCAATCAAAGAGACTTAGAATCCCTATACCCTGCTGCTTTTCACAGTCCCCTTCCAACTGGACAGGAAAGGTTATGTTCCTCAACATTGACATTTTGGCACTCAAAGTCCCTGTGCAAGATTATACTTCAGTACAATACATGGAATTTACTATGACCCAAGATCTGAAGACATATAGTTTTCAGTTAAAATACAGATAGAAGGATATTTGCATACAGCCATAAGACCTTCAAAATTCTTTAGTATAATAAAGATAAATAATATTGCCAGTTGGTCCAGTATTTATTGAACTGGCTTTCAATATTCCACTAATTGGAACTGGGGATCTGAAACTTCAAGAATATGGATGGGATTTATGCGAAGGTTGTTTGAAACCAAGCCCAATATCCAGTAGCAGCAGACCTGAAATCAAAGGCTGTCAGGAATCTGGATTATAAAATAAGTCTGTGTGCTAACTAATGAAGGGGATGAGAAAACAGTAAGAGAAAAGGGAATCAACTTCCTATGATGTGGAGAGAGCATGGAGATTCTAACTTGATTGTAAACCTCACAGAGAAGACATTATTAATGACTCTTCATTTGTTAACATTTGACAGGTTTCTGGAAGCTTCCCACTAAACAAAAAATAAGTTGATCTATGGCAAAGCAAGAGAGTCCAGATGCATATGTATGCTAAAAGTATAATAACCAAATATTTCTAATAAAGAGCATTAGGAACCAATCAAAACTCGTGTTTTCCTTTTTAGACTTAAGGATTTAAAAGTCAACCATGGGCTCATAACCACTTGTCTCTAATCATCTTTCAGCCTGTGCCATTTACAATTTGTTTTAAAATGTTTCTCTCTGATTGAACTCACAGAACCAATCAATCTGCAGTACTTGTGGAAACAGTGTGTCAAAAGTGACCAGGAAGAGATGCAAATGTTGAAGGTCTGAAAACCAAGGGAGCAGTCGCACGCCTGAATGGCTTAGCCAGAAATCCAAAGTAGATCAGTTTCAATCAATCACCCATACCTGCAGGGGAAATTGAATCGCACAACTCAAGCTTTCTCTGACTCTCCCTGTAAAGTGAGGCAAAAGGCGTTAGACATTAGGTTAGGTCATTTCCAAGATCTCCATGGGAAAATCCTTTCTCTTAAGGCTTCTTTCTTGCAACTTCTCTAGGCATCGCTTCAGCAGCGTCGTTCCAAAACCTGCTTTAAATGCCATTATCTGTCCTATAATTTGGGAAAAAGAGAAAGATTTACCTTAAGTAGTTCAAGACGCTGGAATATTTGGAGGGAGGGAGGAAGGGAAGGTGGGAGGCAGAGTGCTTAAGCATCTACTAGCCTAAGCACACCACAGCAGAGCAATTGCTAGAGGAAGCTTAAGTGAACATAGACATTCCCAGGCCATTCTTACTGGCCAGCGCCGGGTGGGACCATCTAGGGGACAGTGCTTTGCAAGCTGCTCCCATTAGGAGCGGTCTGCCATGGTTGTGCTGAATCCAGCCTAGTGCTGCAGGGAGGTGGTTTGGCCCTTGCCAGAGATGAGCACCAAGGTCCACCTTATACTTTGGATGTGACATTTAAGAAAGGGAATACAGATATAAGTGAATATATACCATTTGAGTCTTTCTGCTTCTCGGTTAATTATAATAATAATTATAATCATAATAATTATGATCATTTCTAGGTCAATCCATTTATCCACAAATTTCGGAAATTTCTTGATTTGAATAGTTGAGTAGTACTGCATAGTGTATATGTACCACAGTTTCTTTATCCATTCTTCTACTGATGGACACTTAGGCTGTTTCCATGTTCTGGCTATTATGAATAAGTCGGCTATGAACATGGTTGAGCAAATTTTCTTGTTGTGTGCTGGAGCATCTTCAGGGTATATTCCAAGGAGTAGAATAGCTGGGTCTTGAGGAAGCCCTATTCCCAGTTTTCTGAGATAGCAACAGATAGATTTCCAAAGTGGTTGTACTAGTTTGCATTCCCACCAGCAATGAAGGAGTGCTCCTCTCTCCCCACATCCCTGCCAGTATGTGGTGTCACTTGAATTTTTTATCTTAGCCATTCTGATGGGTGTAAGATGGAATCTCAGAGTTGTTTTGATTTGCATTTTCCTGATGACTAAGGAGGTTGAGCATTTCTTTAAGTGTTTCTCAGCCATTTGATAGTCCTCTGTTGAGAATTCTCTGTTTAGTTCCAAGCCCCATTTCTCAATTGGGTTATTTGGTTTGGTGGTGTTTAATTTCTTGAGTTCTTTATAAAGTTTGGATATTAGACCTATGTCAGATGTAGGGTGGGTGAAGATCTTTTCCCAGTCTGTAGGCTGTCGCTTTGTTCTCTTGACTGTGTCTCCTGCCTTACATAAGCTTCTCAGCCTCATGAGGTCCCATTTATTAATTGTTGACATTAAGGCCTGGGCTGTTGGTGTTCTGTTCAGGAAGTTGTCTCCTGTGCCAATATGCTCCAGGCTCTTCCCCACTTTTTCTTCTAAGTGACCTAGTGTCTTTGGTTTTATGTTGAGGTCTTTAATTCACTTGGATTTGAGTTTTGTGCAAGGTGACAAATATGGGTTCAGTTGCATTTTTTTACACATAGACATCCAGTTAGACCAGCACCATTTGTTGAAGATGCTATCCTTTTTCCATTGAATGGATTTGGCTTCTTTGTCAAAAATCAAGTGACCATATGTGTGTGGATTCATATCTGGGTCTTCAATTCGATTCCACTGATCAAACAGCCTGTTGCTGTGCGAGTACCATGCTGTTTTAATTACTATTGCTTCATAGTACACTTTGAGATCCGGTATGGCGATTTCTCCAGAGCACATTTTATTTTACAAGATTGTTTTAGCTATTCTGGGTCTTTTGTTTTTTCCATATGAAGTTCAGAATTGAACTTTCAATATCTTTAAAAAATTGTGAAGGTATTTTGATAGGGGTTGCATTGAATCTGTAGATTGCTTTTGGTAGGATGGCCATTTTTACTATATTAATTCTCCCTGTCCATGAGCAAGGAACATCATTCCATCTTCTCATGTTATCTTCAATCTCTTTCTTCAGAGTTTTGAAATTTTTTTTCAAACAAGTCCTTCACCTGCTTAGTTAGAGTAACTCCTAAATATTTTATATTGCTTGTGGATAATGTGAAGGGTGTGGCTTTCCTAATTTCTTCCTCTGCAAGCTTGTCATTTGTGTATAGGAAGGCTACCTTAGCCCAAGGGGCATGTGCCACAAAAGCCTTCACTTACCATAAAACTGGGACAGAGGGGAGGACATCCTATTGGGACTCTAGATGAGAGAAGCATGGGATAATAGCAAAGTAGAAGGAGCCATAGGGTCCTAGAAACCTACAAATAGAATATTATGCTAGCCAGATTTGGGCCCAGGGGTCCCGCACAAACTAAGGCACCAGCCAAGGATGATACAGGCGGTAAACTTTAAACTCCTACCCTGATCTAGCCAATAGACAGAACATTTTCCACAGTTTAGTAGAGAGTGGGGTATTGCTTTATCATGTACTCTGGTGCCTCACATTTGACCATGTCCCCTGGAGGGGGAGACCTGGTGGCACTCAGAGGAAGGACAGCAGGTTACCAAGAAGAGACTTGATAACCTATGAGCATATACAGGGAGAGGTATTCCCCCTCAGGAACAGTCATAGGCGAGAGAAATAAGGGGATAAAGGGAGGGAGGGATGAATGGGAGGATACAAGGGATGGGATAACCATTGAGATGTAACAAGAATAAATTAATAAAAAAATTAAAATAAAAAAATAAAAAATAAAAACTAATGAAAGGGAATACAGAGAAATCCCAGGCAAGCGAGAAAGGCAAGCACTGAAAAGGACAGTCGCAGGAACTATAAATCTGGATCACAGCTCGCAGCTCCAAGGAAGACCTGCTGTGTTTTCTGTGGAGTGTCTGAGGAGCACTATGGAGTGAAGGAGAAGAGCTTCTGTTTATGGGGTGTGGGAAGGGGTCCGGAGAGCAGAGGATAGAATAGGAGAGAGAGAGGGAGGGAGGGAGAGAGAGAGAAAGAGAACAGAAGGAAGGAAAAAAGGAAGGAGGAAGGAAGGAAGGAGGAAGAAAGGAAGAAAGGAAGGAAGGAATGAAGGAATGAAGGAATGAATGAAGGAAGGAAGGAAGGAAGGAAGGAAGGAAGGAAGGAAGGAAGGGAAAGAGAGAAAAGCCAAAGCTGGTGCATGTGCATTTGGCATTTCCCTGGAAGAGCTCCCTCACTGGGTAAATGGATTCTGTAACAAGACTAACAAGCGTTTTGACTTTTGTGCTCTCTGGCTTGTGACATTTAGGAGTAACAGCAACAAACTGTAAGTACTCAGAGCTAGAGGTGGGAAGAAGATGTGAGATAAGGTGCTAATATGAATAAATTCTGTCCAACTGTATATGCTCTGGGTAAAAGAAAACAACAGGGTAAAAACCCTAAGCAGTGCAGTTCAACTATTCCAGCCATCCCAAAATTTAACAGCTGTCTCATAAACGTCCTCTTCTGGATTGCTTGCACTTCTTTGGAATAATAAAATTTGCTTGGTCTGCTGTAAGGTCCTGTAAGGTCCTAATAACAGCCAGGCATGCACTGGCCAAGTGCAAGCCTCTAGATGCAAAGATGCTCCAGAACCACTAAGCTCCATGATAGCAGTGTACTGTACCCCCCTCCCAAATTGCAGTGCTCACAGAACACATCTACACAAACCAATCTCCATCCTAAGCACCTAATTTTCTCCATGGGCTTCGCCTTAAGTTAGGGCATTTTGTATAGCATGTTGTTGATTTGGAATTTTTATCTAAGAACTGTAGCTCCATGATTCAATGGCTGTCCTATTAGAAAAGGAATAATTTAAGTACACACTCCCTCCTCAAAATACTAGTGACAGTAAAAGAATAGTGAGTATGCACTATGTTGTCCATACTTTCACCACAGAAAGCATAGAACACTTAATTTAATAGGAAGAAACTCTTTAGTCCCATAACTCGGCCCCTTGAACTGTGTATTTTATAGAATCAAGTTTGTCAAACTTCAATACATCACTAAAGCTGTGAAAGGTACAAGCTCAATTGCTCAGCTAATTCTCTCAGCAGAGGAAGGGAAGTTTTTCCACCCTGGAAACTCCTAAGTGAAAAAAGATGTGCAAATAAGCCATCTGTATTGTTTGAAAGAATAGCTTACAACAGTTTCTGTGTTTGTTCCTTCACCTATTCTTACCCTGAACCTCAGAAATATTATACAGATGATAATAATTTGATTCCACTTTTATAATTTTTATTGTCAATATCACTAAAAAAAAAACAAAAAAAAGTTGAGCAAACTTCCTACTACTTCAACCTGATTGATTAATACTTAGAGGATCTTGTCTGAGAGTTTGCATTCCAGATAGAACACATGTGGTAAATGTTTACAGTTACTGTTTCTGTGATCCAAAGACTGCAAAGCTGAAAAGTTGTAATAAAGGAGGGCAAAGAGGTTACCATCTCTCAGCATGGGATATGCTTGTAAATTATTTTAGAGATTGCTACTCTCTAAGACCAGCTCCATAAATGGCAAAGAAGAGAGAAGACATGTAGATCCATGGTAGGGAGAACTGAGCTGAAGGTGAACAGCTGGTTAAAGGAAACCAAGCATTGGTTGAACAACTATCCAGAGGAACTAGTTATTGAGGAAAGTTGATGAACAGAAGAAAAAGAATACCTGCAGACTCAGGCATCTGCTGTACAAGCTGAAGGTCTTAAAGCCCAAGAGAACTTTTCTTCTGGCTCTCAGTCTGTCTCTGTCTTTGTATGACTCCTTGCTCCTTAGCTTCTTACTTATTTGCTGTCTTTCTATCTAAATAACTATCTACTTGCTTGCTGTTGCCCATCTTCTTTTTCCTTGCTTCTTGCTACCCATCTTTCTAATTTTCTTGCTTCCTGTTGCCCATCATTCTCTCTCTCTTGCCATGCCCCATCTGTCTATCTCTCTTGCTGTTCCCCATCTCACTGTATCTCTTACTGCTCCTCATATCATCCCAGCTTACTCTATCATGTTTGTTACTTGCCTTTTATTCTCTCTCTCTCCTTGGACCAACTACGGTATTTTATTGGCGTCATGTTCAATTTTTTTATTACAGATTAAATCATGATGCTTTTCATCATTTACAGTCACAAGGGGAATAAAATTTCAACAAAGTAACAATAAAATACAAAAACTCTGTAACCAACAACAAAAAATAAAACAAAAATCAGTTAATTTCCAAACAATGGTAAGTACAATCTGCTCATTATATTTTAAACAATACATGTGAAAGTTAAAGCATAAATTTCTCCAGGCAAAAGCCAATGTGTTTACAAGATGCTCATAGCAGCATAGCTTGAACTATATATTCTCTAAAGAAAAAACTTGACCAACTTCCAGCCCCAGACCAACAGGTACACTATCCAATCCTAGGCTGACTGCCAAGGGACCCTCTATTCTAAAATATATCTAAAGCATAATGTTCAAAGCCCAACTTCTATTGCTCTCAACACAGATTCTAAAGAAATGTTTCTACAGCCAACAGTATATAGCCAAGTACTGTTATGTCTAGGTCTTATCTTTCTTATATACAATTTATGCATGGGTGCTCACAGTCAGAGCAAAAAAAAAAAAAACTCTATCATTGTCTCAAAGCTTTAGCCAGATGCCCTCTTTCAACATTCTCTGTGGGAAAAAGTTTTCCCTGTATGAGTTTTCTTAGAGCTGAGAAATAGAGAAAAAAAAACATTCTAGGCAAAATGATGGCTATCTAAACAGGGTTATACCTGGACATACGTAATATTTGGAGGCAGTGTTTATCCATCAGAGATCTTCGGAACTTTGGCAAGAAATGCCTCTATGACTTATCCTAATATCTGTGACAAGACAGTATGTTGACACAGGTAACATTAAGGTAAATTGAATTGTCTCATCTTATTTCTAACCTTTCCATTCTCTCTTCCTCTTTCCTCCTTCACTTCATCTCCCATTCTTGAAATTATTCCCATGGCCACTAGAAAGACCTAAGAGCCAGGGGTGGGCAGTTAGCTTTGCTACTGAGCTAGTTTATCTGCCTTCTAGAATACTAGAGATCAGTGTTGTCCAAAGGTGCAAACATGTGGCTCTAAACTCTGTTTACGTCTTAGCACATTCTGTTATCTGTAGATAATGGATCCAAAAAGTGGGAGAGAGTGATAGGAATGAAATGGGTAGAAGCATGAGTGTGTGACATAGGCTTCCTCAATTACCCTTCACAAACATACCATCTTTGAGCCATGTTTTCTGTATATTAATTTAACCATGGTCGATATTCATATAATTAAATGGAATCAGTTTAAGATTTCAACCTGTCATAGCCAAGGCAGTTAAAAAGCAAGTTCTGAGGATTTAAAATAAAAGTTGGTGATAACCATCTTCAGAATTTCCAAAGTAAATATTGCATCCCCCATTTCCAAGCAGCAAATATCTTGAGTGAGTGCTGCTTGCTTAACTTTCCAGAGCCATTTTTCTTAATGAGTGACAGTGATTGGCTATTGTATTATGAAAACTGTATAAATTCAGTAAACAATAGTTTTGCAGCAAAAACTGGTTCTGAAATCAATGCATATTAGTAATAATCAGAGCCTATGAGGCAAACCCTCTCAGGATAATCATGAATATTTCCCAGTTTTTCTAAGCTGCTGCTCACATTTTTATTCATCAAGTGTTGATATTAGATTTGCTATGAATCTCCTTCCATTTGTATACATGCTTTGATGAGTTATACAATTCCTTTCCAATAGTTTACTTTCAGTTTGATTTGGGAAAATATTTTTAAAAATCATTTGTCCTATATTTTTAGAAATATCCCATGCCAATATTAACAGTAGCCTTGAAAACAGATTGTTTGCTCATCTTATTCCATTGTTCACAGTTGCAGGTTAGGGTTTCTTTAAAAATATGTTTTAGTTTCCTGTTGTCTTTGAAATGATTTGCTGTTGCTGTTATTGTTGAGTATTACATCAGTGTCTAAATGTATATATGTAGTGTTTTCACATACTCTGTCTTAAACATAGATACTTCTCAACAGGGAAAAATAAATGCTTACTCAATTATAAATTTTATGAAAACAAAGTCGTGTTACAAGGAGTTCAGATATTACAAATCTATGATGAGAATGCAGTTACCTACCAGTAATAAAAACGTCTGGAAATTTCCCCACTCTAGATTTTCAGGATATTGAACTTCTACAGTGTTTCCTTTGAGTATATCCTGAGGGGATTGGTTAATTTTGAATATAGATATAGGCTAATGTAAAAATGTAAAAAGCATTATAGACTCATCTCCTTTTTCAGAAGAAGATATGTTATGAATTGGGGGGTTAATTAAATTATACCAGAGATTAAAATCTAAGACGCTCTAGTCCCAGCTATTTGTCAGTTCAGGATCAAATACATATTCATTTATTTTAATTACTATACTCCCAGTAAAAACAGTCAGACATTGAGATATTTGTCTATTTCAAATTAAACAGCAGCTAAATATCTTCCTAAAGCTATATATCTAAAATTAGGCAAATTTAAATTTTATAACAGAAGTACGGTGTTCAGAAAACAAGAAGTCTGGATGTGGCAAACACAGAGATACTATTTATAGTTTTATAAAAATATATTGGTTAATGTAATGTTTAATTTTAATTTAAAATTGCTTTAATTTTTCTGAAATAACTTAGACCAAACACTAGGTACCATTTTGAAATTTATTGCTGCTCATTATTAGAGTAACAGAGATATGTTACTGTGTAAGAATATAACACTCTCTATTCTAGATTTTGCTCACATATTGAATTTCAGGTGATCTGTGAGGATGTTGATCCTGAATGTGAAGAAATATCAGACCTTTAATTACCTGAAGGCTGTTACCAAACCAAATGGAAGAGTAATATGAGCAATGATTCTTCGCTTCTTGCTTGGCAGGAGCACTGCTATACAGTGTTTTCTGTGGCATCTAAACTCACCAGAAGTGAATTGACACTGTTCAGTTCAATCAACAGACTATGGACATTTTCTCCATTACCAAACTAGCTCATTTTACCTTTAATGATCCATACGAAATCACTTCACATAAGCCCCATATCTAAAGAAGATTAACACTTTGGAATTATAAAATACAAATTAAGAACTAGAGAAGGGATTTCATAATAAAAGAGCAGACTTGGGAGACTTGTCAACTTGAGCAGCTCTGTTCTCACTTGTGTTCTTTTCTAAGGAATGACCACCTTCCCAGTTGTACACTTTCCTTTTCTTTACCCATCTAAACTGTCTTCAGTTGTCTTTGAATGCATCACTTTATTATCTTGTATTCACTTATTACAAAATTATATGATTTGAATAATCCCTAAATTATTTAATTAGTAAACAAATGTCTTTCAGTTGATAATCCAGAACTGGGAGGAAATAGGACTAGCATGTGATAATTATTCACAACAGTTAAGAAGATTAGGCATGGGTTTAGCTACCTAATAAGAGAAAAATGGCATTTAAAGTTTTAAGGACAAGTTGTATTGTACTGATTTGGAAACAATTTTTTTTATTTCAAAAGGAAACTGTTTCATTCACTGTACTTTTGTCTGATGGCATTGGAAACCTTACATGCTTCCTCCAGTAACGTTGGTTTGTTGAATAAACACCTGGTTTTAGTTACTAAGTCAGTGGTTGCAATGTGTCTTCATTATTAAATACAGATGCTACTTACTGATTATTTCATTTATCTATGTTTGAGGTCAATGCACTTCAAAACTGGGAGACAATTTTAAGCAGAGTAAGAGTTTAATATGATTTTAATTCCTACCAGTCAGCATGCAGCCTACTGCTCACAATTTAAAAGGATACTCAGCAAGACCGACATTAACTGATGTAGTTCATAGGAATGAACTACAGATGAATAGAATTTAATAATTTGCCCTAAATCATTAATCTAAACAATGAGAAAAATCTGATCTCTATCTGTATTCATTTTTAAAGGCAAACGTCTTTGCAACAAAGTATCTTCCAGTGAATTCACTTCATTAGGTAGTGTGAGTAGCACTTGCGTAAATTTGACAAATGTTCTGGAAGATCAGCCTCATAACCCTGGAAAAGGGCACGATCTTGCAGTTTTCTACAATCCCAACTCCTATGTCATACCTGAAAAAAATGCAAGAAGTATTCAAATTGAATCTTTGAAGCATCACAATAAATATCACATTGTTCTAAGGAAAGAAAATTTATATTTGGACTTGTACACCAGCTTAGGTACTTGATTCTCTTTCATATTTTTTCATTTAAGGTTTAATAAGAGAAAAAAACATTGAACATTCTAAAATATACTGCTGTTCACATACAAGATCAGGACATTGTCACAAAAGGCATTTATTTTGACATTGTGTTCCATGAGTCTGTCAATGTCAGTTCTTGTTCTGCTGAGGTAGTGCATTGAAGCCCCATTATGAATGACATGGTACAAGGCCTGATATGGCTTTGTGTAATAATCTAATTCTCACCAGTAATATCTCTCCTAACAAGATATGGAGCTGTAAGCCTTACAAACAAATCACAGTGTCTCATATCTCTTGGATTTATTTATATGGGATGTTTATTAATTTGGCCTATAATACCATTTTACCTTATTTGTTTTCCCCATAGTCTGCCAAACACACACACACACACACACACACACACACACACACACACACACACA
>OU015747.1:59720919-59743834 GCA_907169655.1 Acomys percivali
ATGTTATCTAACTATTTTACCTTAGCTTTCTATAGAATCAAATCTACCTGTTTTAGCTAAGATGTATATTCTTGTGATAAAAGTAGGATAGTAATTAATATGACCAGGATACAATCAACTAACAATTTATCTTATATAACTTATTTATATAAACAGCCTGCAACAGCACTTTCAAAATATTGGAAGTAACTGGAAGTAAACCTTGTATTATAATTAATTTATTTGGGTACAATAACTCATATTAGAATATATATATATATATATATATATATATATATATGTATATATATATACATATATATATTAGATATTCTAATATATATTGTGTGTGCTAAGAATAATATTCCACTTGAATTCTATATCACTGAATCTAAAATTAAACTTACTTTGAATCCATATACAAAATTCTTTACCAGTGAATTAAAAATAACCTTGTGAGTGACAACTGAGGTATTAAGTTGAGGAGTAGATTCACTAATCTACATTTGTTTTATCTTCCCTATACACTTCTATATTCCCCCATCTTTCTTTTTAACCCCTATCTCCAAATCTAAGAAAGTAAGGAAAAGAGAGTCATCTTTGAGTCTAACTTTGTTTTCTTTCTAAAAAAGACCAATAATAACTTGTAACCAACTTCCATTGACAATAAACCTCTATAATGCAAGAAAGCAATCAAAACCCTACCTGACCCCCCTTAAAGAAAATTGGGCCTCATTCTCTTAAGTTTTCTTCCTGCTCATTTGAGACAAATAATACCCTTGTAGGGACCCAAATAAAATTGGGAAAATGGTTAAACAAGCTAGGAATCACATTTGTGGTCCAGTTTCTAAATGTTGAGAAATTCCAGGCTTAATTAGAGTCCGGTGTGGGACAGTCTGAAAGGCTGGACCAATTAGGATTACAAGGTTTCTTTGAAAGTGTCCTGGGAGCTGTTGTATTCTGAGGAGGAACAGCAATTGAAGCACTTGGTGCTGGAACCTGAGGGATACAGCATGTCAGTGTCCAGCATGCTGAGAGGAATGAATCCAGTCAGGTCTGATCTAATCTCAATGTCCAGTTCTTTTTTTCTGAAAGCATATAATTTCTTCTAAGCATTATACAGTCTTAAAATAATAAGTGTTTAAGGTGTGCATGATATACACAACAATTAAGGCTGGTTTTCTGCTCATTGTATGAGCAGAAGAAAAGATATCTATAATCTTTATTCATGCCATATGAAGAATGGAATTGAATCGAAATCCATTGAGGTTCTTAGCCAAGAGAAAGCATTGTCTATTTCCAGACATTCATGGATCAGCCACTCAGAGCTATTCCCATATAGTGGGATTACCAATATAAATTACCTGCTTGTTATGCATTATAAATTCCTCACATCCTGGTTGTCTACCCCTCCCTTATCCCTCCCGGATCATCCCTTAATCCCTCTCCCCTCTCCATCTCCCTCTTAGTCCTCAGAAAAGGGAGCCCTGCTCCCCTACCATCCTACATTAGCCTATAAGTCTTATTTGTAATACCTGTAAACTCTCTTCTCTGTAGCTTGGCAAGGCTGTCCTACCAGGGGAAGTGATCTAAGTTTGATGGCCAGAAAGCATGTCCAACGTAGTCCCTACTCTCCACAAGTGGTACCACCAAGAAGTCTGTGCTACTATCTGAGCAAAGAATATAAGTCCACATCATACCTGGTCATTGGTTGATATTTCAGTCTCTGTGTTGTAGTGTCGTTATCCTCTATTAAGTGGATAATATCTGCTTATGAGTGAGTATATGACATGGGTGTCTTTCTGACTGTCTGTTACCTCACTCTTGATTATCTTTTCTAGTTACATCCATTTGCTAGCCAATTTCAAGATTTCTTTGTTTTTAATAGCTGAATAGTCCCTCATTGTGTAAATGAACCACAGTTCCTTTATCCACTCTTCTGTTAAGGGACATCTAGGTTGTTTCCATATTCTGTATACTATGGACATACTTGAGCAAATGTCTTTGTTGTATGGTGGAGCATCTTTGGGTATGATCCCACGAGTGATATGGCTGGGTCCTGAGGTAGAATTACTTCCAATTTCCTGAGAAAGGATCAGATTGATTTCCATCATGCTTTTACAAGTTTGCATCCCACCAGCAATGGAGGAGAGTTCCCCTTTCTCCATATCCTTGACAGCATGTGCTATCACCTGAGTTTTTTGTATTAGCCATTTGGATAGCTGTAAGATGGTATCTCAGTGTAGTTTTAAATTGCATTTCCCTGATAAATAGGGATGTTGAGAATTTCTTTAAGTGTTTCTCAGTCATTTGGTATTTATTTATGTGTTGGGAATTTTCTATTTAAGTCTGTACCCTATTTTTAATTGGACATTTTGGTTTGGTGATGGTCAATTTTTTCAGTTCTTTTTTTCCTCATTATATTTAACTAATTTATTCAGTTTACATTTCAATTTTTATCCAATACCTTTTATCCCTGCATTCCTCCTTCACTCCCACTTCTATAGTATCCCCCTCCCCTATATATGTGACCAAATTTGAGTTCCTCCATCATTATATGATCTTAGTCTATCAAGTCTCTTCTTGGTAGCCTGCTTATCATTTCTCAGAATGTTACCAGGCCTCCCAACAATGGGGAACTGGTCAAATATTGGGCATCAGAGTTCATGTTGGAGTCAGTCCCCACTCTCCACTTAACTGTGGAGAGTGTCCTGTCCATTGGTTAGATATGAGTAGGTGCTCAACGTTTGTTGCACGTATTGTCCTTGGTAGGTGCAGTAATTTGAGCAGAACCTCTGGGCCCAGACCTACACATCCTGATGTTCTTTTTGTAGGTTTCTAGGAAGCTCTAGATCCTTCTATTTCCCCATCCTCCCATACTTCTCTCACCTAGAGTCCCATTAGGATTTTTCTGACATCTTTCCCAATCTCCTGGTAAGTGAAGACTTTCATGGGACATGTCTCTAGGGCTAGTGTCCAATTATAAGTGACTATATAGCATGTGAGTTATTCTGCTTCTGTGTTAAATCGCTCAGTATGATCTTTTCTAGTTCCACCCATTTGTCCACTAATTTCTGGGTTTCCTTCTTTTTAATAGCTGAGTAATATTCCATGGTGTAAATGTACCACAGATTCTTTCTCCATTCATTGACTGAAGGACATTTAGGTTGTTACCAGATTCTGGCTATTATGAATAAGGCTGGTATGAACATGGTTGAGCATATGTCCTTGTTGTGTGGTGGAGAATCTTCTGGGTATATTCCAAGGAGTGGAAGAGCTGGGATTGAGGAAGCCCTATGCCCAGTTTTCTTAGATAATGACAGATAGATTTCCAATGTGGTTGTACAAGTTTGGATTCCTACCAGCAATGAAGGAGTATTCCCCTTTCTCCATATCCTCACCTGCATGTGCAGTCACTTGAGTTTTTAACCTGAGCCATTCTGATGCCTGTAAGTAGGAATCTCAGAGTCAATTTGATTTGCATTTCTCTGATGACTAAATATGTTAAGCCTTTCCTTTAAGTGTTTCTCAGCCATTCAATATTCCTCTGTGGAGAATTCTGTTTAGTTCTAACCCCATTTCTTAATTGGGTTATTGTGTTTGATGTTGTTTTATTTCTTGAGTTTTTTATATATTTTGGATATATAGACATTTGTTAAATGTAAGGTTGGTAAAAATCTTTTTCCAGCCTGTGAGCTGTCACTTTGTTCTACTGGCAGTGTCTTCTGCCTTACAGAAGCTTCTCATTCTCATGAGGTACCATTTATTGATGGTTGACCTTAAGGCCTGGGCTGTTCAGGAAGTTGTCTCCTGTGCCAATGTGTTCCAGCCTCTTCCCCATTTTTTCTTCTAACTGATTTAGTGTCTCTTGTTTTTTGTTGAAGTCTTTAACCTATTTGGATTTCAATTTTGTGCATGGTGAAAAATATGGATCTAATGGCATTTTCTACATGTAGACATCCAGTTAGAACAGCACCATTTATTGAAGATCATATCTTTTTCTATTTAATAGATTTGGATTCTTTGTCAAAAATCAAATGACCATATGGGTGTGGATTCATCACTGGGTCTTAGATTTGATTCCATTTATTAACTAGCCTATTGCTGTGCTAGTTCCATGCTGTTGTAATTACTATTGTTCTATAGTACAGGTTAGACCATGTATAGAGATTCCTCCAGAGTATCTTTTTGTACAGGATTGTTTTAACGATTCTGGGTATTTTGATTTTCCATATGAAGTTGAGAATTGATCTTTCATTGTCTTTAAATATTGTGTAGGTGTTTTGATAGGGATTGCATTGAATCTGTAAATTGTTTTTGGTAATAGAGTCTATTTTACTATGTTAATTCTCATGATCAATGAACAAGGGAGATCTTTCAATCTTCTGATGTCAACTTCAATCTCTTTCTTCAGAGACTTGAAGTTCTTTTGCAAACAAGTCATTTACTTCCTTGCATAGAGTAACTCCTAGACCAGATTTCCTTTGGAAAGTAACAGTTCAGCATTGGTACATATTCCTCCACAGTCAATAATAGTATGATTATAGACTCCAACAAAATCAGGTAAAGTATTTTTTTATTGTTCTATTAAAGAGTAGCTTTTATTGATTCAGGCAGTTAAGAATCATTTGATGGTTATTGTAATATTTTACATTTTTTAATTAATTTATTTGTATTACATCTTGATTGTTACCCCTTCTCCTGTTTCCTCCCATTCTTCCCTCCCTCCCCCTTTCCCCCTTCTCCCCTCCCCTATGTCTGTGATTGAGGGAGACCTTCTCGCCCTATATATGCTCTTAGGATATCGAGTCTCTTCTTGGTAACTTACTATCCCTCCTCTGAGTGCCGTCAGGCCTCCCCATCCAGGGGACATTGTCAGAAAAGGGGCACCAGAGTTCGTGTGAGAGTCAGATCTCACTCTCCACTCAACGGTGGAGAATATCATGTTCGTCGGCTAGGTCTTGCTAGGGGTTTGAAGTTTACTGCCTATATTCTCCTTGGCTGGTGCCTTAGTTTGAGGAGGACCCCAGGACCCAGATCTGCCTGTCATAAAGTTCTTCTTGTAGGTTTTCAGGACCCTGTGGGTCCTACTATTTCCCCATTCTTCCATGCTACTCTCGCCTAAAGTCTCAATAGGATGACTTCTCCTCTGAGCCACTTTCCTGGTAAGTAAATTTTTCATGGTACGTATCCCTTGGACTAGTGTTTTGATATAAGTGAGTATATACCGTTTGTCTCTTTTTGCTTCTGGGTGAACTCACTCATTATGATAATTTCTAGATCAATCCATTTGTCCACAAATTTTGGGAATTCCTTGTTTTTAATAGCTGAGTAGTATTCCATAGTGTAAATGTACCACAGTTTCTTAGTCCATTCTTCTACAGAGGGACACTTAGGCTGTTTCCATGTTCTGACTATTATGTATAAAGCAGCTATGAACATGGTTGAGCATATGTCCCTGTGGTGTGGGAGGGTATTTTCTGGGTTTATTCCCAGAAGTGGGATAGCTAGGTCTTGAGGAAGCTCTATTCCCATTTTTCTGAGAAAGTGCCAGATAGCTTTCCAAAGTGCTTGTACTAGTTTGCATTCCCACTAGCAATGAAGGAGTGTCTCTCTCTTTCCACATCCTCGCCCATATGTGGTGTCATTTGAATTTTTGATCTTAGCCATTCTGATGGGTGTAAGATGGAATCTCAGTGTCGTTTTGATTTGCATTTCTCTGATGACTAATGAGGACGAGCATTTCTTTAAGTGTTTCTTGGCTATTTCATATTCCTCAGTTGAGAATTCTCTGTTAAGGTCCAAGCCCCATTTCGCAATTGGGTTGTTTGGTTTTGTGGTGTTTAATTTCTTGAGTTCTTTATATATTTTGGATAGTAAACCTTTGTCAGATGAAGGGTTGGTGAAGATCTTTTCCCAGTCTGTAGGATGTCGCTTTGTTTTCTTGAAAGTATCTCCAGCCTTACAGAAGCTTCTCAGCCTCATGAGGTCCCATTTATTAATTGTTGACATTAAGGCCTGGGTTGTTGGTGTACTGTTCATGAAGTTGTTTCCTGTACCAATGTGTCCCAGGCTCTTCCCCACTTTTTCCTCTAACTGAATTAATGTCTCTGGTTTTAGTTGAAGTCTTTAATCCACTTGGACTTGAGATTTGTGCATGGTGACAAATAAGGGTCTAATTGCAGTTTTCTACATGTAGACATCCAGTTAGACCAGCACCATTTGATGAAGATGATATCATTTTTTCATTGAATGGATTTGGCTTCTTTGTCAAAAATCAAGTGAGCAAATGTGTGTGGATTCATCTCTGGGTCTTCAATACGATTCCATTGATCCACCAGCCTATTACTTTGCCAGTACCATGCTGTTTTAATTACTGTTGCTCTGTAGTACAGCTTGAGATTAGGTATAGAGATTCTTCCAGAGGTTCTTTTATTGTATAGGATTGTTTTTGCAATTCTGGGTTTTTTGTTTCTCCATATGATTTTAAGAATTGATCTTTCAATATCTTAAAAATACTTTGTAGGTATTTTGATAAGGATTGCGTTGAATCTGTAAATTGCTTTTGGTAAGATGGCCATTTTTACTATGTTGATTCTGTAGATCCACGAACAAGGTAAATCCCTCCATCTTCTGATGTCATCTTCAATCTCTTTCTTCAGAGGTTTGAAGTTTTTTTTCGAATAAGTCTTTCACTTGCTTGGTTAGAGTTACCCCTAGATATTTTATATTGTTTGTGGCTATCGTGAATGAAGTAGTTTTCCTAATTTCTT
Organism: Acomys percivali; assembly: GCA_907169655.1. NCBI lineage: Eukaryota > Metazoa > Chordata > Mammalia > Rodentia > Muridae > Acomys > Acomys percivali. The sequence goes on from OU015747.1 coordinate 59,727,672, forward strand.
ACTCTGCCTGTTTGTCATTTGTATACAGGAAAGCTACTGACTTTTTTGAGTTTATTTTGTATCCTGCCAATTTGCTGAAGGTGTTTATCAGCTGTAGTAGTTCTCTGGTGGAATTTCTCAGGGTCACTTATATACACTATCATATCATCTGCAAATAGGGATAATTTGACTTCTTCCTTTCCCATTTGAATCCCCTTGATCTCCTTTTGATGTCTTATTCCTTTGGCTAGAACTTCAAGAACTATATTGAAGAGATATGGGGACAGAGGGCAGCCTTGTCTGGTTCCTGATTTTAGAGGGATTTCCTTGAGTATCTCTCCATTGAATTTAATGTTGGATGTTGGTTTGCTGTATATAGCCTTTATTATGTTTAGATAAGTGCCTTGTATTCCCTATCTCTCCAGAACTTTAAACATAAATGGGTGTTGGATTTTGTCAAATGCTTTTTCTGCATCTAAAGAGATGATCATGTGGGTTTTCTCTTTCAGTTTGTTTATATGATGGATTACATTGATGGATTTCCATATGTTAAACCATCCCTGAATGCCTGGATTGAATCCTACCTGGTCATGGTGAATGATGTTTTTGATATGCTGTTGTATTCGCTTAGCGAGTATTTTGTTGAGTATTTTTGCATCAATGTTCATAAGAGAAATTGGTCTGAAATTCTCTTTTTTTGTTGGGTCTTTGTGAGGTTTAGATAACAATGTGACTGTGGCCTCATAGAAGGAATTTGGTAATATTCCGTCCATTTCTATCTTTTGGAATAGCTTGAATAGTACCAGTGTAAACTCCTCTTTGAAGGACTGGTAGAATTCTGCCCTGGAACCATCTGGCCCTGGACTTTTTTTGGTTGGGAGACTATCAATGGTTGCTTCTATTATAGAAATAGATATTCGCTTATAGAAAGCGAATTAGGGCTATTTAATTTGTTTATCTGGTCTTAGTTCAATTTGGGCAAATGGAATCGGTCAAGAAAGTTGTCCATTTCCCTTAAATTTTTAAAATTTATGGCATAAATGCCTTTGAAGTAGGATCTTACGATTCTTTGTATTTCTTCGGTGTCTGTTGTTATGTCTCTCTTTTCATTTCTGATTTTCTTAATTTGGATAGTGTTTCTCTGTCCTTTGGTTAGATTGACTAACGGTTTGTCTATCTTGTTAATTTTCTCAAAGAACCAGCTCTTGGTTTTGTTGATTCTTTGGATTGTTCCCTTTGTTTCTAATTTATTGATTTCAGCCCTGAGTTTGACTATTTCTAGGCGTCTACTCCTCTTAGGTGTTTCTGCTTCATTTTTTTCTAGACCTTCCAGATGTGTTGTTAACTTGTTTATGTGGGATGATTCCATTTTCTTTTTAAAGGCACTTAGTGCTATGAATTTTTCTCTTAGCATTGCTTTCAATGTGTCCCACAAATTTGGGTATATCGTTCCATAAATTTCATTGAATTTCAGGAAGTCTTTTATTTCTTCCCTTATTTCTTCCGTGACCCATGTGTCATTAAGTAGAAAGATGTTTAGTTTCCAGGTGTTAATATGCTTTTTGTTATTTCTGTTGTTGAAGTCCAGGCTTAGACCATGGTGATCTGATAAGATACAAGGTATAATTTCAATCTTCTTGTATCTGTTGAGGTTTGCTTCGTGACCAACTATGTGATCAATTTTAAAGAACATTCCATGGGGTGCTGAGAAAAAGGTATACTCCTTTGAAAGTTCTGTAGATATCTGTTAGATCCATTTGATTCATGACATTGGTTAATGAGGTTATTTCCCGGCTTAATTTTTGAATCAAAGACCTATCCTTGAGTGAAAGTGGGGTATTGAAGTCTTCCACTATTAATGTGTGTGGGTATCCATGAGTGGGGCAAGCTTTGTTAACTACTCTTTTACAAATGTGGGAGCCCTGTATTCGGAGCATAGATGTTCACAATTGTCATGTCTTCTTTGTTGATTTTACCTTTGATGAGTACGAAGTGTCCATTCTCATCTCTTTTGATTAATTTTGTTTGAAAGTCTATTTTATTAGATATTAGAATGGCTACCCCAGGTTGTTTCTTGTGACCATTTACTTAGAATATTTTTCCCCAACCTTTTACTCTGAGGCAATGTCCGTCCTTGTGGTTGAGATGTATTTCTTGAATGCAGAAGAATGTTGGGTTGCGTTTTTGCATCCACTCCGTTATTCTGTGTCTTTTTATTGGAGAATTGAGACCATTGACGTTGAGAGATATTAATGACCAGTGATTGGTAAGTCCCTTCATTTTTGGTATTTGTAACAGTCAAGATTTTGTGAGGTTGTGATTTTGCAATGGTATACTTACCTATTTCCTATGTAGTTTTGGTTGTAGTTTGACCAGTTGGGGTGGAGTTTTCCTTCTAGTAACTTCTGTAAAACTGGATTTGTGGCTAGGTACTGTTTGAATTTGTTTTTGTCATGGAATATCTTGTTTTCTCCGTCAATGGTTATTGATAATTTTGCTGGATATAGTAGTCTTGCCTGGTATCTGTGTTCTCTTAGGGTTTGCAGAACCCCTGTCCAGGCCCTTCAGGCTTTCATGGTCTCTGCTGAGAAGTCAGGAGAAATTCTGATAGGTTTGCCTTCATATGTTACTCGGTCTTTTTCTCTTGCCGCTTTGAATATTTTTCCTTGTTCTGTATATTTTGTGTTATTATTATGTGGCAGGAAGATTTTCTTTTCAAGTCTATTATATTTTGTGTTCTGTAGGCCTCTTGTATGCTCGTATGCATCTCCTTCTTCAAATTGGGGAAATTTTCTTCTATTATTCGATTAAAGATATTTTCTGGACAGTGGAGTCAGTTGCATTCTCTTTCCTCGATCCCTATTATTCTCAAGCTTCGTCTTTTCATGTTGTCTTTTATTTCATGAATGCTCTGTGTCAGGAACTTTTCATATTTAGCATTTTGCTGGATGGTTGTTTCCAGTTCTGCAATTGTATCTTCAAGTCCCGATATTCGTTCTTCCATTTCTTGCAGTCTGTTACATAAGGCTACTAATGAGATGCTTGTTTTCTTCTCTGATGCCTCTTGATCACATTTTTTTTCTGTGTGTTCCTGTATCTAGCTTCCATTTTTATCTTCATGTCTTGGACTGTTTTAATGATTTCCTTCATCTGGTTATTTATATTTTTCTGAAATTCTTCAAGTGCCTGTTTATATGACTCTTTTAACTATTCAGCCCTCTTGTTTGCCTCCTCCTGCATTTGTTTACAGATTTTATTTGTTTCTTCCATTATCATCTTCTTTACTAAGGACTTGAGGTCATTTTCTTGACTATCCATTGCTGTTAGGTTCTCCAGGTTGTTTTCATTGGGAATGCTGGGATCCGGAGATGCCAAATTGTTTTGGTTGTTGTTAGCGTTCTTTGGCTGTCCTCTTGTCATTTTGATGGCTCTGATGTTGGAAGACATTTTGTAGTGACCTTCGTTGGTTGAGAGTGGTTAACTGATGACTGATTATAGGTCAGGTGTTCTTGCCTGAGAGGATCAGGGAGTATTTACGTGGAACAGGTAGGTGATCCAGTTTCCCACCTGGTGATTTTCCTCTGCACCGTGGGCTCCAGGCTGCATCAGTGAAAGTAGATTTCTGTTTGGACTTTACTGTTGTAATTCAGATCAGCAGATTTGGGACCTAGACTAAAGTCTGCACACGAACGTTCTGGTTGTGTAGGTTGATCCCAGATCCTGTCCTCCCTGTGGCTTTGTAGTCAAGACCCCAGGTAAATCAGATCTTCCGGAGTTGTAGCTGTCAATTAGGTCTGTCTCTATACCCTGTAGAGGTGTTCAACCTCTTCCATAACTGTATGCTTGGAGGGACCAAGGTCGCTATTGGTCAGCAATTAGACACTGCAAGCAAGACCCACGTTTTGTCTCCTGATAATGTGAGAGTGCCTGGCTCTCTCGGGCTAGGAGCCCCAGGTAGGCTCTCTCGTTCAGGGAGTACAGGGCCATTGCCTTGAGGCTCGGCTGGTTTTGGAACAATCGGGTTGCAGAGCTGTGGAGGTTGCACCGTGGAATTAGATCTTCCCGCCGGGCTATGAAGCTCCACTAACACTCTAGTTCAGCCATTAGACACTGCAAACACGACCCACCCATGTCTTGTCTCCCGATAATGTGAGAGTGCCTGGCTTTCTCGGGCCAGGAACCACAGGTAGGCTCTCTTGTTCAGGGAGTGCAGGGCCAATGCCTTGCGGCTCAGCTGGTAGGAACAATAGTTTTGTAGAGCTCTGGTGATCCCTCCACCCCACGGATCCAGATCTTTCCTCCTGGCTCTGATGCTCAGGTATCACTCTAGGCAAGACCCACGTCTCCCGATAGGTCTGTGGGCACAATCCAAGCTGATTTCTCATTGCTGCTGTTTGCATGCTCAGTCTACTGTGATCGGTGTTAGGTTGGGCCCCGGATGGCCAGCAAGCTGCAGTCCCACTTTCGCTGTCTCTGTTGGGTCCCACAGCCTGTGTTTCCACTTGGCCTAGGTGGGTGACCTCCACAGTTTTGGGTGGTGTGGAAGGAGGAATCCTAGAGCAGATTTACCCTCTTCACTGAGACTCCTCTGGCTGGGGATTCTGGAAAATTCCCTCCCCAAACAGCGAGTCTGTGCTTTATATGCAGGCTGCAATTTGCATGTGGATTCCGTTCCAGAGTTTGAGGAGTGCATTTAGTACCTCTGGGATGTTGCTTGTCCCAGGGGGGTTAGGCCCCCTGTTTGGTGTGCGGCCTTTGGGACCCCACTCACCTACAGTTCTCAACGTCCAACAATCTGTTGCTCCATTTATGTCCCTGGCCTCCTCGGAGTAGCTCAGATATGTGGCTTATTGGTCAGTGCCATCTTGGAATCAGGAGAAGTAATTTTTGCAAAACTAATGGGCAGCCCATTTCCAAAACTGAATAATTAAATCTTGATGATTTGATTATTGTTGTATATCTAACTATATTAAGGCATGATGTGTAAACAAGCATTTATAATTCACAAGTACCATGATTTCTCATCTTCCCAAACTGCATTATGTAAAAGTGGAGGATCTGGAGCATAGTTCAAATATAGCTCTCCATCACCTTGCATCATCTGACATATTGTTCGAATCATCCATAGAATCAGACATCTTATATTCAGTTCCAGGAAAACACACCAAACTTTCCAGTAACCATCTTGCATTCTCAGAATTCTGTGGAAAAACACAAACATACCCTCTTCCCCAAATTAACACTGGATTGTGGCCATAACATCACCTGTAAGAGGATCTTTCTATTTAAGATGAACATATGTATTCTGAGTTTCAGGATGCTGTAAACTCTGCAGCACAATGACCAATAGCATCCACATTTAAAAATTTTTAAATAAAATGACCATGATTTAAACTATTATGTGGAGAAGAGGAGTATAATTAAAGTGCCATGAGCAAGTTCCACAATCACTTGGCATTGGGGATTTTCAGGAATTCAAGTCTTATGACAGATTGAGAATTGAACACAAACGTGTTGAAACTTTTGGCTTGTATACACTGTACCATTATCGTTTTTTATAACAGCAGGTATACCAAGTATAGCAAAACACTTCAGGGAATCAGAAACAACATGTTTAGTTGCTTCTACTGTTTGTTCTATAGCTATTATAAATCCTGCATAAGTATCAATAATAAAATGCACATATTTTAATTTTTCAAACTCTTGTATATTAGTAACATCCACTTACCCTAATTGATTAGGAATCAAATCCCTAGGATTTATTCCATATTGATGAATAGGATAAAATTGTGGACAAGGAAAACATTGTTAAACACTTTGTCTAGAAGCCTCTTGAGTAATATGAAACTGCTTTCTTAAACTGTGACTATTTTGATGCGGCAAATCATGAGAATTTTTTATTAATTTATTCTTGTTACATCTCAATGGTAATCCCATCCCTTGTATCCTCCCATTCTTCCTTCCCTCCCATTTTCCCCTTACTCCCCTCCCCTATGACTGTGCCTGAGGGGGACTTCCTTCCCCTTTATATGCTCATAGGGTATCAAGTCTCTTCTTGGTAGCCTGCTATCCTTCCTCTAAGTGCCACCAGGTCTCCCCCTCCAGGGGACATGCTCAAATATGAGGCACCAGATTTTTGAGCATTTTCAACCTGAGTAAAACATATGTGTCTAGTAGCTTGATCTGCCATATCATTTCCTTTTTCTAACGGACCACACAATCCAGAGAGAATTTAAATATAACAGATATAACAAGGATGAGTCCTTGCCTGTAAATAGCTCTGTGTTCGAGAGAACAAAAATTGTATTTGAATATCAGTAGTCTCAATATATGAAACAGTTCTAAAATCTGTAAGGCTCAAGCTATATATTGACTATCAGTGTATAAATGAAAAGAAGCATTAGCCATTATACCAAAGACAGATGTCACAGCCCATAATTCAACAACTTGAGTTGATACTGAATATTCTCTGAAGCAATAAGCAATCCATGTTATCTTAAAACACATGTTGTAAATGTGCAAAAGGTGTTAATAAAATACTTTTATTTTATAAGCAAATAATACATCATAGTTTCCATTTTAAAAAAGTGAAGTCATAGAGCATAACTATAATTTTTATGTAATAAAAACAAATTTTACAGTATTAGCCATTTGAATTCTTTAAGTAGAACCACAAAATTAACTCTCAGTATTCAGCCACCTATTTTTCCTTGTTGTGGATAATAATCTTATACTTACTTCATTAAGGCTTTTGGGATTTCCAGAGATCAAAGCATAACATTAGGTGTTTTGGCAGCTCTAGGCTTGTTTCCAGTTTGATCTAAGCTGGAAACTCTCAGCTGTAAATCCCTGGTTCCAAGGACAGAGGTAGTTTATCAGTTGTTACTGCCTCTTTTCTTGAGGATATGAAATGACTGCGAAAAATGGGCATCAGCTGAAGTTTGGCCTTTTTCTCAGAATATAAAAGATAAGATAATATTTAAACAAACTAATTTACAAATGTAGAAACAAAATATGACATGACAACAACAATACATTATGACGGGCAAGAAAAAACAGCAGTCTCATGAATTTGACAATATATGCCTGAACAGATTCCAGGGAAAATTAGAAGGAGCTATGTGACCACTATCAAACTGGTCTTATACTAATTCCTCTGTGGCCTGAATTTACCCAGGTTTGGGCGGGTAGTGGAAGGCTTAGTTTCATTTTTCTCATGCTTTGAGGCATCTCTCACAATGTCGGTTTAGCTTTTTTTTCTACCATGCTTGGGGTCTAAACCATCTCTCAATAAACCCACAAACTAAAAGTATTTAAAGGAACCTTCTCAGGTATAAAATCATCATAATTATCCTGTAATTTAACTTCCAACTTTTTCCAAGTTTCCAAGTTTACTGTTTCCTCTTCAGAAAACCATGAACAAACACTTCCTATAAACTTAAAAAATTTGAACAACTGTTATTGACTTACCTTTGTTCCTTGGGCCAGATGCATTTTGTTAAGCATATGTACAAACAGCAAGCGACTATTTCCTTGGCCCACTTTTACTTTGCAGAGATTATCTGCACACTCTTACCTTTTTATTTTACATGGGCTCACTTTTGTGCTGTGGTGTCCTTCACTGAATCCCTTTTATCTAGGAGTCCTTGTTGGGGCACCACTTGCCAAAGCCAGTTCTGGACAATATCAAACAGGTACTAGACCTGAGTGAGACTGAGAAATAAAAGAACATAAATTAAAAAACTGAAGCAAGGAACAATCAGAAACAGAGGATAGACTCAGAAAGGCCTGCAGTCAATACCACAGAACACCTCAGCTTTATTCACCAGTTCATTTCATACACATCTCAGCCATGGGGAAACAAAGCAAAAGGTCACTATGAGGAGTTAATGTGGGTATTCTCGTGGGAAAGTGGTATAATATCAATTGACTCTCAGCCTTGAGGCCATAGTGTATTATTTCAGATAGTCTAAAGACCTTGAGTGTATACTTGGAAGAACATCTTGCTTAATCACAGTCTTAGCCATGTATGTGATTCTTATGCTGCAGCAGAGAGTATGAGAGCAATGCTTATGGACAGAAAGCTTTTACAAATGGCTCATAACATTTATACTATACATTACATTAATGGATTTTATTACATTGAATCACCCTTGCATGCCTGGGATAAAGTCTTCTTGGTCATGGTGAATGGTAGCATTGATGTGTTCTTGAATTTAGCTTGTGGATATTTTATTGAGTATTTTCACAGAAATATTCATGAGAGAAATTGGTCTTGATTTCTTTCTTTCTTAAATCTTTCTGTAGTTTAGATATCAAAGTGACTGTGCACCATAGAATGAATTTCCTTCGGTTTTTATTTTACTGAATAGTTTGAAGAGAATTGGTATTGGCTCTTCTCTAATGGTCTTGTATAATTCTGTACTGAATCAATCTTGTCCTGAGCTTTTTTTTTTTTTTCTGTGAGCGTTTTGATGACTACTTCTATTTCCTTAGGTGTGATAGGATTATTCCATTTGTTTATCTGACTTTGATTCAATTTTGGTTTTTGTAGCTGTCAAGAAAATTGTTCATTTCATGTAGGCTTTGAAATTTTGTGGCATGTATGCATTTGAAGAAAGACTTGATTCTTTGGATTTCCTCAGTGTCTGTCATTTTGTCTCCCTTTTCATTTCTTACTGTGTTGATTTGAATACTCTCCCTCTGCTTTTTCGTTAGTTTTGGGAAAGGTTTGTCAATCTTCCTGATTCGCACAAAGAACCATCTTTTAGTTGTGTTGATTCTTTTAATTGTTTTCTTTGTTTACAGTTTATTGATTTCACCCCTGAGTTTGATGATTTCCAGCCATCTATTCCTCTTGGATATGTCTGTTTCTTTTTGTACTAGAACTTTCAAGTGTGCTGTTAAGTTGCTAGTATCAGATCTCTCCAGTTTCTTTATGAAACAACTTAGTACTATGAACTTTTGTATTATCACTGCTTTCATTGAGTCCCATAAGTTTTGGTATGTTGTGCCTTCAGTTTCATTGAATTCTTAGACGTTTTTAATTTCTCTTTTTATTTCATCCATTACTCATATATCATTGAGTAGGGAGTTGTTCAGTTTCCAAGTGTTTGTAGGCTTTTGGTTGTTTCTTTTGTCAATGAGTTCCAGCTTTATTCTGTGATGGTCTAATATGATGCAAGTGTTTATTTCAATTTTCTTTTATTTGTAGAAGTTTGCTTTGTGACCAAGTATGTGGTCTATTGTTGAGAAGGTTCTGTGAGGTGTTGAAAAGATGAGGTATAATTACAGGAGCTCTGGTAAGCAGTAGTAAGGAACCAAAGAGTACATTTGGAAGTACAGCTCACACAGTTCATCAAAGTGAATAATGAGCAAGAAAATTCAAGGTACAGGAATGTATGAGCCTTCAAGCCCACAAAAGCACAGACATTCAGCTAAAATGTGCTCTATAAAGGATGCCATTGTTTGTGACAAACGTGATCAGTACATGCTCAAAAGACATTCAGTACTCTGAAATGAAGTTCTTTCCTGGCAATACAGAGTGCTCATATGTCAAATGCAGCATATTTCATATATACACAGCACCGCATAGCACACAATGCCTGTGTCTATCACTATGATGAAATCTTCCAGTCTATAAATTATTTTAGTTTGTGTCAGCAAAATGTGAACTAGTCATTAAGGAATTTGTAATTAAAGCTCAATATCATAGATTCTGGTCCCCTTAACTGGGTCTTTAAGAGGTGTCCTAACTTCATTTAGAATCTAAGTGGAATGAGAATTTATTGAGCTGGGTGCTTCAGGTAAATGTGTTATCATTAGTAATTGATCTTCAAGCATAAATATTTGTCTACTTTCCTTTGTGCATATTCTGGGGAGAGTGAGTAATTCTGCTTCCTATGTCAGCCGAATCGGTATAGCTTCTCTGGGTGACAACAGCAGTGGTGAAGACAAAGAAATTGAAGGGAATCCAACACACTTGCATGCATATTATTTTTAATGTTTACCTTTGAAGCAGAAATATCCCTCTGAAGACAGTTCTAAATTAATAACTTTTTAATGAACTTTGCAGGAATTGTGAGAAAAGTCAGTAACCAAAATCACTGTGTAAAAGTTAGGACCTGAATTTGGATCCCCAGGACCCACATACAGCTGGATGTGATCTTACATCTTTGTAACAACAGAGTTACTAAGGCATCTAACTTCCACACATGCACCAAGAAATATGTAAGATCACTTGCCACAAGGAAGCATACCTAAGAGTTACATGACACAGATATCACACACTTCATATTCATATACACTCATCACACAAACATTATATATAAAGACCCAGTTGAGGGGATGAGATTCTATGATGATGAGATTTAATTGTACCTTCCTTAATGAATAGTTCTCATTTTGCTGACACAAACTAATATAATTTATACACTAGAAGATTTCATTAGAGTGATGGATACAAGCATATAAACAAAAAATGAATCAGTGTGCAGAAATAATTTTATTTAATAGATGCTCTTTGGCCATTGTGCCTGAATGCATGGTTCATTCTTTTTCACTGCCTTCCAAAAAACCTTTGCCTTTCCTTGGTCTCAAATCCTTCTTTTTCAATGATGTTATGTAGCTTGCACATTTTATGTGTTTTCCCTGAGCTCATTGCTGTGTAGAGGGTGTAGGAGAAGATTTAAGTGTCTGCTGGATTCCAACTCTGATTTGTTATACTGTGAGGGTAGTCATCAAATATGATTCTTTCAGCAAGGTCTTCGGCAACACAGGCTTGACACAGACGATTCACCCACAAAGTTCCATTCACCCCCACACATCTGAATCTAAAGCACTCCTCTACCAATTCCACTAAGTCTCCAAATTGGTAATTATTGTGGATTCCTTTCAATTCAGAGAAATCAGCATGTAGATATCATTAGTAGAGAAACTACAGAGAACTATGTGCACAAAACATTTGACTGCAGGGAAGACAGACTGTCCATGAAGCAATGAGCATAATGAAGAGGGGAAGGGAATGTTCTGAGTTGAGGAAAGGGGGGGGATTAGGCATGTTCAGGATATCAGCACTAATTGACCTCTGCACAAAGGCTGCATGGTGATCTACTGCCATTGTGTCCCTGCTCAGTGGGCAAAGGCTCGTCCACCTTCTGGTCTCATCTCATCACTTTGTATCACTCTGCTGTCCTCTCCACAGTACCTCCTTCCTCTTGTCGTATTCCCTGTTCCTTTACTTGCTTCCTTCTCCACGGCTTTGTCTGTCCTTCCTCTACTACTCTGCTTGATTCATTTACTCCTTCCTGAGTGACAGTTTTACACCTTGTTACCCACACTAAAACTTTTATAGATTTCTCATGCAAATGGCATATTTGTAGAAAGTCTTAGGATAATAGTGGGAATACGAACAAAACAGCAGCTAGTGACCAGTGAAAAGTATAACTTCTAGGAATTTTATCTGAAACACTCAGACAAATTTTCACTTACCTCTATATTATATTCCTGTTTATGATAAAAGCAATTTTCTCAAATCTTTAATTAAAACTGATGAGCTAAGTTTATTCCTCAGCCCAGAGTAGAGTGTTGCAAGCACTAGATTACAGGCTTGAGTTTTTACCTCTGTCTGTGTTTGTGCCTTCCAAGATTCCTGTATTAAAGAGAAGGCAAGTGTCTGTTCCTTTATCTCAAAACAAGTTTGCTTCATTTTTCATTATCTACTGTCACTGATCTATGAACTGCAGGATATTGTCAATAATAGTGATTTAAAAATGTAAAATTTACAGGGGTGAGGAGTCTCAGGAGTCTTGTAGTGAGCAGAAATGGAGGACATAGAAGTCCTATCTTTAAGAAAACTCCATGACTCTACCTGATTCTGTAGTACTTCCATTATAGCTCTCCCTTTCCACAGGCTTACCTTACACTGACTGAGTTTTCTTTGTGGTCTGGACTGGGATCCAGAAAGGTTGGTTGCTTTTACATCAAGAGTCAGATAATATAAGTTATACACCTCATGTTATAGGCATTGTCAATATTCACACACAATCAGAAGCACTTTGGCAGCAGATTTTAGTGGTGGATCACTAAAGAAAGTGATAGCATTAACTGACATGTCTTTCTGAGGACCTCAGAAATATTGTACATCACAACTTTGGCACTTGGTGAGGTTTCACTTTGTCCTTGTAGAGTCATTCAGAAAGGGGAATTTGTCCCCAACACTGGGGATATGCTAGGTTAGCTATATAGGGAATTGAAACAAGAGTATATCTTATAGATGAATTGCAGCGAATTCACTGTCTATGATTTCAAATTTCACATATATTTTATCACTCCATTTTTTATTAATAATAGCAACCAAACTAACAGTTATGAAAATTTGAAGGGTTTTTATCTTTGCAAAGCTAGCTCTGTCTGACATCTGTTGAGATATGCTTTTTGTGTCTAGACCTACAAACATAGCCTACTCTACTATGCTAGGCATCTTATGCTAACCTTTAAAAGAATTCTAACCTCATAGAGGATACCCTTGTACAGGACTATCTATTCATAGATGTTTCCTGAACCACTGATTAAATCTACCACCTCTTCATGGCCAGGACCAACCTGTCTAAAATAGTACTGTAGCTTGTACTTTCAGTGCATATGTAATTATTTCTATTTTACTTTAATTTAATTCTAATTATTAACTTGATAGATAATCACCATGGAAACAACCTTTTAGTAATGCCTGTGTAGGATTATCTAGCCTATATTAGTTTTGGTTGGAATACTTACTCCAAATATGTGTGACATCATCTCATGAGCTGGGTTAGTTGACTGAGTATAAAGGAGAAAGGGAGATAAGCATCTGTGGTCACTACTCTGCTTACTAACTATGGGTGAAATGTGAGTAGCTTCCTCAACATCATCACTTCTTCCTCACCATGACTCAGCCATGGAACAATAAGGCAAAATACAGCCCTTCCTCCTCAAGAAAATAAATGAAGAGTGCCTCACATATTTTGTGCTCATAGAAAATTGTTCTAACTAAAGAGTTTCCAGTGGTATAGGACATACCCTGTCCATGGAACTCATTTCTCAATGTGCTGGCTTTTTTCTTTTTTTAAGTCCATCTTTCTTTAACATGTAGCACTGTTCACAAACCCATGGCCCAGAATAAGACAAGTGTTTGTTGACTGAGGAATAATGATTATATGCTAGGGTAGAATCTACAAACCTCTATTCAATGTCAACTCTTCCGCATCATTGGCCACTGCAATGAAGGTCAGCTGTACACAGAACTTTCATTTGGTAATGAGGAATGTCTCTCACAGCAACGTTCCCTCATCACCAGCTAATAGAGAGTTAAATAAATTCTTGCTCTAATTTTAAGATATAACTTGGCCTCATGCATATCTTATTTTTTAATTCCAGACTTGGTGCTTTGGACATGCATTCATATGCTTAGGGAGTATAAAAAGTAATTGTTCAAAGTTTCATGTCTTTTTACGTGGAAGACACCTCATTTCTTCTATAAATTCTTATGGACATTAAAGGCCTATTATAATTGTGACTGTTAGCCAGAAAGACATCTATAAATATTCTGGTTTACTCTTTTAAAAAAGTATTGAAAAGAGTAACCCAGTAAATACTGAAACTTACTTCAAAAGTAGAATATTTGCATTTCTAAAGAATAACTTATGTAGAATTTCAGCCCTTAAAATAAATTACAAAATGCTCCCTTTGATATAAAGGGAACTGTCCAGAATCCTGTTTTGGTATAGATCCTTTCTCTTCTGATTCTTCAAAGAGGTATTTTGTGAAGTTTCTTGTACTTTAGAAAAATATCTCCATCCTCTCTCTGTGCATGTGTATGTTTGAGCACAATCTCATAGAAGGTAGAAGTAATCTCCATGTCAGTCATTGCCTTTTACCTTGTATTAAATAAGTTATATCATCACTGCCTATACCAGGCTAGTTGTCCTAAGTGTTTGCATGCATTCTACTGTCTCCATATCCTATCTCTCTATAGGCAATCTGAGATTATATGTATGCTATGATTTCTCATTTGACATTATATATGGGAATTCCATCCAAGTTTTAAGAATTTCTTAACAATTGCTTATAATTCTATGCAATTTCTCTAGTCCTACATGATTCTTAGTTGAAAAAAGTTAACGGATTATTACATACAGGAATAATCATATTTTTAAAGATTTACAGAAATATGATAGGAGATGCCATTATGCAGACAGCTCTTGCCTGGCTAGGGTGGAACAGTAGAGCTACACTGGGACCAAAGCACTGCATCACTTTGAAGTAGTCAGTGAGTTTCTGGTGAGGTTATTAAGATGATCTCTGCCTGAAGTAATATTAAATAAGTATGTACTATTTTCTGGTGTTATTGACACATTATAATTAGATATGTTAATGTGATTAAGTATAATATTGTAATGCGTGGTATATACTGGATTCTGATCATAACACAACATTCAGGATATTTCCTCAAGTACTTACCATTTATATGTTAATTGCCTAATAGCAACCCATTCTGGCATTCTTAACTATACAGTAGGATCCTCTAACTTGCAATAAAGTATTATATATTTCAAATGGCTAGGATAAAATTTCCTGTATTTTATTTTTATCCTATTTGAAATCTGGTTTTCTCTTGCTGTTACTTATGTAAGTGTCATTTTATTGGCATTTAATGATCTGAAAAGGTAGCACCTTTTCAAAAAAAAGCTGCATCCTTACCTTACTCTCCTTAGTTTGCAGTCAAGAGCTATTTTTATGCGAAAGAATATCCTGTAAAGACCATTGAATTATCGACCTACATTCCAGGCATCCCTTTGTGACCTCCTCAAGAAAAGAGATCTCAGGTTAGCTATGAAAATTGTTCATGTATAGCACAGTGAGTGGCAAAATAATTACTTGGTAAAGACAAATTGAGTGAAACTCTAGCCACAGCATCAAGGCCTTATCCATAACTTGTGGGATACACACACACACACACACACACACACACACACACACACACACACACAAACAGTGAGTGAAAGAGAGAGACGGAGACAGAGAGACAGAGAGTCTCAGTCTCATACTTTACATTAGGGTAACAAAAGAACTTTGGGCCATCATCAGCAAGAATGCCCATGAACTCACTTTTATGAACCAATGTGATTGGAAGAAGAAACACATACAAATTAAAGAAATTGTTGCACATCTGAATTTAGATTTGGTGATTGACTCCAATCTAAAGTTTTCTTTAAAAAAGAAACAAACAAATACAACACTATGACGCACATTGATTTGGCTGGGCTGAATGACCAATGAACACCAGAGATCTGCCTATCATACTCTTAGTGCTGGGGTAACAAACATGGACTGATGCACCTAGGTTTATGTGCCTAGTAATGATTCAAACTCAAATCCTCAGATTTAAGTGCCAAACATTTTTCAGGTTCACCCATCTTCCCATGATATGCACTTTGTTTTTGATGTGTCTTCAGTTTTCTTTCACAGTTATCCTATGTAGTAGAGTTGCAAATGGTCATTTTTTTTAACATAAACCACTTGTTCTGGTGTCTGTCATGATTCCTTTTCCCCTAAAATCAATATTGACTCAGGTATTACCTTCATGAATATTTACATCTCCAGATAATAAATCAATATGGCATTTTCATGAAATTAATATATTTTTATTTTCTGAAATCAAATGTTTTGCCAAGAGGTTAGAAGTCTTGGAATCATGTAACACTGTGGTTCCTCTGTTTCATAGTGGCTTTGCAATAGCCTACCTAACATTCTGTTTTATTAGAGTTATTTTTAAAAATTATTTTATGGTGTGTTTTTATTTTAACTAACAGAACGTGATCTTTGAAAATACTCAGCTTGTCTTTTTACTAACAGAAATGGGGTGGTAAAGCTTAAATATATGAATAACAGATATATCCAGGGACACTAAGTCTCTTGGCCTTGGTATTTATTTAGGATAAATTTTTCTATCAGAAAAACACAGATCAACTCCAATAATGTGACACTGAGTACAGCCACCTAATATTTCTGTTTAGTTTAAGATATTGATTTGTTTTTCAGACTCCCTGATAATATGTTTCATAGGTATATGATATGGATCTGTCTTTCCCTTCCCCCCTCTGTGTGTGCATCTGTGTGAATGTGTGTGCATTTGTAACAGTGTTTAT
>OU015747.1:59763834-59809867 GCA_907169655.1 Acomys percivali
ACAAAATATCTTCACTTAAAATATGTGACATACTGTATTTGAGAAATGCATATATTTTCTCTAAGTGACAATTTGTATTGCTACACATGTCACTGTCTGTATTAGGTTTTTTCTAATACATATTTAAGTGACAACATCACAATGCCCACAAACACATCACTTTTACACCTCCTGAAAGCATTCATGAAAAGCTTCCCTTGGGGAATACTCTCTTTGGAAACATGAACTAAGCTTCTTATTTTTCCCATCTAATAGCCATCAGGCTCAAGAATCTGCTAACATTTCTTCCCTCTGGGCTAAGTCTCCAAATCTTCCTCAACCACTTCCTGCATTAAGTGACTTCATAACTGATCTCCATCCTAACAGCCCTCCTTTAAATTCTCTCCGGTGTGCAAGAGTCACTTTTACAAATTGGAAGAAAGCTTTTCAAAGGTGTTAACTTCTTACTTATCTTTTTAACAGATAAGCATCCACCTCATCTGCTTCCTTTTTCTGAGTTATAGGCCTGGGGGACTGCTGTAAAGTGTAAAATAGATGATACACAACATAGTGCATGCCTCAGCATACTGTCTGAAGGTTCTGTGTTTATCTCACATTGGACTCGTTACTGAGGATTGGCCTTTCTCTGAGGACAATGGGAAAATGTCTTCTTGTGGGGAAAATGATGAAGATGGACTAGCATGAAGCAAATATCTCAACTATTCACACATCTTATTTACAGTGTTAATTTTGAAATAACTATAGACTAATATAGAGTTTTTCTTAAAATAGCAAGTGACTGGGAGATGGCTATGTGGTAGGAGCACACTCTGTGTAAGTATGAACACTTGAGGTTGGATCTCAAATGTACATGAACACTAAAAACAAGTGTGGCTATATAGGACACTACATCAGAGCAAGAGTGATTGCCAGAGACAGGAGGCTTGCTGTCTTCCAGCCTTTCTGAAGAAACAATGAGCTCCAACCTCAGTGGAACACCCTGATTTCAAGGGAATAAGGCAGAGAATGAGAACCAATGTCCTTTGTTCTCCATATCAGCAATTTTGTCCCATCCATATGCATACACACACACACACACACACACACACACACACACACACACACACACTTGACCCAGATACAAACACAAACACTGCAGAGAAATTCCATGTATTTGTTCTCAGATTGTCCTCATAGCAACAACTCACAGAGTTGTATAACATGCCAATTAACATAAAGCCATAAAATAGTCAAAATACAGAAAGTCTGATACTATAGTGTCTCCTACTTGCCTATTAATAGTCATTATCCATGTAGTCTCAAACTTAATTTAATTATAAAAATTTGCCAATAATTTTTCATCCAATAGTCTCTTCATAATGAGTGTTGTAAATGTAGCCACACTGTAAATTATGTGGATTGGTTTTTATCATTTATCATAATTCTCTCCAGATTCAGAGTGGCATGCACCGAAGTATTTTTCATTTATGCCATTCCTTTGCATTCCTCCAAAATAGTTTTCCATAGTGTGACTGTACTTTATTTACCTATGCTTTGTTGAAGAATTATTGGATTGACTACAGTTTATTATAATTGAATATGAAGTTGATATAAAATTCACACCAAGATTGTTCTATTAATACTGTAATTTTTTCTCTTAAGTAAATAACAAAAAACATAATAGCCAAGCCTCATGGTGATGGCATAAACACTTTTCAGGAACCAGTCAAAGTGTTTTTAGTTGTCTGTGCAGTTTCCCAAAATCACAGTGACTTGTAAAGCAATTAGATTTCCCCACATCCCAGAAAGCATTTGGTGGCATTGCTGCTTTTCACATTGTGCATTCCTATAGATGTGTACTGATCTCTCTGGGTATTTTAATTTGCATTTCTCCACCAGCTAATGAGGCTGAACATCTTTCAGATGGTGATTTGCCATCTGAATTTCCTTTGGGTGGAAATTAACTTTCTGTATCTTTTCCAATGATAACTGACTGTTTATTTACTTTTGAGGTTTCATTGTTAGTTCCTACAATGGATTCAACTTTTCTGTTGTAGATGTAATTTGGGTAAGACCTCAACATTGTTCTTCAATTTAACAGTCTCTTTTGGAGGAACACTTTCTTATTTGAATGTAGTTTAATTTATCTTTATGGATCTTAGACAATTTGCCAAGTCTTAGGAGCCAAAGATTTTCTGCCAGAGTTTGCTTATTAAAATTTAGCAGTTCTAAAAGGTTGGTTTTTTCCACTGAACTGCTTTAACATATTTTTATAAGATCAGTTAATATGATTTTCCTTTCTGTTACATTGATCTATGTATCTTTCACCTGACCAACAGCATACAACTTTGTTTAAGCAGTCTGGGGAAGGGGAATGAATGTGCTCCATTCTTCTCCTCATGTCTTACTTTCTTAGGTTTACCATTTTATTTTGGAAGATTGGGTTATTATGGCTCTCTTGTTCTAAAATATACACAAAGGGAAGACCTATGTGAAACAATGTCTGATTGTACTCTGATGAGAAATGTTGCCCATGTGTGCTTCCTTAGAAAAATGGAGCCTCTCCTCAGCTGAGTTTTGTGCTATTGACATACTTTGTCCTTTACTTACGTATATAGTTTAGTTTTCATTATCAATTACTTGTTTCCAGAATACAAAGCCTTGTCTGTATTCAGTCTATAATTAGATATTAATGTTAATTAGTGGAATGTTTATAAATATATGCAAATTTGCATTTTCATATATTTCCATTCTAACTATATAAAATATATTTATTTTTTTAGGTTTCTCTTAAATTCTCCAATTCACTTATGATCATTTCTTAGGAGCTTTTTTTTTTTCCCTTATAATTCTGGCAATAATTCTGAACAATCTTTGCTTCCACCTCATTTTATTTGGAAATCAGTCATTTTCTTACCAGTAAATATTGTGCCAGCCACAATATTTTCAAACATATTTTATTTCCTATTATTGTACATGAAGGGTGTGTATGTTGGTACACACATGCAATGGGGCTCATGTGAAAATTAGCAGACAACTTTATGAAGTCACTCACTTCCTTTCATCTTCATGTGGGTTCTCAAGATGATAGTCAGTTCTTCAGGAGTGGGAGAAGAAAACTATTTTCTTGATGAAGCTATCCCACTGTCCCTAGTCATAGTACTTTATGGATATTATTTATTTAGATGAGAACAACTTTTTGTTTTCAATAGTCTGAGAAATTTTGTTTGAAAAAATAAATCCAGGGTCTTGCATATGCTTAGCCAGAATCCTAAAACTAAGGTCCAGCCCCAACCCATAAAAACTTTCTTCACAAATGGGTGTTGATTTTTTACAAAGGATAATATTACATTGATATCTTAAGGTTTTCCCCTTTATTCTGTTAAGAGGTTATCTTATCTTAAATGACTTTCAAATATATAATATTAATCAATAAACATATCTGATAAGGGGATGGTCATTTCTTTTACAAATAATATTAAATTATTTTTGTATGCTTCTGAAAACTGTGTAAAGTTTCTGAATCTCTATTTGTGAAAATGGTCACCGACCCAGCCTGTGTGTGTGACACCAAGTATGTATGCTATGCAGATGTTGAAATTCAATTCTCCTATTAGACATTCATTGCTATGTGATTTCCTGATTCCTTATTACTCCTCAACTAGATAAGAACAACCATCCCTGGAAGGTGTTAAGGAATTTGTGGGTGAGGACTCAGTATTGCTGAGGGCACAGACAGCCTTCAACCTCCAGCTGTGTACTTGACCTTTGTTCTTACCATGCTAATGTTTCCTTGCCGTTTTCATGGTGTAGGAGTCAAATTTTGCATTCAGTCTGTTTATTCAGAGAAAATGTATGTGAAACAGAGCAGTAAATTTCTATAGGTGTGTCAAAACTCTCTACTCATATTGCCTTTCCTCTGAAGAAAAGCCGTGGGCTGGGAATGGTGATAGCTTTTTTGTTTCTCTGCTTTGTTTTTATTTGTTTGCTTGGTTTTTGAGTTGGTGGTGTTTCTCATCCAACATTGGCTTTTGCATGTTTCAGTTCTTCAGTTCCAAGTTTGTTATTTATGAAGCAGACATAAAACAAACAAACAAACAAAAAACAAACAAACAAAATGGCTTGGGTTTCCTTGGTTCTCAAAGTCTTCTTCTGCTTATTGGATTTACATAATATAAAGATTTCATTTGTATTTAGTGAGGGAATGTACATATTTTGACTGTTTAATCTCTTTTGAATCAATTGTTTTTTCAATTTAAGAGAAGAAACCAAGCATTTTGCTGGGCTAGCATACACTGAGAACTTCCCCTGAAACAACTCTCTCATTGTTCTCACTTCTCTTTATTACATCTCAGAAAGTTGGAGGATGGGACTGTATAAATGGCTCATCAGTTAGGAAAGATGGCTTGCTGTTCTTGCAGAGGACCTGAGTTTGCTTTGTGTCACCAACTTCAGGCAGCTCATCAGCACTTTTAAATCCAACACCATGAGTTTTGACACTCTCTTCCTGCTTCTGTAGGTGACCTGCAGGTGCATGCTGATAATGCAGTCATACAGAGAATTTAAAAATTTAAATACTGAAAGAAAAGAAAGAAAGGTGATAGAACTTGGTCTGGGCCATTCAAATGGAACATGAAGTAACTTTGATTTTATGTCAATGTGAAATCATCTTCCCAGCCCAATTTACTTGGTATTTCCCTTCAGTGACTTAGCACACTATCAGAGCAGCCTAAACCTTATAAAGTACTGTGATGCAAATAATATTTTATTCGTAGAATAACTACATCTGATCTATATGGTGATATATTTTTGTTAAAATCATAAAATTTTTAAAAAGAAGTTGAAATTTTGTTTGATTTATCTCAAATATTGACTATCTGACCACAAAATGGGTGTTTCCTAATCCAGATCTCTTTTCCTATATAATATGCCTTTCTTCAACAGAAGGGAAAAGATTTCATTGTTTCATTCCTGGTTTACATCGCTTAGTTGAGCAGAGTTTATAAGTGATAAAAATATTTTGAAGGACCATGGATGCCTCAGAAGCTCTGGTCGGCCGTTCCTCAAGTCTTCCTTTTTATTCTCCATACATTCTAAATGTCCACAATTAATTGTATGACAAAGGCCATCAACTCTTGAGTTGTCTTCTTTGTCAATCTATCTTTACCATCAAGGGAGGAATCATTGATAGAAAGCATTTAATCTTTAAGATTTATTTTAAACTTTATATGTGTATTTGTGAGTGTGTGTGTGGTTATGTGCCTGTGAGTGCAGGTGTCTTCAAAGACATGTAGAGGGTGTGAAATATTTAGGAACTTAAGCTGCAGGTGATTTTGAGCTTCCTAAAGTTGGTACTTGGAACTAAACTCGAGTCTTCTGCAAATGCAGTCACTACTCATTCTTAAATTCTAAACCATCTTTCCAGGCCCCATTAAATTGTTTTTTTTTTCCTATGCCATATTCCATCCCTTAAATAACTTGTTTCAAGAGGCAGCATTTCAATGTTGCCTAGGAAAACCATTGACTCTAATTTGTGCTGCCTAAATAATTATGTTTGGGAGGCCATCCAATGGAGCATGGTCAGCCAACCAGGCACCAATCCCTTAAGAAAAACTGACTTTCAGGAGTCATCATCTTCAAATGGCTCCTCAGTTATGGTTGGGGCATGAATAACCCCCTCATGCCTACATAATAGAAAAATGATGTGCTTGGATATCATGCAGACTTGAATACTGATGTGTGGCACATTGGAAAAACACTTGCCTGTCTATCGAAATCATGAGTTCACTCTGTAGCATGTTCAATATATAATCACTTATATGTGTAAATATATGTGTATGTAAACATATATACATAAGAGATTAAATCAATGGCAGACTCTTAAGGGGAGGACAGACCTCTCTGTGTTATGTAATCATTTTTAAATCACAGTGGTAGTACACAAAATAGAAGTAAAGTAGCACAGAGTTTAAGAGTTATTGTTGCATAATTATGAGGACAGGCATATTGGAATTCCAGAATCAATCTAACAAGCAAAGCATTTCTTAAATCCCAATTCTTTTTGCTCTGCAGGATTCAATAATATCTCACAATCCTCTGACCTCTACATGTTCACAGATGTGTGGATCTACCCACCCCATGTATGTGCATACAATAACATTTTCAAACAAATATTATTTTTTAAAAAGAAAAGAAAGAAAGGAAATAAACAAATAAACATTGGCTGTAGACTGCAAAGTGACCCAGATTCTTTCATGTAATCCTTTAGGGAAAGCTTTCAAAATAGAGAATATTCACTTAGAGTCAGTCACACTCAGGAGATAGCTGAGACATCGTGAGATTGAACAGCTTCCATAGTGCTACACACTAAAAAAAAAAAAAAAAAAAAAAAAAAAAACCTAGTACAAGCAGAGCTCAAAAAAAGCAACTCAGGGTTCTGTCAAATATATTAAGCTTGTTGATATCACAGCCAGCGTGAGTTGAATAAATATGTGTCTTGAGATTTGAAAGAAAAAGAGAATGAGAGGGAATCAGAATCTCCTTCTGGTGAAAGATATAGGGTATTCAATGTTCTGATGCATTAAGAGAAATGTAGGCATGGGCAAGTGTAGCAAACAGAACTTCTAAGCCTGGAAGTGCAGGTGAGTGTGTTCAAGACAGATATGCATAGAAGCCAAGCAGAGTATGCCATTGTTGGGTCAAGTTATAGACATAGGGGAGTGTTTTCGAAGTAACAGGTAAAACAGTGGATCAGAGTCAGAGTCAAGGCCTGTTATTGAAGATAAAACTGAAGAATCGAATGTGGGTTAAAGGGAACATTGATGTCTGAAGAAATACTTTCTAGATGTGGGTAATGAATATGGGATGAAGAGAAATGGCTTGTGTGGCTAAAATAAATAATGACAAGTACTCAGGATGCTGAGGGGTGAAGAAACTTTTCATTTCTATGACTGTAGGAATGATAGTTTGTGATCAAATTGTGTCTCAACATCCAGAAAATGGGAATGTCTGAGAGACTCTAGAATGTTTCATAAAAAATATCACACTGTCATTATATTGTGCAGAATAAATATATGTATTCCCCTTAAACATATGTAACACAGGCTGACCACCTTGGTTTAATATGTGGTCCAGGACAGTGATTTTATTTTTTTCAACTAACAATTAGCTTTTATTACTTAATTATCTTTTTTTAATTTTTTAAAATTTATTTTATTAATTTATTCTTGTTACATCTCTATGGTTATCCCATCCCTTGTATCCTCCCATTCTCCCCTCCCTCCCATTTTCCCCTTATTCCCCTCCCCTATGACTGTTCCTGAGAGGGATTACCGCCCCCAGAAAAGGCAAAAGTTTGGATCTTTGAAGGAAAGGATCTGATATTTAATATATTCCTAATATCTCTTTGTTTAAAATCTTATGTTAATGGCTCTGTTTTTGAAAGGAAGAAGAAAACAGAAGCATGGAAGTATTATTAAATTTAGTAGTTTGTAATAATTTCCACAATTGGTAGCAGACACTTATTCTGGACCCTAACATACAGAGTCTTTCATTCAATGAATTCTGAAAGGCAGTTTTGTTTCCTGAGTGTCTCAGGTGAAGACAGCTAAGCTATATATAATACTGTGTATGCCGTCTGTTGAGACAGCTAACAGAAATGAAAATTCTAAATAGGCCAGGTGTCTGCTCCCTGAAAGTGTTGTAGACCACATAGATGTCTGGTTTGTTTGGAGCATGAGGATCTTAGCTTCTCTGCCATCTTTGTGTTAGTCTGAGATGGTATCTTGTGAATGTAGTGACTAGTGTACCTTCAGTCTGAGCATCCCTGCTCCTCTTGTCATCTTATTGTGCATTTTGAACACAAGCTCCTTTTTAATAATACTTCACAGTATCTTTCTGAAACATTCAAATATCCTAGAACAATGGGAGGTTTTATTCTATCCTTTATACACAAAGGAACAATTAAAATGTTGGAAATTAAGGGTTTTCAGTGGTCATCAATTAAGAAATCCTGCATCAAGAAACTGTGGGAAAATTGAGATCTTAGAGAAACTTTAGCTGTCTATTCTTCCAGTACCTGAAAAAATTTATAAATTAATAGAAAATTAAAATTTTAGTTTTCTTACACTCTATTGAATAATGCCTATCACTTCCTAATGAAGTTGATGATTTCCAATATCAGAGGACAACATTTCTTTTTAATTTTATTTCATTTTTATTTTTTAACATTTCTTTTAGTTTGATTTCTTTAAATGATATTTTATCTATCATGGCTTAAATGATAATAGTAAAACATTTAACTGGCTATTGTCCTTGAATGCTTTGCAACCCCATTGATGGAACTGTTTGAGAACAACTTTGTTGGAAAAGGTGCAATATTATTGTATGAAGATGTCACTAGGGGTGAGCTGTGATTTTTAAAAGGACTGTGCCATTCTAGTTGGATATTTCTCTCTGCTTTGAGATTGTTCTCACAACTTATAATCTTTCAGCTACTGCTCCAGCACCATGCCTGCCTGATGCCATGTTTCCTGCTATGATGGTCATGGGAAAACCCTCTCAAGCTGTAAACAAGCTCTCAGTAAACATTTTTTAAAAAGTTTTCCTGGTACGGTACCTCTTCATAGCAATATAAATGTAACTAAAACAATGTATGTTTATGGTCTATGTACGACCTGTGTGAATGCCTGCATTTGCCAGAAGAAGACTATAGCTTCTCTGGAGTTGGGATTACCAGTGGTTAGAATCCACTTAATACGCGTGCTGGAAACTGAAACAAGGTTTTTGAAGAATAACAAACTATTTTCACAGCTGAGTCTTCTCTCTAGTCCTGCATAAAACAGTTATTGACCTATTTTTGTGGTATTGGGATGTTGCTTGGTTGTAGATATTTTGCTTAGCTGGCAGGAAATCCCTGCATTCAATGCATAATACTTCATAAATAACGCAGGATGAAGTACACTTGTAGTCCTCAGCATGGGGAGGTGGAGTTAAGATAGCAGTTCATTGTCTTCTTTCACTAAGTAGACAGTTTGAAGCTAACCTTGGAAATTGAGACTATATCACAGAGAAAAAAATTATTCATTCAATACTGTGTTACTCAAGTTTCTTATGAACTTGAAAGGTTTATTGGTATCAGTGTTATAAATTTTGTTGGTATATTGCCTTGTTCCCTCAGGTATATGTAAGGCAGCACGTCATAATAAACAAGAGAAAGATGAGAGATCTGTGTCTATAAATCCCCTATCAGGGCATCTCATTACATTACCAATTATGAAAAAACTTCCCACTTCATTTTAAAGGTCAATACTCTCTCAATAGGTCCATGTAGTGTGCTGGGCTACCTGGTTGGGGAGGTGAAAGAGATCTGCCAGAGGCTACGTCCTCTATTACCATTTCTGGGGTTACAAGCACAGTCTGCCTTGCTGAGTTTTTATGTGGGTACTGGGCATTGAATTCAAACCCACAGTATTTTCCTAGTGTCTGGGTCTCTTGACTCATTTTTATGGCAAGTCATTCCACTAACATTTCTGAAAGAACCTCCCACACCCCTTAAAAGTTCTATACTTTCTCAATAGATTCATGCTGGAGACCAGGATTTTAACATACAGGCATGTTGAGGAGATCTTTCAGATCTAAGCAGACAGATGGTCTCCTTGCCATGATATTTTCTTATGATCTCACAGCCAGTCGTCATGGAGTTCTGAACACATAGCAGAGAGGTTCTTTTTTCCATCATAGGTGTTAGAGGGAACAAGGGTAGGTACATATGGCCTACATACATTGTTTTAATTTATGAAATTATTAAAGGATTTTAGTAAAATTAATGAAAGATAAAAAGATAAAGCTCTTGCAGTATTGCTATGTATTTAAAGCAATGCCTTGATTTTTCTCATTTACTATCTTTAATTTACAAAGTGCAAAATAATAATATTGTCCAGGAATTCATGGTGAAGAAGAGTAAACAAATGAAGTCTTCAGAGGAGACTTTATGTGACCATTATTTAAGAAAAATGCTAAAAATTATTATTAATTTTTATGTTTTTGATTTGAAGTTAGTTTTTTTGTGCGTGTATGTGTGTGTGCATTTGTGTGTATACATGTAGTGAATGAATGTGCATGCAAACACAGTTGTTCATGTGTATGTATGTGTGCAAGAGAATTAAGAGAAACCTCATGTCCTCTCATTTCACCTAGTTTAAGGCAGGTTTATCCATGTTCACTGCTCTAAAGTTCAGGCTACTTCATAGGGGATGTCTTGGAAGATCTTCTGTCTCCTCTTCCCATCTTGTCTCCAGTTGGAGTATGCTGTGATCATAGACACTTGCCCCAAAATACAGTTTCAAACTTGCATTTTCCAGGAGGGATGGGGTTAACATGCACACAGCTACATCACTGTACTCATTAAAATGAAGATCACTAAGAATGCCCAAATCTCATTGATCTCACAGAATGTGCTGACTTCAGCATATGAAATAACAAGACTCATTATTTTAGAAGGGATGTGCACACATACAACAAATTTGTGAAGCTTTTTTAAAGTTATTGAAAAGCAAAAGACAGCCACAATTGATGAATAATTTTGAAAGTATTTATTTTGGAGCCTTTATTTTTTTCATGACCCTGAAATGAATCAGTGTGTCAAGTGTTTGCCATTAAAGTTTAGGTGTGGAGGTGGGATAAGTATTAGTACCTGTCCATGCCCTTAGCCTGCAAAAACAAGATACACAAAATACTTCATGTAAAGATTATTTAAAATGAATATTAAGATGTTTAAATTTTTTTCTAATATGTGAAAATATGTCTGTGTATATGCATGAGCATGGATATGATAGGGTAGGTGTGAGGAAATCAGTGTATTATTGTTAGATTTCTTTCCTGACCTTAAGCAACTCTGGAGAGAAAAGGGGTTTTGTTTGTTTGGTTGTTGGTTTAGTTTGGTTTTGAGGGCTTTAGGGGTTGTTGGGTTTTTGTTTAATTATTTGTTTGTTTGTTGTTTTTGTTTTTTAGGGTTTGGGGTGCTTATAACAGAGATCATCGTCCATTATTTGACTGAAATCAAAGGAGAAACTCAAAAGGAAAAGAGCTCAGGGATGATTTATATTCTATAAAACATTGCCTCTAAATGCAGCCAAAGAGCTACATCAGGACACATGGAGCCTGCTTGCTAATTGGCTTGCCAGCTTTCTTAGACTTACATAGGTTTTTTTTTTTTTATAGAGTTCAAGATTACCTACCTAGGGACTGTACTGTCCATTTTTATCTCAGCCTTCCTACATCAATTAACAATCAATACACCTACCCTCAGTCATATCCACTGCCCAATATTATGCAGGTATCTTTTCAATTGAGGCTCTCTTCTTATTCTTTAGTCTCTATAAATTTGAAAATTCAAGCTAAGTAGGAAACAAGACCAATCTCCTGGGGATAGTTCTTCACAGTGCTTGAAAGAATATCTATTTGATATACACTGTGGTGCATGATAGGCAACCCAGCCTATGAGCTTTTGAGGGTTCATTGTCTTTTCCTCTCATCTCATGATAGGAGTATTGGGATTCCAGTTGTGCATTACCACATATGGCTTTGACATGGGTTCTTGTAGTCCAAACTCAAGCTTCAATGCTTGTGTGATGAGTATTTAATATGCTGAACTACAGTCTTCACACTTGTCTGTCTGTTTTATGAAAATCTATACAAATGTCAACACCTGGCTATGTCAACATGGAACAGCAGAGTTGGAAAATAAAAAATATGCATAGCAATGACAAGTAAAAAGATACAAAGAAAAAGTAGGGGACATGCTAGAAAAATATTTCAAAATATTCAATAACAGACTGGGACTCAGTGTTTGGTCTTAGCACCATGCCAACCTAACAATCAACACAAACAGAAACAAACACATAAAGAGATTGTATACACATGTACAGACAACACAGAGATACCAACCTCAAAATCACTCACAGACTGCTTTTCAAGTGCTACTATTGCTTCCATTTAGCATATTATTTTTCCTTAAGTATAGAAACTAAAAGTAAATCTAGGTAATTCTTTTTCCTCTCTACTGATTGAATAGATTCCTTCCCTAGTTTAGTCAAAAGATTAATTAATTTATTTTTTTTTACTGTCTTTAGCTGTATTCAACTAGTACACCCAGATGTCTTTAGTTTTTGTTAACATAGTCTTGTCACTGGTATTTAAACTCACATGGAACTAGAAGGTGGCTTTGACACCACTGGCTATGAAAATATCTGCATCATGCTAGTTGCTTACTTAATGCCTCTCTCTGAGGATGCTCATTTTTCAGCCTTTCATTCAAGTTAATGTAGACTAGCAGTTTAGGTTCAAGTCATCAACAATGTCATCATGCCTGACATCCATGTCACATTGGTATATCTCCACCACTCAGTCCAGGAAGCAGTGGGTAATGCACATTGCAGATGGTAAACAGTTTCTCATCAGCTAAACTGTTTGTAAACACTGAACTTTCAAATCTCTCCGGTATCACTACATCAGAATTAAATATTGAGGAAACAGAAAATATGGAGTACAAAAGTTACCTTTGATATTTCCTTTGCAGGTATTAAAGATAGTGCACAGGCTTCAGAACTATTCCAATCCTTAGGCCATTTTTCAAAGAAGTGAATAAAATAAGTAAATTGCTCTATGACACAGATGAAGAAACTACCAGCTAAAAAGTGTCGAATAATGCAGTAAAGAAATGTAAATTATCCCCAGGGAACAATTATACCCTGTAATCTGGGTGATTTAGGTGAAAAGAGGACCAGTGACATGTAGTCTCTCCCTAGGCAATCCAGAGCATTTTGATGGGCCTGGGGAGGGAGGGTAGTGACCACATGGTACAAAGAAATAACAGCAAGTGAAGCTACAGAGACAGAGCAGAAAGCAGGGAGAATGCTATGCTAAGCCTAGATCTCTATCCTCCTTGTGTTAAATCAAATGAGAGCCTACACCAATACTTTCATCTCCGATTTAACATCTTCTGTATCTGAGAAAATCTGTTCTTTCCATGTATACCCTGGGATTTGCTTCCCATTCCTATGGAGGATCTGTCCTGAGAAACACATTCACCATGTCAAAGTTTCATTCCAAACATCTAATGTTTTTATTACAAGTGTTATTTATCTCACAAGAAAGTTGTGAGGTTAAATGAGATATATTGGGAAAAGTTCTGAAGCCTATGCTTTCAAAGCACATGGTAAATGTTAAGTCAGGAAAGCAGTGCTTTGGAGATGACTTAATATGTAAAATATTTGCAATGCAACCTCGAGTATTTGGGTTTGAATACCTAAAATCCACAAAAACTAGGCTATCAGCACATATTTCTAGTCTTAGAGTTTTTTTTAGCAAAGTGTGAGACAGAGATGCCTAGAAATTCACAGATCAGCCAGCCTGGTATATACAACAGGATACTGTGTCTCAAACAAGGTAGATGGCAGGCAAGGACAAATGTTCACACCATGGCTTAAAGACAGGAAAAACACAAAAACGTAAGAATAATACACACACACATGCACACACATACAAAAAAAAAACCACACAGGGAAAGTAGATTTGACACTGAGTTTTATATAACTACTATCTTGAGTCAAATCTGCAATGGTGTGTGTATGATAAGTGAAAATGCAGTAAGCATTATTGTGTTCAGCACTACACTAAGGGAATGGAACATGGAGGACAAAGACTGTTGTAATCAAGCATCTTCCATATATGTTTGTCTGTGTGTAAGTTCATAGTTGATATGAAAAATAAATTTATCACATGAATGGAAGTTATGTGCAACAAGATGCAGTCCTATCTATGACAAGGTAGAGTGATATTCTAGGACCTGTTAACTTTCATGACCACACCTTCACCATAGGTGGTAGTCATGGTGAGGACAGCCTCTCATTTGATATATAGGAAAATATCATGAGAAGTAGCCTCCTTGAACAAAGGCTTCACCATATCCATCCTATTATTTCTTCATACAAATGGACAGAAATATGTCTATTCATGATAGTTTGTTACTTTGAATAGTATTGTTTTGGTCTCTTATTTCTTTGTGAGTGATTTAATACACAGTGATAAATGTATATAATGATGTTTCAAAGTGTCCTAAAGGTTGGAGAGAGGGCTTAACAATTAAAACAGTTATTATACAAGCTAGAACAGAAGGAGTGTAATACCTAGAGCCCAAGGAAATAACATGTGGGTATAGCAGCCCACATCTACTTGCATCATTTGAAAATAGGTAATGGATTTCAGGGAAACTTGCAGTATACACAAATTCTGGATTTACAAGACCCTAACTCAATGAATAAGGTGGAGAGTGACTGGGGAAGAGTCCGCTTATCAACTTTTGGCCTGTACACACATGAGAACATATGTGCATGCTCACTCACTCACATGTCTACACATAAACAAACAAAACAATCCACACAAGCCACACATACATAATTAAAAATAAAAAGATAACAAATAAGTCTCTAGAGATCTTTATTTAAAGCAAACCAGACACCTACTTTCTTGGTCTTTCTGTGGCATTCAGGAAGGCTTTGCATTTTTACATGCATACAAAGACAACTCATCTTTCAATATACATATTTGCATAAATTTAAACATTGAATTATTCAGCATAGAACATATCTTAGTGATCCTTTCAGATCAGTAAATGAAATCCTTCATTTCTTTTATAGTTGCATGATATCAAATTATGTGGGTTTATTGTGATTTCTCTCAACCTGTCTTCAACTAATGGGCATGTAGGTTGTGACTAATTATTACTATTAATAATAGTATGGGCTGAGAGTAGTTCAGTTAGAAAAGTGTTTGCTGCATAAACATGACAGGCCAAATTCAGTTCCTAGGTAAAGAGCTGGGTGTGATAGCAGTGACTGTAATCCTAGTACTGGTGACATACAGTGGTGCCCCTTTGCCTGCATGTTAGTCAGCTTATCCTTACTTGTGAACTGCCCATCAATGAGAGATCCTGCTCCAAAGCTAAGTTGGATTCCACTTGAGGAACCAAAGCCAAGGTTTATTTCTGGTTTCTAGATGCACATGTGTTCTTATGCACACATAAAAATAAAGATAAACAACTAAATAAGTAACTGAATAGATGGTAAATAACACTTCAGTTAAGTGCTTTTGCATACTTGACATTATGTACATATATATGAAATACTGGAAGCAAGATTGCTGAATCAATCATGAATACCTGTTATACTTGCCAATATTCAGATCTGTGACCCTTGACACTGTGTAAAAAGGTAGTAAAAAGAGAATAGAAGAGGAAGATATCTGAACCCTATTCCATCCATTTTCCCATAAGTTCCAACTCAGGAATACCTTGTACTTGCTCTTATACACTCTTCGTAAACTTGGCTGTGTGTCCATTCAGATAGAAAAGGAGGCCAATAATTCACAATAATCTTCCTGTTTCTGATTCCACAGTGGAAAATTATAGATATATCACTTTGGCCAGCACTTTAACATAGATTCTTGGAGTTGAATCCTCACATTTGGTAACAATGGATGACTTATTGAGTTAGACAGATAGTTCTGTCAACCTGTCACTATCTAAAATCACCTGGGACCGGATTCTTTATAATCATTATCTAGAATAGATTGACTTGTGTGCATGTCTATGAGGGATTATTATGATTATGCTAACTGAGTTGATTAATTGAGGAGCTCCTTATTTCCTGTGAGGAGATTCTGAACTTTTTAGTGCTGGGAAAAGAAACAAACAAACAAACAAACAAACAAACAAACAGAAAACAATCCAAGTGCAGCCGTGCATTGTGCAGTCGTCTCTGCTCTTTGTGAATGATAAATGAACTCTTTTTCCAGCTATGAAGTAGCTTTGACTTTCCTTCTACAGTGACATAAAAGCTCAAGACATGGACTTTTAAAAACTCTTTACAATCAGCTACATCAGTTGGGAAGCTCAGGATTCATGTAGTTCCCCTAGTAAGGGGAGCAATTGCTCTCTCTGACATGGACTCAGTTGCTGCTTTTCAATTACTTTCCCCTGGCAAGGCCACAGGGGAATAGGACATGCTCAGTACAGACAGGACTTGATGTGTTTGGGGGGATGTTGGGGGGCTTCCTTTTTGTGTGGAATAGGGGAGGGGGATGGTGGAAAGGGAAGGACTGGGAGGAGAGGAGGAATGTGGTATGAGGAGGATGTAAAATGAATGGATGAATGAATGGATAAATAAATTAATTAACTCTTTCCTCTAAGTTATTTTTATCAGGATTTTGTATCTCCTCAACAATAAGGAAAGCTAAGGCTCTAATCTATGATGCCAGCCTTGATTCCTAACTTTTTTTTATTTTCACATGAAATATTCTGCTATTTTTCATTTCCTAAATACTTTAGGGAGTACTGAGATGAACTTAAGATCATGTATACTGTTTTTGATTTTTTTTATAAAAAGAAAAAGTAAAGAATATAGATTTATTTTGAAAATTTAAAAATTATATGTTTTGCCTATATGTATTGTCTATGCACAGTGTGTGTGCAGTGCACAGAGAGGCCAGAAAAAAGAACAGGATGTCATGGCACTGCTGTTACAGAGAGCTATAATCCTGTATGTGGGTACTTGGAGTTGAATTTGGGTGTTTAGGTAGAGAAGCCAGTGTCCTTAACCATGCAGATAATGCTCATTCCCTATATGGTTTCTTTAATGTATTTCTAAATATTCTATATCTTCCTTTGCTCTTGCCAACTTGTAGTCCTGTTGTCTTAAGTCTGATGTAAAGAGTGTAATTACCTTTTCCCTATTCTATAAGAAAACACTCAACACTGCATATTTGTGATTATTAGTTTTTCTGTCAACATGACAATTACCGTAGATAATTGGATGATAGAGAAATTAACTCTTTTGGGCTCATGTTTGGGGAATTTTAAATCATAGCTGGTTGTGCCAGTTGTTTTGATCTATTGGAGGTATAAAACAGGAAATTATCTTTGTACCCAAGATATAAGACAGAGGGAATTATGACCACATTATTGTCTTTATTGTCACATGTTCCATGACTACAAGATATCCAACTATCTCTCACTACTCAGGGCTTCTATAACTATGCAATAGTACCGTGGGATGGGACCTAGCTTTTACTACATGAGCATTTGAAAACACTCTAAATCCTAGTAAACAGTAAACACAATAAATAAGGTTTATTGCTTCATGGTGAGGAAGTTCAAGTTTGGTCACATCCATTGATTTTGTCTCTTGTGGGTTCCACATGATGGCATCCTAAGGAAATGTGGGCAATATGGAAGGATGGAAAGTCAGGAAGCTACAATCTGGGGAGGGGTGGTCAGCACTGCTCTAAGTATCCAATCTTGAGAGTACATAGAACCCTTTAAATATCTATGTAAGACAGTGTTCCCAATGGCCTAAACATTCCCATAAGGCCCTAGTCATCAACCTTCCACCACCATTCAAGTAACCATAGTGAGGAATGTAGTTTTCATGGGTAGCTTAGAAACCTATGACCACCACTTATAATAAGCTATACACATATTCCTCTCAAACTAGTCATCTCAGCAACAGTGATACTTTAATAGACTTTAGCCAGTCTGTTTTGTGGTCAAAAACATCTCACAAGAAATGCAGAACAAGTGGCAGTATATTGATCCATCCTGAAATATATGTATAGGTGTGTATGCAAATGTTTAAAATGAGACACATCATAGGAAAGCACCACATGTTCAAAAAATTACATAGGCCACGCCTGCCAATCAAAACAGAAAATAACACACAGGCTGTACCTATGCCTAAAATACCCTCTTTAGGAGGAGACACCAGTAGCAATAAAGAAGGTCAGTCTTGAAACACATGAATCTTTGACAAGACAGGGCTGGAATAAATCAGTTTCAAAGCATAGTAAATAGCATCTATCATGACCTAAGCACCACCATTTCACAATCAATACCTAACTCAAAATAGAAAGTTAGTAGACATGGACTCCATATGTCATGGCAACTTAGAACAATTTTGTACAAAGCTGAAACAATTTTGGATCTTAGATAGGTGTGTGATCCAGGAAATAGCAGTAGGTTTCAAGTTACAAGTGTGGACAAGCATGTAACTATTGCTTATCTCCTAAATTATCTTTCTATTATCTTTCATACGTTTTTCTTATTAATATAGTATTTTGCCACATCTTCCTTTATGTTTTGTTTTGGAGTTTGGCATTATATACCTTCTTATTTAATATTTCAATGACTCTATAGGAGATGTGAATATTTAATCCAAGATTGGTAATTAAAACACAAAGAGAAACAGTAAGTCTTCACTATGTATTGAGATTATGTTAAGATTGGCACATTAAGTAAAACAAATGGTTATCTTCTGTTAAGAATTTGGCACTATGGTTGGTAAAGCATTTCAACTTTATCTAAAGGTAAATATTTATTAAACACATACTAAAAAGTAAATCTACAAAGTCTGTCATGAATGAACTAACATTAGTGTAAGCAGAATACTACATAGCAAAACAAACTACACAAAAGAATAACACATAATATATAGGTTTGACAATAATGTAATAATACTAATTATAATAACAATAATTGTACTTTGTAAAATATTATTTTAAAAACCCTAATATTTTATATAGCGATATATCTAGAATTGAAAACACATGTACAGTATCAAAAAATGGTAGCTATTCACAGATAAATGGCTAGCAAAATGGGAAAGCCAGGAAGGTGGTGGCTAATCTCTACATCTACCTACTCCCATAACACAACGGGCACTAGGCCTGATCTTGAGTGGACGAAAGAACATAGTAGAAATTTTGGATACTGTAGCTTTCAGTCCTGATTAGACACTCAGCTGCTTGTTGGTGATGGGAAGAGCAGGACAGAGAATGTTCACTTCATTCCATAAAGGAGCTCTATCTACTGGTCTTCTGCTGCAGGCTGTGGTGGTAGCATTGTAAGGTACTGCCTGGTGTAATTTTACTACAATCGATACTGAAAGGCAAGCAGAGACTATTTCCATTACCATGTGTGGGAAAGACTGTAAACTTTGTCACAGGTGAAAGCAGTCTTGGCGGGCTTTACCCTTGTGCACCCCATGGATACCTTTGATAGACTGAGTGGAGTCATCCTTGGCCTGGAATTTAGGAAGCAGATCTGGGGACTCCAACTGGACTATTGTTTTTTTAATCCACCCTCAATGGGAGAAGGAGGCCGCCCTTCGCAGGTGACACAGATAGGTGGAGAGGAGAGAGCAACAACAGGTTGAGATGGGGCTTGAGTGCACGTGGACCAGCAAGCACGCTGCACCAGCACGCAGGCCAGAGACACCTAAGGACCTGTCCCATGGAAGGAATACCGGAAGGTTCACTCTTTTTTCCCTTTAACCTTTTTTTTCCCTCTTGTGTAAGCTAGTCGGGTTATATAATGAAGTTTAATTGTTAAAAAACAAAGCCTACAACCATGGGAGGTGAGCATGGATGCCAGATCATAGTTCAGATGCATCTCATGTTGATCATAAAAAAAGCTGTAGCAAGGGTCCTGGGAGAAGTGGCTAGACGATTGATGGAGAAGGAAGGAAAAGAGGAACCTACTCATATTGGAAGAAAAGATTCTGTCCTGCATTCTAGAGGTTTGAAGGTAAGGGTCAAGATCAAAGAGATACTGAGATGAGGGATGGGAAAGTCTGAGCAGTGGCCCAATGAATCTTCATTTGCCTTAGGACTCACCTCAGCATCTGGTAGTAGAGATTTCACATGTAAAAAGAGACTTACAGGGTTAAGTCTAAGAAGTGAGTGTCAAAGAAAGTAAACTAGTGTCTTTGTGTAGGCTTACAGTGAAAAACAGAGGGAAAGACATGATGGTAGTATCAACAGCTGTCTGTACCAAGGCAGTGGAAAGAGGAGGATCTGTGAATTTAAAAGGACAAAGGACCAGAGACAAAGTGTAAAGTCTTTGTAGCAATTATGGGATAAGAAATGTGGCGAAGGATGAATGGCAATGTAGGCTGCTAGTCCATGCCTTTTGTAATCCAAGACACCAATCTTATCATCTGAAAGAGACCTGGTACTTTGCTGCATATTTCACATATCTGTATAAAGATGCTTCTCAGGTCACCTCATCCTGCCGTGGGGTGGCAAAGGCAGGAGAGTTGTGCTGGATTTTCCCTTGCCTGATCTCTAAATGAGGGATCAGCACAGTTTTCTGTGTAATAACACAGAGCATTTCGTCCTCTGCTTCGCTGTTCCCTAAGAAGGTGGATTTGTGGCACTACTTTGTGGAGCCATATTGGCTGACATAGGCTAAGCAATTCACACTCACCTGTCTGCCCAGTACTTATAAAGCCTCTGGAGAAGATGGCACTTATTAAAGGGCCTCATGCAAAGCAGCTCTTCCATTGCAGGCAAGGTCTTGATTTATGTGACTAGTTCTTTTATTTTTTAGGATTTATTTATTTATTATGTATACAGTGCTCTCCCTGCATGCACACCTGCATGTCAGAAGAAGACAACAGATCACATTATAAATGTTTGTGAGCTATCATGTGGTTGCTTGGAACTGAATTTAAGACTTCTTGTAGAGTAGAGAGTGCTCTTAAACTCTGAGTCATTTCTCTAGCCAGCACTGATTCTTTATATGCATTTTATTGTCCTATTGTCTCCTATTCCTCCTCCGCTGATCCTCCTCTGCTGTCCCTCCTCTTCTGCTTCTTGTTTCACATCTTTATTCATTTTCCCTACTCTTCCTCCCTCTCCTGACCCCTCATTTTTCTTCTTTTATTTGTGTTCTTTATGACCTTCAACAGAATGTTGAACATGGGCTGGAAAAATGGAAATGAGCCTATGTCCTGGGCTCCAGAGTCAGGGCCATCTAGAATGTTCAGGAAGCCCTAAGAGTGTACTTTTCCCCAGAAGAGGGCTTTGCTGAATTTTGGAGGGCTAGAACATGAAGGA
Organism: Acomys percivali; assembly: GCA_907169655.1. NCBI lineage: Eukaryota > Metazoa > Chordata > Mammalia > Rodentia > Muridae > Acomys > Acomys percivali. The sequence goes on from OU015747.1 coordinate 59,784,763, forward strand.
TTCCAAGCATTTTCTGGCCTGATACTCACACAAAATGCCAGATTATGATTTCTTGCACTGAAGGAGCTCTCATCCTGTGGTAGATAGTGCTGCCTCATGTGAGAAATGGATAAACAGGAAGACGATGGAACAAGAGAGATGTTCTCTCTACTCATGAGTTTTCTGCAAGTTATCAAAGGAGTAGCATAACACCACACACCCTAAAAACATGTATTTCTGAGTGAATTATGGGTTATAGAAGAAGATAAGCCAACAAAATTACACTCTCTGATTGTAACCACTGGGGCCAGTAGTAAGAGTAGCTCTTGTGCTGTCCACATAAAGGCAGTATAAGATAGACTTAGTTTTCTAGTTATGTCGAGACAGAAGAATCAGGAGACATGAAGAGTAGGCATCTTGAGTGAAGGATTATGGTGCCTACTTTACCCAACTATGTATATCAGAGACATGCAGTTACTTTTTAATAATTCAGATAAATTATTCTTAGTTTAGCCCAATAGAAAGTTGGGAAATTTTTACAGCATACAACATGCTGTTTTGAGTCACCTACCCAATTTGTGCTTGCCCTACAATGGAAGACCACATTTTCTGGACACACTGAATAACAGTTTTATTAATGCATTCCAAAAACCCCAAAACATAGGTTGTCAGACCCAGAATTCTCTTTATCTAGGCACCATTTAAATTGTGAATGGTATCATCTTTCCATTTTTGTTTTATAAAGTATATCTCTTGAGATAGAACATTTGGTGTGGTCATTACAGTATTTGTTTTTGGAAGTCAATGCAGTCTTAATGTGCCAACCATTGATGCCTCACACCCTGTCCAACTCCTGCTCTTCATATTCACACAGTGTATAGATAGTGTCACCTCTCTACACACACAGACAGGAGAGTTTAGGCTTGTCACATATTTTAGTGGCATCATCATGAAACAAGACATAAAAGAAATATACTTCAATAGGCTGTCATTTCAGAATAGGCAGGAAGCTCACTAGGTCTCATCAAATCTTCTGTCAGGCAATATGTCCTGAAACAGGAGTTATAAACTTTTAGAGTGGGGAAAGAGCTCATAGTAAGAAGTGTCTAGCTTTTTGACTTAAACATGACACAACATTGAGGATATGACAAGAAGGAAAACTGGTATCTTGTGAAACATGTACATCCAGTTGCCAAAGTCCAAGGAGTTTTAGCTACCTGCCAGTGTCTATTTCTTCCATGATAACCCCTTTCCTGAAGATGTGAACACAAAGTGTGTGTGTGTGTGTGTGTGTGTGTGTGAGAGAGAGAGAGAGAGAGAGAGAGAGAGAGAGAGAGAGAGAGAGAGAGAGAGAGAGAGAGAGAGAGAGAGAATTTTTCCAGTTTGGAAATAAGAGATGGACTTTCAGTAGTTTGTTGTATCTATCCACTATGACCTCCTTTTATCATGGAACTCAAGTTGTTAGGCCTTCATAACAACAGCTTTTGATTGCTGAGCCATCTCTGTGGATCATATTTTCTTATTTTTGTACCCATATATTTTATTTTGTACTAGTCTCTTCTATCACACAATCATTCACTTCCAGAGAAAATACACCTAAAAGAAAATTGTACTGATGGCTCCAACTAGAGGGCATTATTTCAGAATACCATACTTCATTTCTTCCTGTTAGTCAGCTGAGTGTTCTGAAAGTCTTACAATAAACTTCTGTCTTTCATTTGCATCAGCAGATACACACAATTTCAGGGTATACTTCCATTTTGTCACATTTGCTGTGAGCTCTTAGGCAGCATTTGTCTACATCAGCTTCCTATATAAATATGGGTACATAATCCTGTCCAGTCTCCTGTTCCAAACACAAAAATCATCTATAACACCAAAGGAATATATACAACACTAATTGCACGTCTCAGGATTATGCATATCAAGGAAAGCCAAGTTCCTATGCATATACTTGAATATGTTTGTGCCTAGAACAATGAAGATTTATATTTCAGGACGGTAATCTCAAACTCTTATTAGAATTCACACCCTCATCAAAGAAAAAGAAACAGACTGATGGGTTTTACAAGAGAGCAAAGGAGCAACACCAACACTGAACATCAGGAAAGGTGAGTTCTGGATGTGTTTAACCTGTTGAGTGACAGTGGACTGCTGTCCTTTTGCTTTGTGTGTAGTCACAGGCATGCATGAGTATATGTTGTATGCCTGTGATTTGTTTACTTGTTTTTTTTTTTTGTGTGTGTGTGTGTGTGTGTGTGTTCCCATATGTGTGGAAGCCTGAAATTGACAATGGTTGTCTTTTTCCAGTGTCTTTCCCTCTTGCTTTTTAGAACAGTCTCTCATGAAACCTGAAACTTATAAATTTGGCTTGGCTGGGTGACCAACAATCTTCATTTTTTGTTCATCCACCCCACCATGCAGCCTTGGAAAGACAGGCATGTGAGTACAAGTTTGTCATTTTCCATAGGGTCAGGGCTCTGAACTTGGATCCTTGTAGTCATATGTCAGGCAGTTCCCTACTGAATCCCCTATTTTCCTCCATTTAAAGTCATGGAAACTAGGACTGCCTGGTTGTGCATGCTGGTTATCCCAGTACTCTGGGAGGTAGAGGCAGGCTTACTTCTGTGAGTTCAAGGCCAACCTGGTGTACAAAGTGAGTCCAGGACAGCCAAGGCTACACACAGTAATCCTGTCTTAAATAGCAAACACCAGCACCCCTTCCAAAAACAGAGTTTAGCATGTTCTCAGAAGTCACTGACATACTTTGGCATTCAGTAGCAGTCCCCTCTGATTACAAAATATTCTACTCAAAGACTCTGCCTTCCTTGGATAAGAGTCTCAGTTTATTCAGTGCATTTACCATTCAGAGAACTTTTCCATCTTTTCCTATATTTGATCTTCAGAAAGTTCCTTGCCAGAAATCACCTGAACCAGAAAGGGGAGCCAAGGACACAGAGGGGGTTAAGAGCCAAAGTTCATTATTGATTCATAAAGAAGTGTGTTCCTTCTGGCCTCCCACAATCTCTAATATGTGTGGAAAATGAATGGGTTGAAAAATTACAGTATAGCCAAAATGTGGTTTGTAGGGGTGGTGCTACATGAATGATGCATGCAGCCTGAACCTTACTTGATAGAGAACTTAAGCAAGTACTTGATCAGATGCCTCTTATTATCTGACTGGCAGATAATAAAAAATGAAATGAAATTTGTGGAAGTTCCATACGTAGCTTGGGAAAAGCCATAGGGAGGGAGCAGTGGAAGAACAGAGAGGACAGAACATGTGAGCATTTAAGGTACATTTGGATGTGAACTGGAAGTGCTATGAGTAGTTGTGATTACAAATAAGCAAGACTGTCCTTTCTGTTATGACAAGGGTACAGAAAACAGTTGAGTCGCTTCATGAATTTTCAGGCTGTATTGATCTATAGGCCCACTTCTGAAATTGGATGACACCTAATGAATGCTCCAGGGCCCAGTGCCCCACAACAAATAAATATGGTAGGAGTATGTGACTATAAATAGAAATAGATATATTTTCTTAAGAAAAGAAAAGCAACTGAGGGGGATTTCCTCCACCTGTATGTGCTCATAGGGTATCAATCTCTTCTTGGTAACCTGCTATCCTTCCCACAGTCATAGGGGAGGGGAGTAAGGGGAAAATGGGAGGGAGGGAAGAATGGGAGGATACAAGGGATGGGATAACCATTGAGATGTAACAAGAATAAATTAATAAAAAAATAATAATAAAGGAAAAGCATTTTGAGAATGGAATAGGGTTAGTGATCTGGGAAGACATCTCTTCCTCAAGCTCTAGACATAAGACACATGACCCTTTAGCGGTAACTTTCATAATGTGTACTGCTTCTACATTTCTCTATCATATCATGGTATTTTCTCACACATCCTCTTTCTCTTTTTTCTTTAATGTAGCCTAGTTGATGAAGAGTTTCCAGTCTTTTCCTTACTGGATTCTTTCTTATTTTATTTAATCAGTGTGCTAGGTATGTGTTCCTGCTTGTGTGTGTATGTGTGTATGTATGTATGTATTTATGTGAGAGACAAAGGCAGAGGTATATTCATAGAACATTCATGGAGGGAAGTTGGTCCTACGGACCACTTTTAGGTCTTTAAAGTATCAAGAGCCTCCAGCTGCAGAACATCTGAACCATCTTCTATTATATGTCAGTCTTTATGCTGCCACCTGCATATTCTCCTGCATTGGCTCAGCAGAGACACATTGTCTAAAACAGTGGATTTTACTAATGGGCCCAAGATCTCCTGAACCCTGAAACATATGTGCATATTAGAATGTTTATCTGAGGTGCTGAGTCAGTGCAGACAACTTTAGCCACCACCCAGAAAAGAAATATGGGACATCAGAGCAGCTATGAGCTTTGATATCTCTCCTTCTACTCTTCACTGGACTGGTCAACCAGGGACATGGAAAGCAAACAAGCAAAGCTGAATTGGGTATAGGCCACAACCCACATTTGCAGGCATACTGAGAAGGACTGTTGGATACCCTAGAGGCTTTGGCTTTGCATCTCTTTCTACCTGCTCCTTTCTGTCCTAAACCATATGGGTCACAGAGAGCAGAGCAGCAGAGTGAGTCAGGTAGAGGCCAAAATCTACATTGTTCACCATACCAAGGAGGCTTTAAGGGCACATAAGCATCTTCTGCTTGGAGATCTCTCAGATTGCTCCTCTCCTGCCTGGATCAACCATGGCACAGACAGGGAATCCAATAGTGCTTAGCTGTATGCAGGCTCAAGCACCCATTGTCCACCATCCTGAAGAGGCCTCTGTGGATCCCCAGCAGACAGAATTGGGCTTGAAGCTCTCTTCACTTGCTCAAGAAAAGCCTGGCCCATATAGGACAAATAATGCTACCCCACAGGAGCAACCTTCTGGCTGCTAACACCAGAAACAACCAGATGGCTCTAGAGTCCAGTGCAAGAACATAAGCACCCAAACTCAGAGCCATATACCACCACAGGAAGCCCAGAATGTACTAACACTCATGAAGTTCAAGAAGATTTTAAATTTGACATGATGAAAATGATAGAAGCCTGGAAGGAAGAAAATAAATCTTAAAGAGAAATATGGGAGATGCATTCAAAGAGATGAAGGAATTGAGTAAATCCTCTAAAAAATTATAGGAGACTACAATTAAAAGGAAGGGAAAATGAAAAAATTAAATAAAACTATTCAAGACTTAAAAAGGGAATTAAAAGTGATGAAGAAAACACAATCTGAGGCAATTCCACAGTAGAAAACATAGGGAAGAGAACAGAAACTGCAGACATAAGAAAAATCAACAGAATGCATGAGACCAAAGAGATAAACTAAATTGTAGAAGATATGGTTCAAGTTATCGATGCATCAGTAAAAGAAAATGTTAATACTAAAAAGTTCCTGAAATGAAGCATCCAAGAAATCTGGAACACTATCAAATGGCCAAACCTAAGAATAATAGGAATAGAAGGAGGGGAAGTGTGCTAGCTCCACAGCCCAGAAAAGATCTTCAACAGAATCATAGAAGACTTCCACCTAAAGAAAGACATGGCCATGATCACACAAGAACCCTTTAGAAATCCAAATAGATAATACAATAAATAAAATCCTTCACCAGAAGTGTGTTCTTAAGTTGCTAGTATGGGGTCTTTCTAATTTCTTTATGAAGGCTCTTAGTGCTATGAACTTTCCGCTTAGCACTGCTCTCATCGTTCCATATGTTTGAGTATATTGAGACTTCAATATCATTGGCTTCTATGAAGTCTTTAATTTCTTTGTTTTTAAATTTTGTCCCTGACTCAGAAATCATTGTATAAAGGTTTGCTCGGTTTCCATAAGTTTGTATGCTTTCTGATGTTTCTGCTGTTGAGTTTCAGCTTTAACCCATGGTGGCCTGATAACATGCAAGGGATTACTTCAAACTTCTTGTATTAATTGAGGTTTATTTTGTGACCTAGAATATCGTCAATTTTGGAAAAGGTTCCTTGAGTTGCTGAGAAGGAGATATATTCTTTTGTATTTGGTTAAATTTTTGTAGATATTAATTATGCCCATGTGATTCATGGCATCTATTAGTTTCATTATTTCTACACTTAGTTTCTGTCTCAGTTATCTGCCTATTGGTGAGAGTGGTTGTTGAAGACTCCACTATTAATGAGTGGCATTCTTTGTATGATGAAAATTTGTAATGCATCTTTTACACATGTGGGTACTCTTGCATTTAGGACACAGATGTTCAAGATTGAGATGCCCTCTTGGTGTATTTTTCCTTTGATAAATATTAAGTTTCCTTCCCCATCTCTTTTGATTATCCGTGTTGAAAGTATACTTTATTAGATACTGGAAATGCTTCTCCAGCTTGCTACTTGGGTCCATTTTCTTAGAGTCCCTTTTCCATCCATTTACACTCAGGCAATCTATATTGCTGAAGTGTGTTTCTAGTATGCAGCAGAATGATAGGTCCTGTTTTTTGCATCTGTTATGATAGCTGATGTCTTGTTATTGGAGACTTGAGGACATTGATATTGAAAGATATTATTGACCTGGGATTGTCCGTTCCTGTTTTTGTTGTTTTGAGTTTTTTTTTTTTTGATTTTACATTGTGTTGGTATAGTGTGTGTCTCCTTTCTTTTGGTTTAGTGGGTGTGGGGATATTTATTTCCTGTGTAAAGTTATATCCTTGTACTTGAATTTTCCTTCAGTTATGTTCTGCAAGGATGAATTTGTGCCTACATACTTATTAAACTTGGTTTTGTCATGGAATATCTTATTTTCTCCATCTATTGTGATTGAAAGTTTTGCAGGGTATAATAGTCTGGGTTGGAATCTTTGTTCTCTAAATGTCTGCATGAAATGCATTCAGGTCTTTCTTGCTTTAATAGTCCTTGTTTGGAATTCAAGTATGATTCTTATAGATTTGCCTTTCTATGTTACTTGACCTTTTTCCTTGCAGTTTGTTCTGTACATTTAGTGATTTGATTATTATGTGGCAGAAGATTTTCTTTTCTAGTCCAATGTATTTGGAGTTTTGTTGGCTTCCTGTTTGTTTATGTGCATTACTTTCTTTAAGTTTAGGGAAGTTACCTCTATGATTTTGTTGAAAATAATTTCTGGGCCTTAGATCTGGAAGTATTCTTTTTCTTGTATTACTATTAGTCTTAGGTTGCTCTATCATAGTGCTCCAAATATTTGGATGTTCTGTATCAGGATCATTTTAGATTTAACATTTGCTTTGACTGTTGTATCACTTTCTTCAATCATATCTTCTAACCCTGAGATTCTCTCTTCCATAATTTTAACCCTGCTGGTGATGCATCTGTCTGTTATTCCTGTCCTCTTCCCTAGAATTTCCATTTTCAGCATTATCTCAGTTTCTCTTTTCTTCATTGTGTTTCTACCTCCATTTTTAGGTCTTGAATACTTTTATCATTTCCTTCTCCTATTGATTATGGTTTCCTGTCTTTCACATATTTGTTAAATAATTTGTTAAATTATTTTAACTCTTTAATTGTATATTTCTGTACTAGTTTGAGGGATAACTTTCATAATCTCAGATTGGGAATCTTTCTCTTCTGCTTTGGATGTGTTAGTATCTTCATCACTTGTTGTGGTAGGACTGCTAGTTTCTGGTGATGTCAGATGGCCCTGGGAATCATTGCTGTGTTCTTATACTGATCTCTTCCCATTATGATGTCTTTGGTGTCCACAGGTTTGGTGGTCTCTTATGATCTGAGAGTTTGTTGTTAAGTATAGATAGTGGGGCTTCAGCCCCAAGTCCAACTCACCACCTCTGGGTTCACTGTTTCTACTTGCTCAGTGATTATGATATAGTTGTTCCAGGCATCTGGGAAGCAAGCTGAAAGATATCTGAGTAGAGAGGTGATCTAGTGTCCCCCTGGCATCCTCAGGGTGGAAGATAATGGGACTTTAGTCCTGTGCACAATTCACTTCATCTTGCTTAACAATCTTCGTTTACTCACTCTTCTTGACTTAGGTGGCACAGGCAGCTGGGTGCAGCCTAAAAGATATGAGAGGTGAGAGCTGCTTCAGTGGCCTCCACCAGCTTCTTTGGGGTGGAAGCAATGGACAAGTCACATTCTCTGGGTTCTGAATTTTATACTATTTTTTAATCAAAAAGGCCTTGGTGATTCCTTTTCCCCATCTCTGCTACTGACACACCCTTGGCATTCTTATCTTTTACCATGCATTACATCATAAAACTAAATAAAATTAGTGGATACTAAATGGGAGTTTTAAGTCAGATGCAGGATGACCAAATCAGAAAATGCTAGAGTGGCTGAATTTTGATGCATCATCACACTTGTGAATTGTTGTTTCGTGAGATTTTGTTATTGTTGTTGTTTGTAATGAATTTGCAATTTTTATATTAAAATTTTCTGTTCATGCTATGGAATAAAGCTCTGTGGGTGGACTTCTATTCTAAAAAATAAACAATCCTATGTTTGCTCCCCAGTACCACATAAACTGTATATAATGCGGCATTCCTATAATCCAGGCATTCAGGGGGGTGAAACAGAAAAATTAGGTATTCCAGTTAATCACTGGTTATTTGGAAAGTTAGAAACCAGCCTTAGCTACATAAAATCCTATCTTACAAGTGTCTTTTTTAATTCTTTAAGAATATGGCAAAGATAAAAATAAGTATAACTAAAAGTTAAGAATATGCATATTTATTTCACTGCATATAACTGTATAAAATATGTATGTGTATATATATATGTGTGTGTGTGTGTGTGTGTGTGTGTGTGTGTGTGCGTGTGTGTATGTGTGTGTGTGTGTGTGTGCACATACACTACCATATACAGGAATACCCACCAACAGTATTTAACAATTATACTTGCACCAATGTTTTGAAAACTTCAAAAACCAAAAGCACAAACTTTGCTTTAGATTATAGTTTATATTGTTAACGGAGCAGTTGTTCAACATGAAAGAGAAGAAAAGGTAACTCCAGTCCTGTCTATCCCAAAGGATACCTCTGTCACTGAGTAGAACAAAATGTCAGAAAAGTGGACTCAAAAATAGTGATGTTGTCTTCTCTTAGAATATGCTGTGACAGTAAGCTGATTTATTTTGAGAAACAGCATGACCTAATTAGTTTCGGGTATCCTGAGCTTCAGATGAAACATTGATCATGGGACTTGTGAGATGAGGCTAGTGGGAGGTCAAAGAGAAATAGCAGTATATGTTTCATTAATGCAAATTTCCTGTAATGGGACTTGTGGTGTTGCTAGGTAGTAGTTGAATGATACAAGGGTAGGAAGGAAAAGCATTACTTTACCTTAAAAATATTCAGTGTGCTTCAAGAATGTGTATGGAGAAGCCAATATCTAACATTACCTATGCAATAATACTAATACTGAAACAAAGCTCTATCCTCAAATAAAGAAAAAGATTTTTAATTATATAATCCAATATGAAAGGTGATTCTCAGAGACCAAGATTTAGATTGTCTCATATACCTTGTGGAAACATGATAGCAGATTCATGGTATATGAACATTAACAGAAGAAGTAAAGTTGTCAAAATGTTTTCTAGATCATTGGCAGATACATGAAGCAGACACTTCTCATGGGAACCAGATGCTATAACTTGAGGATGCTTTAGCCTTTAGATTGGTTGGAAGCTAGGCATCTACTCCTGATCACCCAGTACAGAGAACTTCCTGACTCTCTGACAGATGCTCTTCTTGTTTTAATTTCCTTCTAGTCTTTATAATCTCAGAATGCAGCAGAGTTTATGCCTTCTATGTATTCGGCACTCCTCATCTTTGATAGAATAGGAACTTTCTAGGAACAATGCTCTTTCTTAATCTCTGTAATAAACTGGAACTTTAGTGAGAGCTGATGTAATTAGTATACAACATTTTATATGAAATAATTTCTACTCACACCAATGATAATAAAACAGTGAAGTTTTTTAGTTCTGTCCAAATAACCTATATGTAATTGTCATTAAAAGTAAGCTTATCTGTCAAATTATATGTGGATAGCACTATGGTGTGTAATAATAATTTATGATAAAAAATAATACAGAGCTTCATTTGATTTAATTAGAATCATATACATTGTATGGGCAAAATCTACGGTGAAATAACAACAACAACACAAACAAAAATTCATGGGGATAACTGACCATCTTTTTAACAGGATAGAGCTTACTCAATGGGGAACAGTTGAGGATACCCTTTTCCAGCCTATCTTAGGCAATGTCTCTCAAATTTTGTATCACTGGAAAGAAGGAAAATCTTCCTGCCTGTGTTTCTCTAAGTAACTTTTGATATAGTTGTTCTATGGAGTAGCCAGGATCACAAAACCATCTGCTATGGTGACAAATGAGAGAAATTGGTCTGAAATTAGATCAGTAGAGAATTATGATTGAGGATGAGACTTGAAGTTTGAAAAAAAACATAACTTGAGGTTGCTGTAGGAACACAGACTTGGTCTTCCCTAACCACCCATTGGTTTCCTCATAGAGGCTCAGAAGAGCAGTGAAGGATAGAGAAACAATGCCTGAGCTAGGATATCTGAGTCAGAAACATGAGAGAAATCAAACATATAGGAATGAAAGACAGTCAGGGAAAATTAAAATATTTGGTATTTTAGGGTCCATAAATATGTGGGTGGGAAAAATAAAGCTAAGTCTAGACAAGTATTCTTGGAGGACTAAAGATAAAGATATAAACTCAACATCATAGATAAAATAGAAGTAAATATCATAAACAATACTAATTATTGAAAATATTCAAAGTTGAGAGTGGTGGCAACTGTTTGTACTATATGTTTTTGGAAGGTACATCATAAGATTGTGCAAGTTAAAGGCCAGTCTAAGCTACAAAATAAGATCATTGCCTTCAAAAGAAAAAACAAGAAGGGAGAGAGGGATGAAGGAGGCAAGGAAGGAGGAAAGAAGGAAGGAAAAAATTGAGGGAGGAGATGGGGAAGAATAACAAGAAGAAGATGAAGGGCTGGAGAGACGGTTACACTATGGAATACTACTCAGCTATTAAAAAGAAGAAAATTACAAAATTTGTGGGCAAGTGTTTGAGACTAGAGATGATCATAATGAGTGAGTTAACTCAGAGGCAGAAAAACTCACATGCTATATACTCACTTATAATTGACACTAGCACAAAAGTCATGTTCCATGAAAGTCTTCACTTAACCCGAGATTGGGATAGATTTGTGGACATCCTACTGAGAATCTAGGTGAGAGAAATATGGGAGATGGAGAAATTGAAGGACCCAGAGGGTCCTAAAATCCTACAAGAAGAACATCATGATGGATGGCTCAGGGCCGAGGGGGGTCTGCCAAACTATTGCACTAACCAAGGAAAATACAATAGTGAACATTGAACCCCTACTCTGATCCACCCAATGGTCAGGACATTCTCCACAGTTATGAAGAGAGAGGGGATTGACTTTTACATGAACTCTGGTGCTCCATATTTGACCACTTCCCCTTGGTGGGAAGGCCTGCTGACACTCAAAGAAAGAATAAGCAGGACACCAAGCCTATGACCATATAGTTGGGGAGGAGGTCCCCCTTAATCATAGACCTAGGGTAGGGGAATAGGGTGAAAGAAGGAGGGAGGGAAGAATGGGAGGATACAAGTGATGGCATAACAATTTAACTGTAATCTGAATAAATTAATAAAGTTTAAAAAAAGAAGATGAAAGAAGGAGGGATGAGGAAAAAGAGAAAGATACAAAAAGTGAATGTGAGGGAGATAAATGGAAAAGAAAGGAAAAAGTAAAACGTGTATATACTATAAGATCTAACTAGCTAATTTTATAGTGAGACAATAGTCATACAATAATTCTAAACATTCTGAGCTGAACAAGCAACAAGATTCAGAAAAAGGAAAAGTCTGGCCTGCTATATAAGCCTAGAAACTTCTTTGCAAGGGTTGTGGTATTTAGCATATTAATTTGACATGGGAGAAATATAGATACCAGCAGAATGTAGACATATATGTTTTCTGTTGTATTCTATGACCTGACAGAAATTCTTGGCTATTCAATTGTCCTGGTTTCAGTGTATTTTCCAAAGATGATCTTCTTTAATAATATGATAGCCCAGGTAATAGTAAAATACATAGGTAAATTAATTGTTAATATATCTACCACCAAAAATGAGGAATCAATGTAGAAAAAAAGCTGAGTAGTGCCAAACCCAGACATGGGTGAGTAGACGTGGGCAGATATCTGGGCTCATTGGCCACCCCCTTTAGCAAAATTGAGTTACCAGTTTATAGAGATATCTTCTCTAAGAAAACAAAGTAGGGAGCAATCAAAGTGCCACCTGGCCTTTTCCAACATAATCATATCCATTCATGTGAACACAGCCATATGAACATGTATATATATCACATCGTTACCACCACACAGTGTGGGCTTCACTTTAATCACCACCTTGCTGAAGGAAGTATGCAACTTAGAGCATATGCTTTGAGATTTTCTAACTTTGTTCCACTTCCTGATGCCACTCTTTTCTTCCTATATATGGATGAAATGTGATCCCTTTTCATCCTGACAATCAGCTCATGTTCATGATACTCTGCAATTCCCCGATGATGGACTATATCTACTCTGGACTTGTAGTTCAAAATAAACCTTCCCTTCTCCAAATTGCTTTTTATGACACATATATTCTTATCACCGCAAACGAAGAAAACTAATATAGTAAAATGATATAGTCATATACTGATTCCTTTATGGGATGAATTGATCACTCAGAAACTTCAATGTTGTTCTGACTTTTGCCAGCTAGTTAAAAAAAAGATGCCTTCCAAAGACTCATATATTTGAAATATTTGTTCCCATTTGATAGAATTATTTAGGAAGAATTATATGTGACCTTGTTAGAGGAGGTGTGCCACTGTGATTGGCTTTGAGGTATCAAAACACAATGCTCTTTCAATTTAGGTTTTTCTAACTTGTGCATGTGGATCAAGATGTGAACTTTCAGCTATTGCTCCAGCACCATCAGCATGCCTACCCACTAGGTTCCATGCTGCCAACTATGATGATCCTGGACTGTATCTCTCTAGAACCATGAGCTCCCAATTGAATACTTTAATTTATATGTTTTATAGATCATGTTGTTTTCCTCCAACAATTGAAAATTAACTTAAAAAGTTATCTACCTCTTCCTGACAAGCAATCTCTGTATTAGAGTAATGAAACATTTTAGTATTTTTGTAGCACCCTATTCCCAACACAAGCACACACACACACTCACACACACACATACACACACCACAAACACACAAACACCTACACACACATACACACACACCACAACCCACAAACACCTACACACACATACACACACAACACACACACACACACATGCACACTTATGTCCTTTTCATCCATCTAAATTTAAACTTTGCTAAGTCTATCCTGCAAGTCTTATCAGTTTTGTCAGCTCAAGATGGACCCTTTAAATCAAACTTCAGCACTAAAACTTCTTGACTAAATCATCCCACTGCCTTCTTTTCAGCAGGTCTGCAGGTACATGGTACACATTTTTTCTTGTGTGCTTTCTATGTTGAATTCATTTTTCTAGAAATATTTCTGAGGAATTCTAATTTTTCACTATTTGAATTCATCAACTCAGTGCAGCTGAGGCAGTTAAGCTGCAGGAGAGTAGAAGCCTATGATTGGTATGACTGCACAGTAAACACAATTATCACTTATGTCTGATGTCCAGCACTTTTATCATCATTGAGGAAACTTATGGAGATATATACATGTATCTTTGTACTCAAAGGCTAAATTAGATTGAAAGACAGCATACAGATAGGAAAACAATGAGGTATTTTGACTCATGAGCTGGGCCATCGGAAATGTGCAAAGGAACTTACTGCTTCTGCTATCTCTATCCTTCCATGAGCTATCCGCTGTCTTCTACTTTTACACAGTGCTTGGAGACACTAAAACTTTCATACCAAACACCTCATTCTGATCTCACTCTTTTTTGATATCAGCTGAAATTTATAGTGTGTACCAAAGAAGAAAACAGTTAAAGTTAATTAAATGAGGTTAAATAAAAACTTATGCAAAAGCCCTGCTGTGAACAGTACTAAACAGATTCATGGCACTATTATTGCCATGAATTAAATCAATTTTCTTTGTATGTTCAATGCTTCGTCATCAGCTCTTTGTTAAGCTTTCTGTGAGGGTTCCATGTCAGCTGATTTATGGAAGGAAAAGAGGAGATACTAAATGGCTATGGATTTATTATAGTTGTCATTATTTTGAGAACCAGAATCACATTGATTTTATTTCTTCTCGCTAAAAATTGACACTCTTCTTCACAAAGGAACAATGCCAGAAACCACTGCCAACTATATTTAGACAAGCAGAATTGAAATAAATGGAATATGATGGAAAAGCCTAAGTCCAGGGAAATGATATTAACGATAAAATCATGAAACATTAGACAGGCTGTGAAGCACAGATATTTTTAAAGTCATAAGAGGTAGGTCTTGCTTATTTTTTGTGTTTGGATATTGAAAGATTTGAATAAAACTGTTTGGATTCATCAGCACATGTCTAAAGTACTCAGGCCTATTGAATTGAAAAGGACAAGAGTCAATCTGAAATAATTACAGATCCCAGGGGACAACTTCTTCCATATCTAAGTTTCTCTTTAGACATTTTGTGAATATGATCTTCAACCAATTTTAGAAACAACTTCTAAGCTTTTCAATTTCTATAAGCCAGATATTGAGGAAGGAAGAAGGAATGGATGAGGAAACAGAACTATGATGCAGAACATGTTTGTCCTCTAACAGTTCCATGATGTCTTTCAGATAGCTGACTTCCCCTTTTGTATTTGGCACATGAAATCCAAACCCAAAATAAATAAATATGCATAACAATCACCTTACCCAACAGTACTTAGTTTAAAAAGACAAGAATAGCACTTAGGAGGCAAAAACAGGCAGATCATTGTGAGTTCAAGGCCAGTCTGCTCTACAAAGTAATTCCCGGACAGCCAAGACTAAACAGAGAAAACCTGTCTCAAAAACAAACACATAAACAAACAAAAAGACAAGATATTATTCTTAAAATATTTATTACCATATATTAATTATATAATTAATTATCCATATGATGGTGTTTGCTTTAACACAAGCCATTTTTGTACATGTGCATGAAATATTGTGATCCTCTCTAGTCCAGTGCTACTACAATCCTCTTCATGTCTCTTTCTACATCTGTATTTTTTGTGTGACCCAATAAGTTCTACTGGGGTTACTAAAATAGAATAAAAATGTTTTTTATGGGTGTTTGAGATCCTTACAGTTGGCTCACAACTAAAGTAAATATATCTGTCTGGTTTAGCAATTTTAACTGCCTATCCATCATACAAATGATTGAGGATATCCTATTAATATCTGTACAGATGCGTCTTATATAAGAATAATTTCATTTCCAATGAGGTATTTTTCTCCAAGGATCCATTAATTTTCCTGTAAGTCCTCAACCAACACATTAAGTAGATAAAATAGAATAAATAGAAACAAAATTTTCCCTCAGAGGTTGTCATTTTGTGAGTTAAAATTTTCAAAGACTAAATATCTATAACAAATGAAAAGTGAAGAGACTAAGGACGATGAGTATGTCTTTAAGTGTTTCTCAGTCATTCACCATTCCTCTGTTGATAATTCTCTATTTGGCTCTCTACCCCATTTTTAATGGGGTTATTTGGTTGGGTGGTGTTTAATTTCTTAGCTCTTTATATATTTTTAGATATTAGCCCTCAGTCATATATAGGCTTTGTGAAGATCTTTTCCCAGTTTGTAGGCTGTTGTTATGCTCTGTTGATAGTACCTTTTGCTTTACAAACCTTTTTAGTTTCATGAAGTCTTTGATCTTAGAGCCTGAGCCATTCACATTCTATTCAGGAAGTTTTCACCTATGCAAATGAGCTGAGGGCTCTTTCCCACTTTTTCTAACAGATTTAGTGTGTCTGGTTTTATGTTAACTTCTTTAATCAACTTGAACTTTAGTTTTGTCCAGGGTGATAAATGAGTGTCTATTTGCATTTTCTATATGTAGACCTACAGTTATATCAGCAAAATTTGTTGAAGGTTCTATCATAGGAAATGCAAATTGAAATGGCTCTGAGATTCCATCTTATACCAGTCAGAATGGCTAATATCAAAAATGCTAGGGACAGACATACAAGAAAGGATGAGGAGAAAGAGGAACATTCGTCCACTGCTGGAGGGAGTGCAAATTTGTATAAACATATTGGAAATAAATCTGATGCTCTCTCAGAAAATTAAGAATAGTACTACCTCAACACCCAGCTATACCTCTCCGGGCCATATACCCAAAAGATGTTCCACAGTATAACAAAGCATTTGCTCAACAATGTTCATAGCAGCCATATTCATTATAGCCAGAATTTGGAAACAAGTGAAATATCCCTCAACCAAAGAATGGCTAAAGAAACTGTGGAACATTTTCACAATAGAAGATTTTGCAGCTATTAAAAATAAGGAAATCTTGAAATTTGCAGGCAAATGGATTGAAGTAGAATGATCATCGTGAATGTGGTAATCCAGACCCAGAACAACACACATGGTGTATACTCACTTATGTGTGGATATTAGCCCAAAATAGATGAACTCTGAGAGGCTCCACACAGCAGGGGATTAGGACAGAAGCTGGGACTTGATGCTGAACACTGGGTGAGAGTGGTATGGAAGAATGGCAGCACAGAAGGACCCAGAGGATTCATCAGTCCCACAAGGAAATCCTCAAGACCAGCTGGGTCCAGGGTCCCTGCCCAATCTGTTGCACCAAACAAGGCCAATGAAGCCAGTAAACCTATACACCCTGTTCAGACCTAGTCAATAGACAGCTCATTCTCCACAGCTGTAAGGAGAAGGGGGATTGCTTCTGACATGAACTCTGGTGCCTCCTTTGGTGGGGAGATCCAGCCGCACATAGAGGAAGGGGAAGCAGGCTCTTTTGATGAGACCTTATAGGCTGTAGTAATATGGTGGGGAAGGGGTCAATTCTATCAAGGTCTAGGGGAGGGCAAAACGGTAGAAGAAAGAGCAAGGGCTAGAATGGGAAGATACAAGCAAGGGTATGACAATCAGTATGTAATCAGAATGAGTTATAATGAATTAAAATTTAAAAAAAAAAAGAGTGAACAGAACCAAGGTCTTAAAATCCAGGCTATCTATGGTGACAGGCTGGATCTGATGGAAAAGTTTGTGGTCATAAGCACCTCAAGCAGAGACATCTTTATCTACTTCATAAAGTGGGACAAAAAGCCCACATCTTTGGTTAAGAGAAAATTGAATGGAGGTGATTTTTATAAAAGGGAGTGTTCAAAATATTTAATTTGTAAATTATGATTGTTCAATCAGGAGGATGTTTGTAATGATTCCTAGAGTGTACATAAATGCCAAATATTTAACATAAAATCACTTGTTTTTAAGCACAGCAGCATTTTGAGAGCGGGAGAAGGATCCTTGGAACTCATTGACCAGGTAGTATAGCTGCATCCGTGAGTGCCAAGTTCACTTAGACACAGAATCTCAAAAAATAAAGTGAAGAGGACTGGAGAAGGATTCACACATATGCTTCTGGTCTTCATATGCACACATTTACAAATAGGAACCACTACACAGATACCCACACATTTACAAATATATATATATAACACCACTACATAAACATACAAGTACACACACACACACAAACACATGCACTCAAACAATCATACACAGTGAAGAAAAGTTAGAATCCATAGTAATTCCAAATTTTTCAAAATTATCCATTCTTCTACTGAGGTACACTTAGGCTGTTTCTATGATCTGGCTATTATGAATAAAGCTGCTATGAACATGGTTGATCAAATTTTCTTGTTGTGTGCTGGAGCAACTTCTGGGTGTATTCCAAGGAATGGAATAGCTGGGTCTTGAGGAAGCCCTATTCCCAGTTTTCTGAGATAGCACCAGATAGATTTCCAAAGTGGCTGTACTAGTTTGCATTCCTACCAACAATGAAGGAGTGCTCCTCTCTCTCCACATCCTCGCCAGCATGTGGTGTTGCTTGAATTTTTGATCTCTGCCAATCTGATGGGTGTCAGATGGAATTTCAGAGTTGTTTTGATTTGCATTTCCCTGATGACTAAGGAGGTTGAGCATTTCTTTAAGTGTTTCTCCGCCATATGATATTCCTCTGTTGAGAATTCTCTGTTTAGTTCCAAGCCCCATTTCTCAATTGAGTTATGCATTCATGTATTTTCTTATTCTCTGAGTAAATGTACACTTAAATACAATATAATACACATTTTAAAGCAAAATATGCACATCTTATTCATCACACATTTGTACTAAATGCAATAAAAGTGTAGATGAAGATGAAAGGCCTGAGTGTTTTATTGATGCATGCTCTGGAAGATTTAACTGGAGTTCAAAAAATAATTGCTTGTAAGATATCTTTTTCTTTCTTTATAATTTTATTTTCTGATCTTAGAGAGAGAAGTTCTACTAGCTAATCTACCATACATACCAAAATACTGTATTTCATTTTCTTTACCTGCTCAATCAACAAATAATCCACAGACAATAACATGCACAGAAGAGTTGGTCTTTGGAGGCATTAAATTATGGCCTGGGACCTCATATTTTCATATACATTGTCGACTTGCCAAATTCAAGGCCAGGAGCTATGACTGTAATTAAAAATTAAAATAATTTCCCACCCAGGTTTTCCTTTACTGTTGACAAGGCTTTGTACTTGAAATTGCAAATGTATCATCAGAATATACCTGTGATCATCTCTCAGTCCATCACTAGTGTCTCAGAAATGTCATCAATATTTCTTCGCTTTATGCATGTAGTGTATGTGGGTGTGGATGTGTGCACATGCACTTTTACATGATGCCACATGAGTACATTCATATTTGTATATCTCTGTGTGTGGTAGATTTTGCTGACTTTAAAGGACTAGTAATGAATGAAGAGGAAGAAAAATAAAATATATCATTTTTACCCCTGTAACTTCTTTGGTTCTCAAATGAAAGGCTGCATTTTCAAGTCTCTCTCACATGCACATACAGACATGACCAAGGTTGCCAAGATATTTCTATCCACAACTTTCTATCCCTCCTCCACCCAAGTAGTATTGCTTATGTAGAATGCGTCTGACCTATCCATTGATTAAGAATGCTTGAAATGCTTAAAACAATGATTGAAAATGAAATTAACAAGATTATTGTTCCTACAATTTTCAAATAATAAAACTTTGATTTGCCAACCATCTAATTTGGATCATCCATCCAACTTATATAGAATTATCATACATTTTGGGGGTATCATTGTTGCCTCTAAGATCTCCTAATTCCTTTCAACAGCATATGATAATCCAAGTTTCATTTTAGTTTTTGTACTTTCACATTTGTGTGATTTTATATTCTTTGAAATGAGTTTTGTCTCTCCTAGAAGCTTACCATTATCATCATATACATCCTGCTTTTTCCACATCCTGTGTTGCACTGCAACCTGAGTAGATATTCAAATGTTAGGCTAGGTACATTTTCTGTCACTGTGTGAAAAAATATCTGTCAAAAAGGAGTTTAAAGAAGAAATGGCATATATGGGCCTACAGTTTAAGATGCTACAGCCCATCTGCTTGTAGAAGTGAACTCATGACAAATGGAACTGAAATCACTTATCATATTGCATCTACAGTCAGGATATGGGGGGGGCATGAAGGATGGTGCTCTGATCACATTTTCTTCTCAATTCTTGGATTCCTGCCTAGCGAATTATTCTATACAAATCCAAGGTGGATTTTTACCTAAGTTAACTCAGTCTACAAACACACACACACACACACACACACACACACACACACACAGAGAGAGAGAGAGAGAGATACACAGACACACTCATACAGTGAGAGAGAGAAAGAGAGAGAGAGAGAGTCAGAGACAGAGACAGACAGAGAGACAGAGAGACAGAGAGTAGTATGTTTCCATGGTGATTTTAAATCATCAAATTGACAGCCAAGCTTAACTATCACAACACTGAACCAATCAGTACAACAAATATTCATCAATTTTGAGTTATATAATTTTTCTTCCTTTTTGTATGGTATCATATGGTGTCAATTCCTGGAAGTACAAAGCTTCCATGAATCCCAGTTCCACAAATATTGATGATATCAGGCATTTGTGCCATCTATGTTTTAGAAAACTCTTAAATGTAGAATATTCAACTTGACTAATTATCTATCTAACTGTGCAGTTACACTTCAGAGGATTTATTATTGGCATAAGCACATTCATTGACTGGGGCCATAGAAGTGTCTCTAATGGAGAGGTGGTGAAATCCTATCTTTATTCTCTCAGGTTAATGGAACCTCACAGTTATTATTTGTAACTTGAGTTAACATAGTAAACTTTTACATCACAGCTATCCTATGATAGCACCTTTGAAAACAGCAATCTTAAAAGCCACATTCAGAAAGTCAGACAGATCATTCATTGTTCATGCTGTGAGAGAGTAACCTGAAAAGTCTTCAACTGGGACCACATTATGACAAGAATCCCATATATTTAACCCCATTCTCTGATGATAAAATAGACCATTGGAAGAGCTAAATGGAATGGAGGTAGCTACTGAAAAGGACGCTTTGATGTAAAAAAAAAAAAAAAAAAAGAATTGACCACAAAGTTCATGACTCCTATTCTGGGATCCAGCTCCACTTTTTGCTTCTCAAGGCTCAGAATACCATATGCATCATTGACTGGGTTATTAAATCTGAGTTTGGTCTCAGGTTTCTTTAGTATTGTGGCTTCATGCAGATTTGGATCAAGTGTGTGCTAAGAAGTGACCAGATGGCGCTAAAGTAGTGTTTCACTTGAAGAAATTGAATTTTTTTTTGAAAGGAATAAATTAAAGAGAACTGAAGAAGAGAAAAAGTCTCACAGGTATATATGAAAAACACATTTACTTTGTATATTTTCCAGTCTAATACTATATAATTTTGACAAACCAGATCATTCAGACTTACCTACTGTTCTGGAATACAAATAGAATCAATGTCATTAGCCTTACTTTCTAGATAAGCAACTTTATTAGTAATTAATTGTAATTAGTGTCAATTATGGGACTACTCAATAGCCATAGAATATAAGCTTTCAATAATTACAATGCAAACATATCTATAATAGTGCAAATACTATACAAATGTCATATCTGATTATTGCCTGTTATGTGTTAGTCACCTGCTAAAGGCCAGCTCAATTTTCTCTTTAGTAAATTGGGGATATGATTTGTCCGGATACCTACATAGGGTATCAAGACATGATGTAGTATGTGGGAGAATGTGTTGACTTGTTAGATAGTGTTGAACAATAAGTGTTCATTAGCATGCTCTTTTGCTTTTCAGGATTTTTCTCTGGAACAATGTAAACTAACAAACTCTGGCACTTAATTCAGCTCTTTTCAACTGCATTTCCATGTCTGTTTCTCCCCTTAGCTCATTATTGACAATATCCATAACACAATATGATGGCAATGTTAATTTTATAATAACATTTTTTCATTATAAGAGCCTACCTGCTTTACAAATCTTTTCATATATTTATTCAGCAAATTCCCCCTGGTGAAAAGAGTAAACCAGGTTAGTTTTTTATTTATTTTCAGAAGAAGTAATTAAAGTTTAAATCTAATTGTTCTAGCTTATTCCAGTGACAGACAAACTCAAACCATTCTGTTATCCTCCAAGGAGATGCCTTAGCCCCATGTTTCTGTCCCTGTCCTGAAAGTTACCTAGAAATGCTTTTGTCTTCTTCCCTAACACACACATCATCATATCCTGCAAGTATCTAGCTACCATTGAGTAATCCTATCACTTTTGTTGGTAGCTTTAGAAAAATTGATATCATGGGGTCCAAGGGCCAGAGCTGCTTTATCTTTGCAAGAAGTTCTTTCTCTGCTTGTCTTTCTGAAACAGTAGAAGATTTCATGCCAGTAGTTTTCTCCTGCAAACCTTTGCCCAGACATTTCAAGGAACACTGTTTCCTTTGTGGCTCTTCTGAAACCATGACTTACTTTTCATGAACACAGTCTATTCCCGAGAATTACAAATCACAAGCACATTTGGCTATGTCACTATTACATACCCTAGCCCCATAAGTGGCACACAATAAACACCATGCACATTTTGGAGTAAATGACTTAATAAATGTAGAAGTACACTGTACCTGTTAAAGAGCAGAGCTTCTATCACATTTGTGAAGCAACTAAAATGTGCTGGGCATTGAAGTAGCTGAAGTATCCACCTCGTTCACTGGTCTTTAATTGCTGTTATTTCCTGCAACATTACCAGTGTAATGTGCTGGTTATTCATACATGTCACCCTGACACACATTGCACCGAATTCTGGTTTTAGTCATTTAGCCCTTTGTAAAAGGCAAAGTTGGGACAATGCCAAACTCTAAATCTGTTCTAACAGTATGCTTCACAGGGGTTCATTACCCTGGCCATTGGTGGCCTAATTCTACCCTCTCCATCTTTTTACCATAAAAGCAGACTAGAAAAGCTACAGAGAGGACTAGATTTTTTCCAGTAAAGGGAAAGGTTTATAGCATTTAGAAATTCTCTCTAAACTAATTAGACCAAGGAAAACCATAAAAAAGGTTAAATCTCACTGCTGTTTGAACTAGGCAACTTAGATTCTTAACAGAAATTATATGGTCTGTTGATGAAAATTAGTTTGGAAAGGGCAGCATAGTGTATCCTGCTTTACGACAATCTCTTCTTGATAAACACTGTTAGTGAAATATCCCTATCAAGTGGTCGGGCATGATTCATTTTCTATCACAAAAATCCATACTCTGTTTTTAGTCTGTATAAAACAATTTCTATATATTTTGGATATTAGACCTTTGACAGATGTAGGGTTGGTGAAGATCTTTTCCCAGTCTGTAGGCTGTCACTTTGTTCTCTTGACAGTGTCTCCTGCCTTACAGAAACTTCTCAGCCTCATGAGGTCCCATTTATTAATTGGTGACATTAAGGCCTGGGCTGTTGGTGTTCTGTTCAGGAAGATGTCTCCTGTGCCAATGTGTTCCAGGCTCTTCCCAAATTTTCTTCTAACTGACTTAGTGTCTCTGGTTTTATGATGAGGTCTTTGATCCACTTGGAGTTGACTTATGGGCAAGATGACAAATATAAGTTTAGTTGCATTTTCTTACACATAGACATCCAATTAAACCAGCACCATTTGTTGAAAATGCTATCATTTTTCCATTGAATGGATTTGGCTTCTTTGTCAAAAATCAAGTGACCATGTGTGTGTGGATTCGATTCCCTTGATCAACCAGCCTGTTGCTTTGTCAAAATATATAAAGAACTCAAGAAATTAAACACCACCAAACCAAATAACCCAATTGAGAAATGAGGCTTCGGACTAAACAGAGAAGTCTCAACAGAGGAATATCAAAT
Source organism: Acomys percivali (assembly GCA_907169655.1). Lineage (NCBI taxonomy): Eukaryota > Metazoa > Chordata > Mammalia > Rodentia > Muridae > Acomys > Acomys percivali. The sequence goes on from OU015747.1 coordinate 59,808,278, forward strand.
GGCTGAGAAACACTTAAAGAAATGCTCAACCTCCTTAGTCATCAGGGAAATGCAAATCAAAACAACTCTGAAATTCCATCTGACACCCATCAGATTGGCAGAGATCAAAAATTCAAGCAACACCACATGCTGGCGAGGATGTGGAGAGAGAGGAGCACTCCTTCATTGTTGGTAGAAATGCAAACTAGTACAACCACTTTGGAAATCTATCTGGTGCTATCTCAGAAAACTGGGAATAGAGCTTCCTCAAGACCCAGCTATTCCATTCCTTGGAATACACCCAGAAGTTGCTCCAGCACACAACAAGAAAATTTGATCAACCATGTTCATTGCAGCCTTATTCATAATAGCCAGATCATAGAAACAGCCTAAGTGTCCCTCAGTAGAAGACTGGATAAAGAAACTATGGTACCTTTATACTAGAGAATACTACTCAGCTATTAAAAACAAAGAATTCCCAAGATGTGTGGACAAATGGATTGAACTAGAAATGATCGTAATGAGTGAGTTATTCCAGAAGCAGAAGGTGTTAAATGGTATATACTCGCTTATATCTGCATACTATACCAAGGGGCGTGTCCCATGAAAATCTTCACTTGCCAGGAAATTGGGACAGAAGGGAGGACATCCTATTGAGACTATAGATGAAAGAAGCATGGGAGAATAGCAACGTTGAAGGATCCAGAGGTTCTTAGAAACCTACAAGAAGAACGTTATGATAGGCAGATTTGGGCCCAGGGGTCTGGCTTAAACTATGGCACCAGCCAAGGACAATACAGGCCATAAACTTTAAAACCCTACCCAGATTTAGCCAATGGACAGTACATTCTCCACAGTTGAGTGGAGAGAGGGATATGAATGTAACACATTCTCTCGTGCCTCATATTTGCCCGCATCCCCTGATTGGAGAGACCTGGCGGCACTCAGAGGAAGGATAGCAGGCTACTAAGAAGAGACTTGATACCCTATGAGCATATATAAGGGGGAGAGGTCCCCACCCCAGTCACAGGGAGTAAGGGAAAAATGGGAGTGAGGGAGGAGTGGGAGGATACAAGTGATGGGATAACAATTGAGGTGTATTATGAATAAACTAATAAAACATATTTTAAAAAAGAATATGATTTTTTAGTACTTCCTAGTTGTATGAATATGTCAGAACATTGTTTGAAATAATTGTATATTTATTGTAGACTACAAATGAAAAGAACAGAGATTGTTATACTGAGTGTTCCTGGTGTGTATTTTTCCCATCCATTTCTCCAGTAGTAAGGCCTTGATAGAAAGGAAAGCATAAGGCATCCAGTTACCATTCCTATACCTTTGTATAACTTTGCAACTGATCTAGAGTTTTAATTCTTATGAAGTCCTACAACTTGCTGTGGTTTTGAGAATTTGTATTTGTTCAAGAGTCCTTCTCTTGACCAGCTCTAGAGGAGAGCCTTCTTCCTGTTCAAAAATCATTTGAGTTGGAAACTTAGTTGCTCCACATACCTGAACCACATGGAAAGTGGGTCTCCTGTCTGGCCCACATTTTATTTTTATTTTATTTATTTATTTATTTATTTATTTATTTATTTATTTATTTATTTA
>OU015747.1:59813467-59863127 GCA_907169655.1 Acomys percivali
GAGAGAGAGAGAGAGAGAGAGAGAGAGAGAGAGAGAGAGAGAGAGAGTTCTTCTCTGATCTCTACTATCATGGCTTGTAGGTCTTTGTTGGGTGCTCCGTAATTTGACATAGAGGAAGAGTAAGTTGTTTTCCACTACATATCTCCAATTGTTTAGAATTTTTCATCTTGGAAATGGACTTCTGTGGCAATTATTTCTTCTTTTTATATATTTTGGTTTTTCTGAAGAAATGAAGAAGTCAAAGCCAAAGGTCATGATTTCACTTTTCCCAGCAAATCCAATCATTCCTCATTCTCTCTTTCCTTTCTTCCCCCTTTCCATCTCTCCCTTCTTAGCTTCATTTTTTCTTTCATTCCTCTGCCATTCTTACTTTTCTTTTCTCATGTACCTCAGGCAGACAGCAAATATAATATGTACCAAAGGATAATCTTGAACTCCTAACCCTCCTGCTTCTACCCCCTAACTGTGAGGACCACAGGTGTGGATCACCATGTCAGAGTTATACAGTTTTGGGAATAGAATCTTTGGCATCATGAATATCTGGTAAACCTTACTCTACAACCTGAGACATGTCTTTAGCCCTCTAATTATATTCCTCCAAAAATAACTGATAAAGGATAATATGGTTAAAATGCATGAATTTATTTCCTCTGATACAACAACCAGCACACATAAACACAAAGCATTGATCCAAAAATAGAAATTTTCTTTCTGTGATGAACTTGCAAGTGAACACAGAGTCATTTCCACTGAAGAAGGTCCTCAAATCCACTAAACTTTTGTGTTGTAATGGGCCCTCCACAGAGCCATCTTCCAAGAGCCTGACCTGCTAAGAAACAAGGAGTCATGGACAGGATGCCTGTCAAACAAAATGGCTTTAGAGTACCTATGTTCTATGCTTTCTGAAGAGTAGCACAGGAGACTCTCATCTATAATTACCTAGTTCTCCTGGTCTCTCATCAGTATGCAGTGTTGTCGAATAACAATATCTATTTTTGAAATTTCTTTGTTCAACTTCTGCTAATAGTTCTATAGGAAGATTTGATGTTTAAGTATTTAATGATATTTGACTTTCATAAGATGGATAGAGAATTGATACATGTTGATTATAACTGTAAATAATATGTAGCTGACAAAAATGCTCATTGCTTCAGAGTAGAATTAGTTACAGCCTAGAGCCATGTAGAAATTTTTGTTTTTCATGATAAATGTTTTATTTTATCTTAAGAGCATCCCATTTGGAGCAAGAAGGGCAAAGATGAGCACAACTACCAACAAAGGGATAAGAAGACAGAGGCACAGAGAAAAGTTGACAGCTATTGAAGCACAAGTGGACACTGACACTAAAAAAGGAGACAGAGGACAAGTGTGCTTTCTCTCAAAGTTGGCTGGTCAATCTGAGGGCAAGATGATCAATGCTCAGGTAGCTAAATGTGCCTAACATTCCTGTTCTTTCAAAGCAGAAACACACACACACACACACACACACACACACACACACACACACACACACACACACACACACCTTTTATTGTAGTCCTGCATGTAGGACACAGGGAGGCCAGAAATACTTAGTGTTTTGTAAATCTAAGGATTTAGATCCATTGGATATCTCAGCTAAGATTCTCACATCTATTATTTTATCTTACATAAAGTGTTGGAGACTTTCATATTTTTTTAGTTTATTTTTTTCTTTAATTTTTTTTCTTCATATTTTGTCTTTTTTATGTATACCTTTATATTATTAAACATATACACAATAAACTACCTACAGCAAGAAGAACCAAGAAACAATCAGGAATTATATAAATGTTACAAGTAAAGTGTTTTGGCAATTTGTGCTTGGCAACCTTGAAGAGGTCATCTTTCCTATCTAAGTACATCTAAAATTCTATCATATCTCATCTTTATCAAATTAAAACATCTATCTAGACCTCAAAATATCTTAACCCCAAAACAACAAAGCTTAACTATAAAACTAAACTATCAGGCTTTCAACCCCATCAGAGACTTGAGAAGAAATAAAATTTATTATCTGAGTAGACAGGAAGTGCAGGTAAACAGCTTCCAAAATGATAAAATGACAAGGACAGTTTGATTACTGAACAGTCACCTAAAACTCTCTATAACATTGGAACATAATCTTCAGACTTCTGGCCCAATATATCTGACAGACATATTTGTGAGGCAAGAACTACTGAGGACTTGCTTACCTTGTCTTGGCAGAGTTTGTCTTTTGACTCTGCGTGTATCCAACTTGTTCATTTCTAGGTAGAATTCTGTCTGTAGCACAAATGAGGAAATTTTGCCCAGGGCTGGTTTGCCACATAGTATCCAAACACCAAAATGTTTTGTCATTTAATAAACTCTTGCTAATTATTTCTTTAACTACAAATTGTAGGTTTAAGTACCTAGAAGGTGATAGGGACATAGTTGAAAAGAATTAGGTGTTAAATTCAGAGCTTGGAAAAGGGAGTTAAAAGTGTCTGTATGTTTGAGAGATCTCAATTAGGAAAGGCTCTTGTCTAACTCGCTAGGTATTAAAGGCTGGCCTTGTTTTCCTGATTGCATTTCTTTTGGCATGTGGTCATCTAGAAAATATTCTTTGATTAACATCTGAGGCAGATCCCAACTGTTGCTTGTGGATATATGCATCCCAGCATAGCAATAACTATGGTCTGATAGAGTTGTAAATGGCAAACCCAGGACGCAATGCCAAATGTTTGGATATGCACGGAAAGAAATGAGAATCCTAACCTTGAGATTGAAACATTGGGGTCTGATTTGTCTCAGAAATTTTTAATATCATGAAAGGCATTTATGCATATAAAGTATGTTAACTACCACCCAGAATGGTCCCAGGAAGTAATCAAGTTCATTGATATCTTTCATAGGAAATATAAATAGTCTCACAATATTTGTTGAGTAAAGAATATATTACTTAATGTTAAGTTTTTGACACCAAATGAAGCAAACATCACAAATATTTTGAGATTTCAGACATGGAGATTGAAAAATTTTAAATGGGGTTAGAAAACTGATACAATATTTGAGATGTGCTTGGAAATAATGCTTCATATCTCTGGCAATAGAGCTTATACGTTTCTCTCTAGGTGTCTTGCACAGAGCCCTGCAACCCTGTGGTGGGCTGACACTACCTCCAATGCTCATGAGTAGAATGATATCATCCTACTTGGGAAAGTGGTTTTTCTATCAACAGAGAAATGTGGGGCTCAACCACTGTATCAAACAAAATCCTATGCTGAGTATATGGGTTAGTTTAACCTATGTTGGTCCTTTTGTCTGAACTGACACAAATCTAGAAATACAAGCAAGCACCGTACCAATCCTTTTTTAAAATATATTTTATAAGTTTATTCATATTACATCTCAATTGTTATTCCATCCCTTGTATTCTCCCATTGCTCCCTCCCATCCATTTCCCCCTTACTCACCTCCATTATGACTCTGACTGAAGTGGACCACCTCCTTCTGTATATGCTCACAGGGTATCAAGTGTCTTCTTGGCTACATGCTATCCTTCCTCTCTGGTCTCTCTTCAGATCGTATAAATCTTTTGCATTGTACCAATCTTTTAAAGAATATACTCTACAGTGACAATTCCAGTGCTTCAAATAAGCCCAGTAATGCTAGCCATGTGTATCTGTGACTGAGATCTTGATATTCATGAGTAATTCAATTCATGTGCATAATGTAAGATAAAAGATTGAATAAATTATTTTTTCATGGCTCCACCTCCACACACACCAGCTACCCAGGTTTCTATCTCATGTTTCTAAAAATAAGATGGTAGTTAATTTTACTTTTAATTTTAACTAAGACACTGTTTGAATCATCATTTTTTGGTTTTGTTTTTCGAGAACTCACAGTTATCCTCCTGTCTCTGTTTCACATGTCCTGCATATCCTGGAATTAAAGGCATACCTCACCATGCCTGGTTGTCAGCATAATTTCCTTTTTTTAATATATGTTATTAATTTAATCATATTACATCTCACTTGTTATCCCATCCCTTTTATTCTCACATTCATCACTTCCTCCTGTTTTCACCTTACTCCCCTCCCCTATGACTGGGACTGAGGGGGACCTCCTCCCCCTGTATATGATCATTGGGTATCAAGTCTCTTCTTGGTGGCCTGCTATCCTTCCTCTGAGTGCAGACAGGCCTCCTCATCCAGGGGACATGGTAAAATATGGGGCACCAGAGTTCGTGTGAAAGTCAGTGCCCACTCTCCACTCAACTGTGAAGAATGTCCTGTCCATTGGCTAGATCTGGGTAGTGCTTCAACGTTTACTGTACATATTGTCCTTGGCTGGTGCCATAGTTTGAGCAGGGCCACTGGGCCCAGATTTGGCCACCATAATGTTCTACTTGTAGGTTTATAGGATGCTCTGGATCCTTCTATTTCTACATTCTCCCTTGCTTCTCTCACCTAGAGTCTTAATAGAAAGTCTTCCCCTCTCTCTCGTTTTCCTGGTAAGTGAAGACTTTCATGGTACATGCCCCTTGGGCTGGTGTGGAGATATAAGTTCTAACATTTCTGGAAACATTTTAAAATATTCTTGCTTAAGTTTTATTTACATATATTAAAATCACTCTCATAAAATGACTAACCATTTAAATGTCCTTGAAGTGTGCTTATACTGAACCATCAGGCACCACAGACATGTGCATATGTGCATTCATATAGAAGTATAAGAAGTCAATCTTTACTTGTTCATTCAACCAAACTTAGGTGGAAAGCATAAAATAAAAGATATGGACTCTACACTTTTTCTTTCAATTTCATAAACAGTATTTTTTTTAGCAGTAACAGATAAGTATGATGCATTTGCAATGTGTTTAATATGTGCATTATCTTTAATTGTGCTTAAAATGGAATCTAGAGATGATGGAAATATAGAGAACAGTATTGCCATGGGTTTATGCAGTTCCTCTATAACTTCATCTAAGAGATTGGAGCATCTTCAAGTCTCAGCATCTCCCCCACCCCGTGTGTGTGTGTGTGTGTGTGTGTGTGTGTGTGTGTGTGTGTGTGTGTTTGTGTGTATCTGTGTGTCAGGCAAAAGATATCCAACTTTATTCATCAATCTGGTTGCTATGGAAACTACTAGGATTACTCCAATTCAGAAGTCTAAGGTCAGTGTTATTGGCAACACTCTTGGGTGAATGCTACTTAGAATATTCTGGGGTAATTAACCAACTAAAATTACCTTTGGCTTAAGGTTCATACTAGAGGTCAAGATTATTGGCAAAAGACTTATAAGAAACTTAACTTCCCTGTAACAATAATGACAGGATTTTAAATATTCATATGACCTACTGATCATTGAAAAAAGCGGAATTATATTTGCAATATAGCAAAGCAAAATGGTAAAAACCATAAACTGAATAAAATAGGGATGAAACTGAGGAATGCATGCCCAGAGAAGAAACAAATATTTTACAAGATAGTCACTTTTAACCAGAGGAATGTTGGTTTACATCATGACTCACAGTATCAAACCTTGCTATATTCAGAGCTTAGTGGAGCTGCTTCATAGCTGAGCTCAGTGAGGAATTGTGTCACTCACTTTGACTGTCTGAACAAAATATCATAGACATTATAACTTTACAACAGATATCTATGTCTCACAATCGACCCATCTGTCTGCATGTGTATGTTTATGTGTGTGTGTTTGTGTGTGTGATTATACACACATGTATTGATGTATGTACACACATGTGTGGGTATGTGTCCATGGTGTGCAAAATTATGTTCCTTCTATGGGTGAGGGCATGTGTGTATACACTTATGTTTAGGTTATAGGAGAAGCTCAAGTATTTTTCCTCAGGATGCTAAAACTTTGGTTTTAGAGACAGGGTCTCTCACTGATTTGTGACTTGGTAGTTATGTTAGGTGGCTGGCCAGTAAGTCTCATGGTATCCTTGTCTGTCTACCTACTGCTGACTTAATAAGCATGTACCACCAATGCTTTCCTCTTTAACATGGTTACTGAGGACCAAAATCAGATCTTCAGACCTGACTGAGAGATACGTTGGCTTCCGAGCTATCCAATCAGCCCTATTTCTCACAGTTATAGAAATTGTTGGTCCAGGAGCAAGTCAAAAGCTAACCCAACATCTCCTGAAGCTTGCTCCTTGTTGGTACACACATCTTCTTATTGTACCCTCATAAGGGAGCTCCTTGTGCATTCTTTATTTTTCCTTGTGCATTCTTAAGTATAAGCCCTAAACCCATTCATGCCTTAAATGTTCTACAATTTGCATGTCATAATCACCTTCCAAATTCCCTCCTCCCAATATCATCACACTCAAGAGAACATTTACCTTATGGATTTGCGGAAGCACCGATATTCCCTGTAGCCAGCAAATCTGGAAGGTCTCCTTATTAGTTACTTTTCTCATTGTTGTACTGAAACACCCAACAAAATCAGTTTAAGGATGTTAGGGAGTGCACATCTTCATGGACAGAAAGGCACAGCAACAGGATTCTAGGACGGTTCCTTGCTGGATTCACAATAAGGAGCAAAGGCAAATGAATGCTAGTTCTCAATCTGTTGCCCATTTTTATTCACTCTGAGAAACCGAGGCCAAGAAATGGGACCATTCACTTTTAGAGTGAATCCTCACAACAAACTTACTTAATGCACAAAGCCACTCATTAGCATGACCAGAGATTTGTTTCTTAGGTGATTATGTATCCAGTCACATTGGAAATATCTACCATTATATGCTATAATCTTCAATGTCATCATCTGAATAATTGTACTAAAATTTTCATTGTCAGTCCTGCTAATGGGATGTTTTTTGATATAGTGTGTGTTCTTTCCACCTTGATGTGGCCTAGTTATTCTCTATTTAGTGTGGCTTTATGTGCACATTTAATATTGAAATGTAAGAGGAACTTGGACTGGAGATAAAAAGAGCAGTAATAGCAACAAGGGATGAACCAAAAATGAACTATAGCAAAAAAAGTGTTGCTTTCCAATGATGTTGTAAGAACGGAGTTTAAAGGTTAAGTGATCCCAAAGCAGGAATGCAGAGTGCCATTTTAGAATATACTGTTCACAGAGACACAGCCATGTCTGAGTCAGGGTACTCCTGTCAGTCTCTGGCTGAGGACTCTGCTAAGGAACTGTCACTATGCATTCTGTTCAGTCATGCTACTGCAGAGGCCTCCATTGCAAAGAGAAAATTCGGCACTTGAGAACTGTTAAAAGCTGGTGTGGAAAGTATGGTTGTGACAGTTGGGGAAACTCCCATGAACATAAAAGAAGTCTGCCTTTTTTTTCTTTTTTCAGACTCAAAGAGAGGATTCTATCATGTATAATTTTTCTACCAATTTGCTGCAAGGTAGTGTCATTTAACAGGGAAACTTCATTGAGAAAATGTCTCTATCAAATTGATCTCTAACTTTCTGGATTATTTCCTGATGTGGCAGGGCCTGGTCCATTCTGAGTGGTGCTACCCCTGTGAAGGTGATCTGAGATAGTACAGTTGAGCAAGCTAGGCAAGACATGATGACCAAGCCATAGTCTCTGTTTAAGTTCCTGCTTCCAGATTCCAGCCTTGATTTTCTACCTTGAGTTATTTCCCTGCCTTCTTTTCTATGTAGATTATTAGCTGTAAATTGAAATAAAACCTTACCTCTTCAAGTTGCTTGTGGCTATCATGTATTGTCATAACAATAGAAACAGATTAAGAGACTGACTTTGAATACCTAATAAGATGGATTTTTCTATCCAAATGATGCTTTACTTTGCTACATATGACAATCAAATTGGAAAGTTGAAAATATAATATCCTTATTCCATTGTATTCCTCCCATAGGATTTTCTGGGATGGGCTCTTGGGGTGAGAAATTGCTCAAGCTCACCAAAGGATTGCACTGTGCAGCCTGGGCCAAAAAACACTGTTCTTGTTTGATGAATGCATTCATTTGCTTTACAATATCCTTGACAAAAGGCCATTTAAGCTTATCTTAGAGATTGTTCCTGAGACAACCTTCATATTCTCAGAAGCATACCATTCCCTCTTTGACAGCACTAATTGTTCCAATTTTATTTTTCTTAGGCTAAGCCAAACCTTCCTTTGTTCCTTGCATCAGTCATCCTTGCTCTGCAGTTTTGAACAATGCTAAATGAGTCTATTCCATTTTTTGGATGACTTCTATTTAGATATTCTATAGTAACAGTAATTAAGGCCTGAATTTGGCCTTCCTTTTTATACTGTGATTACTCCAGCTCTTTCAGCATCTACTATTCAAACCATTTTAATCATATTTGAGTTAGTTTTCCAAAACCACATTATTACTGTAGCATTCTCAATGGAATATTTATTTCTGAGCATTAAAATATGCATAAAAGCAGATGTTCAATCAGATGTGTGTATTAACAATTGACCCAATTAAATTACATTGTTCTTAATTGGCTTACTAAATAAATGTAATTCTCAGTACTCAGAAATTGAAAGCAAAATGGAAACCAATGAATTGACTTCTGTGAAAGTGTAGGGGAAACAACTTGTATTTTATTTCCATGAAGAACTCCTCTAAAGGGGACATGTAGGTCTCCTCTGAATGAGCAGCATTATGCTTCTTTGGAAGTGGTGACCTTTCCCACCCTGCACAGAAAATGGGCCTGTAACATGGTGCTAAGGGAATTTATATGAGGAAGTAATCCCCCCTGAAGCTAATATCACATGAATGTGTGGATCACAGATAGAAAAGGCACCTTGCAATGATCAGTGATCTTCACCTTGAAATTGGATTAAGAGATATAGACTACCATAGTCAAATTTAAAATGGCTCTAAAGAGACAGTTTGTTTTGTAGGAAGATTTGGAGCCATGTAATATGGCCTAAAAGACAATGGAGGAGATAAGATGAGAGGAAAAGGCAGAAGTGAAACCAAGAGAAGTTCCTTAGGACTCCAGATCTGATCACTATACTAGGCTTTAGAGAGTGGGATTTCTTGAAGAACTTCAGTTACACACCTGAATAATGAAATGTAAATTCAACACAAGGTAGAGGATGTTTTGATATCTATGAAAGGCACCAAATGATGCATCTCTGGGCCTACATGGAAAGCCCATTTTATCTATTTGTTAATAGTTCCTAATGCTAAATGAAGATCACTCAGCTCTACCAAGCACGTAGTCATCCAACCTACAGAAGTTGTTTATTACCTCTGTATCTCACCTTTGTCATCTGTAAATGGGAGACTGACCATATTATTATTAACTATATTATTAATAATACAAAGCTTTATAAACATAGAAAGTTACCTAGTATTTGAAAATCTTTTCCTAAACTGGTTCCGAATATTTGTTAAAATCCACGCTGTCAATTCACACAAATAGCACAAAAAGGTGATGTTTTTAATGGAGGCATTTCATTCCATTCTCTGTAATTATCTAACTGTTGATCATTTCTCAAGTGTCCTGTAAGACTGTCTCTCAGTACCTCCCTCTTTATAAGTACACAACCAGGATTTCCTTTCCCAGAAACTGGCTGTCATATTGTATCCGTCATATTAAGTAACTGTTTTTTCTCATTGTTGCTATTGTTACTGCTGTGTGTATGTGTTTGTGTATGTGTGTGTGTGTGTGTGTTCATATAAAGTACAAGCAAACACTTGTACATATGTAGAGATCAGACAACATCAAGACATACTGGTCTTCATTTAGTACCCTGAGTAAGACAGGATCTCCTGTCCTCGGAGCTAGTCTATCAGGCTAGCTGACAAGAAAACTTCACAGTATTCAGGGTCTATTTCATACCTCTCTGTGAAAAACTTGGGGTTACAGATATTCTGCCACATACAGCTAGGTATTCCAATTCAGGTATTTAATACTTGTACAGAAAGAATTTCATCCACTAATTTCATCCCTAGTCTATAATTCTCTTTGTATTACTGAATGAAGTGATGCAGGATGAAGATCTATGTATTCTGTGATTTCACAGCTTGTATTCTCAATTGTTCTCTGGTGAAGCTGTGTTTTGGACACTTAGAGCACAAATCTTGGATGATGTCATATTCTTTTTCCTAATAATCCTACTTGTTTTTTTTTTCTTTTAAGTGTTTATCTATCTGCTAGTACTTAAATATAACCTTTGTTGGATATTTAAGTTTTTTTTTCTTTTGTTACACAACAGGTAAAATTTATAATTACAATTCCTTCTAGAAGGGGGAAGGTGTCTTCACTGTACCTATCTGGTAGGTCAATTTATGAAGTTGTAAGTTTTATTTTTTCTCATAGTTTAGGAATTTCAGCCATGGTTGTTGGCCCAACTGTGTTAGAGCCTACTGGAATGTATCAGAATGGTATTACCACTGGCCCATTTTCCTTTTTAAGGTCAGGGGTCCAGTAACTTAAAAATGGCAAGTAGTTGGAATAAATCTCCACAAAGTTTTGCATTTTAAAAATAATTTGGTGAGAATAAACAGCTCATTTTCTCCTATTTATCATTGTCATAACATCATTTTGGGAAGCTTTGAGAAGGGACATGTGGAGAAGATGGCCATGGACATAAAATGAAAGAACGTGGACTCTCAGCTTCAACTGAGCTACTGGCTTGAAGATTCTGGGGGATGCTATTTCATTTATATTACACGAGGTGAGATGTCTCATTTCCCTTTATAATAACTCCTTTGGCTTTTTCTAGTTCTTACTACTTCCTGTTTTCTTTGGAGAGCACCATACATACATATAGGATAGAACAAGATGATAATGTACATAATGTAGAATTCTATTATAAGCATGTTTGTGACAATAATGTTGACATGCTTAATATTTTTACCATTAAGAGTTATTTCTTATGTTGAAAGACTATTTTCCATGTGTTTAATTTTATTAATAGTAAAATACATGTTGCAGACATAGGTTTTTATTTTCATAGCTGTCAGATAGCTACGTATAATTCCTCTTAACAAAGTTTCATTCTGTGGAAAACACATGAGATGTCCCTCATTGTAAAGGTAAACATGAGCAGTGACTTTTAGCTCTAGCATGCTAGATATATGAATATCAGATTTCTTATGAACTGTAAAAGGAATTATGAGTTCTTCATATATATATATATATATATTTGACTACTAAAGGGATATATATACAGAGTAGTTTGATGAAGGTTGATTTTATTTATTTGATAGCAGAAGGTTTTCAGTTATCTCAGTTTGTTTGTTGAAGCTGAGAAATTTTTATTTTTCTTAAGCAGTGGTCAGAAAAATTTCTGTAAAAGGCCATACACTAAACATGTTTGGCTTTTCAGGCCATATGGTTTCTGTCACAGTTACTCAACTCTTCAGTTAGATCAGTAAACTGAACAGTATGTAAATGTATAAGTGCATGACCAGCCCAGTCAAACTATCCTTGCAAAATTAGGTAGCAGGTAACATTTTACCTACAGATCATAGTTATCCATCCACTGACCTTACTCAGTGAAAAGATCAATTGAAATTTCTGGCCAATTTTCTCCATGACCAACTGTTTTGCCATTGCTGAAATTATTTATCCATGCTGAGTTCTACTTTTCTTCCTCTGAATAAAAAAGGGTTTGAAAAAGTGACTCTATGTCTTTTTCTACAGCTCATAGGTGGCATTCTGTGATGTCAGCTTTCAAAGACAAGGACTTAACTAAACATAAATGAGGACCAAAATAATCTTTACTGAAAATGTGTGTGTGTGTATGTGTGTGTGTGTGTGTGTGTGTGTGTGTGTGTGTGTATGTGTGTAGGTAGGTAGGTATTAGTGGCCATGAGCATGTGTATGCATTTATTTGGAAGACAAATATCAATGCCGGTTTCTTTAATCACTCTCTATCTTAACTTGGCTCCTGCTGTCTTATTTCTCTCTCTTTCCTGAACCATTGTTTTATTTGGTGCTGGGATCTAAGCTCAAGTCCTGTGCTTGCTCAACAGGGGCTTTATTGAGTGGCCTACCTCTCTATCTTCAACAACAACTGTGATAGTAGATGTTGTTAATCTAGTTCTGTGTTGCCTGGCATTTGTTGAATCAGTCATTTTGGGTCTGTGGGGATTAAGATCAATTGACCACTACACAGAAGCAACAAACTATAAAATCTGAGCAACAAACTATAAAATCTGGGCATGAAGATGAGAAGAGTAGAGGTATAATCAAATAAAACTTAGAAGACTGTTAATTTGACACACACCTAATTATAGACATAATGTAAATTTGAAACAGGGTAATTAGATATAACTGGTAAGCCATTAACATAATAATGATTGCAATTAGCATTGCTACTGAACAGACAGACCCTCTGCAAAGCTTTACATTTCTCACATTTTTTTTTAGTTCCTAAATACCCATCATGATTGACAGACTGTATAACTAGAGAACAAATGCCTTTAGAAATTTGTGACCAAAATGCTGTATTTGATTTTGTAAATTTACATGTTTTCTTAGAGTGCCTGCATGAAATCTTGTCAGCTTTCCAAAAGGCTGATGAGGATCACCTGAAAAAAAAATTCATGATGCTATACTAAAAGCATAACTGATTATAAATAAAGCATTAAGATCAGAGTAAACATCAATTAGTAAAGGAAGCATAGCCAATAAAAATGACTAAGCACTGTGCTCCTTCCAGCCATAATTAAGTGGTAACGTTTGTGAAATAAGTACTTATTGTGTTAGTTCATTTATGATTTTTATAACAGTTCTGAAGTCCACTATCTAATTCTCATTGTACCGATAGAGCCAGGGAGATATAATTATGCTAATGAGTTCCAAATAGTAAATGAGTAGAGCTGAAAACTTGATCTGCATGACCAGTCTCATGTTTTATGGTACAGAATAAGGTGGGATCTAGAACAACATTATGATATGAAAATGGCAAGCTTAACATATGGAGAAAATAAACCTTGAATTAATGTCATTTAGAAGAGTAGAAATAAATATGAGTGTCTATATAAACACTGATACTGTCAGGAGCTATGTGAAAACTGTTCCTTATGACTCCAGAAATTAATTGATGAAAAGAACTGATTTAATGATTTTGTAATGATGAAATACTTCAAAATGTATCAAACATCTAGGCATCAATGCAATTATTTAAAAAACATAGTTGGGGTGTTTTTGTTTTAGTTTTTGCTTGTTTATTTGTTTGTTTCATTTTAGTGTGGAAACCTTCCTTGGTTTTAAATTGTATCTAGTCTTTAAAGAAAGAGAATCTGGAAAAATTATCATATCATGTTCATAGCAGAAGAAGGAAAAATAAAAGAAGACAAAGAAAGAAAGAAAGAAAGAAAGAAAGAAGGAAAGCAAGAAAAAGAAAGCAGGCAAATTCAACTTAGGATTTGAAGTGTTAAAAAATGAAATAGGCAAATGGTAAATGAAATGTGCAGCTGTTGACAGGACTTGTGGTGCTGTGACAGAGAAGTGTTCTGGCATGACTTGTGTGTTATTGACTATGTAAGTGCTTGGGTATGTCCCAATTATAAGCACACATCTCTATGAGAAACCCCTTTAAATCAATGTTGGGATCTATAATTATTTCATTAACAGAGTGACATTATACAGATATTATTACTTGATGTTGATCTCCTTCCTTATAAATAAATTAGAATCTAATGGAACTTCAAATAAAACTGTGCATTCTTTTTATTGTTAATCCCACCTGTCAACTCAGTAAGTTCTAGACTCACCTGAGTGGCAGGCATCTGGATATGCCTGTGAGTGACTAATGTTATTAGTTTAACTGTCATCAATAGATATGCTTGGTGTGGGTGACAACACTCCCTATGCTGGGATGCTGGGATGACCAGAGGAATGCATTACTCTCTGCTTCTCAACTTTCTATGCAATGTGACCAACTAAATCAATTTGATGTGACTTTCCAGAAAAGAGGACCTGTAACCACTCAGAGTGAGTCAAAAAAAAAAAAAAAACCCTTTTCCCTTGGTTTTATTTCAGAACATTTTGACAGAAGAGCAAAAGATACTAAGAGAGCCTTTATTAAGTATAAGCATCGCCACATTTCCAATATCACCTTGTGCTAACATTGAACCAAATATACCATTATTCTTACTTTATTTGACCATGGTGACAACAATTATGTAATCATCTGTTTCATTATCCTCATTTCACAGACAGTAAATCAAACCATAAAGCTATCAAATCACTCCTTTGGCCCTGCTTAGGTCAAGGTTCAGAGCTGGGTTTTATATTTACAACCTGGGGAGAATGGTCTGATTACTGCTTTAGTCTTTCTCCAGTTGTCAACACAATGCAGATTCAACCATCACTAATTTGGAAATTATACCACTTTTACTCAAATTAAAGAACGCCTCCCTTACTGTTTATTGCCAACAGGCTGCTTTCCAAAGCATGAAATGATGCCTGAAATGTAGAAATCACAACTAGGGAAAAAGAACACGGCATTATGAATGATAATTTTATCTTAAATGATCAAATGTGGAAATCACTAATTGTTGCCTTTGTGAAAAGGAGACTAGGGAATATTAACCTACTATGGTTAGTAAGAATCATAAACCTAATATCAGTGAGTAGTCTGCATATATTTCATTTAAAATATTTATTTAGTGTGTATGCACACACATGCATACCTACCAAAAATGTATCCAGTCAACACATGATGTCATTCGGAGTTGACTCTCTCCTTTTATATGTGGATGCTATGGATCAAACTCAGGTAACCAGGCTTGGCAGCATGTAGTCTTACATACTGAGCTATCATTCCAGAGAAGTAACATATGTTTCTAAGCATATATTCTTTGGTTTTCTCTATGGTACTTGGTCCTTACTACCAATTCATATATGCAAATATCACTACAGAGGTACGAATGTTACTGAAAGGCTGAGTATTATGAAACTAAATTTTCTCTAAAATCAATATTATTCTCAAAGTTGACTAAAATGGATCCTGATTTTTACATTGAGAGTATAACTTTCAAACATTATTTGACTGGAATATTCTTGGTCTTCTCTATCTTCAAATTCATTTCTCCAGATTTCCGGTGTTTTGTACCTTTTCATGTGAATGTGAACAAATTAATTTAGCCATATTTTTTCATGGATGTATGTGCATGCGAAAGCAGGAAGTCAGCATTGGGCGTCTTTCTCAATTACCCTTCGTTGTATGTTTTTTAATCAGAGTCTCACTCACCCTGAAACTTACAGATTCTTTTTGCCAGACTAGAGAACAAGCCTCAGAGATGTTCTCTGCTTTATCTAGATTACAGGAGCACATGATTGAAGCTGGCTTTTACATGGGTCTGGGGTGTGAATGAAAATGTTCAAGTTTGGTTTAAGACATTTTATTAGTTGACACATGGCTTCTCAAATTTTAGTAATAACGTGATGACAAATAACATTTAATTTTGTTTCATGAAAAAGACCTCCTCTTTCTTTTATCTTCAAATTATCTCCTCTGTAACCAGTTTTTCTAAACTAAAATATGCCTCTCAACTGTACACAGAGCTTTAACATTTTTAACACTTCTTCCAAGATCTATTACTTAAATGACCTACCTAAAATCTACCTCAAAGCATTCTCTCCTACAGCTTTCTTTGTTGCTAGTGAACATCTTAGTGAATTTCAGAACATGGCAGTTCTAGCTTTCCTGGCTTCAGTGCATGTTGCAAACATCTAGTGCCCATGAAGAGACTTGCAAAGACCACACATATTTGGATGTCATACTGAGTAAGAGCGCTATCCATAGCACAACCCAATGCCCAAATGGAATTTAAACACCCTAAAATAGGTTGACTATCCGCACACCACTGCCTATACAAGTGAATAATTTAACTCAGGAAATATTACACAAAGAATATATGAACGTAGGAAGGGAACTGGATGAAATGAATATTGCCAGAGGGGGACAGATGATATAGGAGAATCAGGGGAAGTCATGGTATAAATGTATGATACTATAAAGCATATATTTTTAAAAGAAAGTAACTGAAAATATAGCTCAGCAGATAAGAAAAACTAGTGGCTCCACTTTTAGATGACCTAGTTTGGTTCTCCTTACCTTTGTGGAAGCTTAGAGTTATCTCTATTTCCAGGTCCTGAGAGGCTCATGCCCTATTCTGGTCTGTCAGACATGCAGACAAACTCTCATATATACAAAATATAAATAATAAAAATGTCTTAAAAATAATGATGATTGCAGAGACTATTTTTAATCACATGTGTTTTTGTGCTTCTTTTAAAAGTAATATCTTTTGAGCAAGTGATATTTCAACAGATACCTAAATAAAGTGAGAACAAAGTTTAGAAAAAGAGAGTTTTCTGTAGAGGAGACAATCCACCATGGCAGGGTGCCTCAGTAGATCTTCAAAGATGTAAAGTTGATAGGCACTAGAGAATGGAACAGTGGAAAGTGTGAAGGTTAGAGAAAGACAACAAAGAGGGACACATGAAGAAATGTGAATTTCATTAGAAATATAATACACACCCACTGAAAATTTTCAAACAGGGTTTAACAATGCTATTTAGATATCCTTCAGCTCAGCTGGGAGACCCTGCAAAGGCAAGCCTTAACTGCGGAAAGTGAAGCCTAAAGTTTGCTCTGAGCTTCTTCACAAGTGAGTAGAGCATATTTGTGTGTGTCAGAAGATGGAACACCAGAAAATGGTAAAATTCTTGACAGACAGACTAACAGGATAGTGACACACAGGGAGAAAGTTGTTCCTCAGACTGTAAGATTTTTCAAGGGGACTAATGAATATATGATGTGCATGAGGGGCTGGATTTCAACTGTGAATTGTGGACACATTATAGAACCCTGTTACTGTACCTGCAGGAATGTCAGGAGCCATTGTGTGAAATTAACAGAGTAGTTTGCACAGTCAATTTTTTGTTTTGTTTTATCTGTTTTTGTTTATTCAATTGTTTGGCATATAATCTTGTTCTGTCACTAAACCCCATTGGGACCGTTTTATTTAAATGAGTATGTGGAAAGTTGTTGATCTCATATAATGTTTTTATACTTAAATTATGTGAAAAGGCATCAAAAATACAGATTATTTGATTCAGGAAATTGGGCTAAAATGCTTAATCTTGGCCACAATTTTCATTTTTATTATGTATCTCCCTTTCTAAGTGTATATATATACACATCAGCTGACATGTAGATATGCAAGAACATGTGCTTATGAAGGCCTGAGATTACTGTCAGGAATCTTTCATACTTGCTTTCCACATTATTCATTAAGGCAGTATCATTAAGTTTATCCGAGAGCTCACCAATGCCTGCTCTCAAGCCAGCCATCTACCTCCGGGGATTCTAAAAGCTGGTATTACATCCTACTGCCAGACCCATCATTTATTAGTTCTGTTCTGGGTCCCTAAAATCTAATCATCATTGTTGGGTGGGAAGTGGTTTCTCCATTGATTCTTCTCCCTAGCCCACATTTTCTTTTTCACAATTTAAGAATATCTATTTTAATATAATATAAAGCATATTTATTACGCACTCAATGTTAAGGAGTAATGACATAATCAAATAATTACTATTGTACCTCCATCTCCCTGTAGAAAACATTTCCAGAGTTCTGGAATGATAGGCTCTAAAAAGAATACTCCTATTGCTATGTATCCATTAAAATTAGTTGACATATTTATTTACTCATTGATTCTCCTTTTGAGAAAAGGTTTTGCTACGTAGCCCAGGTTAGTCTCATGACTTAGCCTTCCAGATATGGTTATTGCAAGTTCATACCACTATTCCCATTTGTATGCTGATTGCTGATACCTAACTTTTGTTAAAGAAAAAACAAAGAATACCTCAAATGGTTCAATGTAAATCCTGGGAATTAAGAAATATTTGCTTTTATGTTAAATAATAAATTTTTTTAAAAAAAAAATAAGGGGGGAACAATACAAGCCTAAGTGATGAAGAAGAAATACAGGCAAGATGACTCTATTACCAATTCTATGGATTACTGTTTTAGGCTTTTTTTCTGTAGCTATGGTATAATAGAGGCAGAATGCTAGTTGTAGGAAACTGATAAGAGAATTTATATCTGCATTTCTGTGAATTTGTTTATGTGTGTGTTGATGTATGACTGAAATGTGTTTTCAGGTCTATGTGTGCATATATGTATTCCTGCAGCTTTTAGGAGTCATTGTTCATACTGGATGGGCTTTTTGGCAACACAGCTACCTAAGTCATCCATTCTCCTAAAAGTAACTCCCATAAATTTCAGTGGTCCACTAAGCTAGATTTAGGTTGAATCCTTCTTTTAGTCTATAATTTGTATACTATTTGAATAAGATAAAAAAGTTCATGGCATTCCAGAAAATTTACACAATAACAGTACATTGAAATGATGCAATTACCAAGACTGCTTCACCTGACTTCCCAGCATACACACAGTACACTACAATTGCATAATAGACCACTGCTAGAGTCCATAGTTGCCCCTTCTTTATCTCTTACATATGAATCACATCCCCTTTTGTTTATTTCTTCTTGGATATTGTTTCAGGTTTATTCACAAACATGCTTCCTTTTCTTTTTTGTGTGTGTGTTGCAAATGTGAAATAAAATTTATTTAGGCAAATCACAAAATGAGAGAAAGAACCTGGAACCTTCAGGACTGTATGACTCACATCAGGTACAAACTGTCTTCTTGCACGGCAGTCAGCTTTCCAGTGGAGAGTAGAATTGCCAGGTAAACGTTGAATACCTTGTTGAGTTAAAATTCCTAGACCATGAATGATTTTTGTATTAAGTGTGTTCTAAATATCACGTGGGATACACTTGCATTTCACATTGCTTATATGTAGTTTAAGTTTAACTTAATACTTTATGATTTTTACCTTTGAATCCAGCAGCTTTAATACAGCATTCCAATACCCAGCATGATCTGTGTACTTAAGGGCTAAGATGGAAGATATCTCTGTGTCTCTGTACCCAAGATATTTCCTTAGTTAGAAAACAGGCTTGCTTAAAACCAGAAGAGTTTGGAATCCATTGCTTGTTCTTAGACAGATCTCTGTGATTCTGACATGCTTCCTTTTCAAATTTACAATAAACATTGAAGGCACAAGTCACAAATTGTGCTTGTTAGTTTTTATTGTCAACTTGACACAATCCTGAATCATTGAGATGGAAGAACTTGATCAGAAGAATTGCTTGTGGCCATGTTTATGAGAAAATGTCTTGACTGATGATTGATATGATAGGGCCCAGTCCACTGTGGGTGACACCATTCCTAGGCAGATGTGCCTAGGCTATATAAAAAAATTGCTGAAAATGAAACTGGGAGCAAATTAGTAAGCAGAAATAATTCACGGTTTCTGCTTCAACTCCTATCCTGTCTTATATCAGTAATGGACTGCGACCTGAAAATATAAGCTAAAATACACTACTTCATTGGCAGCGATGCTTTTGGTCAATTTTAGTCATGATGCATGTCACAACAACAAAATTTAAATTAAGAGAGTCACCATTTCTTCTACATGCATGAACAAATATCACATGGCCACTTTTGCTTCCTTCTGTGTGGGTTGTGGTACATTGGTTTCTTGCTGGCTAAATATAGAACCTGCCTAGAAACTGTGCATATAATATTAATATAAACATTCATAGCAAGACATGTGCATGCAGCACTACAGTGAATATATAAAACAGAAGACTTAGTTCACTATAAGATGAATTAACTTTATGGAAGGTCAAAAAAACAATGAAGAAAAGTACTCATTTGGAAAAAGAATCTCTTATATGAGTGAAGTACTGATAGAAATGCTCTTGAGTTATGAATAGAAACATTAGGCATTTGTTGTGAAGTATCAAAAATAATTATCTATAAAATATTGTGATTTGTATTTTTTATTATGAAAAATATCATTTTATTTCCATCTTTAATTTTATTTTTGAATTTTTTTGTTTTTCTGATTATAATAAAATTGTGTCATTTTCCACTTTCTTTTCCTCTCTCTGAAACCTCCACATGCTCCTCTTGGTTCTCTTTCAACTTGATGACCTCCCTTTTCATTAAAATACAAATTGATATCCTTGTAATATACCTCCCCTAAAAAACCACCTAAAACCCTAATATCCAAGCTTGTAAAAACTATTTTGAGTCTACAATAAAAATAAGGCACCTGATTACTGCACTTTGTTTTCCCGTCTGTCCATTTAAAAATCAGTAGAGAGCAATGACAAAGCTTTTGCTGAACATAGAGTCCAAGTGACTAAACAGCTAACATGAAGGGAAAACAGTGAGGGCAGCAGATCATGGTTGTAGGAATTAAGAGCACTGGAGCCAAACACTGACACTTTCTAGGGCACACAGAGCTGCTTTTTGCTATTGTGTCTATGGGAAGGGCAAAGTGGCAAGCCCTCTGAGAAAGCATCCATTTCTCCATGTCAAGTAAATGGCACCAGCAAACACATGTAGAAAAATTGGTTGTGTGCTCCAATTTGGAAAGAGAAAGCAGAGTTATGTGTTAGGAAGGAAACTGCAATCTGAGGATGAAAGTGTAGGAGTAGTTTGAGTCACTCACCAGATGGGCACAGCTATACAGGAAATCACTTTCAGAGCTGGCCTTATATTTTCTTCAGTTTTCTCTTTCCTTCTTCCAGAATGGCTTGGGGTTGATTCCTGCTTCAGGCGTTGACATGACCTTGGATTTTCTCTGAACTCATTGCCTTAGGAGAATGCCAATATGGTTTGACTTGTTCATTTGGCATGATTTAGTACCTGGTTGAGCCTTCCAGAAGCGTTGCCAAATTTAGCATTGTGGGCAGACGCTTCTCAAATGAGTGGTGCCAAGGTATGTCAGCAGAGTTCAGCTCATTAAATCACTGGTTACTTGCCATTGTATAAATAACAGGTAAGGGCTCTGGACCTCTGAATGTCCTCTGCCCAATAAACTATGGGCTTCTTCTTAAGCATCAGTGGGGTAAAGCTTTGCACTGATGAGATGTACTGGACTGAGTGCAGGTTCACAATGAAATATGCAGAATTTTCCACAGCATATGACTGTCCTCCAGGTATCCATGGTGAAGGGTAATGAAGGGAAGGCCAGGGAGGATTAAGGAGCAGATGCTGGGATGCCTGAACAGTAGAGTAATGACTCTTTAATATGACATACAGGTGGTGCTGGAAGCCTCACTCTGATCCACCAGTCACCTTAAAAGTCCCTTGATTTCCATGCCCATCTCCTGTATGCCACCCTTAAGTTTGATATTTTTTGTTCCCAAATTGCTGGGAACTATAATAATCTGTCATTCAGACAGAAAGCAGAACATTGCTTTTCAAAACAGCATAGAGTTACAGCAGGAAACAGAAAATGGTGCATCCATTGGTACTTTCAGATGTCCTTGTGGCTTTTGTGTGAGTCCTCTTCTGTTTCCCACTAGTCTGACTACTATTTTCTTTTTGAGAAAGGGCAGATGAAATTCTGAAGAGTAACTTCTGTTGGCAACTAAATACAGAAATCATAGTATTATACTGAATCTCTGTAGAGTGTCCTTGTTTTTGTTTTTATCCTGCATAGTTGGAATGGCAGAGCCTCAGCATGCAACTACTCTAAGCTCTTGTATACACAAGAAAGCAGTGAATGGACCCATGTGGGGCCAGATGCCAGGGAGGACAAGAGAACTCTGAATGATAGAGGCACCCCAGAGTCTCTGGGCTCATGGTGAGATCAGAAAATGTCCTTGGGGAGTGAGCCATGTACACAGCTTGCATATTTATCTCAGTCTTCCACATTTTTTAGTACAGATGATAAAATGGACTGTGTGCCAGAAGTGCTGTATGTTACATGGAAGAGGATGTTTTCCTTGCCATGCTGGTTTTAAGGTGTAGGTCTAGCTTTTTTCTTGGATGGGTCATAAGTACTGCAATAGGGTTACCTGAGGAAATGATCCAGAAAGCTTTTCTGCGAGCCAAATCTAATAATGTTTTATATTAGTTCTCAACAATAGAAGCAAAATGATGCCACCTTTCACTTAAGTCATATCCAAAAACTCTTTTCACCAACATGCAGTACAAAGCTATGTCCACTGTTTTTGTGCTGTCAAAGTCTGGGCTAAGGACAGTCTTAGCAGTTTGAGTGTCTGATACAAAAGTAGCAAGTCCTTGTATCCAAAGCATATGAAAATATGAGTCAGTTGTACCAGCAAGCTCTGAGTTAAGCTTAGAGAACCTATGTGATGATTAGCTTTAGTAGATAGCATGTCATATTCTATCCACATGAGAATACCCATCATGCTGTGCTACTACCATTCCTTTGGCATGTAGCACTGAACTGTGAGCAGAATAACTAAGCAGTATGCATATATCCAATTCACTCTTCTGTGATGTGATATGACCAGTTGTTTGAAATTCCTGCCTTGACTGCTGCACAATGACAAACTATAATCTGAAATTGTAAGGTGAAATAAGCCCATATTTCCCATAAGTTACTTTTTAATGGCTATTTTATTCCAATATCAAAAATGAAACTAGAATGTATCACTCTAATGAAGAAGGTATAAAACTATGAAGAATACTGATGTTAAACTTGGACCACCACATACATGCACACACTTATATACCTCGAAAACCATATGACCACATACATGTAAAAAGATGTACACTAAAGAAAAACTGTTCATGGATCATGCCTTTCAATTATACTAAAGTGCTTCAAATGAAAGAGTCTGTGTAAACATTTTACTTTTTGATTAATGTGTTATCATTCACTTTATAGTTTTGAAAGTTTCTACATCCCTACAGCATATAAATTTAAAACATATACAAAGGAGAACCTCATTTGTGAAGATAAGTAACAGTAATTTGGACATTCCTACTATTTTCTACTACTCCACTATAATTTTTGAATAAATTACTGACTATAAAGAGATCAAAATATACTTTCATATTTACTTTAAATGTTCATAAATTACATTTTTCAAAAACTTGTGACTTTAAATCATTTTAGAATAAGACCAACTTAGTATTTTTTATTCCATAGTACTTAATTTGGCTTTTACTTTTATCCTTTCTTATATATGCTTATGTATCTTGCATTTAAATATGTCATGGAGATAAATATTAGTATATAAATGTATCTATGTGTTTATACACATTTATTATGAATAAATGTGCACACATACACACAAGTAGATTCATAACTTGCATATCTACAATAAAGGCTTATATATTTATAACTACATATATTAAAGTTTTAAACTCAGTATCTAGTGTAATATTTGCCATGACCTTAACTACTCTCAAAATGTTTTCACAGCTGAGTTAAGAGACAAATGCATCATCAACTGATTTGGCTATTGAGATGTGAAAATCCCATAAGACTTGGACTCTGAGACCAGCCTGGACCATATAGCAAGGCTATGTATCAAAACACTTTTCTTATTGCTTAGTGTAATTTTATTTGTTTTTTAATTTATAATCAGAATAACCTACTCCTTTGTTTAATCATCCCTGATAGTGAAACTTGTATGATCCTAACAGAGTTTACTATATCTTTTAATCCTCCATTTCCTGGTCTCTTCTCCTCAATCGTTTCATGCATCCAACCCCCACTTTACATCCCAGTGCCCACATCCTGGGCATGTAGACAAAGTTGCACATGCTGGCATGTGCTAGGCTAGTTCTCTCAAAGCTCAGAAATTGATCATGTGGTGAGAACATCACCCTTGCTCAACATACTATTATTAGGAGACATGAATTAACTTGTGTAGTGACAGAAATTGTGCTTCCTTCTGCATGGTGAAATGACTCATGGAGTAGCATATTCACTGGGAAGGACTGGCTTCTTCCACATTGGGCAACTCTTAGCTGTTCTCTTCTTTCAAAAAGCAATTGCAAAGATCACTATTAAAATGTATGTTGAGAAAACTGATGCTCTCAAATTAAACTGGGATGAAATCAACTGCCTCTTCTACCAGAATGACTGGTTTCATTCCTAGCTTTGACTTTTAGCAAAATTGAGGAAAATTCTGATTAAGCTTGTAGTAGAGAAGGATAGAGCTACAGATGTATGAGAAGTTACTGGATTGTGCTGGATACTGTGTGTGTGTGTGTGTGTGTGTGTGTGTGTGTGTGTGTGTGTGTTTAGATATGTGGGTACAGGTCTACACATACACAGTCTACAGAATTCCTGGAGAAGACAACTCTAGAATTACTCATTATCTTTTACTTTGTTTGCAATATCATCTCTTGTTCCCTGCAGTTATATCAGGCTGGCCTTCTCATTCATTGCTAGAATTTTTCTGTTCTTCACTTCCAGACTCCCTGCAGTACTTCCAAGATTACAGATGTTTACTGGCCTTTCTTGCTTTCAATAGATTCTGGAGATTTGAACTCAGGTTCTAAAGTGTACATGAACCTAGTGAACCATCATCAGCCAGGGTAATAGATATTTTTAATGAATGCTAATTATGTGCCAAGTTCAGATTCTGAGAGATGCTCATAACAGACACATGCCACATAAGCCTTGACCCTCTTTCCATCCCACCCACCCTCCCTGGCTTTCTTTTCCTCCATCCTTTCCCTCTATCATTCATTCCCCCTTCCATTTCCCCTCCATCCTCCCTTTTACCTCCCATCCCTCCCTACACTCTGTCTAGAAAATCTCTCTGAAAGTAGAAAATCAGAACGAGTGCTAATGTCCCGGCAGGTTCACACTGTTGATGCTTCTTTTTTTTTCCTTTTTTTATATTAATTTATTATTTTTATATCTCAATGGTTATCCCATCCCTTGTATCCTCCCATTCTTCCCTCCCTCCCATTTTCCCCTTATTCCCCTCCCCTATGACTGCTCCTGAGGGGGATTTCCTTCTCCTGTATATGCTCATAGGGTATCAAGTCTCTTCTTTGTAACCTGCTGTCCTTCCTCTGAGTGCCATCAGGTCTCCCCCTCCAGGGGACATGGTCAAATGTGAGGCACCAGAGTATGTGAGAAAGTCATATCCCACTCTCAACTTAACTGTGGAGACTATTCTGACCATTGGTTAGATCTGGGTAGGGGTTTAAAGTTTACCGCCTGTATTGTCCTTGGCTGGTGCCTTAGTTTGAGCAGGACCCCTGGGCCCAAATCTGCCTATCATACTGTTCTACTTGTAGGTTTCTAGGACCCTCTGGATCCTTCTACTTTGCTATTCTCTCATGCTTCTCTCATCTACAGTCACAATAGGATGTCCTCTGCTCTGTCCCAGTTTCCTGGTAAGTGAAGGCTTACATGGGACATGGCTTCTTTTATGTTTGTTTATTTTCTTTTGTTTTGCTGTGTTTATAGCTGACTTTTTTCTTCCTGTGTTTCTTCTGCAGAATACATTCTCTTTACCACCTGTGCTGCTGAAGATGCTAAGCAGCTAGCTTTCTTTATTTTTGTTTCTCTTTACACTAAACAATGTGTGTGTGAAATTTCACACCACCATCCAATCCAGACATCTGCTAGGCTGTAAAAGTAATTTTTAGTATACCTTACTATCTAATTTCATTTTTCAGTTCTTTTTAAATTTTTTTTTATTATTTAATTAATTTATTCAGATTACATCTCAATTGTTTTCAACTCACTTGTATCCACCTGTTCCTACCTCCCATCTGCTTTCACACTATTCCCCTTCCCTATGTCTATGACAAATAATATGTAAAAACAAAGAGCATTTATTCTATAGAAACAACCTGAATGCTGCAGTCAAACAACTGTAGAAAATGTTGACACTAGTGAAAGGCATGCTGGCCTTTTTACAGGGAACTCGGGGACTTCCAATAGAGTGTACCAACTTCTAACTTGATTGAGTGGCCTAAGGAGCAATCACTGGTGATGTACACTTAAAGGCTGGGGCAGAATGGCCAGTCACCTCTGGAGTTACAGTCCAGATACACTAAGCCATATATGGTCATATTAGCAGCTGATTGGCTTAGGTCATTTACGTGCATGGTCTTTCTCATACCAGTAGAATCCAGTTACATTATTCCACCTGACAATGGTTGGTACTTGCTAGTACCTGTAAGTGACTTCTCTTGAGAGCCTTTTAGAAATGTTTGGCCCCCTCAAAACAAGATTAAATTTGAAGAAACTTTGGCCTGGAAGATAATGCATCATTTAAGCATTTATTATTACAAGCATGTGGGACAATGTTCATATCCCCAGAACTCACATAAATCGTAGTTGGGTGTGGTGACCTACTTGTAAATCTGGCCACAGAAGGTAGAATGAGAAGTCATCTGAGGCAAGATGGCTAGTGAGACCAGCAATATTTGTGAGCTCAAAGAATAAGATGGAAGAGAAGAGAAAGAATATTCCCAACTTCAACCTCTAGGACTTGACATGCCAGGACTCCAACATATGTCAACCTGCTCATGTGTGTGCTTGAGCAAGTATTATTCACTCCACACACCAGATACACAGATAGAAGACAGAAAAGGAAAGAGAACAAGTTGTGTAAACAAAGTTGTAACTTGGATTTATCTAGAGAAATGTTTAGGTTTAGTAGAAGGGGTAGAATATTCAAGGTTACACAGTATTTAGGCCAGACTATTGTTTGTTGGTTTTGACATCTTGTTTGGGATGTCTGTAGCAGGACACGGACTACCTCAGTAATATAGTCTTCATCAGAGTTCTCCATTGTTCCCTGACATGGTCAGAAAGACATAAAAGGCAGATGCTCTGGTGGCACAATGGGCCATTCTCCTCTCCAGTCCCTCATGCTTGCCTAGTTTGGCCATCAGATTTACCATGTTTTTTTTTTTTGTTGTTGTTGTTTGTTTTAGACTGAGTCAATCTAAGCACAATTTTGCAATAACTGACAGTTTATGCCTGCAGAGGTCTGTCTACAATAGTAATTTTAGAGATCCTTTTAATCTCACAGTCTTACAGAGTGTTCAGTACTAATTTGCTTTTAACTCTCTATTTCCAAGTTCTCTGTGGACTCAGTGTCTCAAAGGCAAGATCCATTCTCAAACTTGAAAGTCAAGTCTTTTTTGTTTGATTGCTCTGATAGTAAGTCAATATTTTATTTTTTATTTGTATATTTGTGTTAAAATCCTGGGGTTTTGTTGCTGCTCATGTTTTTTTTTTCACTGAATAGTTAGGAAAACATTTAAGATACTTAGATTTCTAGTTTTCGATGTCTTGTCAGTTTGCTTATTATCACAGGACTGATGTCATTGGTAATAGATGGCAGCAATAGTAGTTGTATAAGAACACCCTCCTGTGAGTTCTGCATCTGTCAAAGCTCCTCCTGCAAACCATGCTGGGCTGCAGGCTGTGGAGTTAAAGCATTGGGTAGATACTTGCCTTCCAGCCCCCTTGGACTTGCATTTGGGCAACAGAGCCTAGTTGAAAGAGCTAGGTACAATGGCAGGCACATGAATCCCAATAGTTAATGCAGAGCCAGAATGAACCCAGGGTTTCTCTAGTTAGTTCGATTCATATTTTTTTCTACCCATGAGACACTTTGTTCTAAAATAAGGGGATGGCTTAGGTGATTGCTTGCTTTTGATAATATTTGCTGTCTGAGACTGACAATCTGAATGACTAAAAGGAACCAGCATGAAGACCGAAGATTAGAGCCAATGCCACAGTGTTATCTCCTTATCTCCATCTCTCAACATGTGCACCACAGCACACAGGCCAACCCCCCACTCACCCCCACACACACACACAAAACATATAATCACACATCCAGAAAGAGAGAGACAGAGATAGAAACAGACAGGGACAGAGAGACAGACAAAAACAGAAAAAGACAGAGACACAAACAGAGACATAGAAAGAAAAAAATAATATTGAAGTTAAACCACTTTCTAGAGCTCACACATTATTGTTGAATTCCACAAGCCAAGAGTAACATCATTCAAGCTGTTTCCTTTAATTACCTGAACAGAATAGAAGCAAAAATTCCACTTTAACCAAAGACAAATGCACTTCCTGTTTCCACCTATTAAAATCCAGCAGCCATGGCTTTACCAGAATTAGTAGGATTTTGATGTCTTCCTGATAGGTTTGACTTTTAGGTTCTCAAAGCCAACCCCATACCTGTGCTGGTAGACATTCGTCTGCTTATTTTAGGTCCCTGAGGACAAAGCTATTTCAGAATATACATTCTCTTTTTCCAGAAAAATCTAGTAGGGAGAGCTGTTTTAAAAATAAAACTGTAAGAATTTTATTTCCTTGGTACCAGTATGGCATGGATAGTTTTAATGAGTGTGACTCTGAAGGAATAAAGCATTTAGCTTCTGTTATCCTTCTCCAGTAATTAATTTTATGAAATATCATTTTGGAAGCTTACAAACAATAAATAAATATATGTGAAGGGTTTGGACAAGACATCAAAGGATCTGCAGGGCTGAGCTTATTCCCAGCAAAGAAAATCAATTTCCTGTAAGAAGTAAAGAGGCAAAGATTTGAGGCAAACATCAGATAAGATTCTGGACAGTCTATTTTCTACATGTTTTCTGGAAATACTGGCTAAAATTTTGAAATAGATACTTTCAGCCTTATTTTTTGTTCATTTGCATTACACCATCTCCATTAGTGATATCAAAGTTTACATTTTATGAACTGTTTTATACCTGCTTTTATTGAAAAATAAAATAGGAAGGAAGCAAAGTGCAAATCTATATATGATGGCTATAAAATTAGAAATTTCTAAACATTTAGATAAGGTTAAAACTACATATACATTCAATATTGATTTTATCATAATTAGCTCCAATTATGTCTAACAATTGATGGAAATAATTTGAGGAATGGTGGTACTGGGCTGAGTAGATGGGCCAATGGTAGTGTTTGGTTTGCAAGTATGAGGATTTCTATGAGAATTGTAAGAGCCATGTAAAATCTGTATATTATAGTGGACATCTGTAATTTCATCATTATTCTAGCAAGATAGGAGGTAGACTGATCCAAAAGGACAGTGGACTGACATCTGCAGATGGAAAAAAAAACAGATACCCTATCTCAAAGCATCATGGAAGTGGGGACTGGAGATATTGTTCAGTAGTTAAGAATGTTTGTTCCTCTTCCAGAGAGCCTCTGTTCATTCTTAAAATCACATAGTGGTTCACAATTCTAAAGCCAGTCCAAGAGAATCTGACTCTCTTTTCTGTCCTCCTTAGGAACCACATGTGCATACACTGCACATATAAACATGCAAGCAAATCATTTCTATACCTAAAAATATAAGTAAAA
Source organism: Acomys percivali (assembly GCA_907169655.1). NCBI lineage: Eukaryota > Metazoa > Chordata > Mammalia > Rodentia > Muridae > Acomys > Acomys percivali. The sequence goes on from OU015747.1 coordinate 59,842,637, forward strand.
CTTTAAAAACTTGTGGAAAGCAATGATCAGGTGCCAAGATTGTCCATCGTCCCTTCATCTTTATATGCACACAGTTATAAGTACACACACACACACACACACACACACACACACACACACACACACACATATCTCAAAGTTAAAAAATAATTATGGGACCTAGGGAGTAAAAGCACCACTCTTTGTCCCAAATCCCTACCCCACCCTCAGCAATAATACAAGCTATGCTATGTAAACCACAGGGACCAGAGAACCCCTTGTTTTTTTAGCTCATTTCCTTTCATTGTTGATGTTAGTGGGTCCCTGAGCTACAGTTTTGCAACTCTTTCTCTGTATCCATAGGGAAAGAGCTCAGACAGAGAAGCCCATGCGTGCTGTACATTCTCATTCTATAATGGAACTAAAGGTTACTGTGGTTGAAGCTAGGAGTTCTTATCTCATTTATGCCATCAGAGGATTGGCTTTTTCACTTTCTTAAAGATTATTTACAGTTAGTACCATTTAATAATAGATTCATGTTTTTATTTAAGATTATGTCTCCTCTGACACCCTGAATATTTCTTTAAATATTGTGTCCATTACTTTATTTCATTGCAATAAAATATGTCTAACTTGTCTGACATAAGCTAATAAAGAAAGGTTGATTCTGGCCGAGAGCTTGGTAGCCTGCTCCATCACAAGAGGGAAAGCATGGCAGTAGCAGTGGAAGGTATCTGGTTACATTGCATCCAATCTCAGGAAGCAGAAGCAAATGGATGCTGCTGTTCAGCTTAGCTTTTCCTTTGTATTCTGTCTGCGGCCCAGACCATGAACCATTACAGCCAGCATTTAGGTTGTGTCTTTCTACTTGAAGTAGCTAGTCCAAAAACTCAATTGCAGACATCTCCAGATGTATTCCTAGACATTGTTAAACTAACGAAATTAACTCTCCCAGGTAACTGCAACAAATAATATATTACCTTATTTTGGGAACTCAGTCAACAATCGTGGGATAAACTGTGGTAATATGTATGAAAATATCCATACCCTTGGAACTGTTACAATGATTGTGAGTCAAAATTTGATTGTTTACAAATCTCTTTCCTTGGATATGATTAACCTGCTATAGGACAGAATGTAGTGTACTCCAGACACATGATTAGAAGCTTAAGTTTCTCATTTCTGTTTCACTATTTATATCCTCTCCTTCTTGCTTTCAGTATATTTTACATATTTTCATTCTGTTTCCCATGAAGCAATTTGGTTTAATAAACAAAGCAGAAATGAGAGTTTCCCTGTTTCCTTAACAAGGGTTCTTTCAACTGTGTTCTGACCTCTGTTTTATGACAGTAGTTGAACAAGCAGCTTCCTTTTAAGTTGATAAGTATCATTTGGACTTGAGTTTTGTCAATTTAATTATCTATATTTTAAAGGAAGTATATTCATCACAAAACATTGACATGTAAGAATCCTTCTGAAAAGTTTTGAACTTGTCAGCTTTCAGTCAGTTGATTAATCTATAACTTTCAATGAGACAAAGATAGGTGGTATATTCCTATCCTGTTTCTCACAAAATTCTGTTTCTCATAAAATTCTGTTTATGAGGTTCCCTCTTCTTCATATTTTCCTTAAAATAAAAAAAAATGTGCATTGGCTAGATCTGAGTAGGTGTTTAAAGTTTACTGCCTGTATTGTCCTTGGCTGGTGCCTTAGTTTGAGCTGGAACCATGGGCCCAAATCTACCTATCATAATGTTCTACTTGTAGGTTTCTAGAACCCTCTGGATCCTTCTACTTTGCTATTCTCCCATGCTTCTCTCATCTAGAGCCCCAATAGGATGTCTTCCCCTCTGTCCCAGTTACCTGGTAAGTGAAGGCTTTTGTGGACATGCCCCTTGGGCTAGTATACAGATATTAGTGAGTATATACCATTTGAGTCTTTCTGATACGGGTTTAACTCACTCATTATGATAATTTCTCGCTCAATCCATTTGTCCACAAATTTCGGGAATTCCTTGTTTTTAATAGCTGAGTAGTATTCCATAGTGTATATGTACCACAGATCTAGCCAATGGGTAGAACATTCTCCACAGTTGAGTGGAGAGTGGGGTATGACTTTCACAAGTACTCTGGTGCCTTATATTTGACCATGTCGCCTGGAGCGGGAGAGCTGGTGACACTCAGAGGAAGGATAGCAGGTTACCAAGAAGAGACGTGATACCCTATGAGCATATACAGGGAGAGGAAATCCTCCTCAGGAACAGTCATAAGGGAGTGGAATAAGCAGAAAATGGGAGGTAGGAAAGAATGGGAGGATACAAGGGATGGGATAAACACTGAGATGTAACAAGAATAAATTAAAAATTAAAAAAAAATTCTGAATGTAAAAAAAAGATTTGTGTTTTTGCACACAAGTGTACGTACACATGTGTGTGCATGTGTGTGAGGGTGTACCCTCTAGAGGGCCACCTTGGATCCTGTCCCTCAGAAATCACCTGTCTGAATTTGTTCTGGTTTAGAGACTGGCTTTCCTATTAACTTGGAATTTGCTTAGGAGGCTAAACTCACTGGCCAACAAGTCATAACTATATTCAGTCTTCACCTCCCAAATGCTGGGATTACAATTCCACACTACCATGTATCAATATTTTTACATAAATTTTGACATTATACTTAGAACCTCGTGCTTTCAAGAAAAGCATTTTCCTGACTTATCTTCTTCCTCATGCCTGGACACATGTCTTTTGTTCAGGTAAATTCACATTAGCTTCCCCATCAACACTCCTTTGAATCAGAAATGCATTTATTCTGCTTTTGCCATCCTAGCAAGTTATTCTACATTGACATTTACAAACCTTTCATTTTAGCTTTTCACCTCTCTTAAAACTTATAAGTATAATATTTCGTTCATCTGTGAAAAAGAATAAGAACTATGTCTCTCAACATGTAAAACCATCTACATGTCATTTGTTCATTTATGTACATGGTTCAGTTCACTACTTGGTAATACCATCATATTTGCCATGTCTACTTGATACTTTTGGATGATAAATACTTACTTACTTACTCTCTATACCTAACAATTCCTAGATAGTAACACAGTGATTTGCACAGAAAAAATATGCCAAAAAAGGTTATAACCAGATACAAGGCGGAAAAGAAATGATTGTGAGTACTCAGCTGTAAACATCTACATTAGTCTCTTCCTCCAAAGCTCAAAGATGAGAAAAGAAACAGAGAAAAGAAAAAGAATGTAAAAATGACAGGATGGGAAGAAAGGCTGTAAAATACTGCCCTCTAGACATGACACGACTGTTGCATGCATAAACTCTCTGTGGCAGTACAACATCAAGGAAATTAAACTCCTAGAGTACAGTAAGAAGGAACTACACAAATTTAGGAGATAATGGCAAGTGATGGCTGCTTGATGAGAAGTCACATTTCTTCCAAGGTGTGGTTCTTAGTAGGTTTCCAGTGATTTGATGGGTAATGTCACATTCATGTGCAGCAGATGGGCATCACTGATAGGACCCAGTGGTAAACACATATGTAAGGATATGGACAAAGATATGTTCAGTGAAATAGAGAGATTTCTGCATAAGATTGAGGAGTAGATATAATCAAGATACATCATATATAGGTATTAAATTTTCAAATAATACATTTAAATTATTGGAAAAGGAAAAGTTGTTGGGTGAATAAAGTACATATTCAAAGGTGAGGAGTAGCTTAAAAGTTCTGTGTGTCTGTCCCTAAATATGATGTCGACTCCACAGATTACATTCACTGATAACTGCTTTAGATGAGCCTTGAAATTACTAAAATATTTTCTTTTTTAATTCTATAAAATATAGTAAAAAGTGCCTGTTTTGCTTTGAAATACACTGCATTCCTAAGAAATGCAAAAGAAAAAAATGAAATATAGAGTTAGTGTTTCATAATCTAGTGGAAATGAATGCAACTCAATTGGTGCCACTGGGCTTAACAACTGCCTCCCATATTATTAATCAACCCACTCTGTCTAATGCATTAGATTCTTTCTCTTTTGAAGACTAGGGTAAAACATAAATCATTAGTTTTCTTGCAAACAGCATGGTCCTTTTCTAATGTTTCATTATATGTCACTACCATGAGGCTAGTATTAGTACATTCACTCAAAATCATTTTTCTTCTGAAATGTACAATGAAAGCAAACTAAGAATTTGGGAGTCAGGGAGTGAATGGCGACTTTTGTTTTGCAAAGTGTTCAAGATCAAAGTGCTGTTGCCGATTAGTTGGTGAAAATAACTGATGAGGTGATGTCTCAGGCAGAGAGAAGCTCAGGTTTTATATTACAGGAAAGAAAGAAAATTCATTCAGACCAGGACACAGGGAGTATTTTAGTGGATGTCACAAGTGATGAGGCAATGAAATGTTAAGAAGGCAACAGAAAGAAAATTTAAAGAAAAAACTACAATATGAATAAAAATTAATCACAGGACTGACAGGCATGTTCACATGCCTCAAACACAGTGGATAGATAATATACACACTGAGCTTTCATATCTGAGTAGTAAACCTTCTTTGGTTTGAGAAGTTTGAGAATTTACAGAGTTGGGCATGAGGCTGAAGAGATGGCTCATTAACTGAGATGATATATTGCTCTTGCAAAGAAAGAATATTCAGTGGCTTCACCTATGTCAGGTGACTCGCAATGACCTATAACTATACTTCCATGGGATCCAGTGCACACTTGTGGCCTTTGAAGACATTGCCATATTCACAAGGACATATTCAGGAATCTCCATATACACATAATTTAAAAGAAAATAACCAGGCATGGTAGCACAGCTCTTTAGCTCTAACCCTCACGAGTCAGAGGCAGGAAGATTGCAACAAGTGCACCATTAGTGAGACTATTTCTAAAAAAAAAAGAAAAGAAAAGAAAAAAGAAAGAAAATAAAAAGAAAGAAAAATGAGGGAGATTCAAGATGACGACGAGCAGTGTAGACCATGTTTAGATGCTCCAGTAAACAATACAGGGAACTGCACAGAATTCTGAACCAGGAACACTGAGGTCCCCACATCACTGCAGCAGGAGTGCTCCACGGTTCAAAGGGACAAGTGTGCAAAGGACCTACGTGCCCCTGCACATGGGAGGAGTGCATATTTTCTCAGACCAGAGCAGCAGCAGCAGCAGCGGCGGCGGCAGTGGCTGAAATATGCAGTTCAGAGCCCTCCGGCAGAAGCAATTTTGTGGTGGCCAGTGGGAGTTGCTGCGGGAGAGGGGACTCTGAGCAGAATTTGGGCCGGGCAGACAGTTTGGGCTCCGTGACCCAAGCTTAACTTGGCGTACGGTTCTTGCCCTGAGACCCAAATTGGACACAACGTGCAGTTCGGCCCCTGAGACCCAAGCTCTGCTCAGGGGGCAGTTCTTCCATGGAGATGCTAGCTAAGCTCAGTGCACAGTTCTGCTGTAGAGGCACTAGCTAAGCTCAGCATGCAGTTCGGCTCCTGAGACCCAGGCTCATCTCAGCATGCGCTTCCATGGTAGAGACGCTAGCTAAGCTCAGCACGCAGTTCTGCCCAGAGGCGCTAGCTGAGCTCAGCGCATAGTTTCGGCCCAGAGTCCCTAGCTGGATTTAGCGGGCAGGTTGGGACCAGAGACTCTAGCCGAAATTTGCACACAGTCGTGGCCTTGAGACTCTGCCTGGACAGTGTGTGCAGTTTGGGCATGGAGACCATGGCTGAGCTCAGTGCACAATTCCACCCCTGAAACTCTGGCTGAGTTTGGCGTGTAGTTTGGGGCAGAGTCCCTAACTGCACTTGGAGAGCGGGTTGGGCCCAGAGACTCTAGCTGAGATTTTCAGGCAGTACCGGTCCTGAGACTCTGGTTGGACCTAGTGGGCTGTTTGGGTCCAGAATTCCTGGCTGAGTTTGGCGGTCAGTTCTGGCCCTGGGAATATAACTGACCACATCATATGCTTTGGGCCCAATGTCCGTAGCTGAGCTTGGCGTGCAGTCCCAGCCCAGAAACTCTGGCAGGACTCTGTATGCATTTTGGGCCCAGAGTCCCTAGCTGTGCTTGGCTGATGGTTCTGCCACTGAAAATCTAGCTGAGCTCAGCGTGTGGTTTGGGACCAGGGTTGCTGGCTGGACATGAGAGTAAGTTTGAGCCTGAGACTCTAGCTGAGCTTGGAGTAGTCCCAGCCGTGTGACTCTGGCTGGACTTGGCAGCCAGTTGGGCCTAGAGAACCTAGCTGAGCTCAGAGCATGGTTTGGGCCTGGAATCACAGGCTGGACTTGGCAGGCAGTACCAGCCCTGACACTCTGACTGGACTCGGAGGGAAGTTTGGGTCTTGAGAATCTAACTGACCTCAGTGAGCTCAGTGTGCACTCTGGGCCCAAGACCCTGGTTGGACTCAGCGGTAACTGGACTAAGTGAATGAAATAGGCCCTGAGACCTATTTGGGGCGAGAGACATGAACTAGACTCAATGTGTGGATGGTTTGTGCCATGTGACACTAACCTGGACTCTTCAAGCAGTCTGAGTCTTGAAACGCTATCAGGATCCAAAGACCAGTAGAGCATCAAACCTCCAGGACTAAGGAATTCTCAGGGAGACAGAGAGTAGAGAGTGTCCATCAGACAACCTCCACCTAACCTGCTACAGTTCCTGGAGAGCTTTGGTGCTACAAGGGGACCCAGAAGGCTGTGGACATTTTGGCCTGACCCAACATATATTCAGAGACCCAGAATGATTACAGGACCCCCAGTATAGGGGAGCTGGGAATCACTGGCTGTGACAGTCCAAAATGGCAGGGCTAACCTCCTGCTATCCACACCAGAGAAGCATCAGAGCTTCTGGCCTAGAGAATTCATGAGAAACAGGTGGATCTATCATCAGACTCCATCCACCCAACTCTGGAATCTAACCAACAAAACCAGAGATGGCAAGATGTTTAAAGGACAGTGTAAAAGCTTATGCAAAAAAAAAAAAAAAAAAAAAAAAAAAAAAAAAAAAAAAAAAAAAAAACAAAAAAAAAAAAAAAAAAAAAAAAAAAAAAAAAAAAAAAAAAAAAAAACAATGTGGCATCTCCCGATGCCAGCTATCCCAAAGAAAACAACACAGAGAACTCAAATACAACAGAAATACAAGATAATGACCCTAAAATCCTTAGTATTGAGGATGATAATTGCAAAACAAATAAATTCATAACCAAATGCAGGAAAACGTAGCCAAAAAGGTGGAAGATATAAAAGAAGCCCATAGAGTAAATTGAAAAATTTGCAGGAAAATGCAAACAACCATATGAAGGAAATCAATAAAAATCTTCAAGCTCTGAAGGCCTATAGAGGCAATAGAAGAAACACAGGAATATACAAAAAATCAGATGAAAGAAACAAAAAAATCAGTTCAAGATCTGAAGATTAAAAAGGATTCAATGATAAACACATAGACAGAAGAAAAACAGGTATGTGAGACCTCAGAGAAGAAGGCAAGCAAAACAGAGGCAAGATTTTCTAACAGTTTCCAAGAGATGGAGGAACGAATCTCAGGTCTAGAAGATACAATCATAGATCTTGAAGCAACCATTAAAGAAAATGGTAAATCTGGAAAAATCCTGACAAAAAACATCCAACAAAGCAAGAACACCATGAAAAGAAGAAATCTGAGGATAATAGACATTGAAGAAAGAGAAGGTATCAGACTCCAAGTCCCAGAAATTACTCTCAACAAAATCATAGAAGAAAATTTCCCCAATCTAAATAAAGAGATGCCTATAAACATACAAGAGGCCTACAGGACACCAAATAGAATATACTAGAAAAGAAAACCTGCCCATACATAATAATCAAAACACAAAACATACAGAACAAAGAAAAATATTAAAAGCTGCAAGGGAAAAGGGCCAAATAGCATTTAATGGCAAATCTATCAGAAGTACACCTGACATCTCAGAAGAGACCAAAAAAGCCAGAAGGGCTTTGACAGAGATTTTGCAAACCCATAGAGACAACAGATGCCAGGCCAGACTAATTTACCCAGCAAAATTATCAATAACCATTGATGGAGAAAACAAAATATTACATGACAAAAACAAGTCAAACATTTCCCTATCCCCAAATCCAGCATTACAGAAGGTACTAGAAGGAAAACTCCATCCCAAAGGTACAAGTCCAAACAAAACTACTCAGGAAATAGATAACTATACCATGGCAAAAACACAAACCCTCAACTGGAACATACATCAAAATTACAACTCTTAACAGTCACTGGTCATTAATATCTCTCAACATCAATGGTCTCAATTCTCCAATAAAAAGACACAGACTAAATGAAGGGATGCATAAACAAGATCCAACATTCTTCTGGATCCAAGAAACACATCTCACCTATAATGATAGACATTACTTCAGGGTAAAAGGTTGGAAAAATATCTCACGCAAATGGTCACAAGAAGCAAGAAGGCGTAGCCATTTTAATATCGAGAAAAACAGATTTTCAACCAAAATTAATCAATAGTGACGAGAAAGGACACTTCATACTCATCAAAGGTAAAGTCAACCAAGATGACATCACAATTCTAAAAATCTAAGCTCCCAATACAAGGGCATGCACATTTGTAAAATATCTGCCAATGAAGTTTAAACCACACATCGATCCTCACAAAATAATAGTGGGAGACTTCAACACCCCAATCTCACAGGAGGATTGGTCATTGAAACAGAAGGTAAGGCTAGAAATAACATCTTTAAAAAATGCCATGAATCAAAAAGATCTAACAAATATCCATAGAAACTTTCACCCAAACAAGAAGGAAATTAAATTCGTCTCTGCACCCCATGGAACCTTCTCCAAAATTGATCACATCGTAGGTCATAAGGCAAGCCTCAACAGCTACAAGAGGATTGAAATAATACCTTGTATCCTATCAGATCACCATGATCTTAGGCTGCAAATCAACAACAACAGAAACAACAAAAAGCCTACACATACGTGGAAACTAAACAACTATCTGCTAAATGACACCTGGGTCAGGTAAGAAATAAAGAAAGAAATGAAGGACTTCATGAAATTCAATGAAAATGAAAGAAAAAAATAGCCAAATTTGTGGTATACATTGAAAGCAGTGCTAAGAGGAAAATTCATAGCACTAAGTGCCTTTAAAAAGAAATTGGAAACATCACACATAAGCATCTTAACGACACAACTGGAAGCCCTAGGAAAAAAAGAAGCAGACACACCCAAAAGAGTAGATGTCTGGAAATAATCAAACTCAGGCCTGAAATTAACAAATTACAAACTAAGAAAACAGTCCAAAGAATCAACAAAACCAAGAGCAGGCTCTTTGAGAAAATCAACAAGATAGACAAACCATTAGCCAAACTTACTAAAAGGCAAAGAGAAAGTATTGAAATCAACAAAATCAGAAATGAAAAAGGAGACATAACAGCAGATACTGGAGAAATAAAAAGAATCATAAGATTACCACTTCAAAGGCATATGTGCCAGAAAATGTGAAAATCTAAGGGAAATGAAAAATTTTGTTAATTAATTTCACTTGCCAAAATTAAATGAAGAACAGATAAACAACTAAATAGTCCCACTTCCCCTACTGGAACAGAAGCAATCACTGATAGTCTCCTAACCAAAAAAAGAAGCCCAGGACTAGATGGTTTCAGTGCAGAATTCTACCAGATCTTCAACGGTGAACTAATACCGATACTTTTCAAGCTAGTCCAAAAGATAGAAATCGATGGAACATTACCAAATTCATTCTATGAGGCCATAGTCACATTGATACCTAAACCTCACAAAGACTCAACAAAGAAAGAGAATGTAAGACCAATTTTTCTTATGAACATTGATGCAAAAATACTCAATATAATACTTGCAAAACAAATACAAGAACACATCAAAGATATCATTCACCATGACCAGGTAGGCTTCATCCTAGGTATGCAGGGATGAATAAATATTCGGATAGCCATCATGTAATCCACCATATAAACAAACTGAAAATAACACCACATGATCATCTCTTTAGCTGCAGAGAAAGCATTTGATAAAATCCAACACCCATTCCTGTTTAAAGTTTTGGAGAGATCAGGGATACAAGGCACTTTCCTCAACATAATAAACGCAACATACAGTAAGCCAATAACCAAAAACCAATTAAATGGTGAGATACTCAAGGAAATGCCTCTTAAAATGGGAACAAGACAAGGCTGCCCACTCTCTACATATGTCTTCATTATAGTACTTGAAGTTCTAGCCAGAGCAAAAAAGACAATGGAAAGAGATAACGTGTATCAAAATGGGAAAGGAGGAAGTAAAATTATCCCTATTTGCAGATGATATGATAGTGTACATAAGTGATCCTCAAAATTCCACCAGAGAAATCCTACTGCTGATAAACACCTTCAGCAAATTGGCTGGATACAAAATTAACTCACAAAAGTCTGTAGCCTTCCTATACACAAATGACAAGCTTGCAGAGGAAGAAATTAGGAAAACTACACCCTTCACATTAGCCACAAGCAATATAAAATATGTAGGAGTTACTCTAACCAAGCAAGTGAAGGATTTGTTTGAAAAAACTCAAATCTCTGAAGAAAGATATTGAAGATGACATGAGAAGATGGAGTGATCATCCTTGCTCATGGATCAGGAGAAATAACACAATAAAAATGGCCATCTCACCAAAAGCAAGCTACAGATTCAACACAATCTCTATCAAAATACCTACACAATTTTAAAAGACATTGAATGTTCAATTCACAACTTCATATGGAAAAACATAAAACCCAGAATAGCTAAAACAATCTTGTACATTAAAAGATCATCTGGAGGAATCTCTGTACATAATCACAATTTGTACTATAAAGCAACAGTAATTAAAACAGCATTGTACTGGCACAGCAACAGGCATGTTGATTAGTGGAATCAAAATCCCAGATATGAATCCACACATATATGGTCACTTGATTTTTTAAAAAGAAGCCAAATCCATTCAATGGAAAAAGGAAAGCATCTTCAACAAATGGTGCTGGTCAAACTGGATGTGTATGTGTAAAAAAATGCAAATGGAACCATATTTGTCACCTTGCACAAAACTTAAATGCAAGTGGATCAAAGACCTCAACTTAAAACCAGAGACAATTAGTCAGTTAGATGAAAAAGTGGGGAAGAGCCTGGAACACATTGGCACAGGTGACAACTTCCTGAACAGAACACCAACAGCCCAGGCTTTAATGTCAACAATTAATAAATGGGACTTCATGAGGCTGAGAAGCTTCTGTAAGGCAGGAGACACTGTCAAGAGAACAAAGCAACAGCCTACAGACTGGGAGAAGATCATCACCAACCCTGCATCTGACAAAGATCTATTATCCAAAATATATAAAGAACTCAGGAAATTAAACACCACCAAACCAAATAACCCAATTGAGAAATTCAGCTTGGAACTATACAGAGCTTTCTCAACAGAGGAATATCAAATTGCTGAGAAACACTTAAAGAAATGGTCAACCTCCTTAGTCTTCAGGGAAATGCAAATCAAAACAACTCTGAGCTTCCATCTTACACCATCAGAATGGCTAAGAAAAAAAATTCAAGCAACACCACATGCTGGCAAAGATGTGGAGAGAGAGGAGTATTCTTTAATTGTTGGTGGGAATGCAAACTAGTACAGCCACTTTGGAAATCTATCTGGTTCTATCTCAGAAAAACTGGGAATAGGGCTTCCTCAAGACCCAGCTAAAACACTTCTTGGAATATACCCAGAAGATACTCTAGCACACAGCCAGAAAATTTGTTCAACCATGTTTTTAGCAGCCTTATTCATAATAGCCAGATCATAGAAAAAGCCTAAGTGTCCCTCAGTAGAAGAACGGATAAAGAAACTGTGGTACATTCACACTATGGAATACTACTCAGCTATTACAAACACGGAATCCCCGAAAGTTGTGGACAAATGGCTTGAACTAGAAATGATCATAATGAGTGCATTAACCCAGAAGCAGAAAGAGTTAAATTGTACATACTCACTTGCATCTGCATACTTGCCCAAGGGGCATGTCCCATGAAAGTCTTAACTAACCAGGAAACTGGGACAAAAGGGAGGACATCTTATTGGGATACTACATGAGAGAATTATGGGAGAATGGCAAAATTGAAGGATCCAGAGGATCCTAGAAACCTACAAGAACATTATGATAGGCAGATTTGGGCCCGGGGTCCCGCCCAAACTATGGCTCCAGCAAAGGACAATACAGGCTGTAAACTTCAAATCCCTATCCAGATCTAACAAATAGACAGGACATTCTCCACAGTTGAGTGGAGAGTGGGGTATGATTTTCACATGTACTCTGGTGCCTCATATTTGACCACATCCCCTGAATGGGGAGACATCGAGGCACGATAGCAGGCTACCAATAAGTGACATGATACCCTATGAGCATATAGAGGGGGAGGAAGTTCCCCTTAGTCACAGTCATAAGGGAGCTGAGTAAGGAGAAAATGGGAGGGAGGGAGGAATGGGAAGATACAATGGTTGGGATAACCATTGAGATGTAATATGAATAATTTAATAAAATTAAATTTAAAAAGATAAATGAAAAATATTGACATTAAAAGAGATGATTTAAGTGGAAAAATGTTTACAGGCATATGTCTACATTCCAGTAGCTCCTCACACAGAAGTATGTACACACACAGAGAGAGAGAGAGAGAGAGAGAGAGAGAGAGAGAGAGAGAGAGAGACAGAGACAGAGACAGAGACAGAGACAGAGACAGAGACAGAGACAGAGACAGAAACAGAGAGAGAAAATTTTGTGGTGCTGCTGGCTGCTGTGATTTTGTAGCAGATTATTTGTGTAACCTGGGTGAAGTTATGATATAGACTCCTTCACCACAAAATAAATAACTTATTACTAGTGTCAAGAATGTTTTTGTGCCTCGAGTCCTTATCTCCAAAATATCCAATGAACTTTCTCCCTGTTAAAGTGTAGTCAATTTCAGAGAATGGTGTGGAAGTCTAGTTAGTTTCAGAGAATGGTGTGTCCATTTCCTTTTATTTGCCTCCATCTGGTTCTCATCTCTGTGCTCATTCACATTCATTGATTGCATCTTAGTGACCTCTCTGTTCCTTAATATGCCATCATCTTTGAGAATGATCTTCCATTGATTATATATCCTTTTAGCTGCTGAGACAATGCTCCTGGCTTCCTGAATTATTTGTATTATCTCAGACTGTGATTAAAAAGCAGACTTCTTCCTTAAATAATTTATTTCCCTGCAAACTAGGAAGAGATGCCAAATTTGAAGCAACATGTCTTAGTTAGGCATAATATTGCTGTGATGAGACACCATGAAAAAAAGTCAGTTGAGAAGAAAAGAGTTTATTTGCCTTATGTTTGGACATCACAGTTCATCATTGCAGGAAGTCATTACTGGTACTAAAAAAGGCAGATAATTGGAAACAGGAGCTGAGTAGGATCCTGAGGAGGAGTGAACTGACTTTTTTATTTCTTTTACCTGGTTGTTTGTTTTTTCCTGAAATTTTTTTCCAATTCTACTCTGTTCGCTTCTTTTATGCCCCCCCCCCTCGTTTGGCTGCATCTTCCTGCATTTGGTTACGAATTTTGTTTGTTTCTCCATTATCATACTCATTACTAAGGATTTGAGGTCATTTTCTTATATTTCCATTGTTTTTGAGTTCCCCTGGTTGTTTTCTTTGGGATAGCTGGGATGTGGAGAAGCCATTTTGTTTTGGGTTTTTTTACATATGCTTTTACACTGTCCTTTAGACATCTTGCCATATTTGGTTTTGTTGGTTAGCTTCCAGAGTTGGGCGGAGGGAGTCTGATGATAGATTCACCTGTTTTCTCGTGATTTTCCTAGGCTGGAAACTCTGATGTTTCACTCATGATTGGCAGGAGTCTAGCCCTTTTGTTTTGGACTCTTTCAGCCAGTGATCCTCAGCTCCCCTGTACTTTGGGTTCTGCAATTGTTCTTGGTCACTGAATGTGCGTTGGGTCAGGTCAAAGTGTCTACAGCCTTCTGGATACCCTGCAAACACCAGCCAGGGACCCTGGGCCCAAACCATGTGCCAAGCTCCGCTATATTCTCAGGGCCTGAACTGTCTGTTAAGCTCGGATAGGGACTCTGAGCCCAAAATGCAGAGTGCAGCCATAGTTTCTGGGCTGGGACTATGCACCAAGCTCAGCTAGGTTCTTTGGGCCAAAAGTGCATGCCGTGTTCAATTATAGTCTCAGTGCCTGATCCTTCCAGTAAGCTCAGCCAGGAATTCTGGTCCCAAACTGCACACAGGTTCCAACCAGAGTCTCACGGCAGGGACTGCCAAAAATCTCAGCTGCCCAACCTGGCCACCAAGCACAGTTAGCGACTCCGGCCCAAAACTGCACGCCGATCTCCGCCAGAGTCTCAGTGGCATAATTGCACACTGAGCTCAGCCAGCGACTCTTGACTCATACAGCGTGTTGAATTCAGCCCAGTATTCCAGGCCTAAACTCCACGGAGGGCCCAGCCAAAATCTCAGTGCCATGATGTGCGCGCAGCACAGCTAGAGTCTCTGGGCCCAAATTGCTGGGAAAGTCTAGCTAGGGACTCTGGGCCAAATCTGTATGCTGAGCTCAGCCTGCATCACAGAAGTGGAACTTCATGCTGAGCTGAGCTAGTGTCTCTGCAGCAGAACGGCACGCTGAGCTGAGCTATCATCTAGGGTGGAAATGCACACTGAGCTGAGCTAGTGTCTCCGCGGCAGAACTGTGCCCTGAGCTGAGCTTGGCACTCAGGGGCTGAACTGCCTGCAAAGTATATTTTGGTTCTCTGGGCACCACAAGACCCAAATCTTGCCCAGAGTTGCCTCTCCCACAGCAACTCCCACCAGTCACCACACCATTCGTCTCCACAGGAGAGCTCTGAGCTGCAAACCTCAGCCGCTGCTGCCACCACTGATGCCGCCACTGCTGCCGCTGCCGCTGCCTCTCCAATCTGAGAAATTCCATGCTCCTTCCGTGTGCAGGGGCACACAGGTCCTCTGCACGCTGGTCCCTTAGAACCGTGGAGCACTTCTGCTGCAGTTTTGTGGGGACCTTGGTTTTCCTGTTTCAGAATTCTGTGAAATTCCCTGAGTTGTTTACTGGAACTTCTAAACAAGGTCCACACTGCTTGCCACCATCTTGGATCTCCATTTAGCTTCTTAATGTTTAGGAAATAAATATTAGGGCAGTGTCTGCTACTTTTTGTCATTTTAGGGATATAAAGAAGTAATTCACAAACCTTTGGCTGTATAGAGTTTATATAATAATAGAAAGAACTAGAAAGAACACATACACATACACACACACACACACACACACACACACACACACTCAATCAACATGTAAGCTTCCTTAGTTTAAGTTTTTCCAGCCACTAATACTGATACTTCGTGACACAAATGCACATAGATTTGTATGGTCCTCATGCAACTATGCTGAAGTTTTACTCCCCTAACATCTAGTGAGACACTGACCGGCTCTGATCCCACTTTTGGTTTTTGGGTTATCATGTTTACATTAAATTTTGTTGATAATATGTGATTATGTTTATTGGTTTATGTTTGAAGTACTTTTAGTCATGCTTTCTTCTCAAATTTCCCATGTAGCCTGCTGGTTTGGCTGCCCAAGTATTTGGTATTATAGGCATATGCTCACAAAAGAGGCAGAGGTGGGAAATTCATAGTACATCATAGAAGTCAGATATTTTGAATATCTCATTGTCATAGAAGTCTGTAAATGGTTACTCTTTATTTGTGTAATTCCTTTTTAATTAATTACTTTATTTTTTCACTATGCATCGCCATTATAGCCCCCGCCTTCCCATCTTCCAGTCTCATCCTCCCTTCCTTTTCCCTTCCCCACCTTCCCTTACTCATCAGAAAAGAGGATCTCCCCCACACCTACCCACCCCAGCATATCAAGTCCGATCAGGACTGCAGGTATCTTCTACCATAGTGGCCTGGCATGGCAGCTCCACCAGTATAAATCATATCAAAGCATGGAAGAAAACCTTTGTCAGACACAGCTCCCACTCCGATTACTAGAAGACACATGAAATCCAAGTTGCACATCAATCCAATTAATACCATGATTAAACAAGGAGAAAAATCTCTATGATTTAGAGAGACCTTTTTAATTTTATTTCTAAAACATATAATCCAGAGGCCCTCAGTTTATATTCATAAGGTTTCTGACATGGCATTACTAAGGGATTCCAAAGCACTTTTCCATGTGTTGGGATTGCTGTTCTGAAGATGTAGAACATAACTTGTACTTATCAATCACTCAGGGATGAAGGGTTACCTGTACCAAAAAGAAAAGCACGTGGCGTCTATGAGATTGGCTTTCATTTCGTTCTCATGACTCTCTCAAATAAGGCTTTCAGCTCCACTGAATTCCATCTTTGGAAAACTGAGGGGAAATCCAAGTTTCTAAGGCTAGTTTGGAGGGTGAAATTGAGTATTCTCTGCAGTGAGAAAAGAAGATACAAAACTTTTATGCTTGCATGAAAAGTTAGAGTTGTAACTTGTTCTGCAACTTTACATTCTCTAAGTACTCTTCCAGGTGAGATTTATCTCTCTTTGATTTATGATTCATATGTTTTTAGACTCCATTGCTTTGGTGGTCTGAATAGGAGTATAATGTGAGACATTATTAGTGTAACTGGAGGCAATGATCTATATAAGCAAACTTCCTGGGTACTCAGAAGGGAAGTCTAACAGTGAGGAGCTGTCTCATGAGTCAATGTAATAATGTTTGTTGTTTAAGATTCAGTAAGAGAGGGATCTGGGAAAACGCTTCAGTCCCTAGTGTGGATGTCACGCAAGCATAAGGGATTATTTTTAAATTTTATATATAATACATCTGTAGGTATTTTCTGCTAAATATCTTTCTTGAACTCATTTGTGTAGACAGTTGACTGTTATACTTTCTGATACTATAGCATCTAGTAAATTATTCTGCTTTTAGCTGGGTATGGTCATGAACACCTCTAATCCTAGCATTCACAAGGTAGAGCAAGGCAAGGCAAATCTCTGAGATTAAGGCTAGCATGATCTACAGACTGAGTTCCAGGACAGCGAGAGCAGCACAGAGAAAAAATGCCGGGCTTTGGTGACTCATGCCTTTAATCTCAGCACCTGAGAGCCAGAAGCAGATAGATCTCTGTGAACTCAAGCCTAGCCTGGTCTAAAAGGAGAGTCCAGAACAGCCATGGCTCTGTTACACAGAGAAACTCTGTCTTGAAAAACAAACAAACAAAAAAGCAAACCACCAAACAAAATTCCAATGCATTACTCATTGCTGTGACAAAATATCCAACAAAAGCACACAAGGAAAAACAGATTCATTGTATCTCATAATTTGATGTCCCAACCCATCACAGTGGTGAAGGAATTGCAGCAGGAGCATGAGGCAGCAGGTCACATGGCATCCAGGGTAAGGAAGCAGAAAGAGATGGATGCTGGTGATCAGCTTACTTTTCCTTTGTACGCAGTCCATGACCTCAGTCAGTGCAAGTCCTCTTCACATTTAGAGTAAATCTTCCCACCTCAATGAAGCCAATTCTGAAACTCCCTCACAGGCTCTTTTAGATCCTGTCAGCTTGTCAATATTGGCCACAAAGAGATGACTGTAGCTGCTTTATTTTTCACCCTGAAAATTTAGACTTTTTACTGTATATCATGCTGCCAGCCCAACACTCTATTACATATTTTATTTAAACTCAGATAGTTTAGTACACACTAGTACATTTTAATGACATGTGGCTTACTTTTGCTAGTGTCTTCTAATGTTTTTAAAAGCATATCCCAATATTTTCTGATTAAAGTCTTATAAAAACATAGAGTAATCACAGTAGTCTAGAGTTTTATATGGCCACTGAGTACCTATTATTGTATGCGGAACACCATCTGCTTCTCATTCTTCAAGTGCCACTCAATTTTTCCATGAGAAAAATCCTTTCATTTTCCTGACACTTGCCAATTAAGCTAGACTCACTGGCAAGCAAAGGAAGGGATCTACCTGTCTCTGCTTCCTCAGTATTTGGGTCCAAAGTGCCTACTCAATACATAGCTTTTTCATGGGTACCCGAGCAATGAAAATCAGGTCTCTATGTTTGTAGGGCACACTTTTGATCAGTTGACTCACTTCTTCAGCTCCATACATGCTTCTTTAAACATTTTTACCTATTTGTAAGGCAATATTTTATTAAGTTATCTTTAGATCTTGAAAGTTACAAAAATGCTTGAAAATTCACACAAATACAGAACTGTCAAACTGGCCCAGTCAATACTAAGAAGAGTTGAAATGTTGGTATCTTGTTTCAGTAACCCCTAGCCAAGAGCTTACCTACTTCCTATTGTGTATATCACATAACCACAGCTCAAGGTAAAACTCATAAAACACAAGCATAAGCACATTCTGTCATGTTATATGCTCTTACAATCACTCATTACTCAAGTTATGTGACTATTTTAGAGTTGAGATAATTTATTTCACCCAAAATCAATATTTTAATACAGTCTCATCTCTAATATAAAATCACCAAGAGGAAAGATTCAAGGAAAAGTTTCTTATTTTTAGTTACAGATGGTTAATTTCAAGTCTAGTGAAATACAACAGGAAGAGGGACAGCTTAACTGATATTTCAGTCCTTCAGGCAATGTAAGAATTCTTCTTTGGCTTCCTACTACTAGACAATATACAATTTAATTGTGTCCTTAAATACAGTATTAATGGTTTGTCTTCTTTATTTTCTCTCTTTAGTGAAGCAAATGCCTTCAGAAGGCAGTACCATAAGCATGCATATGGATGTTGACTGAAACAACCAGCTGGTGAAATTACTAATGGGGATGTGATTTCATTCAACTGTAAAGACAGGTTGCTTTTCTTGTTCCACAACTGTGATGGTGGTATTAGGCTTAGGAGGTCATTCACTGTACTCCTTCTTGCTTTGCTAATGCCTACATAGTCCAAGTAAATATTATTACTTTTTATTTACTTATTATTATTGGAGGCATTGCATATACCATGAAACCTTTGTCATAAACATAATGTCACTTAGTAGTTGACTCTGACCTTCAAGCTATAGGTAGATCATGGGTATTGAACTCAAGTTGTCAGGCATACATAAATGACAAGTGTCTTTATTTGCTATCTCACCAACCAAAGACAGCATCCTCAATGTTAAACATGACTCTGAAAAAGCAGTTACTGTACTTGAATTCTATTTTCAATTTAAAAGTGAAAACACATGCAATACAAGTAATTGGTAGTTGATGAAATCATGATCGTGTCAAGTAACAGTCTATTTTTATGACAAGAATATGCATACTACAAATAACAGTTAAATATGATCCTATAGATAGATAAGATACAATAGGTAGATAAAGTTTTCAAAGCTCCAGAGACCTATAGAGTATAGCATTTAATGATCCTTTTACTATTTTAATGATTCTTTGACAACAAGACAGGTGAACTCCTGGCAACACCAAGGCTACCTCACCAGCATACCACTGTGCAAAATGTCCTTGTTTCTGCCACAGACAGAATTCTCCCTAAAAATGGGCATGCTTATATTCAGAGTCAACAGCTGAGCTTTGCCAAGGTAGGGTAAGGAAGTCCTCAATAATTCCTGCCATACAAATATATCTGTCAGATATATTGGATCAAAAGGCTGAAGATGATGCTCAAACATCATAGAGAGTTTTGGGTGACTGTTCAGGCAGCAAACTGTCTCTGTCAATTTTTTCTTCTCAGTTTGGAAGTTGGTAAATTGCATTTGCAGTTCACTACAGTAATTAAGTTTCATTTCTTCTCAAGTATCTGACAGGGTTCAAGACCTGTTAGTTTATTCTTACAAGTATCTTCACTTGTTTAGGGGTTAAGCTATTTTTAGATCTAGATGAATGTGTTAAGTTGACAGACATGAGATATGATAGATATTGATTCTCATTCAGAATTTTAGAACTACCATAATAGGAAATACTTTCTCTACAAGGTTGTCAAATACAATTAGCCAAAACACCATGAATGTAACATTCATAGAATCCCTTATTGTTTAATAGTTCTTCTTGCTGTATGTACTTTTTATTTTTTGTAACAATATAAATGTTTATGCCAAAAACAAAATCAAGAACAAAAAAAGGAGATATACTAAAAAAAAAAAAAAAAAAAAAAAAAAAAAAAAAAAAAAAAAAAAAAAAGATAAGAAAAAACAGATTCCCTTTCTATTTAAAGAGGAAATAATACTTCTATAAATACAAAATAAGCTGAATTTCTTTCTTTTATCTACTCTTATAATGAACATCTTTAAATTCTTTTAATTAAAAAATGAACAGAGAAGAAATAGTTAATTAGCATTTAGGTTAACAGAATTTCATTTAAAATGTATTCAGAATCCCACATTTAAGCATATCCAGTTATATAAGAGGGGACATGTTTCTAAATTCAACATATTGTAA
>OU015747.1:59863137-59892423 GCA_907169655.1 Acomys percivali
TTTTTTTCTGCTTTTGCTATAGGCCATTCAGTTCTCTGTTAACCCAATTGGAATGTAAGGAAAGTATATGTCTATGAAATATGGTACAACTGTTGAGAATTTGGAATAACAAAACCAAAGTCCAGACAGTACTGAGCAATGTGGTGTAAAGAATTAACAACTGAATATACAAAGGTAACCTTCACACAGCCTACAAAAGGTCACCCCCACAATGAGATCATGCAATTACAATTACTAATGAGAAGTAAAATGTGAGGAAATTGCATGCTAGTTCAGCATTTATCATTCATTGGAATTTCATACATAGCAGGGACATAGCAAAGGGAGTGGAGGCACAGCATTCCTAGACCAAGGATAGAGGTGAGACCAGGCTACTCCCTACAGAATACTCAGAGTTCCCAAGTGAAAGCCTGGAAGGGACTAAGATGGAGACATTTGGCTAAAGTGATCAGTAAGGTGCTATCCACTAGGCTATGATTTGAAGGTACTATTTACTAATGGGTTCTAAAAAAGTTTTTAAAGAAGGACAAAAAGAAATGAGTAAACATCACTCAGTGAGAATGAGAAGCCTCCCTTTTCTCTGTCAAATTCTTCAGGCTTTTTACATCTTCAGTTTCCACATTAATGGCTGAGCATGAGACCTTATGATTGAAGCCTATGCAATTTTTTTCATTCTGTAAAAAAATCACTACATTGTACATCAAGGTTCTGCGCTGGGATTTTGGGTTCTCTCTATAAGTGATTTTCTCACTACTATGACTAGATATCTGACAAAAGCACCTTCCTGGTTGAAGAGTTTATTTGGCTCCAATTAGGGACTATAGCCTGCCATTATGGGAAGATGGAGTGGCTGATCAGTTTGCACTTCCAATCTGGAACCTAAGGAATGTACCCCAGATGTCCTGGTTATGACTCCAGCAACTTACATACCATTGTCTTAAAAACCCAGGGTCTCTGGGCTTGGGTGGATTTTTGACAAGCACACTCCAAGGGCACTCTCATCTTTCTTTTGTTCTTGCTATCTGCCTTTGTCTCTCTATTATCTTTAAATTGGTTAGAACTTTAGTTACTTAAAAGCTAGTTCTTTGATTCTTGATTCTTTTTATTTTGACCAAGCACTCTCCATTCTGTTTTCTGGCCTTTTCTCAAGTCCAAACACCCCTTCCCCCACCTCCCAAGGAAGAGCATAGAAAGACTTGACGCATCTCAATACAGCTAAGTACACTGCCCCTCTGTGCTCCCTCAAGTTATGGAATCTCAGCAATAAGCTCCCTCCTCGCCAAACTATCTACACAATTTTTTAAAGACATTGAAAGATCAAACCTCAACTTCATATGGAAAAATGAAAAGACCAGAATTGCTAAAACAATCTTATACAGTAAAAGATTTTCTGAAAGAATCTCCTTTCCTGATCTCAAACTGTACTATAGAGCAACAGTAATTAAAACAGCATGGTACTGGCACAGCAATAGGTTTGTTAATCAATGGAATCGAATCAAAGACCCAGAAATGAATCCTCATACATATGGTCATTTGATTTTTGACAAAGAAACCAAATATATTCAATGGAAAAAGGATTGCATCTTCAACAAATGGTACTGGTCTAACTGGATGTCTATATATAGAAAATGCAACTAGATCCATATTTTTCAAATGTACAAAACTCAAGTCCAAGTGGATTAAAGACTTCAACATAAAACCAGAGACACTAAATTTGTAAGAAGAAAAAGTGGGGAAGATCCTGGAACACATTGGTATAGAATAGAGCTTCCTGAAGAGAACACCATCAGCCCAGCCCTTAGGTCAACAAATAATAAATGGGACCTAATGAGGCTGAGAAGCTTCTGTAAGACAGAGGACACTGTCAACAGAACAAAGTGACAGTCTACAGGCTGGGAAAAAATCGTCATCAACCCTACATTTGACAAAGGTCAAATTTCTGAAATATATAAAGAACACAAGAAATTAAACACCACCAAACCAAATAACCAAATTAAGAAATAGGGCTCAGAACTAAATAGAAAATTCTCAACAGAGGAATATCAAATGGTTGAGAAACACTTAAAGAAATGCTCAACTTCGTTAGTTCAGAGAAATGCATATCAAAACGACTCTGGGATTCCATCTTACACCCATCAGGATGGCTAATATAAAAAATTCAAGTGACATGACATGCTGGCAAGTATATGAAGAAGGAGAAACACTACTTCATTGCTGGTTGGAATGCAAACTGGTACAACCACTTTAGAAATCTATTGGCACTTTCTCAGAAAAATGGGAATTGGGCTTCCACAAGGCACAGATATTCCACTCCTTGGAATATACCTAGAAAATTCTTTACCACACAAACGGGACATATGCTCATGCATGTTCATAGCAGTCTCATTCATAATAGCCAGTATCTGGAAACAGCCTAAATGGCCTTAGATGAAGAATGGATGAAGAAATTGTGGTACATTTACACTATGAAATACTACTCAGCTCAAAAAAAAAAAAAAAGAAAAAAAAGAAATCCAGAAATTTGTGGACAAATGGAGGAAATTAGAAAGGATCATACTGCATGGGATATCCCAGAAACATAAAAATTCATATGATATATATTCACTTATAATTGGACACTAGCCCAAAAGTTATGTCCCATGAATGTCTTCACTTACCAGGAGTTTGGGACAGACATGAGGATATCCTACTTGGACTCTAGGTAAGACATATATAGGAGATGTGGAAATAGAAGGATCCAGAGGATCTTAGAAACCTCGAAGAAGAATGTCTTAAGGAGTGGATCAGGGCCCAGTGGTGTCCGCTCAAACTATTGCACTAACCAAGGACAATACAAGTAGTTAGCATCAAACCCCTACTTTGATCTAGCCAATGGACAGGACATCTTCCAAAATTATGTGGAGAGCAGTGATTAACTCTGACATGAGCTCTGGTATCCCATATTTGATGACCTCCCCTTGGAGGGGAGCCTTGGAGGAACTCAAAGAAATAATAGGCAGACTACCAAGATAAGACTTGTTAACCTGTGACCATAAAGAACAAAAGGATAAAAGTAAGGGAAAAACAATTGAGAAGTAATCTGAATAAATTAATTAAATAAAAATAAAAACAAAAAAAGCAAATTTTATTTATTAAAAATTATTCACAATGATTTTTTACAAAGAAGCTAAAATTATACAATGGAAAAAAAAGAAAGCATCTTCAATAAATAGTGCTGCTCTAATTGGTAATGGACATGTAAGAAAACACAAATAGATTCATATTTATCACCCCATACAACTCAAAGGTCCAAATGGATTAAAGACTTCAACATAAAACCAGACACAATAAATCTGTTAGAACAAAATATAGGAAATATCCTAGAGCTCATTGGCTTAGACGACAACTTCCAGAATAGAACCCTAATAGCGTAGGTTTTAAGATCAAGAATTAATGAATGTGACCTCATGATATTGAAAAGTTTCTGCAATGCAAAGGACACTGTCAACCAAACAAAATGGCAGCCTATAAATTGGGAAATGAAAATAATTTATGGCTTGGATTTTGGTTTATCCCGGGACAATCTGAGAAGGATTGAGTTCCATTCATACTAAGTAGTCAGCCTACCAGGCTTATTTACCGCTCTAATAATGAAGAGCTATTTTAAGACAGACAATAGGAAGAAGTTTACATTGATCCTGGTTGAACATTCATACAAAAATAGAATAATGTGTTTGCATAATGGCCACTGACAAGTCCTCATCCTCACATCAGTCTTCTTTTCCTACTTTTTCTCTTGACATCTCAGAGCTCTTCTTTGATCATCCAGAGGACCACACCTTGGTTGTCTCTCTGCATGGCATAGAAGTTGACCTAGCAGGCTTGGAACTGCTCAACTGCTGACTTCAGGTAGCTGTATCTCTGCTGACCCAGACAGAGAAGTAAGTCACTATTTGCCCCACCAGAGTGTAATGTCACTGCGGGCCCCGGACCCTGCATCTCAAGCCATGTAATTTTCAGTTTTACATGAATTTTCAAATTTAATTTTTGTCTTAAACAATCATTGGAGTTAGTGTTTGGAAGTGATCCATTGTTTTTTTTTTTTTTTTGCTGGCTAACCACCTGTTTTACCACTGAGGCACATGTTAGCATCTTTTGACAAAATGTAAGATCTGCTGCTAGTTGAGATCAGGTCAGTGTCACAGTCCAGTGTCTTCCTGTAGCAAACAGTCTTGTGTGAGAGCTCAGAGGGTAACACAAATTCACATGATCACATAGTGTAATAATGTGGAGACAGAGCGCAGGACAGAAGATGAGGGTCTCTGTGCTGGACTTTAGGGAACTGTAGTCTTTTGGTCTGTTTATTATGGAGTTATTTTTCCTTGGGATTTAAAAGGGAGTAAGGAGAACGGGTTATATTTAAAAGCAAAACCACAATATTTATTGCCTTGTTTACTATGTGAAATTATAAGTTATAATGGAAAAGATAAATGAAGGGAAAATGATGAGTTATCACCTTTAAGTACCAGTAAATACATGCTACAGAATTCATACTTTATACCTTTTAAACAAAATGGATTATTACGTGTTCAATGATAAGATGAATTTTATCTTGCTGATAAAAGCAAGGGAATCTCTTAAGCTCCAAATCCCCATATGCAAACAATTCGCTGCAGTAATCAAGATGATACACACAATTTAACTTCAGTACCATCGGTAATAATATTGGTCTTTTAATAATAATGAATAAAAATATATGATGGCTATAAAACAAAAAAAAAAGTTACTTAAAGCAGCAACATCTTAAATATTGAACAGTACCTTCTAAAGAGCTGTATTAATGTTGGGTTTACCCCCACATTCTATGTGTGCTGCTACACACTGTGAAAGAGGGTCCTTGTACTGTAGTGTTCTTATTCATGAAGAATAAATCATCCCCATCCCTGCACTGTGAAATGTCAATGTTCTTGTGTATACTTGCTCAGAAACAAACAGATAAGTTTTTCCTAAGTTTCTTTTCCTGCCTGTTTGTGCTTCCTCTTCTTTGAGGAAAAAGGGTCAGATATGCACTAAAGGGGAACATTTTTGTCACTTCCTGCTTTCATTGAGGGTATCAGTAGTGAGGGGATGTAGCAGGCAAAAGGATGGACATATTGGCCAAGTCTGGGAAGAGTAGGCTTTTCTATGTGCAGTCCAAGATCTGTGAGATGATTTGTGACTAGAAAACTGAAGGCCCAGAAAATATAGTGTTTGAGGTATAGGCTGGAGCACATTTCTTCATGCAGTTTTCCCCAGTATTACAACCCAGGTGAAGTTTCTATATAGTGC
This sequence comes from Acomys percivali, assembly GCA_907169655.1. Taxonomy (NCBI): domain Eukaryota; kingdom Metazoa; phylum Chordata; class Mammalia; order Rodentia; family Muridae; genus Acomys; species Acomys percivali. The sequence continues at coordinate 59,868,445 of OU015747.1, forward strand.
CCAAATTTTTGTAGTAATCTTGGAGTCACCTTAGAAGCTGGGAAGCTCGAAAGAAGGAGATTCCCAAAATTTGGACAGATGCAATCTGGAAAATGTCTTACAGAATCCCAGTGGCATACAACCTAGCAGCTTTTGTTGAGTCCCAAGAATATGGATGTGGGATCCCAACTCAATATTCTGAGATTGGTCAGTTTTATGGGGTTAACCTATAATGAAACTTCTCTGAAAAATAAGGTTACCCCAGAAAAAATGCCTGACCTATTTTCCCAACAGACTGAATTTGTGTGACCAAATATTTACAGAGTCTGAAGGGGCTTGGCCTGCAATGTGGGACAATTTGTCATCATTGTGGCAAAATGCACTATAATCTGTGTCTGGAGGCACAGGCTGATTGGGAAGTAGGGATGGCCTACAACACCTGAAGATAAGCCTCCATTGGTCCATTTCTTCCAAGGAGATTCCATCAGCTGAATGTTCAACAGTCTTTCTGTTCTGAAAGAGTCTCCTGACAAGGACAGGAAGCGAGCATCAGGTTTTCTTCATAATCACTTCTGATGCATTGTTCTGAGATTGACCACAGGGCAATGACGTAATGTACAACACAGAGCCTCCAGAATGAACTCTCAAAGTTTTCTTTTTGTGATATTCCTTCCACTTCTAAGATGAAGTCAAAATTCACGCCCAAATAATGGAGGAATTTTCATTTACATCTCATTGCACATTAACTAAATAGTTATGAATAATGTAAACAATGGGGATGTGCCTCACACAGATGTGGAGCTCACTTAGAGCTCCAGTACCAGTGAAATGCTTAGGTCCTAGTCCAGTAACAGTGCTAGCTGTATTTTTCATCTCTTCGGTCCCAAAATAGCTCATATATAAAGTGAATTCTGATGTCTGTCAGGTTCCATAGACACAATATTTTTTTGATTTTAGAATATATTGCTGGAGCCAAGCTGTGGTGGCACATGCCATTAATCCCAGCACTTAGGAGGCAGAGGCAGATGGATATCTATGACTTAAAGGACAGCCAGGTCTAAAAAGAAAGTCCAGGATAGCCAGGGCTCTGTTTCACAGAAAAATTCTGTCTCAATAAATTTGAATATGCTGTTGGTAGATGGATCAAATGTTGTTTCAACACAGTATGGTCAGTAAACACATATGTGCTTTTGGTTTCTTGCAAGCTTGGATTTTTATTGATGTAAGGATGTATAATAACTAGCATCTCATTTTAAAATTATAAAATAATTCATTAGAGGACTAGAGAGATGTTTCAGCAGTTAAGAATGCTAGCTGCACTTGCACAGAACCTCAGTTCAGTGCTCAGCACACAAGTCAGGAACCTGACAACAGCTGTACCTCCTGTTTCAGTGAATCGACTCTGGATTCCACAGACATCCACCCACATGAACACATAATCACTAACAGACATTCACTTACCTACATGTTACTAAAATTAACTTTATAAACAGAGAAATGAGTAAAGTTGATCAGTCAGCAGCTAAGTAAATATAATCTTATCAATCTTAATTAAAGCTTGAATTTTGATAGCAACTGAGCTCTGGAAGGAATGTCACTGGAAGGGGCTTAAAACCTTATTCTGGAAGCAGTCTGTTGGGCATTGAGTTATATATGCTTCCCAGTCTTGGGAAATCCCTGTGGTCTATCTCAAAGCAATGCATTGGAAGTGGATATTAGGAAAACCTGATGCTCAATACCTGTCATGATTAGGGGACTTTGTAGGAATAGAATGTGGAATGTGCATGTATTAAAGTCAGATTTATTAATTGATTTACATGTCCTCTCATAGGCAACAATGGCTGAATTCACATTGGTAAAGCTGACAGTGGGTATCTGCTCAGACAGGAGGCACTCCCGTCTTGCATAGGACTCTGGTGCTTCAGTATCCCCCTTTTGGTATCATCAACCTAAAGGATTCCTAGAGACTCATTGGCCTTCAATCCTCACTGCAATACCACTGAATCATGATCTTTGTGAGGGATGTCTTCAATTGTGTCACCAACAGAGAAAACATAGACAAACTCTGGACAAGGTACATGAAGCTGTAAGTAAGATGCAAAGAAAAGGAAGGGGAAAAAGCAAAAGTTTTCTGTTGGATCTTCTTGTTTTGATTTGATTTTATTAATTTATTCTTGTTACATCTCTATGGTTATCCCATCCCTTGTATCTTCCCATTCCTTCCTCCCTCTCATTTTCCCCTTACTCCCCTCCCCTATGACTGTGACTGAGGACGACTTCCTCCCCCTTTATATGCTCATAGGGTATCAAGTCTCTTCTTGGTAGCCTGCTATCATTCCTCTGAGTGCCATCAGGTAACCCCATCAAGGGGATGTGGTCAAATATGAAGCACCAGAGTACGTGGGAAAGTCATACCCACTCTCCCCTCAACTGTGGAGAATGTCCTGTTCATTGGCTAGTTCTGAGTAGGGGTTTGAAATTTACTGCATATATTGTCCTTGGCTGGTGCCATAGTTTGAGCCTGACCCCTAGACCCAAATCTGCCTATTATAATGTTCTTCTTATAGGACCCTCTGGATACTTCTACTCTGCTATTCTCCCATGCTTCTCTCATCTAGAGTCCTATTAAAAACAAGGAATTCCCGAAATTTGTAGACAAATGGATTGAGCTTGAAATGATCATAATGAGTGAGTTAACCCAGAAGCAGAAAGAGTCAAATGGTATATACTCACTTATATCTGCATACTAGCCCAAGGGGTATGTCACATGAATGTTTTCACTTATCAGGAAACGGGCACAGAGAGGAGGACATCCTGTTGGATCTTCTTATATCTACACACTACTAGAAAATGTAGCCAATACTCTGCTTGAGCTTTCCAGTTTCAACTCACTTAGTTGAAAGAATCCCTGATACTTTTGCCAAGAGGCTCCACTCTTAGTTTACTCTAGACTCAATCAAGTTGAAACCTGAGTGTAAACATCAAATTGCCTCAAAATCTTCTTGAAACTGGAAACACCTTATTCGGCACTAGAAAGCTTGATACTCCATATGTTGAAGCACATGGATTGGAAGGTGGAGATTAGGAGATATGTAGACAATGCCTCAGAAACAGAAAACCCCTCTAAAAAAGAATTCCTCACTTTTAAAAACCTTCTTTAAGCACGCTTGCGCACGCGCATGCACACACACACACACACACACACACACACACGAACACACATGTACACTAACCACAGACATAGTGGGGAAAGGGGAGTCAGTATTTGTTAAAACACTGTAGGAAAATGAGAAAGCAGAAGAGTGTAAATTTGAAAGACAATGTGCTAGGCTTCTACAAGCCAATAGGAGTGATGGAGCAGATGGCATTTCCTTTCCTTCCTTTCCTTTCCAGCCGGACTTCTACCAGGATGGCCAGCTGTGAATTGAGTACACCTAGTGATCTCCTCCTCAATCTTCTCTTCTACATTTCTCCATGTCCTTGGCTCACTGTGAAAACTTAGCATACAAGAGTCATCTGCAGCACCAGTTCTTTGGACTGTTTCATAGTGCAGTACCAAGACCCTCATAATAAAACTGCTAGGTCTCCTTCTGGATGTCTGCAGTTATCCCCAGAAACCCATGTTCACTCTGGGCTTCATACAGACTGCTTTTCTTCCTCTGATATTTTTTTATCCACTTTAGATCCCAATCACAGGCCCCTCTGTCCTATCCTACTGGTCTCATTTCCCCTCCCTCTTCCCCCATACCCACTCCTCTAGTCCTCAGATAAGGGGAGGCCCCCTCATACACACACACCAACCCACCCCAGCACAGTAACTTTCATCAGAGATGAGCAGATCCTTTTACCCTGTGGCCTGGCAAGGCAGCCTCACCAGGAGGAAGCCATCAAAAAATGGGCAAAAAAGTCCATGTCAGAGGCCCCCTACTCATCTTACTAGGGGATGCTCATGAAGGCCTAGCTGCATATCAGCTATATATGTGGAGGGGGATTAGGTCTAGTCCATGCAAGGTCCTTGGTTGGTGTTTCAATCTTCATAAGCTCCTTTGGATCTTGGTTAGTTGTCACTGTTGATCTACTTGTGGAGCTCCTGTTCCTTCCCTTCTATCCATCTGCCAACTCTTCCTCAGGACTCTGTGTTCTCTGCCCAATGTTTGGATGTGAGTCTCAGCATCTCGTTCCATCTGTTGCTTGGTGGAGCCGCTTTTTTATTCCATTATATTGTTTATAGCTATATATGGCAAAGACAACACTCTGATTGGCAGATATGAAAACACAGCTTGGTCCGCTTAAGTAGAGAATCTCTAGGCACTATGGCAGAAGGAACAAATCTAGAATTTGGGAGCTCCAATCTAATAGGCCTGGTCTAGTCTTTTTCAGGTGTATTTAATAAACATGTAGATGACAGAGAGAACCATCTCCTTATTCAAGAGGGAAGACAGGATGACTTCTCTTCCATTCTGATTTTAAAATTTCTCATTAGTATCATTGTTTTTGGACATGAGATATTAATTCATATCAGTTCTTAAAAACATGTTAAGAATACTAGGTCTGTAAGGAAAGCACACTTAAAGTTTTCCTCTGGGCTTTTTCTTTGCCCTCAGAAATGTTATATCTGGGAACTTGCTAATGGGCTAATGGGCTAATGGGTTCTTGAAGATCAGATCCTTCTAAAGTTGTTGTCAAGTGAACATAGAAGGCTGGAAAAATATGGAAGTATTCTGAACTGTGCTGTACCCTTACTGAATAGATTCTAAGCTTGACCTGTAGTATATCTGTTAATACTCTTGTATTTGTGACTCATCTTTTAGCAACCTTTGGTGTATGGAACTGTTTTGTTCAGATATTTCCCAAGTGTCCATCTGAGCACAGTCATATGTAGAACCTTAAAATATATGGGATGATTTAAATTTAAATGTTTAGGTCACAGCTATGATTTCACATTACAGACATTTTAACACCTTATACATGTACAAAATGGCTACTAGTAAAAGGAGAAAAATTAAGTGTCAGGACTGTTTTCTAAGTGATATGTGACTTGAACTGACTTCAGATTTTGTAAAGGAGTATAATCAGTTCTGTTAGAATATAAAATACATATGTGTTAAAAAAATAGAAGGGTGATTCTACTATACAACATGATAAGAAAAGTTTATTGTTTGATCAGAGTCAAAAGCACAGAACTTATAAAGGCCATCCATGAAGCATGAAAAAGTTATCAGAACATAATAAGGATTACTGTGTGTGTGTATGTGTGTGTGTGTGTGTGTGTTTTCCCTCTTTAGTTTGCAGGTATATAGCTGTTCTGGTACCTGTCTTTGTCTATGGAGGCCAGAGATTAGTCTTGAGTATCATTTTTTAGAATGCTGTCCTCCTTGTGTTCTAAGATAGGGTCTCTGACTGGGTTGGGATGAAGTTCACAAAATAGGTTATTTTGACTAGTAAGCAATCACGAAAAGATTCACTTGTCTCATTACCCCAGTGCCATTATTAAAAGAGGACAGCATTGTACCCATGTCTTTTCCTGGATGGTTGAACATGGGCCCTTATTACGCTATGCCTCCATCTGTATCTCATATTCAAATGTGTGTTAATGACAACAGATTCATAAACAAAGGCAGGGTCTGCCTTTTCTTTATGTGTGTGTGTGAGGGGGAGGAAAACGAGATAGGAAGAGGGAGAGGGAGAAAAATGATCAAACAAAAGTATTGTGGTGTATATTTAGCACTCTGTCCTCATTGTGTGTTAGAAATAGAGCCTCCAGATGCTCCATGCTTTCCTGTTGACATGATACAAGCTCAAGAGCCACCAAGCTGCCATTGATGTGATTCTGTTGATTTTCCTCTCCATTTGGGATATTCCTCTGTTTCATCCTTGTCAAACATTTTTGAATGTTTGTATTTTAGAGAAACCTGAAATCCAGTTTACTTGGTGATATTTAAACACACTTGGCAAACAAAAATTTAAGCCTCACATTTCCAATTATTATTTTCTGCAATTTCCTGAAACACAGCTTTGAAAGATTTGGCTAGATAGACAATTATGATCTTATGTAACTGTCCTTTTAATATGCCAGAAGAGTTTCTCTCAAGAGCCTGCATAACATAAAATTTACCTTGAGTGTCACATCTTAAATCTGTTTTGAATAAAGTCTGTCTGTATGTTACCAATTCAGTTTTCAATGTTGAAGATAATCAATTGTGTACAAAAGGAAAAATTGGGAAAAGAATTTTGGCTTTGTGAGGTTAGCTAACAAGATTATTGATTGGTCTTTTCTTTTGTCTCTGCCTTCATCAACTCACCATATGGCTCTTTCCACACATCTTCATTTGAATCCTATTATGCAGTAAATTCACTGTTAAAGATACACAACAAGTAGAAACACCACCTGCAAGACTCAGGAAAAAGGTATCACTCTAGCATGCTGATGACTAAGTCCCCTAACCTATCTTGTGCTACTGCAACAGAATATCATACACAGAGCCACTTATAATGAACAGCTATTGGCTGACATTTCTGGAGAATAAGTCATATATCAAGGTGTCAGTCTATAGCAAGACTAACTCAGCGTATCACTATGGGCCAGAAGGAAAGATGGTGAGAAACTGAACTTCTAAAACACTAACCCACAATGAGAATGAAGCTTTTTAAAAACCCACCTCTTAGTTGGGTTAAATGGCTGTTAACTCTCAATGGTAATTTTGGTGAGCACAAAGGTTCAAAACCATTATGTTTTTGGTATGTGCTAGGTGTGGAGACAGTGTTTCTCCATCTGGAGTCCAGTGACTGTGGATTAGTATGAACTTGGAAAGACATAACCCTGTAGACAAGTTGTGCATCTATCCATGGCATCGTTCTGTTTAGTATCACCAAAGAATCCTTAGAAAGTACCTTACAAGGGAAGGCTACAAAGGCCGCTATTAAAGTGCTATTCAAGGTTGGAGACTATTCCCTTTCACTTCCTAAATCCTAGATGAGTTCATGTGTAAGTAGCACATTTCCTACTTTCTCAAACAGAAGTTGGAATCAGAAATCTAAAGTTATTCTCTTGTAAAGTTTCCTGGAGACTGAAGTTGGGAGACTAAACCAGGACATGTAAGAGTCTGCTTTCTTGTAGGCTAAACACAGAACATTGTGAGGCTTTGCTCAAGGGCTCAACTAAAGGAAAGGTTGGGTAGCTGGGCTTTCAACTCAAACCAATCTTCCTGGCAGTGTTGGTTATGATATTTACTATTGTTGCGATATTGAACTGCTCCAGACTTCATTTTCTCCATCAATGAAAGAAAATGATACTATGTTTGAGGGTTAGGAGTAGTAGCCACAATAGCATATATTGAAAACTTGTTCCCATTCTCTCCCACAGCAGATAGTTAGTAAACGACAGAGGCTCTATTACAGGTTCCCTTTTGTGAAAATTATTGCTGCCCATAGACTCTGATCTCTCCTGCTCTCACTATTCTTCAGACAACTGTGTTGACCCATTTGCCTCCTTCCTGTCGCTGAAGGCTTTCTCGAACTCCTCACATCTTACTGGGAGTTTCAGGCCTGCTCAACTCAACTGGTGAATAGGTAAGTATAGTGACAAGTCATAAATTGATGTGTTAGATGAGGACATTGTGAGTGCTTTGGATAGAGGAAGTACTGTCTATAGAGGGGTCAGAGTGTGGATGAGAATTCTGTAAGATAAGTCTATAGAAAAATGCTTCCTTCTAAGTAAAATTTAGTCAACACGTCCTCCCAAAGATAGATGGTGGATCCCAAAGATCCACCAAGGAATTCTTTGTGTTGTTGTTGTTGTTGTTGCCATTGTAGTGGTAGTGTGAGAGGCTGGTTCTGGATCCTACAACATCATGATGTTAAGAGTGTGATCCCTCATAGTAGCACATAGCCACTCTGTGAACTTCTTTGTTTAGATTTATATGTGTATATGCATTTGTTAGGTACAGGCAAGATATGAGTTGCATGCATACTTACATGTACGAAACTTTGAGTTGTGGGAAAATCATAAAGCAACCTGAGTGATCTTTATTAGATGTCATATGCTTTTATGAGTAAGGGTGTCTCGCTAGCCTAGAGCTTGAAGTTTAGGTTTCCTGGATTCTTGTCTCTGTCTCTCAGAGCTTGGATTACAAGCATGAAAACAATCAATACTTGCTTTTTCAGTGGGTTCTGAAATCAAACTCAGGCTCTTTTCCTTGTATGGAAGCACTCCATCCACCTAGCCATCCCCAAGATTGTGAATTTCACTTTTAGCCATTGTATGAAGTATTGGAGAAACATATTTTTAAAAATATTTATTTTACTATGTGCATTTTATTTGTCTTCATAAATAGCTACCATAGCATGTTCATGAGAAGTTAATGCGATGTTTATCAAAATAATACAAAATGTTTAATCATAAATTTTAAAGTATATATTAAATATACTTAATTAAAAGCAAGAAAACAATCTGTAACTTCACCAGATAGAGAGTTCCATGAGTAAATACTTGGTTAAAAAAAAGTTGTTACACTAATTGCAAATTGAACCTAACCAATATAATGGTGGATATTTACCTGTATTATATCACATTTTGGTATTTATTTTATGATGTATAGAGACTCATATAGCAAGTACAATTATTTCTTTTTTAAAAAATACCTTAGCTTAACATCTGATTAATATTATAAACTTGTTCTTGATTAAAAATAATAGTTGAGTGCCTTGGCTAGGAAGATGTCACAGGGAGAAAAGTACTAGACTTACAATGATACTGGCTGCAGTTCAGATTCCAGAAGCCATGTAAATGCCACAGCATGTGGCAGCAGCCTGAAGTGCCAGCATTCAGGAGTCAGAGAGGCCATTAATAGAGCAAGCTGGCTAGCAAAACTATGTAAATAGTGAAATCTTGCTCTACAAGACAGCTTGCTCCAACATGAAGTGTGAAGAGCAACTAAGGAAGACCTGCTAGATTTTTCTTTCTGTTCCTATGATAAAAGCAGTGACAAAAAGCAACTTAGGAGTGGAAGAGTTTACTCAAGCTTCCAAATCACAATTCATCATTGATGGAATCCTGGGAAGGAATTCAAGCAGGAATATGAAGGAAGGCTTGGTTGCTGTTGCATTTCCTCTAACTAAGGATAACACGGCCATGGGATTATAGCAGAAACCAAGAAAGAACGGAATGTTGCTTGATTATTTTTTTAAAGATTTAATAAGATATTTGATATATCTAGGAACAACAGTCCAAGAGACCGTGCTGTCAATCGTATCCTGGGCCTTTTTATATCTACTATCAATCAAGAAAGTCCCCTAAGTCATGCCATTAGGTACAATCTAGTTAATCATTCTAAAGTCTTTTATTAGGTGACTATAGTCTATGTCAAGTTATTGGTTAATGCTCTCTAGGACAACATAGATGTCCACTTTGGGTCACCTTACATGTAAACAAATGCATGTATATACATTCAGAAATATACAAATATATGTGTTCTCACACACGCATATACATACAGCGTATACACAAATGTATATGAATTTATGTATGTAATTATAGTATAAACATTGGCATTCTCTCATTTACACCAGCTCCTCTCACCTGTCTATTACATGGGTGTATATGGCTGGTTATTTTCTATTTTGATTTATCTTTGCATTCTGGAATACATTTAGGTCAGTTACTGAATTTTTAAAATTTTAAGCAATTTATTCATATTAAATCTCAATTGTTATCACCTCACTTGTATTTTCCTGTTCACTCTCCCTCCCTCTTTCACACTATTCCCCTCCCATAAGTCTGTGACAGAGGCTGACCTCTTCCCCAATCATATGGTCACAGCCTATCAAGTCTCATCCTGGAAGCCTGTTTACCATTCCTCTGAGTGGCACTAGGCATCCGCACCAAGGGAAAGTGGTCAAATAGAAGGCACCAGAGATCATGTCAGAGTCAGTCCCTGCTCTCCATACAGATGTGTAGAATGTCCTGTCCATTGCCTAGATCTGGATGGGGGTTCTAGGTTTACTACATGCCTTGTCAGTTACTGAATTATTGATATTTTAATCCTCAATGGGTTGAATTTGTTAATACTTTATGATTATTAATTACCATCAGTGATGCTATCTGTTATAAGTTTGCTGTCATAATGGTATCCATAAAAAAGTCGGAATAATAATAAAGCTGAGAAAGCCATCTAAGAAAACAGATGTCTCTCCCTATTTATTTGGTGGAAAAAATAGAAATATTCTTATTCAATGAACATGAGTATTTTTCTTGTCATTATTCCCAAACAATACAGTAAAGGAGTTATTTATTTAGTATTTATAATATATTAGATGTCTGGGAGAATCATTATTTTTCACCTTATACAAATAACCTGAACATCTGTGGATGTAAAACATTATGAAACTGAGACCTTGTGAGGTACAAAAAAGCTATACTGTTCTAAAAAGAATATTATAGCATAGTGGAGAGACTATTAATGTAATATTTGTTGTAATACTGTCTTTGATTAATCTTATAAATTAATGCCACATTTATTTATTGTTTCATTTATATTATCATATTAGCCCACAGAAGCCTATTATAAGATATGAACTATAACCTTTTCCACACCAAATAGAGTTGCTGAACTTCAGGGAAATGGCAGAGCTTGAACAAATCATATAGTAGTGAAAGGAAAATAATTTATTTCAAAGCCAACTCAAATAAATTCATGATTCCCACTCACTTCTGCTATAACCACAGCTTAATTCATAAACAAAGCTGGAAAAGGGATAGGGTAGGAAGAAAGATGGCTCAGAAACTCACCAGCCAGAGCTCTCATGCCAGCTAAGACACTGTGGTATTCCATGGGCATCATCAAGCCTCTGGCTATGCTTGGAGTTACATATTTGGTACCTCTGAATGATACCTGTATTGAGGTATAACCTAAAGAACCAGAAGAAAGACCCATGTTGAGAAGACCTCTATCACTGCAGGACAGAAAGTTTGGAGTCAAGTAAGGAGATCTCAATTTTATTTCAGGATAATAACCTGCTCAGAGATTTTAATAAACCTCTGGATGTGCTTCTTTAGAAAATTATTCTCATCTCTACTCAAGTTGTATGATAACAGGTCAGTGTTGACTAAGAACTACTTATCCATTTGTGGAGAACCTTAGGGTCTAATTTTTGTCCAGTTACCTCTCAACTACACAGATATTGACTAGAGATGGTTTATCAGCAAAGACTAATAATGCCATCTCAGTAAGGAGCCTGTGCCTGGTACTCCATCTCAGAACATTGTGTGTGTGAGGAGACTGACTCCTTGCCTCTCTTTGTTAGAATTCCAATTCAGAAGATTGAGCAGAAGTTGTAGTCATGAAGCAAAGACTAGAACTCCCCCTCATGTTCAATCACAAGACTCTTGATTCACTCATCTTCCTGTAGGGACTAGAAAACCCAAGCTTTAGGCCAATTAGAACCCTGGTACATCTCTCTCTCTCTCTCTCTCTCTCTCTCTCTCTCTCTCTCTCTCTCTCTCTCTCTGTGTGTGTGTGTGTGTGTGTGTGTGTGTGTGTGTGTCTGTGTCTGTGTCTGTGTCTGCATGAATCACCTGGACATCTTTGCCAATAACATTGCCACACCCATAGCTTAAATGTTTTGTCTGGATATTGATCAATGAATGCACCAAAGGCTTCTCAATCTTTAACATGCAACCCAAACCAAAAGCCAATAGTTAGAGCAATTAATGTCTAATCAATGCTTCTGTGATTATTCTTGTGTATTAGGCACCTTCACACATGATTACCTAAAACAGGCAGAAATTCTATTTATAGAGTTGGTGCTTAAAGCAGATGGCTCAGTTAACTAAGTGCTCACTCCACAAGCATGAGGACCTGAGTCCATCATCCATATAAAAATCCAGGACTAGGGATGTACACAGTAACCCAATCATTATGAAGGGTAAATGGAATCAGGAGGATCCCTGGGCCATGATGACCATATAGTCTAACTAATCCTGTGAGCTCCTAGTTCAATGAGAAACCCTGCTTCAAATGAAAACAAAACATAATGGATGTGCTGGAAAGATGGCTCAGTGGTTAACAGAACTTGCTGGTTCTTCCTGAAGACCTAAGCTGTCATAATGGATGACTCACACCATCCTTTAACTCCAGCTTCACTGGTTATTATGCCATCATCTGGTCTCTACAGGAATGTAATGCTCATACAAATGTCCACATATAGATACATACACATAAAAATTTAAATGATAAAAACACATTTTTTACAAAATTAGTTCACATCTCAGTTGGTAATGTAGACACATTACCCAAGAACTCAAAGTTTTTAAAATTTATGTACATATGAGTGGATAATATAATCACTATGTGTGTATACAAATACATATGTTCAACATACAGAATATATACATTTAAGAGTAGATAAAGTAATGAATATGTGTATGCAAATACATATGTTCAACATAATGAATGTATGCAGATATGTTATGGTTACATTAGTATAAAACATGAGAGTATGGTAATGTTGTAAAGAACAAATTTTGTTCTAAGAATGGACAGGCAAGTGTAAAATTTAACAAGCTAAGAAGAAACCACTTATTAACTGGTTTCAACAACTGCAAAAAATGATTCATTTTCTTCTTCTCAGACTAGAACTATGTCCTATTTATGTACTATCAAATGAGAGCCTGAATACCCTTTTTCTACCTGGAGTACTATAAATCACCCGTTTCATTTAATTACCAGACAGGCATCATATGCACCCCAATAGAGCAGATAGTTCCACAGGTACAAAATAATTGATACACTGATAGCCAACAATATATCAAAGAACTCTTCATTAGGATTGGATTGCATATCTACCAGTTCAGTCTTGTTTCAAGTATATACAGCATATAATTGAAAAACAACAACAAAGCCAAAGGCAACATGTTACATCCCAAGCAGAAAGTATGGTGCTTCACCACACAGTACATCAGCCACCTTCTATGGAACAATTACCCTCATCCACATTTCCAAGGTGACAGAGTTTCAGCACAGGGTAGAATACCATGACCAAGCCCAAATTTCACCAAGAAATCTCTTCCCACTTCCACACCTAGTCCAAGCATACTCTCTATACATCTGTCCAAAGGATATTCATAACTTCAATAATGTACAGAGAAATAGATTTGTATGATTTTTATTAGTTCAGTTATCTTCTTCATGGTATTATTAAATCATAAGTAAAAAAACTAATTGTATATATTAAACTACATGATGTAATGATTTGATATCTGTTTACATTATAAAATGGTTAGCACATTCAAGCTAGTTGATACTGCCTTTGTCTCCTTTTTTCCTTTTTACCTGTCTGCGTGTGTTCATATTTGTTCTATAGCCTTGTCAAATTTCAAGTGTATAGTAGCAGATTGCCATTAATAACTCACCACATTGTGACAATGAAGCTTCAGAATTCCTCTATTGTTTCAGCAACTGTGTCTTTAGCTCAGGTATAGATCTTACTTTGCAGCTGACATTCTGATCTTCCATCCTGTGTCCCCTGGGATTGCAGGCTTTTAGGAACATGCATAAATTATATAGTGCTGGGATCAAGCCCCAAGAAAGCACTGTACCAACTGAGTTACATTCCTGGCCCCTCTAGTGTAGTGATATCCACTACAATATACAAGTACTGCAGCTTTCTATTTTATGTACATTCATCTCTCTCCTTCATGTGTCCACTCAATCCAAAAAGACCTGTCTATTCTAAATATCCAAGCAACAGTTTTGACACATACACATTTAAGAACACGTGCAATCAAACATAGCTATCTTCTCTAAACTAGATTTAAACACTTAGCAGTTGGTGATTAAGATACACATACAGTTTTTTATTTCCAAGGAAATGCCTTAAACCTGCTACAGGATAAGTACTTGTTTGAGTATAATGTTTGGTCGATTTAGAGTCATAACATTCATATAAATGTAGAATGACCACATCAGGGAACATCCAAGTCTTTAAAAAGGGAACTGAAAAGACAGAAAAGCAGTCCAAGAAGTGAGAAATCTTGAAAACCTGAAGAAAGGAGGAAGTGGTAAAAAAAAGTCAAGCAGATGCAAAACTAGTTACTATCTATATGCATTAGGATTTTTAGAAATATAAAAAAAATATGTAAATATATTTATACATATATTTACACTTGTATATAAGCATATATATGTATGAATACAATAAATATATAGGCATATAACAGATGATACAAATATGCAGGAAGGGGCTCATTGTGAAACTTGGTCCTGTGGCTATGGAAGCTGAGAAGACTCTTATGTTATTTCAACACTCTAGAGAACCAGGGAATCTGTTGCACATTGTGTGATGAAAACTCTGAGAAGAGAGAAGGCTATTGGAATAACTCTTGAGCTGAAGTTTGAGAGTGGGCAACAGTCTCTGTAATTCTCTAAGCCCAAAGCTGTGCCTGGATTCTTGCCAATGAAGAACAGGAGAAGGCAAGTTTCTCAGCTACAGAAGAAGGTCCTCGGCCTCCTTATTTTATCCAGTCTTCTAGGTATTGCACAGTATCTTATCACATGGGTGAGGATTGAGCTACCCCACTAAGTGCAATGATTAAATGCCAGTCTCTCCCTGAGACCTACTCACAGACAGAATGAGAAACAATATTTCACCAGCTATCTGGGACCATTAACTAACTCAAACTGATGCTTGAAACTAACCATCACCATATCTTATGTAGACATAACTCAATAGGGTAGATATTCATTAGCTAACATGTACCTTCCACCTCTCTGAAATCTAATCTGCAAATAGAAAATACTTGCAGTTTGCAAAGACAAATGATGTGGTCTGGACAACTGAATAATCACAAGGGAGGTATGTTATAAAAATGCCCTGAGTGTTACTGAAAGGACACACTGTTCTTCCTTCAACTTCTGATATTTCTTAAGGTTTTCTTAGCATAGTCTGTTCATTTGCATGTGTTACTGTCATAGAAATTAAAATTTTTTTTGTGTGTTGTACAATCCATCTTTCCATGCAAATAAGGATTGTCCTTTTATTTATTTTTCCTGAAGATGATATCTAAGTTGTTAAAATCTCTTTTCAAGGAAATTTGGCTCTGCAGTCTGAGATGTGCTCAGCGATGGGACTGACATTTCCTTGGATGATAAAAAGTAACATCTGTTCACTACAGACAGGGCACGTATGCCATTCCAGGCAAGAAGCCCCCTGAAGTCTAGCTTAATGAAACATTGTTTTTAATGGAGTCACTTGAAGGACTGTGGGTGAGAGTACACTTAGAACAACATGGTTGACTCATTATTAATGAAACACTGAAAAGCCCTGCTTTATCCCTCAGAGAGATCACCTGATTCCAGAGCCGTCTCTCGCTCAAAAAATTTAGAGTTGGTTTAATACTTGGAAGGGGCTTTATGAATATTGTAGGTTTTGAGAACTCTATGAGGTGTGTGAGATCTGTTTACTTACCTAGTCCCCAAAATCTATTTTCTACTTACAAGAAGAATATTTTAATTCAGGGGATATATTTTAGGGGATCACTTTATTTACTATTATTATATTTTATTTTTTTAATTATTTTATTAATTTATTCTTGTTACATCTCTATGGTTATCCCATCCCTTGTATCCTCCCATTCTTCCCTCTCTCCCATTTTCCCCTTATTCCCCTCCCCTATGACTGTTCCTGAGAGGGATTACCTCCACTTGTATATGCTCATAGGGTATCAAGTCTCTTCTTGGTGACCTGCTGTCCTTCCTCTGAGTGCCACTAGGTTTCCCCCTCCAGGGGACATAGTCAAATGTGAGGCACCAGAGTACATGAGAAAGTCATATCCCACTCTCCACTCAAGTGTGGAGACTGTCCTGTCCATTGGCTAGATCTGGGTAGGGGTTTAAATTTTACCACCTGTATTGTCCTTGGCAAGTGCCTTAGTTTGAGCGGGACACCTTGGCCCAAATCTGCCTATCATAATGTTCTACTTGTAGGTCTAGGACCCACTGGATCCTTCTACATTGCTATTCTCACAGGGTTCTCTCATCTAGAGTACTAATAGGATGTCCTCCCCTCTGTCCCAGTTATTTTTGTTTTTTATTTTTTATTTTTTTAAATTTTATTAATTTATTCTTGTTACATCTCAATGGTTATCTCTTCCCTTGTATCCTCCCATTCTTCCCTCCCTCCCATTTTCCCCTTATTCCCCTCCCCTATGACTATTCCTGAGAGGGGTTACCTCCCCCTGTATACGCTCATAGGGTATCAAGTCTCTTCTCGGTGACCTGCTGTCATTCCTCTGAGTGCCACCAGGTCTCCACCTCCAGGGGACATAGTCAAATGTGAGGCACCAGAGTATGTGAGAAAGTCATATACCACTCTCCACTCAAGTGTGGAGACTGTTCTGACCATTGGCTAGATCTGGGTAGGGGTTTAAAGTTTACCACCTGTATTGTCCTTGGCTGTTGCCTTAGTTTGAGCGGGACCCCTTGGCCCAAATCTGCCTATTATCATGTTGTACTTGTAGGTTTCTAGGACCCACTGGATCCTTGTACTTTGCTATTCTCATATGGTTCTCTCATCTAGAGTTAATTCAGATTACAACTAAATTTTTATCTCATCACTTGTATCATCCCATTCCTCTCTCCTGCTTTCACCCTATTACCCTCCCTTAGGTCTAAGACCGAGGGGGACCTGCTCCCCCACTTTATGGTCATAGGCTATCAAGTCTCATCTTGGTAGCATGATTATTCTTTCTTTGAGTGCCACCAGGCCTCCTCACTAAGGGTTGGTTGTCAAATATGGGACACCAGAGTTCATGTCCGAGTTAGTCTGCACTCTCCTTGTAACTGTGGTGAATGTCCTGTCCATTGGATAGATTTGAGTAGGGGTTTGATTTTTACTACTTGCATTGTCCTTGATTAGTGCAATAGTTTGAGCAGACACCCCTCAGCCCTGATCCACCCGTTATGATGTTCTTCTTGTAGGTTTCTATGCAAAAGCTGTATCCTTGCACTCAGAACTGCAGAACAATTCCAAATGGAGGAAGGAATATTCCTGCAAATCTTGGACATGATTTGAAATATTTGAATACACTGGGAACCACATAAAATCCAACATTCACCAAACATATAAAAATATTATATCATCAATATATAACAGCATACTTGAATATGTACAAGTCTGACCACACACAAGAAAAATGTATGCAGCTGGTAAATGTACTATCAGGCAATGAAATTTCAAACTGAGAGAGAGACTCCAGGAATGCTGTGCTCCAACCCCAAGCAATACAAGTTTAATGAGTTCCATTGGTAACAAAATAATTTCTTTAAACATAAAAATAAAATAAAAATAACATCCCCTTGCAGCTGTTGTGTAAATCATGTTCTGGCAACACAGCTCAGGAGCTAGCCATGAGGTGGTTAAAGACTCACTTTGAAATATACTGCTATCTCATCAGGGCAGGAGATTAAGGAAATGGATTTTCTTCTTATTCTTCCATGGCTCCTCAAACCTTTACCTCATCTTACACATTGAGAATGAAAAGCAAGATGGAGAACTAATCACTTCTGAAAAGACCTGGAAAATGCACTAAGGTGAAGTCAATGACCAGTAACTAAGACAGCCAAGCCATTCTAAGTAATTATGGCTTAGGTAGAATCTCTGTCGGTCATACTTGATGTGTTTGTGGCTAGAAAGCTTTAAGATGGGGGATTAAGTTAGCTGGGCTTTCCCAAACACTGTCTACCAGAAAGTCCGGGGCTGCTGGCCAAGGATTAAATTGCCTAGAAGTGATTTAGATCTTGACAATTAGGGCAAGAACTTAAGCCACTCTGTGTGATTAAACCAAATGATTTGTTATAGAAAGAGTTGCTTATGTGGTGTTATCATATGTGTGGGTACCCCAATGACTCATCCCACCCCACCCTATACATGGTATGTGTATGTATGTATGTATGTGTGTGTGTGTGTGTGTGTGTGTGTGTTGTATGTCTATTTGTCTGTCTATCTTTCTGTGTGGGGACATGAACCTAGAATTTCATGCACTCCAGTCAAATACTCTAGGCTTGTAGAACTCAGGGCTACATACCTGATCCTTGTTTGAGCAATATTGATATGTGTGGAAGATTTCCCTTTTTGCCAGTGTATTTAAAAGTATTTTATTACATAAAAAATGTGCCCCTCAGTTTGGTACATCTACTTTCTTTCAAAATTTTTCTGAAGCAAAGAAGTCAAATATAGCAGTGATCTGCAGAACACAGAAAATTTTATCACATCTTGTTGGTGTTTGTGTGTGTTGTGTGTGTGTGTGTGTGTGTGTATGTGTGTGTGTATGCATATATATATTCTTCTGTGCACCTGTAATTATGTTCACATGGATTTGGGGCCACAAAACAACCTCAAGTGTCATTCCTCAGGGACCATCTTTCTTATTGTTTAAGACATGATTTCTCACTGAACTGAAACTAATATCCTAAGAATTTATCAGTTTCTACCTCCCCAACTCTGAGATTATTATTTTTTGTCACCACTTCCTGGTCTTTAAATGTGTATTCTCAGAATCAAATTAAAGCAGTGATGCTTGTTCAGCAAGTGCCACAAGCATTGGCTTAACTTCCAAGACTTCAACATAGTATTTACATTGATGGAGGTAAATTATTTGTTCCAAGGCCCAAAAGCAAAAAGTAAGTCTTTTAACAAAAATCCACACTTAGATTGGGCACTGCCCTTTAAAAGAAATTATACAACAAACCATGTTCAATCTACTATGTAAAACCATATAAAACTTTTTTGGTAATGACTTAGAGACTTAATAGGTAATGTCAACAAGACTTGTCATTTCAAATGACAAGGTTTCACATCTTCATGTGTTTTAGGCCTGAGCGGTAGGTGTTGGATACAGTATTGATTTACCAAATTAAAATAGATCTGATCATCAAATCATTATACAGTCAGTGAGACTTTTAGGGAGTTAGAAAGGAAGTAAGGGATTGTCTTAAAATCATACAGAACTAGGGCTGCATTCTAGATGTCATACAAATCTAAAGTGGGATTCTTTGTTTCTTTGTTTGTTTCTAACTTAAAAAATGGCTCCACAGGTAAAGGCACTTACTTCCAAAGTTAATAGCCTGAGTTAATTCCTGTCACCCAAATGATTGAAGCAAATTCAACAGTGTGTCCAGACCTTCATATCCATTTCTTGGCACATAAATGTACAAAGATGGATTGACAGAGAGAAACACATACACTAAATAAATAAAGACATAGATATATTAGAAAATTTTCTTGAAATTGATATTACTTTTAAGTGCTTTTAAACATGAAAGACCGGAATAATGACAGTCTTTTAGATTTACCAGTCATGGCAACAACAGCCATGGATATTGACAACACTGATTCATTTGATATTTTAACATTAAGCCTCCATGTATTTGTGTTTATAGTCACTCACTTTTGACAGTATTCAAAAACAGGAGTAGATTATCACACAGTTTTTCTTAGGAAGACTATACATATATTGATGTTGCCCTCATTATTTTAAAATACACATTTAATATTTGCCTAATAAAAATATTTGCTTTGATAACCATGTAAACGCTGAAGGGATTTCTACTAGCTGCAAGTTGAGGTTGATTTACAACATCAGGGAAATATGCATAGGTAATTGTCAGCCAGGGAGTGGCAAGTCATCCTAAGCACTTAAGCTGAGAATCAGTGGTTCAAAACCTCCTTGACTTCATTGGTCCATGGATGTCTGCAGCAGCTGCGCCATTCTAGTTCATTTTCAGGGGGTTAAGAAACTGGGGTGGGGATTCTGATCATTCCTGCTCTGAATAAAAGGAAATTTGATGTTATTCAGATAACATTGAATAAATCAAATCATCTTATATTAAGCACTTCATTCTTTTAGCATTTCCTCTGTTTTATTTCATTGATTGATTTTTTTTTATTTATTTATTTTTTTTAATTAATTTATTCTTGTTACATTTCTATGGTTATCCCATCCCTTGTATCCTCCCATTCTCCCCTCCCTCCCATTTTCCCCTTATTCCCCTCCCCTATGACTGTTCCTCAGAGGGATTACCTCCCTCTGTATATGCTCATAGGGTATCAAGTCTCTTCTCAGTGACCTGCTGTCCTTCCTCTGAGTGCCACTAGGTTTCCCCCGCCAGGGGACGGTATAGATTTATTGCTTGATATATTTTACTTTTTTCATTTGTATTCATGGTATGCTTGTGTGTGTGTGTGTGTGTGTGTGTGTGTGTGTGTGTGTGTGTGTGTGTATGTATGTACATATGTATGGGAAGATGAATACTCATGTAGACAAGGGCTCAAGTTGAGGACCAAGGCCTCAACATTCTGTACACTAAGATTAAAATTAGGCCACCACATCTGCCCAGGATTGATGTTAGTTCTGGGCTACAAACTCAGGTCTTACACAACAGGCAATTCAACTGTTGAGCCATTACCTTAGAACTGCTTTCTTCTATTTTAATATAGCATGATCTTATATCCTTTACATCTAAAGCATGAAAAAGAAGTGCTGTTGGGGACTGTTGGTATTAAAAGCAAATTATCAAGGCATGAGGATTTCATTTCAGACTAGAGAAGATCACACAAATGAGCAAAAATACTATATTATTCTGTCATGATGAGTTTATTGTTTATTTTATATAGCTATATATTCTACAGATATACTAAAGAAAATACTACATTCAAGAACCACAAACATACAAATCAATCTTTCTTTATTCAGAAAAAGTTCATCAAATTTTAGTAGTTTAATCTAACATTGTTTAAGCACTTTGAATTCTATATGTTTTAAGAACAGTGAAGCCTCTGAAATTAGCAGCAGAAGACTGGGCACATTGAATCATTCCAGAATTAGTATGCCTCTCCTAGAAAAATAAAATCTATACCTCTTCTAGATGGTGTTTACTGTATCTGTCATTGAGGGGAAAATAGGAGGGGAAGAGCAACCTGGAAGTCTGCTTACAGTTTTTATTCTTGAGATACTGCACCAATCTTATATATATGTTGGAGAATTAAAAAAAAAACTTATCAAACAAGAATACTAGAAATTAGATGATGCTGAAAGACAGTTGCCACAATCTACATATGTCTTAAGATCAGAAAAGTCTTTGTCTTCTTTCACCAGATCCAGTGCCAACATATTTAGTCCCATACAGTGAGGGACTTTGCAGTGGGGACCAGAATACATATAGGTCCCCAAGCTGATGTCTGAGTAAATGCTTTTCTACTTGCTGGGAGGTAAAGCAGAGCAACATTAGCATAGGCATGCAAGTCTAAGGAAAAGCTGAATCTATTACTTATTCATCCATCTTTAGTTGTAATTTTCCCTCCTGTTCTGAGCAAAATGATTGATTTTCCCCACACACCTGGCCATCTCATAAGATGCTGCAATGCTCCTCACCTCAGTTTGCAGAGGACTTGAGAATCCAGGAACCAGTGAAAGTTAAGACTGATATATTTTTCCTACTTGAAAATCTGTAAGTCATGGGTCTTTCAGTTCCTTGAGAGTGAATATTGATTATCTACCAAGTTCAAATTTCATGAATGGTATAGGAGCTAAGCAGACAGTGCAAAGTCTTTTCATGTCTTTGTATAGTGGGTGACATATAATTTGCCTGGCCTCCTCATGTACTATGCACTGTTGTTATGTATATACCAGTTCGTCCTCTGTTCCCTATGCATGGTCACGGGCATTTGCATAACTATCTGTTTCCCACCTTTCCAGGCATGGTTATCCTGGCTTGCTATTTCAGCTTCACTGTCTCTGTTTTTGAAAGACTTTCTGAGTAGCTCCTAAGACATTCTGTCCCCTGTGCCCATGTTGTAACTTCTGTCTTTCTCTTGTGAAGCATCCACACATACGTTCTTTGAACTTTTTTTTCCTTTCACCCAGCATTCTCCTTGTGGAGAATAAAGGCTAAATGAATAAATGATGCCCAATGAATGTGTAGTTCTCCATGTGTTCTTTTAGCCTTGTATCTCCAGTGAGATATGGGTCTCCTGGAAGGTTCATAGTACAGATTCGGACATAGAAAAGAAAGGAGTAAAAAAGAAAGGATTGAGAGAAGGAAGGAAGTGGAGATGGAAGGAGACATTGTAAACATTACACTTTCCCTGACCCTGGAGGCATGAGTTAGATGGTAGAAATTGGGTTCTGAAACTACTAGTAGTCTAAGTTGAGAGACATGGAACTGTGTTTTGATTGAACTTTGTTTCATTGATCTTTGACATAGAAAATGGTGACTTTTAAGGCATTATTACAAGTCTCTTTTTCTTCCTATTCAAGGAACTGGAGGTTGGTCACCAGAAGATAGATTCCAATGACCAACAGTGGATCCAGATGGACCTGGAAACAGAGTGGAGACTACAACAATGGCCATGCAGGGAAGATATGGGAGCTCTGACTAGGTGAAAAGCTATCACCTGATGTTCAGCTACACAGGGCAAACCTGGCAAAAGTAACAGGAAGAAGACAATTTTAGGGTAGGGAATAATTTCCTCTTCCTGTGAATAAAGATGAGCGAGATATGCTTCTGCTATCTTACTGTGCCCACACTATGGGAGTTCAAGCACTATCCTGTGCCTTTCACAAGTAATAAGATCACACTTAGGCTCTGGTTGCAGTGTAGCTATATGCCAAAGAAAATCGGAGTGTCAGCCATAGAGAGTTCAGTGTGTTCTTTCTTTTCTTTCAATTTTAATGTTTTTGGACAGAATCTGTTATGCCATTTATAAAAATAGAGAAACCTGCTGACAAAAATTTGATTGTCAGTTAGTCTGTGTTATTGGGTATCTTACATTTTTAGTATATGGTGCTGTAGTAAAATTCCACCAACAAAAGCAACATAAATTAGCAAAGACTTTTTTAAAATTTATTTTATTAATTTATTCTTGTTACATCTCTATGGTTATCCCATCTCTTGTATCCTCCCATTCTCCCCTCCCTCCCATTTTCCCCTTATTCCCCTCCACTATGACTGTTCCTGAGAGGAATTACCTCCCCCTGTATATGCTCATAGGGTATCAAGTCTCTTCTCAGTGACTTGCTGTCCTTCCTATGAGTGCCACTAGGTCTCCCCCTCCAGGGGACATTGTCAAATGTGAGGCACCAGAGTACATGAGAAAGTCATATCCCATTCTCCACTCAAGTATGGAGACTGTCCTGTCCATTGGCTAGATCTGGGTAGGGGTCAACCATGTTCATAGCAGCCTTATTCATAATAGCCAGATCATGGAAACAGCCTAAATGTCCCTCAGTAGAAGAATGGATAAAGAAACTGTGGTACATATACACTATGGAATACTACTCAGCTATTAAAAACAAGGGATTCCCAAAATTTGTGGATAAATGGATTGAGCTAGAAATTATGATAATGAGTGAGTTAACCCAGAAGCAGAAAGACTCAAATGGAATATACTCCCTTATATCTGCATACTAGCCCAAAGGGCATGTCCCAAGAAAGCCTTCTTCTACCAGGAAACTGGGAAAGAGGGGAGGACATCCTATTGGGACTCTAGATAAGAGAACCATATGAGAATAGCAATGTAGAAGGATCCAGTGGGTCCTAGAAACATACAAGTAGAACATTATGATAGGCAGATATGGGCCAAGGGGTCCCGCTCAAACTAAGGCTTGTTTTGATTAGAATCCATCGTGACAAAGAAGTCACAGTTGCAAGAACTTGAGTGGGTTGTCACATGGCATTCATAACCAGAAGGAATAATGAATGTTATGCTGCTGCTGAGCTAACTTTTTCCACTATTATACAGTTGAGTATCCTAGCTAGGGAATGCTGCCACCTACAGCAGCAGGTATTTCCATCTAAATTAGCCGAATAATGGTAGTCCCAAACAGACATACTTAGAGTCTCATGTCTCATGTCACTGTATATTTTGTCAAATTAACATTCAGCAGTATACTGGTTAAGGATGTGTGTGTGTGTGTGTGTGTGTGTGTGTGTGTGTGTGTGTGTGTGT
>OU015747.1:59892433-59919747 GCA_907169655.1 Acomys percivali
CAAACTGGTGTTTTACAAACATTTCAAAAAATATGTAAAGATTCCTTTTTAGCTAATATTGGAACTTGCCTCAACACATGCTCTGGTTATAAGAGATGGTATAGTCATGTAGTGTTTTCCATACAGGTGTGAGAAACTAAGTTATACTCTCCGATATATATATATATATATATATATATATATATATATATATATATATATATTTATTTAGAAGTGGACTTAGTGGTATATACTTGTACTCTAAATCTAGAAAATCAGAGATAGGTGATTTCTTGGGCTTTATGGCTAACCACTCTAGCCAAATCAGTGAGTTCCAGGTTTAGTTAGAAAAACCTGATTCAAAAAAACAAGATGAAGAGAGATTAAGAGATATATGTAATATTGACCTCTGCCCTCAACCCACATTAATATGCAGGCAAGCATACACATGTGCACACACAAAAGAATTCCTTCATTTTTCTTCCTGACTTTTATTTTTAATTTCAATTAAGGAATAAGTTCACAGATTCAGGGAATGAAGTAGACAACAACAATAAGAAAGTTTTTTTTTTTAACACAAATCTTTGAATGGATCATTTTAACTTCCCACATAACCCCAATACTTAATCCCACTAATATTAAGTGTTGGCTTCATTAAGGATGCTGACTGGGAGTGTAGCAAACTATGTTTTCTTGAAATTTTAAAGATATTTTTTGCATGTGTGTGGCATATTGCGTGAATGCCTATTGACATGAATGTGGGCTTATATATGTGTTTAAATTCCCCATTATATTACCTTATGTGCGCATGTTTAAAAGTATGTAGTAAGTTCCATGGACGGCATTGAAAATGTCTTCATTGGTGGTTCTCTCCTTTACCTTTGAGGCAGAGTCTCTCACTGATGTCAGAGCACACTTTTAAAATAGACTACCTAGCCAGCTTGTTTTGTGGACTTCTTGTCTGTTTATTGAGCAATTGGATTACAAACAAAACACTGCACTCCACATTTAGGGAAAATTAAAACTCTCTTCTCCATCCTCATGAGGGGAGCAGTGTGCATGCTGAGTCACCTGAGCTGCCAGCCATGATTCCGTTGTACCCTGAGTCTTTCTTGGTTATTTCCATAGGCTTGAAGTTTGATCTGCTTTAGTTTGTAATGGTTTGCTTGTTTGCTTAGTTTGTTGTTGTTGTTGTTTCTTTTCTTTTTTCTTTTTTTCTTTTTGTTTTTGCTTTGTTTTTCCCCCAAGGCAGGTTTCTCTGTGTGGCCTTTGCTGTTCGGGACTTGTTTCATAAACCAGGGTGGCCTTGAACTCACAGAGATCTACTTTCCTCTGCCTCCCTGGCCTTGTAATTGTTATTAACATAGGATATACCAAAAATACAAACAGCACATTTATTGTGAGATATCAACTTATCACCCCCTCCAAGAGATTTCTCTTATTTCAAGTTTACTTTTGGCTAAGAACATTTAGAAGATATCTTTGTGTGAAAATCAGATCCTACTCTTCACTCAACTGTGAAGAACATCCTGTCTGTTGGCTAGATCTGGGTAGAGGTTCGAAGTTTACTGCATAGATCATCCTTGTCTGGTGCCATGTTATACGGAGCACCCCTGGGTCCATATCTGCCCATCGTGATGTTCTTCTTATAGGTTTGTAGGACCCTCTGGATCCTTCTATTTCCAAATTCTCCCATGCTTCTCTCACCTAGAGTCCCAATAGGATGTCCTCCCCTCTGACCCACTTTCCTGATTAGTGAAGACTTTCATGGGACATGCCCCTTGGGCTAGTATGCAGATATAAGTGAGTATATACCATTTGACTCTTTTTGCTTCTGGGTTAACTCCCTAATTCATTATGATCATTTCTAGCTCAATCCATTTGTCCACAAATTTAGGGAATTCCTTATTTTTAATAGCTGAGTAGTATTCCATAGTGTAAATGTACCACAGTTTCTTTATCCATTCTTCTACTGAGGGACACTTAGGCTGTTTCCATGTTCTGGCTATTATGAATAAGGCTGCTTTGAACAAGGCTGAGCAAACTCTGGTGCCCCATATTTGACCATGTCCCATAGATAAGGAAGCCTGGCTGCACTCAGATAAAGGATAGCAGGCCACTAAGAAGAGAAGAGACTTGATACCCCAGGAGCATATACAGGGGGAGGGTGTCCCCCTCAGTCACTGTCATAGTGGAGGGGAGTAAGGGGAAAATGGGAGGGAGGGAGGGAGGGAGGAATGGGAGGATACAAGGGATGGGATAACAATTGAAATGCAATTTGAATAAATTAAAAATATATTTTAAAAAAGATACCTTTGCAATAGGAGAAAAATCTCTATTGGATAAAATTCAATTTGGAGAGCTTCTGGTCAGGCAGTGGGTTGATCATTCATGAATAATGAGCCCCTGGCCACTAAAGAATCAGCCATGAAGGCATCAGAGGCACAGACTTGGCAACAAAGTTTAGATTCCTAGTGGATGTGAAGTGGATGTGAAGTGTCTAATTTATGGTCTACATATGCCAGATGGATGCAAAGATTAATATTCTAGCTCAGAGAATCAGTCTGAGCCAGTGTGATTTCCATTGTGTATGTTGATATGGTGCATGTGTCGGTTAGAATACAGCTGCAGAAGTCTATTCTCTTCTTTCATTCTTTGTGTTCCAGGGATAGACCCCAAGTCTTCACTCTTAAAAGACCATGCCTTTTCCCACTGAGCCATCTCCCCAGCTCAGGATTTGGGTATCTAGCGAAGGAGAAAAAATGAATCAGTTGGTGCTGCTGACTGCTTTTATACATGCTTCAAAAGTTATACAAATTGTTTCTGTGATCCAATCCATGTCCCTCATACTTGGAGGCTGGCAAGTCACCTGACAGCTTTGGTGATATCAGCACTGTCACCCCTTCCTCACTGTTTCCACAAAGAAAACATAAAAGAAGAATCATAGGCAACACGAGTCAGTCCTGGTGTTTAAAATTTCTCTGTCTTCCAGTCATTTATTTTCCCTCTTCAATCTGGCCCTCACATTATCAGTAATGGCATGTATCTCTTTGTCATAATTTGTTTAATTTGTCTTCTATAAACATTCCAAGATCCACTTTCAGGGGAAGTTCTCTGACAAACCTTTGCTGCTGGTTTCTTCTTCGTTGTGGATCGTGCACACATTAGAACATCCTTTTTAGCTGAGCTGTCTCCTCACACCTTCTGGAACTCTGTTTGTGTGTATACATATATATTGATTGAACTTATGATCCTTGGAATTTTAATTCATGCTCACACAAAAAGTCCAGTATCTATGTGATTAAAAAAAAACCCAGTTAAAGCCTGGGGAAACATTTAATTGTTTGTCAGGTGAGTTCAAGAGAACAAAAATTATATAAGCTATTGCTATTATAGTTGGTGCCTGGAAGTGAATCTTCACATTGACCCATGTAAATATCAACATGTATAGACTTCTGAAGCTAGTGTCCTTGAGTTGCCCCAGTGGCTTTTTATGGTCTTTGATGACCTGAGTTAGTCTTAAGTAAAGGAACACTGCTAAAAGAGAGGAAGGAACAGGTGGCCAGTTCAACGGGTGGTGCTCACTCCAACTCCAGCATGCTTCTCTCTAGCCCTTTCGCTCCATACTTATTCCTAAAACTACGTGACTGATGCTCACATGTTTTTCTTTATTAATGTGAGAATTGGCTTTGATGTTTCAGGGCACTTCTCTGCCTTAGGTCTAGCCACTTCAGGAAGCTAATATTTTCCTACATTTAAACATATGGCATTTAAACACATTACATGGACAGGAGTCAACATGCAGTCTTCATGATTAATATTTAAATTGACACTTTCTATGAGTCTACAGATGACTGCAGTCACCACTCTGGTTGCATTTGTAGTTGGATAGTATTCAGCAATTGATATCAAAAGACTGAGATGATCTACTTAAAATAAATTCTTCTAAATCCACTGTTATGAAATTAATCTCATTGTCAGAATACTCTATTTCTCCCAGGAAGTTCAACTCATAATAGTATTTTCAATATATATATACACATAGGTTTTGAAGATGTCCTCCTTAGAATAGAAGAAATAAGAGTTGATATCTCAATTTAACATACTTTTGCTTCTTATATTTATTTGTATTAAATGTAGTATCTGAGAGAGGGGGAGTTATTTTAACTGCCTTCTCTTTACAGAGTTTTGTGTGTGTGTGTATTTGTGTGTGCTCTCATTTGTGTATGTGTGTGTTTGTGTGTGTGTGTGTGTGTGTGTGTGTGTGCTGATATGCATGCACATGTGTGTGCTTGTGCATAGAGGTCAGGCCTCTCATTTAGGTGTTTTTCTTCCAGGTATTTTTGGAGACAGGTTTTCTCAGTATCCTGGATCCCTTTGAATTTGGCTCTGCTGGCCAAATTCAGGAATCCACTTTTCTTGCCTATGCAGTATTGGATTACAGATGCATACTCATACACTCACCTGTTCGCTTGGGTTCATAGGCTCAGAAGCAGATTTGCATTGTGCACACCAAACACTGTACAAACAGAGACTTCTCCACCCTCATTACTGAACATTTTAGTACTATACATGCAATTTGTGTTTCATCTTTAAGCTGTTGTTTTCATCTGTATTTTTGTCTTTGCTTTGAAGTTTTAAATACTAATCAGTGGAGTTAGTAGATAATTAAATCCTTTTAGCTAAATCCTCTCTTTGAAAATAATGGGGATTCTGATGTCATCTGACCTATAAAAGAAAGTTTTAAAAGATGAGCATGCCTCAAAATGTTCCACAGGCTTGTTTAGGCACAGTATACCAAGCACTGCTTGTAGAACATCTCACCCAATTTTTCAGAGTTGGTATAATAATTTAAATTTCTAAAATAATATCAAGTGATTGTGGTGCAGCTGGTTAGGACCTCACTTTCTGAAATGCTGTGTAAACCATAAGTGGATTAATGCACTTGATTAGCTTTGACCAGAGCTAAAATGGTGAAAACTATAACTATTATTAAAGCCATTGCGTGGATTCTACTTGGTTAAGGTACCCACACGACACCAGCTCTCATTTTCTTTAATTTGAGATTTGCATACTAAAGAGAGAAAAAGCCTAAAAACTCAGCCCTTTTTGAGGAAACTGAAAGCTAATTGGGAAAGTTAAGCTCTCCTTGGGTTACTGCAGAGTTACCCAGGCAAGCTTATTAAAGACAATAAGCTGAGGAGCCTTGCAGCAGATAGGAGCTGTAGGAAAAGTATGGGGGAGGGACTGAGGCCTAAAGAAAAGAACACTAGACCAAAATCTGAAACTCCAAATGTCTACTTGGTCTGTTGTTAAATGGAAAGCTTCCAGGCCTGGAAAGGGTTCCAGGAAACCAAGACTCTCCCTAGATTTTAAAAGAAAAAAGAAGCTCAAAGGAAATTCATCTTCAATAAGATTATTAAGCTCATTATCACAATATCAGTCACTGTTAAGGAAAAAAATGTGGTATAAAAACCAGAAGACACTATTTCCTCTTAGGTAGGCTTTGCAGTTCTTGCCTCACTGTGGGCTGCAAGCAGAGGGATAATGAAAAAGTTATGGATTCAGGGTAATGATAAAAGTGGATCAACACAACAAGCAGAATATTATGAAGTGCACAATTGCTGTGTTTCATGTCTTTGCCAAGTTCCAGTGACTTACATGGAGAAAATTCTTCCCTCTGTCTGACAGTATACAGATGCTTTCTGTAAAACAAGGAAATCCTACATGGTGCAACAACATGTGTTAGGCATCTCCAATTTTCCTTGAAAATAATTATTTCATACTATAACCAGTGAATGTATTAGCTTAAAGATGAAGGTGATAATGATTTTTACTTCCTTCAAAGTTATCACAGAGAGGAAGTATCCAGGGTGAAGTGATAGGTCATCAGTTTAGAGTGTGTATTGCTCTTTCAAAGCCCTGAGTTCAGTTCTGTTCTCATCATCCATGTATGGCATGTCACAGCCACATGTAACTCCAGTTCCAGTGGATCCAATACTTGGATGGCATTGCACTGATTAAACACACACACACACACACATACACACACACACACTTAAAAATAAAACTAAATTGTAAAAGCAAGGAGTGCTTTGATAACTGTCCTGGAGGTATCAAAGAATTATGGGCCCCTCATTCCTTGTCCTGTTTGATTTTAATTTAGGGTATCAAACATGTGTAAGGCATAAATTAAGTTGGTATTAAGGGTAAATTGTGTCAATCTTCTGTGAGATGGAAGACACATGCATGGAAAGGAATACCAGAAAGAGCTACCTGAAGTTTGGGAGATGCCTGGTACAGGCTTGTCCATAGATAAATTGGTATGGTAATTTTTCCCTAGAATAAATTTTGACTTTATAATGACTAGGCTACATTTTTGTGTCACCTTTCTTATTTATGATAAGATGCAATGAGAGAGGGTAAGACTTCTATTAAATGACTGAGAAAATTCATATCTAGAAGAGATACGGATTAAATATGCTAGGGTATACATACTGCCATGATGTTCTAAGCATCTTTGCTAATGATGGGTCCATATCAGGTGGACACAGAGAGATGAAGTACATACTCTCCTGGGCAAGGACTTCATTCAGCCTTACTCTAAATTTGCTGCTTCTGTGACATGCTGCTATTTAAGACATTGCATCTGTGATATTGCTGTATGTTTGTTAGAACTGAAGAAGGCATATGTAGAAGGCTCACATGGTTGTGAATTAAAAAAAGAAAGCACTTTCTATACCAACCTTAAGATATGAGTTCAAATACCAGCACTCATGTAAACTGCCAGCTATGGCCACATACATTATTAGTAAAGCCAGAACTGTTCAGGGGAAAATAGAAGAATCACTGAACTTACTGTTGCTAATTAGGTTGATTTTCAGTCAAAAAACCTATCTATAAAGAATAAATCAGAGAGTGCCAGAACATAATATGTGATATTCTTCTCTGAACACTGCACACATTCACATAGATACATACCTGCACATACATATGTGCACACACTCCCAAAACTGGAAACAAAGTTTGCACATGCACTGAGGAAGAAGTGCACATAATATAAGAGAGTTCACCCAAGCCATCTTAGAGAAGAGCTAACAGTGCATCCTTGCTTGAAAAACAAGCCCTGCTTAGAGCTCAGCATCTGGATGCCCTTTCCATTGAGATGTCTTTCCCCACACCTGGAAATATTAAGACTACAAGTCTGTTGTGGGTGTACACATGTAATTGGCTATACCTTCAGGGACATCTAAGTGAAAACCAACTCACATAAACCATCTTCAGGCTCAGAGAAGAGAATATCAGCAGGGAGAATTGAGCAGGTGTTGGGGACAACTTATTAAAGGAAGCCAACTGTTACTGAACAATTAGTTATAGGAACCAATTTTTAAGGAGAGATTGAATAACAGAGAAGAAAAGAAATATTGAGACCCAGGAATAAATTGTGGTGCAAACTTAAAGATGTCCTAGTCCAGGGGAACTTTATTTTTTCTTTGCTGTTTCTCTTGGACCAACCCCAGTACTTTGAACTTCAATTTTTCATTATGGATTACATCACCGTTTTCTCATCTTTTACAATCAATAAAGCATTTAAAAATCAACATAGCAAGAGAACAAACTAACAAAGAAATACACACAGTTCTGTATAAGCAACAATAAAACACATAGCAAAAGTTAATCAATATCTAAGCAATGATCAGAGTGGCCTGATTATTATTTCATAAGCAATGCTCAGGAGATTTTAACCATAAGTTTTCCTGGGGTAAAGCCATTGTGTTTACATGATTGTCATAATGACGTTAGCTTGAAACTAAATGTGCCTAACACAGAAAAAAACTTCCAGTCCCAAACCAACAGATGTGCTATACAAGCCTAGGCTAACTGCCAAGGTGTACACTACTGTAAAATATCTGTGAAGCATGACATTCGAAGCCCAATTTCTATTCTTTTGAAACAGATTCTAAAGAAAGAAGTTTTACTTTTCTACAGCTAACAATATCTAGCCAGGTATTGTTATGTCAAAGTCCTGATTTTGTTTTCAAGCAAATTCTTCCTAGATGATCAAAATAGACAGAAAAAATTCTTGCATTGTCTCTAGCCTTTGGCCAGAGGCCTTCTTTCAACATTATCTGTGGGAAAAACTTTTCCACTGCAAATTTTATTAGAGCTCATAGTCAAAGTGATAAATAGGGAGGAATACAGTTTTATGACATAAAGAATATTTCAAAGAAGTTATTAGGAAAAATATAACCTGGACCATAGAAAACATTTAAGGGCAATGATGATCAATGGAAGGTCTTTGGAACTTTGTCAACAAACCTCTACTACTTTTCCTCATGGCTGTGACAACCAACCACCCTGCTGAGCTCAATGCAATGCAGCTTCTCTTCCAGACTGGTCCAGGAAAAGTCAGCTGTATCAAAGAGCCCTGATATTCTTGAGTTCTGCTTCACTTTCCTTGATGGTAATATAGTCATAGCTCAGACATCTTTTAATGCATCTCCCTCATGCCACATATGTTAGCTTGTCAGCATTCTTTTTTTGAGATTGATATTTCATTTAATTTTTGAAACAATTATATGACAACTCACTAAATGTCTTTGTCAGTTTTGTCTAATGCAAAAGCCAGATTATCATGGAAGAATTTGAAAAATCTTACTCTAAGTGACATCGTGGAGAGATTTTTAAAATAGAGTTGCAGTACTCAAAGTTTTGAGTTCTGTAAATTTGCAAAATCAATGTGAATGTTGTAAATAATTTATTTTTCTGGAATCTGAAGACTTCCAGGTGGCTATATTGAAATGTACAGATGTGAGTGCTAAAATGCTACTTTCAGTATGTGAACCTAGTATTTATACAAGAAATGATAGCTTCTTTCAACACATATAGTGCAGATATATGTGTGTATGTATATACATATATATATATATATATATATATATATATATATATCAATATGCACATAAAATGCACATGCTATTATTCAAATATAAATTATTTTACAAATATACATTTAAATCAAATGTATTTGTGTTTATACATTTAGTAAGTGTGTGTTCTTCACATATGCATAAGATTAAATCTTAAAGCTGTATTTTTCCTGAGCTATATATTTTAATCATTTAAATTATTAACATTTTGATATTTACTAAAATATCTAGGAAATATTAGTACATACTTTTTGTATTAAAGCTTTAATTTGTAATGAGATATCTTTAAAAAAAATACCTAATTTCTGTAAGGTTGTATAAGTAAACCCCAGTATTACTGCAATGTGAAAGATCAAAGACACTGCACATCGATTTTTCCCTACTCCACCTGAGCACCCATGTTCCTTAGCAACAGCTGTGAGCCCAGATATGAGGAGCCCTGTGTCTAATATTGTGCAATGGAAATGACATCACCTTTGTCCTTGGGTTAGTTTCTTCTGTGGCTATGATTAAGAACACTGACAAAAAAACGTAAAGGGAAATAGTGCTTGTTTTTTCTCTGCAATTCTAGGATAATATAGATCACCATGTTAGGGAAGGCATGATAGCAGCATGGAAGTTAATCATATTACATCCTATGTAAATGTACAGAGGTTTCAGAAGTGGGCTGTAAAACCTCAAGGCTTACCGCAGTGACCCACTTCCTCCCATGAAGCTTCACCATAATCTTCCCAAACAACACTACCAGGTGGGTTTCAAGAGTTCAAACAGATGATCTTATAAAAGACAATTCACATTAAAATGGCAATAGTCAGAAAAGGACATAAAAAGTTATGGAATTAATTCTTGTATGATGAAACATATGTTCATAAGTAAGTATCATGACTGGCCAGCTAATGAACCACAGGAACTGTTTGATGGAATTGCAAGTGTTTTAGTTTCAGTATTTGTAATTGTGGATGCCAGCCTGTGTGCTGGTATGAGGGAGTGGGCAGGTCAGAGGACAACTTCATAATAGATTCTCAGGTGTTCTCCATCATAATTTTTTGAGATAAGCTCTCTCATTGGTCTCGTACTCATCAAGATAGGCTAACTTGGAAGTGAGTCCCAGAAATATGCTTTTATAAGCAGGTTTGACTACATTCTGAATTTTAAAAATGGACTCTGGGGTTTGAACACAGGTTATCATGCCTGTAAGGAAAGAACTTTCCCAAATTAACTATTACCCTAGCATGTGATTAAGTTTTGTTTATTTGTGTTTGATTGGCTATTTCCACATTTCAATCCTCTCATTCAAGGTCTTTAGAAAAAAATTATGTAAGCAATTGTAGTACGTATCTGTTGTGGAAGTTTTGATTCATATGTAAACATTTTTTTGTTTTAGTCCCAGCTATGGGATATGGGGGATGATGATGCACTTGCCTCCTGGAAGGACATGTGATCTTTGTCAGCTGTGAATTATCTCATGCTGTTGTGTGAACTTTTCTCAGTAGGGATAACAGCCAATCCCAAAGAGAGACTGAGTAAGAAGAAGACTCCTCCTTGTTGATGTTGATGCAGTGTGAGGACAAGAAGTTGGAGATATCCTGAAATGAGGATTGGAATTTTTCCATGAAACCTGAGGACCCTGAACAGTAGGAAGCAGCTAAGGAAAACTATGCCCCCTCTCCCCACTAACCTTCTTTCTGAATGGCTTGGTTTTGGGGTTGGAAGGGAAGAGGGTGAAGGAATGAGAAAAAAATTTAAGGAACCCAAACTTAAAATAGATTTAAAAAGTACTCCAACAGGTATCTTTTCTGAGTGTCATTAGTGCCCAGCACTTCTATAAACTCATCTCAGAGCACAAGGGAGATAGACCATGCCCCAATAGAGATGAGTCAATAAAGAGTGGGGCTGTAGGTCAGTTGTAGTTGTAGATAACTTAATCTTGAATTTATGAGACTTTGTGTCCAAACCCTAGTATTTTTCAAACAGGAAAAAAAAATAATGCAATAATCTTTTGGTGTCAGTAAAAAGCTGAGGTCCAGGATGACTAGAGGGCTGAGACTTAAGGAAGAGATATCCAATCTTTACACCTTGTCCCTCCCACTCCACAGGCTCTATCTCCAAGCTGTCGGACCCCAGGTGAAGGGACATATAAAGAACTTGCTCATTGCTCTGATTTGTATGATTTCTTGGTTTACATAAGCCAGGAGAACCAGAAAATAAATGAGCATGTTTTATAAATAAGAAGTCACTACTTATCAGGGTGTTTGGCTGAATTGATGCTGATAAGAATGGAAACTAGACCCTAAGTTCATCATCTCCAGCTTGTGCTGTCTTTCTTTATCCAATAGTAGAAGTGTGTCTTCCACCTGTGTCTGCCCCATAGATTTAGATAAGGCAGGGATAGAGGATTGTTCACTGAGACTGCAACTGGAATACCTAGTTTCCTTTGAATAGTTTAAATTGAAAGTGTTTAGCTGACCTTTCCTTTGTGCTCAGATTTATGACTTGAGCTCTGGACTTAGGTAAATCTGAATTTGAATCCAGCTGCTTGGTAATCTTGACATCCTGAGCTGAATGACATAATTCTGAGCAACAGAACTGGCCTTTGCCAGAGGTTTATAAAATTTACATCTGACCCATTGGGCTATGCTACATAGATTTCCTGTTTCCCATAGGGAGTAGGGGTGCTGAAATCAACAATAGTTAAGTACTTATACAATAACCTTGAATGAATCACCAAAGTCACTTTTCTTCTCTCAAATGTAACATGCTAAGAGTGCCTGAGAATTCACACTGCTTGACAAGGGTGAGTGAAGTCAGTGAAATACTGGCTTTGAAACATAAGCATCTCTGTTCCATCCTTAAAAACCACATTAAAAATTCTGTGTGTGTGTGTGTGTGTGTGTGTGTGTGTTTTGCTTACTGGAAATCATAACACTACAGATAAAGACCAGTTGATCCCTGGGCCTCAGTGATGATCAATGAGAGTTATACTTTAATAAACAAGGTAGATGATATCTGAGAATTGACAACTGGCATTGTTACACTTATGTACATCTATCTACATACAAGCACAAAGCAGCAAGGACCAATACATAACACAGACACTATAATGTTGTTCACGTGCCTGGGTATATTTTCAGAGGACTGTGGCATTTGTAGATTCCAGAGACTATGGAACTACTTGGTGGTGTGAGAAAAAAATGGAGGCCCCATGTCTCCTGGACTGTTGACTATTCCCCAGCTCAGATTGCTTCTAGTAGAGATATCCTTTCTTATTCTAGAGGATGGCTACAGGTTTCTATGTGGTCTGCTAGCAGATGCAAATGTATCTGGAAGCAGAGCATACCACATGCTGGGCCAGAAATTTATTAGCAGACTGTAAGCCCCTGACAGGTTGTTTAAGTCTATTCCCAGGAATATCATCCCAGTGTATCTTTAAAATAGCAGTTAGTACTTGATTATAGAATCTCACTTGGTGTCATACAACACAAAAAATCAAATATGAACTTCTCTCCTTGCCACTTGAGGATATTGTGCATTCATTTTGCATTGGGTTGAGTACTTCAAAAAGTTAGAATGCTCACTTTTGACTGGATTCCACTGGCATGAGCTTACTTTCCAATTTGTTTGCCTCATAATATAAATTGTAAATAAAATAAAATAAAATAAACTGCTTCTTAAACATTCTTGTGCAGTGCTGGGATTAAGCTCAGAATTTTATTTATTTAGTGCATTCTAGGCATGCATGTTACCCACTGAGCTATACCCTCATTCTCTTGATAGAATTTCAATAATGTCCTCTTAGAAAATGAAGATATGCTCTATTAGAGATCAATAAAAGGAAATGCAATGCTACCATTGGCCATAGAACTCCTGAATCATGGCCAAGATATCAGAATTTCCTCCAAGAAGGAAGGAATACTCCAGGAAATAACTGATACTAGACCCGAGAAAGAACAAGAACATTGGTTCAACAAATATCTCAAAAGTTTGGATTCCCCAACTATAAAATCACCATTATTAGCTGAGACAAGAATTAATTTCTTTAGACAGGTAGAAAGAACAAAAACTTGGGACTTGAAGTAAAGAATCTACCTTCTGTTGTTGACCATGTTCCTTATTGACATATATATATATATATATATATATATATATATATATATATTATATTTGAGTTTTTTGTGTTGTAACCAATCCAAGTCCAGAGAAGCTATAAAATGAATTATGGTTTTAAAATTAAAAATATGGGGCATGGGCATGCACAGGGAACATGGCAGAACTATTTATTTGGAGCCATTTGTTATCATCATTAAACAAAATGTCTTAAGTTGTCCAGATAGCTCAGTCAACAAAATGCTTATTGCACAAAAATGACGACCTGAATTTGAATTCCCAACAACTAAGTAAAAAAGGCTAAACACTGAGACCCTAGAGTCCAAATACTAGGGAGGAAGAGACCGGAAAGTCCCTGTTATTAAGTAGTTGTCTACATTATTTTTTGGGACAGAGTGTTACCCTTCATCTTGAGCTCATTGGTTTGCCTAGAATGTCTGGCTACTTAATAACAACTTATTCCCCTCCCCTAGGTCTGTGACCTCCATCATATGGTTACAGGTCATCAAGTCTCAAATTGGTAACCTGTTTATCCCTTCTCTGAGTGCCAGCAGGCCTCTCCACCAAGGGAAAGTGGACAAATATTGGGCACCAGAGTTCATGTCTGAGTCAGTTCCCACTCTCCACACAACTGTGGAGATGTCTTGTCCATTGGCTAGATCTGAGCAAGGGTTCAATGTTTACTGCATGTATTGCCCTTGGTTGGTGATGTAGCCTGAGCAGACCACTTTGGGTCCAGATACACCTGTCATGAGGTTCTCCTTGTAGGTTTCTAGGGCCCTCTGAATCCTTCTATTTCTCCATTCTCCTTTGAGTGCACCTGAGTAGAGAATGTTTGAGGCTATTATTTGAGGTTGGTTGATTCTCCTATATATGGTAATTCAAACAATCATTGTATATTTTTCAAACTACAAATTTTCACCTTAAAGAAATTTCTAGCATAGTGGTATAGATTTCTGGTCTTCGGGAATTTACTTGATATTAGAGTTAGAAATAATGCTATAACCATGAAAACCTTAATTTCTCAGGCATTTCTAAACGGGGCTTACAAGGACCCTGTTTTCTTATATTTGTAAATATTCTACAATCTTCCATGTGGAATTAGAAGTGGATTCTATGAGGTTAAATCACTATTTTGGCTCTACAGACATGGAATTACAAGAGGATAGGATCAAAGAACATAAAGTGAGTCATAGACAAAAAGAGGCAGTGACTGATTCTGATGCATTTACAAGCCAAGGAATACTCACCACTGGCAGGAGACAGCCAAAACTGAGAAGAAAAAAGAAATTAGTTCCCTGTGACTTTCAGAGAACATACAGCTCTACACCACTTTCATTTGTGACGTTCTGATATCAGAATTATGAACTATTCTTAGTGTAATAAAGAAGGTATTTAGTAAGAGTTTTCATGAACAACACCAAGAACCTAATACACTTTTGTAACTATTGTTTTCTCTTGTAAACCTCCTAGAATGTGGATCCCTTCTACAGAGTACAGGTCACTGCATCTTGTCCAGCAAGTCCAGCCTACACATAAAAACCATGTCAAGGAGAACTGTATTCAAGAACAGTAGCTGATTTCTAACCTCCTCGTACACAGATTCACATATGCATGCATTTGCTTAAACACTAACTCACCCAGTTCAAGGACATGTCATGTTCTCCTGGTCATTAGGCATGATGCTCCTGATAGTTCAAAATTGCTGTGCATCAGGTTTCTCCTCTGTCTAAAACGTCCATGCTCATAGTGACACCATCACTGGAATTCACAGTCAGCTCCCATGTGCTACTCAACATACCTCTTCAGCACCGGATACTTTCTGTCTTCATAGATACAATTCAAATATACTCAGTCATACTTGTCTTGATTCAATTACTTAAGGTAGAATTGATTTTTTATACATGTGCCCTCCTTTTTTTCATGAATAAAAATAATTAGAGAGAGAAACAACAGATCTGATATGGAGATATTTATTTGAGGGAAAGGAAAGGGAGATGATTTAGGGCCTGAGTGGGCCACAACAGTAAAGAGACCAAGACAGAGATATACAGAAAGTGTGAGAATGAGTGAGAGAGAGAGACAGAGAGACAGAGACAAAGATAGAAAGAAAGGTAACACTCTTGGAGAAATTACAAAAGTAAGAAAGAAAGAGACAGTCACAGAGAGAGACAGAGACAGAGACAGAGACAGAGACAGAGACAGAGACAGAGACAGAGACAGAGACAGAGACAAAGAGGTTGTATCAGGATTGCCCTTTTTATCCTGGCCCCTGGCGCTAGTGCTGGCAGGAGGAATGATATCAGAGGTTGTTAAGCAACCTAGAGGCCAGCCATTTATCTGCAAACACTTTTCCTTTGGTTCACCTCTTAGGGCTGAAGAATTGTGTCTGACTTTTTTCTGCAATCTCTCCCAGTGATACTGGATGAGCAGTTCTTGTCTATGAAACTGAACAGGGTGACTTTAGTAAAGAGAGACCAGCCTGATTTTGCTTCCATCTCTCTACTGTAAGTCCAACAAGGCAAGTGCCTTATAAACATTTGCTGAATATTTGCCTTGTCTGCACTGATGTAACTGAAATATTTTCTGAAATGACTTTGACATCATTATAAATTTGACTTGAAAGCTGTTTAATTGATGCATTTTCTGAGGATTATCTTTCCCCCATGGCTCATTAAATCTCCCCTAACATAGCTCAATATCCATAGGAACAGAAAAATGTGGGAAGTGACCTATGTAAATAGCCTGGGAGGAATAAGATACCTATAGCAATGAGGATCAAATGACAGCTCTGCTGGGTGGCTACATATTTGGCGTCTGGGTGATGAATGAGCTAGAGTAGAAAAGGTAGCCTCTAGTTGCTGTAGGAAAGAAGAAGAGACAAGCCCTCATTAATTTATACTAAGCAAACATTTTGCAAGGATTAGCAAAATCACATATTGTTTATGAAATATGCACTTTAAAATGACTAAAGACACAAAAGTCTGAAAACAGTAAGTTTAGGTTGGTGATATTATTTTGAAATTTATCATTACGGCTATTGGCACCTTTTAATTAGAAAACGGTACTGGGCAAAGGCAACGGGTGCACACAAAATGGAATTATCAACAGCCATTGGCTGTTTTACATGTGGTGTAGGTCATCTTCTCTTACCTTTCAACAATGAAAGAATGTGGTGCCTCACATTTGACCATGTCCCCTGGAGGGGGAGACCCAGTGGCACTCAGAGGAAGGACAGCAGGTCACCAAGAAGAGACTTGATACCCTATGAGCATATACAGGGGGAGGTAATCCCTCTCAGGAACAATCAAAGGGGAGGGGAATAAGAGGAAATGGGAGGGAGGGGAGAATGGGAGGATACAAGGGATGGGATAACCATAGAGATTTAACAAGAATAAATTAATAAAATAAATTAAAATTTAAAAAAAAAGAATGTGTAGTATTTCTAAAGCAAATATTTAACTGCAGCATCTACACTCTGTGTAACAATGAAGTTTACTCTCTGGTTGCTTTGCAAAACTCCATGGGTGGTATGTGCTTGTAAATCCAGTAGCACAAGGCAAACTTAAACGGACTACCCCAGATGAAGTTCAACACAATAGCAAAGAAGCCTGTATGATAAGTACCTCCCAAGACTCACACACTGTCCAACAATAAAGCAAAGTTTCAGGGCTGGAGAAATGGCTCAGTGCTTAAGTGTGCTGCCTACTCTTCCAAAGGTCCTGAGTTCAATTCTCAGCAACTGCATGGTGGCTTACAACGATCTATAATGTGATCTTATACCCTCTTCTGCAGATAAAGCACTCATACAATAAATAAATTAATTAAAAAAGAAAAATTTCATTAGTGGTCATTTGACACTTTTCAGTACTTTTTAGTTGCTTCCTTTTTCCTATGAATAATGCTCTGAAATGGTCAGTTTCAGGGAGAAAATGTTTGCTTGGCTGATAATCATAGGAAGTTGAGGTAGCTCATTATATCCACAGTAAGGAGCAGAGAGAGAAGAAATGCATGTTTGCTAAAGCATGTGTCCCTTTCTGTTAAATGGAGCTGTCCACATTCAGTCTACTTCCCACAGCAATTTACCAATTTAGTAAATCTCTCACACACATGCCTTCAGGCCAAGATAGTTTGAACAATTCCTGATTCAGACTTTCTTCTCAATTGTATAGCGTTGACTACACTGACCATCAAAGTGCCTATCTGGTAACACTGATAACCACCACAGCTTAATATGCATTATAATAGAAAACATTTTGGGAACAAGGAGGATAATCCCAAGGTAATGTTACTTTCCACAAGTGTGAGGAAATCCGAATTTGATATAACGGAATTATGTTCACAAAGGATATGCTCACAACTATATCTTAGCATGCAGATATAGTTACACTAGGATCTCTAGATTTATGCTCTAGCAGCCTTAGCCAAATATTGAGCTTTGCTTCAAAATGAAAGAGTCTGTCTCAAAAAACAAAAGCTTGGCTCCTCAAAAGTGTTTTCCAAGATTAATCACTGGCCTCCATACTTGCACACACAAATACACACACACACACACACACACACACACACACACACACACACACACATCTTGACCCCTGTATACACACAGCACCAGAAGCTCTCATTCTCTCTGTCTCTCTCTGTCTGTATCTCTGTCTCTCTCTACTCATTACACACACACACACACACTCACACACACACACATGCAGGCACACGCGCACACACACACACACGCACACACACATGCATACACACAAACACATACACACAGTGCCACGTATAAGTATCAATTTCTCTTTGTGACCTCGTCAATTGTGGGGCTTTAATTGCTACTGAGACTGCACCCTCACAGATTTTCTCTTCTCATCTTTCTCAGTGTCAAATATCAGTTGCTTTCCATGACTCCTTCATGCATTTAAATTCAACATGACATGAGTGACTCTTATTCTAGAAAGTTTGGCTGCAAGCACAAAGTACAGACTTGGCTATTTCTGAAACACAGATTTTTTGTGATGACACCTAGAAAGCATTTCCCAGTGATGCTGGTCTCTTCTTAGTTACTGTTAATTTTTCAGATTGAGCTAATGAGCATCAATTGTCCCAGTAAAGCAAAGGTTACACTTCAGTGGTGCTAGTCTCTTGTTACTCACAGATAATTTTTCAGACCATATAATCCAGACCAGCCATTCTTAATTCAAAATGGAAAACAGTCCCCGTCGCGACCTCCCCACCAGCAGGAAAGACGCCGACACCAGGATCCTTCTCGATCACACTTTATTGGGAGCGCCCTTTGAAGCTGAAGCGAAAGACCCCAGCCCTCGGAGCGCGCTGCTTATATGCAGGCCCTATCGTGGCATGTCTCTGGCTGATTGGCGAACCAGCCAATGCCTCATTAGCATTCCCCCGTGTGGGAGGGGGAATTGAGCCGCTGGCCAATGCCTCATTAGCCTATCCCTGTGCGGGAGGGGAAAGAGAAACATTGTTGCCGAGCCCTTA
The DNA here is from genome assembly GCA_907169655.1 of Acomys percivali. Lineage (NCBI taxonomy): Eukaryota > Metazoa > Chordata > Mammalia > Rodentia > Muridae > Acomys > Acomys percivali. The sequence goes on from OU015747.1 coordinate 59,910,943, forward strand.
ACCGCGCATGTGCAGGAGCTGAAGCAGGATCGGCACCACCTCTGGGTGTGATCTGCGCCTAACAAGTCCCAATAGGTACTTTAAGTATACTTGCTAAGGATTTCAAAGTTTGTCTAAATCTTCACAAGCTAGTCCTTATCTTCTGCATTGTTCTTAAAACTCCCTATATTCCAGTATCCCAGTTAAATAAATTTTGTAGATTCATTGGCTGATCCAAACTGGAATTACAAACCAAAATCCATTATCACATGGCGAGGTCTGTTACAGCGAAACCCCATTCCTGGAACAAATTTTTGTCTTAGTGGGGGTTTCTATTGCTGAAATCGTATGATAAAACAACAAAAACCAACCAGAATGACCTTGGAGAGGAAGGAATGAAGGGAGGAAGGGAGGTATTTTGCTTACACTTCCATATAACACTGTTTCACTAAAGGAATTCAGGGCAGGAACTCCAACAGGGCAGGAATCAAGAGGCAGGGGCTGATGCAGAACCCACAGGGCAGTGCTGCTTATAGGCTTGCTACACATGGCTTGCTCAGGCTGCTTCCTTATAGAACCCAGAACCACCTGTCTAGGCCTAGCCTCACCTATAATGGAGTGTGTTTTTTTCCCCATAAATAAGTAATCTTAAAAATGTCCTACACACTTGCCTACAGACAGATATTATGAAGGCATTTTGTAAACTGGGGCTCCCACTTTTCAGATGACTCTGGCTTGTGTAAGGTTGCCATAAGACTAGGTAGTACATACAGCAATGAGAGAATAGTAGAAAGCAAAATAATAGTTTTTGTTAATTTATTTCTCATCCTAATTATAAATCCTAGTCATATTCTCAAATTGTATAGATATTTTTCAGGTCATTGCAAAAGGGCAAATGCAGATAGTTATGTATGTATGTATGTATGTATGTATGTATGTATGTATGTATGTATTTGAGTTTAACTAATCCAGCACACAGAGCAACACCTACACATTAAATACTGCCCTGAGTTTCTAGGTAATTTTATGAACATAGGTCAGTGAACTGAAATTTCTCTCTATATGTCTACATATGATTCCTCTATGCTCACTTATAGGCACATCTGAATATCTAATTATACCTAGGAGGCAATGTCTGCTTTACTGATGCACCAGTTTCTCTCAATGAGCAGACATGATTTGTGCTAAAAGCTACATGGAAAATCAATAATATAGATCTTACATATGTTCCAGTGTGACTGGGGTTATTAGAGGTGGGGCCTGGGGTCAGAAGCCCTCAAAGTCAGGCCCACATACCTTCCTTATAGGCCAACTCAACACAAATTAATAATGACTAGCAGAAACCGTATTTATTTAGTTTTAAAATATTTTATTTATTAGTTTTGTTTTTCAACAATTTCATACATGTAGGAAAGTATTATTATTATTCTCTCCTCATCATCTCTGATCCCGTCCTTATGAATTTCCCATTATCCCTATCATTTCTTATCCTGATTTAATAACTTTTGGTATTTTCTTTTGAATCATCTAACTCAACCGGGATTCTCTTTTGACCATTGTATTGGAGATGTCTATTGTAGCTTGGTGGCTTCATTGTTGTGTGCATAATTAAAGAAAAAAATTTCCAGGTCCCTAAATGTATAAGTAGCACCAGTTCATCAGTAAGGGGTAGCTTCCCATTGATCCCTTCTCTACCCATGCCTGAGTTTTGATGGATCCATACTTTTGAAAACAAATTGCAGACACCCTCAAATGCTGAGTTCATGCAATTGCTGGGCCTCTTTTTTCAAAAGATGTCAGGTGGCATTCTGTCCTCTTGGTCTTATATTCTTTCTGATTTGTCATGAGCAATTTTAGCTTTGTAGGGATGTAATAAATGACTTGTTAGGCCAAGGTAGGATGAAGCATTCATCTGTCACCATATGCAACCACAACTTTCATCATTCTTCTACTGTTTACTAAAAGAAGACAAAATTTATTCAATGTGATCACACTGGGAAAAAGATTGATATACTGTTATCCCTAAAATCTATCTCTAGGCTTTGAGATGAGTTTCAGGTTTAAAATCAGAGCATGTGGTGTGCATAGCTTCTTCTTATCAAAATGTGCTCCCACCTCTCACTGATTTGTTTTTGTCTGGATTCAGTCTCTCTTATTCTGCAGTCTGGCAAATTCAGGAAGAGTGTGGAATCTCTTCCTGGGCACTAAGCTCTCCTGATGATGGCACTAGAGCACCAGCATTTCATTGTGCCAACAAGAAATTTCTTGGGAAATTCCTGTTATTTCTGTTCCATCATTTCAATAGTGTGATAACCAAAAGAAAGGGCACAGTAGCTCTAGAATATACTCATTTCTGCTAGGAAAACCACATCAGATGACTCTTCTGATCTATCAGGGGTGTTGCTAAAATAGGGAAAGTTTTCTTTAAGAATTTTTTAGTCAGGGACACACAACTTTATCTCTCTGCATGCTATGAAGATGGATGTCCCGGTTCCATCATTGGCTGCATTAATGGTGCCATCATTGCCTGTTGTGATCACTGGGATATAATGCCACTTGAACATCATATGTCCATTCCTAGAAAATTGCCACTTTTCAATGAAACCAAACATTTTCAGTGAAAAATTCTCTTTCCTTCATATATTATGGAAGCATTGTGAGAGAAAAGAAAGATACAGGAAGCAACACATCTGAGAAAGATTATTTAAATTGGGGAATGGGGAGAGAGAGGCCTTCTGTCAAGGTTTTGTGATACAGCCTATGTAACTAGCTTATGGTAATGGATGCCTTTAAGGACACTGGAGTCTGTGCAGGGTGTGTGGCTACCCTTGCTTATGTAGGAAGTAGAAGAATGCTCTGGGAGCCTGAGACTTATCTTCTGCTCCAGTAGCCAAGGATGGACTATAGCAAATTAAAAGACACCCACTTTTACATTTATAATAAGAGAATTATAGAAATAATAATTTCTTTTTTTGAGGTCTTGGTTCCACAATGAGACAAACATCCAAGCTTCAGGTATGTGCTATAGTAGGTCACTTTCTTGCCACTTGCAGCACACAGCTGAAACCTGGGAATCCCCCTCTGGACCTCAGTCAATCTCCAGACATTCCTAGCTGTATGACTCTGTGCTGCTTAACATCTGCAGTAAGAGTCAGGGATTCCTAGAGGAACAACAATGATAGAATTGAAAGCAACTTGCAGATGGGTTCTTTGTTGCCATCAACTTAAGAAATAAAAGACTCAAAGATGGACTAACACTCAGAGTACAGTGGGTGCACCCCAACTCTAATACTTATGGTAATCTACTAGGTGACTCAACTCTTCTGTTCCTCATTTGTCTAAAAGCGTCTCTGGACCACCCTGTACAGCAGGGATTGAGTTTCAGTCTCTGCTGACAAGCATGGGATAAATAACTTTTTAATTGGGTGGAACAAAAATGGAGTTCCCAAATTTCTCTACTCTTTGTAGTATTTCAGGCACAAAAAGGCTCACCAAGTGTAAAGGAAATAGTTCACACTTCAGAGAAACGGAAGCTAGTAGGAAAAAAGCCATAAAGAACTGGCGACGACTGCCTATTGCTGGGGGCAGAAAACCATAAAAACCTTAAAGTGGGATTATTATAGTCCCACATATCTTTGGGGTCCACAGCCTCCAAAGGAACATGTATTATAAGAGGGTTTATCAGACTGGCTTCAAAGATAACATTTGGGTAGTCCAAAAATAACTGTTTCACACTGAAAAGAGTGAGAACCAGCTAAGTGCTCAATCTCCAAGGCTGGATATATCAGAAGTCTCAATTTGGTGTTGAAGGCCTGGGACTCTGGGAGAATACACATTTCACAGTCTTTAAAAACTAAAAAGAAAAGCTTTTGTAGCCCTTAGAATGATTTATGCATAGCACAGTGATGCATAAAATCTCATTTTCTTTAGTGCATTTGTCAAGAGCTTTCCAAGCATGTGCCTCACGTAGGATGAGATGTTGTCCCATAGACACCTCAACAGAAGAGAATTTTTACTGAAACTTTCTCTTGACAGGCATCATTACTGCCATTGTTGACAGATGCTCTGCTCTTCTCCCTTTAACTCCTGCACGGTGAAGTTTATACCACATTTTACCCTCCTGCATGTTAATGCCTGGGTCTTCACCAACAGATGAAGTGAAACCATAAAACAGACTTGCCAGCCAATTAGGATGCATTTGACGTGATTGGCTTTCTCTTTGTGCTATCTCAGGGATGGTAAAGAGGCTGCATTTTGTTCTGTTTTACAAAAAACACACCCACATTGAATAGAAACTGGATGAACTTTTGCAGGTTTAAGAATAATATGGATCCATTACACAGAAAAAATAGATTGAAGGGTTTTTCTTAACATGCTGTGAAAGCTTAACAATTATTTATTGTCTTCATTATTATCAGGAAGCATCAATATCACATCTTTCTCTGTCTCTGTCTCTCTGTCTCTCTCTCTCTGTCTCTCTGTCTCTCTCTGTAGTGTTTTATGATGAAAATCTATTTTAAGATTCATACTTTTAAAGCATTGTCTGCTCCTGCAGGGAAGATGCATGCAAAACGAAGATGTATGAGGTCTGACTAATCCTCACTTGCCATCTGTATTATTAAAGGTTCTCCAGAGGAACAGAATGGAAAGAACAAATTCCTCGGACAGTGAATATTTTAAGTTGTTTTACCTGATGACAGCTGTGTAATTTAACAGTAGCTATCTGTAGGCTGCCGAGAATGCTCAGACTGTGAGTATGAAGGCCGCAGCAGGCCTAGTCTGTTGCTGAGCATTTGGAGAATATCTGGAGAGCGACTGGTCTTCACTGAAATGGTGCAGAAGATAGACTTTCATGGCACTGGAGTGAGGCAGTGTATTCAGAGCATGAGGTTCATGCACTTGACTGCAGTCAGTGAATTCACAAAGCCAGAATAGGAAGTTTTTCCCTGGGCCTCCTCATAGATTTGTTTCCATAACATCACTGTCTACTATGAAGAAAGATTTTGCCTTCTCAGTTGGTCCTTCCAAGAAAGACTTTCACAGACTCACCTGGAGGCACATCTCTTAGCTGCTAACCAAAGTGAACCACCTCATTATCCCAAAAGTATATTTGGAAAGGGGCAAAACTGAGTTCTGAAGAAAGTGGGTACTTCACAGAGCATTGGGAAAGACTGACTAGAATTTACAGTGTGGACATTTTAAAGACCCAAACAACCAAATTTTCACCTTTTTTTTAACAAGGCAATGAACTTCCACCCTAAAATTAATTCTCCATATTGACAAGAAATTCAGTCAAAAATTTTCTGTGACTAACAACCGTATGAGTGCTGCCAGAATCACTAAAGCTGCCAGGGTTTTAAAGGACATAGTCTGGATGCCATTTAACTATGATGTATAAATATCCATATTGTACATGGTGGCCAGATATGTCAGCCTTTAAGCATTCAGCTTCTCTTTTTGTAATCATTTGTTAATTTGAATTAAATTAAGGGAAATAATTCTGATAGAAGAATAAAAGAATTCATGGCATTTTTCTAGGACAAAAGTTTTCATTGTTTGTACAGCATGAGTATCTAGGGAGCAATATATACTTTTCAAATATGCAGCTTTGGATAAAAATAAAATGTTCTGTATATAAGATTATATTCACAGCTTCTGGTACTTTGAGGGAAAATGTTCCCAGCAAGGAAAGTGTTTTCAAGAAGAAAAATTAGAAAGTCCACAGGCAGAGGGAAAACAACATAACCTCATTTCTCATATTTTAAAATATACAGCGTGAATAGCTGACTCACATTCAGAGTGAGAGCTCTGTCTTGAGGATATGAGCTTTGCTCATGTAGAAGGAGAGATATGTGGTATAGGTGAGAAGTTGCATTCCATGTGAAGATCAGGCAGATAAGCTTTTCATGGCAGGGTTTCAGCAATGTGAAATACACTTAGAAGGGGATGTTCCCAAGTATTCATGCAGGACATTGGGATATGATTTCCATAGAGGCCTAATTTCACTGGCTTTGGGCTAATATATACTGGCAATGTAAGTGACATGATAGCGCTTTGTAACCATCTATACTGTTTTTGCTTTGAAACAGTCAAAGAAAATGACTCTTGTTTTGAAAAGCAAAAGCTACATCTGGGAAGCTGGCTCATAAGGAAATAGTGTGTGCTGCACAGTCATGAGTATCTGAGTTCAAATCGCAGCACTCATAAAATCTGGATATAGCCACACGCAGAGCTGTTGTGTTTGGAGACAGGGGGATGGTTGTATGTTGCTCATTGACAGACTAGTCTTAGATTCAGGGAGATACTCTCTCTCAATGAAAAAAATATAGATTGATAGATCAGGACACTTAACATCCACCTCTGGCCTCCACATGCACATGTGAAATATGGACAAACATACACATGCATAGACTACTCATAAATATATGAATACATATCAATATAGTTTGTGTCAGTGGCTGGAATTGGGTGTTTTTGCTTGCATGAATTTATATAATCTGCTGAGATTATTTTCATACCCCTCTTATCCTCTTTTATTGCTCCAACTTCTGCTGATCCCCTTTCATGTCTCAAATGGTCCTGCTAAGACTTCATGCCTTTTTTTTTTTTTTTTTTTTTTTTTTTTTTAGTGAATAACCCAATAAGTATCATGAAGGTTTCTTCCAGGAGCATGGATTAGGGATTATTACAGGAGAAGGAGAATCTTTCCAGGGGCTATTTCATTAAAGAAAGTATCTTTCCCACTTGCCAGCTATTATCTGCCTATAAATTCTAAGAGGGAGTAGGGCTAGGTGAGCTCTTCCTCTGCAACATGATAGTGAAGGCCAAAACTTTTGTAGCTTTTGTGCTTGTAGTATCAGATGCCATTACTTGAAAAATGCAGTGGCCACATCATTCATAGGTATACACCACTCCCCACCTTTCTATGTCTCTTACATCCAAAGCTTAGAGAAAAATCTTGAAAGAGGTAGATGAAAGTATTAGTATATTATTAATACCAATTCTTATGATACTTTAAAATAATTATTGGTTTTATATTTTCTGCCCTCTGAAACTCACTATGAGTAGGAAATTTGTAAACCTTATGATGTATCTTTCTTACTGTTACAGATGCATATGTTATGAACTTAAGCTAAAAAAATAAACAGCAATTTATCAGTGTGTCTGTGTGTATTTATGTGAGAAAGCATGTGGATGAGTATGTACAATCTTTGCATATGTTCACAAGAGAGTGAGGATCTATGCACATATGTGTATGTTCATGCTTGTGAACAAATCCAAATCCACTCAGTCACAAATCCACTCAGGTACACTTCTATCCACGGCGTTTAGTGAGAAAGGATTTCAACAAGGAGACTGACTCATGACGCTTAGAGATCTTCCTATCTCTACTTTCCCATCAATGGAGTTCAAAGAATGTACCACAGCACCTCTGTTTTTAAAAAGGCCTGTGCATTGAACTTAGGTCACCATGCTTACATGGGAAACAGGTTCACTGACTGAGCTATCATCCCAGGTCCAAAATGATCTATATAATTATCTTGATTTTATAGATGTGATTTTAAAGATGTGTTTGATAGAGGATAAAAACTATACTCCCAAACACATAGAAAGGCCACATTATCCCAGCAATAGTGGAGCCTGGGCATTGTCACCATTGGAAAGACAACAGTAGAAATAAGTTGGGTATGGAAAGGCAAATACTGTATTATTTCTGCCAACGGATGGCAATAAAAGCCTCCTATACATTTAGAGAATAATGTTTAGTCAATGACTCTCCATCATTCCTGGGGGCCTCAGGAACAAGGAAGCCAAAGTAACATACTGGAGGTTTTATGGCCTGTGAGCAGAAACAGAAATGACCTTCTGGGATCAGCTTCAGGGTGACAGATCAATTTTATTTTGAGTGAACAAGGGTTATATGGAGCTTTGAGGAGGGGTTGGTGAATGTCATTAGCTTAAGGACTAAGGTACTGAGAATCCTCATTAACATGAAGAGGCATTCCAGGAAACCTGGTGCTTGCTGAACAGGTTCTCATTTGGAGAAAGGATGTTGGACCTGTAATTTTCCTAAAGTCTAGATGACACTCTTCAGAAAGCGGGTGTGGGGATCCAGACTCCTCAGGAAGAGAAGAGGAAGCCTTTCTGACAAAGAGTGTCTCCCATTTTACATCAATCTAGGTGGTTTTCAGTAATGATGGACTGTGACCATAGCTGGAAGATTTCCCAACAAGTAGAGGCAGGAGATAATTGAGGTGTGGAGATATAATATGGATCAAAAGTTATTAAACTGCATCTTAAAGAAATAATTTCTGGTAATCTTGTACGTTTCAAGGCAACTAAGGCTAATAATAATATAATATACTCCAAAGTGACCAAAGCTTAATGTTTGTAAATGATTTTACCATGAATACTTTAGATGATAGGTGTTGCAAATAAATGCAATTGATTTTTACAAAATGCATGCATGCATCCAGTCATTACAGTGTTGTACGTAGGTTGTCATCATATGTCAAATAAAGGAGTGACATTAATAGCAATGGAGATAATCCTCAGATGGAACTTGAATTCAGTGACCTGGAATACATATTAAAGTTGGGCATGATGGCTTGAATCTGTAATCCTAGAGCTAGGAAACAGTAACAATCAGATCTCTGAAGTTCACTGGAATCTAATCTAGTGAAGTCAACGAGCTCCATATTCAGTAAGGGACCATATTCCAAAAAGTAAGGGGAAAGCAATCACTGATCAAAGAAGCACCTGATGTTGAACTTCAGATTCCACATGTTCAGTTATAACACACACACACACACACACACACACACA
>OU015747.1:59936575-59953240 GCA_907169655.1 Acomys percivali
CACACACACACACACACACACACACACACACACACACACACACACACCCCTTGGCAAGCACAAGACTGTTCATAGTCAGCCTTCTCTGACTGATGAAAACTTATACAGCTTGTGGACTTAATGCACTGAACACTTCTACAGAACTAGACACAGCAGGAGTTTTCCATTTACTCATGCATTGCAAATCAAACTATGTTTCCTTAAAGTCTGATAACCACTGCAGAAGACAATGTTTTCTTTCATTTGTTCATTACACCATTCCTGACATACATCTTAATATGCCTGGCCTATCTTTGACACACAACAGTTACTGATAAATTTGAATTAGAAAAGAAGATTGTGCAAAAATAATGTTTCCCATTTTCAGCTAATAAATCAGAGTCCCCAAAAGCAAAGTGTACCTAAGCTTGCATAGGGAATAAACGATGGAGTGATAGTGGCCTCTGGAGGTGATTCCATAGAATCAGTACTTTCCATTTAGGCAGACATTATGTCCTTAACATCACAAGAATAATGGTCTGAGGTTATTACCTAACATTCCTAGACAGCTACTCCCAAAGTTGGGCTCAAATCCAGATATGTAATTGGGTATCACATGCTGCTATTTTGCCTGCTGCTTTCGGTGAGTACATACATATGTGGGTTCACAAGTAAAATTTAAATACGCATGTGTAGTCCAGAGGTTAATATTGGATGCTATCCCCTTCAACTTTTTGTTGTGTTTATTTGTTTTTGAGATAAGATCTTCAACAGGGTCCTTGAGCGCAAAATTTCCTAGACTAGAATAGTTTCAAATGCATATGCAGCCAAATATACACATATATGCACATTCATGGACTGGCAAGAAGACAATGTCAGGTGCTATCCTTCTGGTTTTTGTTTTTATTGTGATGATGTGTCTCAGAAAGCTGGGAGTCTCAATGGAAAATAAACTGGTTGACACCATTCTTAGGATGAGAAGATGATGGTATCATGACTTGTCAAAGCTGACTGCTAGCTAACCATCCATACTAATAGAAGTGGCTGTGATTTCCTTTTTCAACAGAGAACATTACTGATTTATATTGCAATCTCAAACTGCACTTCTTTCTTCATTGCTATTATCCAGGTTCTTTTGAAATAACCATGTCAGTACATTTTTTTAAGAGTTTCAGAATAGTTACTTTAATGAACTAGAGTTGTTTTGGCATGCCTGGGAATATCAAAAACACATAATAAGCTACTTGTTTATAATGTTTTCTTCTGCAATATAAGTATCTTTATGATATATCAAATATACTCTAAACAGTAGGAGATGAGATTGTGTAGAATTACACTAACCTGTGCTAACTGCCATTACATCAACCTCTGGATTCCCTGTCCCCAGGTGCCTATCTTATGCAATGCCACTGTGTAGTTTATTGGAGAAGAGTAATATTACTAGAAACTCATGAAATACAATGGTTTCATTATCTATTAAACTCTATTTTTTTCTGACATCTTTACATTCAGAATGAAAAAAATCTACTGCCTGAAGAGAGCTTAATTGGTATTCAGGAAGATATGAATTCAATTCCCAGAACCAATGTTAAAAGACTAAGGTTGATAAGAAGTGGGCATGTACTGCTACTTTAGAGGACTGGAGTTAGGTTCCCAGCATTCTGATTGGACAGCTCAAACCAGCCTAAAATCATATGTCCAGAGGAACCAATACTCAATTCTATCCTCTGTGTGTCACAGCTCTCTAAAAACACACACATACCTGTGGAAGTTAGTTTTGTAAAACTATGTTTGTTTGCCCTACTTTCCTTTCTTAGCACAAAGCTTCTAAACACAATCTGAGCAGTTTAACTCTGTTCCTTACCCACTATGCTATTTTTTCTGACTCTCATTCTACATCACAGTGATACTTGCACTTTGTAGCTTTCCTTGGTTCCATCTCCTTCATCCTGATCTTTATTGGACATCTGCCATGGCTGAAAACCTAGCTCTCTCCCCTACTTCCTCTTCTAACACCTCCTCCCCTGGATGGCAGGAATTCCAACCCTATTCTTTCCATGTTAATCAATCTTATTTAAGCTGCTTTATTGATATAACAGGGGAATAACTGTGGAGAAAATTTATACAACATTTAGATAGGAAATAAGAATGTAAACTACACAATCACCTTATGCCATTTCCTCCTTTTAGTCTAATAAAAGGCTCCTTTAATTACAATAAATACTATATATTAGAGCAATTATGAAAAATATTAGGTAAGACTTATATTTGTAAATTTGGCAATCTTTGGATTTTACTATCTGTCAAGTTCTATAATCATAAAAAAATTAAGTTTTACTGTGAGATTATATCTATCTAATCTTTAACTCCATCAGAGACTTAAGAAAGAATAAATATTACACAAATATGTAGGAAGTACAGGCCACAACTTAAAAACCTATAGAAATTACAGAGATATTTAGCTGCCTGAACAGTCCTTCAAACTTTTGCCATAAAGTTGGAGCATTATCTTTAATCTTCTGGCTCAGAATATCTGACAGACTTTTCTGTGAAGCATTAATTAAAAAGGACATAAGTACCTTGTCCTTGTAAAGCTCATTAGTCAACTCTCTTGCATCCAGTTTGTGCTGTATGGACAGTGTTCTGTCTGTAATTGACTAAGTCCATTTTGCATCTACATACCATATATGAAGCCTTTGATGCTTTTTTAAATTGAACAGGAGTGCTATCAGGAGAAGACCTGTCTCATATATTCAAAAAAATCTACATTAATAAAATTTGTATATGTCATAATCTGTAAATCTCTGAGGTTTTTGAATACCGTCTATATAGACATCTTATCTGAATTGTTTTTTTCTAGCTATTTACTATCAGTCCAACTAGAAAACATATTTTTGTAATAAACTAAACTAATAAGTAACATTACTATGAATTTGAGTGAGTAACTAATATACATTTTTTACTTATCTGGGGGCCTTCCTTTGTATGTAGATTGAGGATACGCCCCCCTCCTACTAGGCTTTGAGCTCAGAAATAGTCAGGTGTACCCCCTGCTGTCAACAGTCCACAAGATCTTAGACCAAATGTGTCAAAAGGCTAGTTCCTTGAAAAGACATTTTCAAAGCAAACTGCACAGACTTTAGGTCAAAGGTGTCAAAGCTGGCTTTTTGAAGAAACAGACATCAAAGCTGCCCTGGATCAATCCTAGAGGCAAGCCCCAGGAGGTGTTCTGTGTAGACTCCTGCAATTTACATACTTTTGGCTTAAAACCCAGAGATCTCATTGTGGGGTACATGCTCCTCCCCTCTGCCACCATGAATTCCTACTCTTTTGCTCCAGCTCTCTCTTTTGTCTTTAATTGGTTGGGATCTTAGTGATTTAAAATCTAACCTCTTTCACTCTCTTTGACTCTCTTGCTCCTTGACTCTGCTTTCATCTTGACCAAGCATGCCCACACTAGGCAATCTGGACTGTTCTCAAGCCCAATGTGCCCTTCCCCACCCCAACTGCCTCCCCCCACTCAACAACCCCCACACAACCAGCCACTGGCCACCTTGATTTCCTTCAAGCTAGGAAATCTGACGAGAAAGCTTCCTCCCTTTCAATAAGACCTTCAGCCAGTTTTGACCAGTTCTAAGCCTTCCTCAGCTTCCAGAAGGTGTAGAAAACTCTGCATCTAGGCTGAAGAAAACTCTGCTACCATATTTTGAGCCCAGCCTCCCTAAGAGAAAATCCACATATATCCTAAGTAATTTTGTAATAATGACTGTCAAAATGACTAGAACTTAACATTGCAGGTACAAGACCTTTGTATTTTGTAACCAAACATCATCTTATATCTGTTTTATTATACAAAGATCTACACCAATATAATATTTTTGCTTTTTAATATTGTTTGGTCTAAAAGTAGATTCAATAATCTAAACTTTGTTTTATCATTCATATAAACAACTGCTTTAAAAAATAATGAAAATCTATGACCCATAGAATGACCAAAACAATCCACCCTCAGGGGAGTGGAATGTAGTTTTCTTTTTTCAACTCCTAAGAAACCTGGAATACTGTCCAGCCTTAAGAAAACTAGTTGAAACTTCGGCTGTCTAGTCTCTGAATGCTGAAAAAGTTCAGAGCCTAACTGAAGTCCTGACTGGAACAGTATGTGATGGTAGATAGCTCTTTTAAAATTGTTCTTGATGTAAATTTTTAATGAAGCAGTGTCATTGAAGTCATCTGTGAGGTTAGTTCACCTGTGTTACTTGTATTTTTCTTTTTTGCTCTGGTCTCAAAGTTAGTATTCTACTTTAGTCTGCCTACCTGTGATGTCACTGCCTACCTGCCATGGGAGATTTTGCCCTGCCCAGGGCCATATAAAAACAGACCTACACTTGGTTATCTCTCTCCTTCCTCTCTACCTCTCTCTCTACATCTATCTATCTATCTATCTATCTATCTATCTATCTATCTATTAATCTATGTATCTATCTATATATCTATCTATCAACATCTTTCTTCCCTCTCTCTCTCTCCACTCTTTCTCTCCCTCTACCCCCTCTTTATTTTCTCTCTCGCATACTAATTCCACCTTTCCTTCTCCCCCCATGTTCATTTAATAAACTCCGTATAACATAATATCTACTGCCTGGTACCTTGTATTCTATCATCTGTCTTTAATTTTTGTACATAACATTGGCACTGTTTTTAAATTCAAAAGCCCACCAACAGGGTAATGATACAGGTCTGCTTCAAATTCATACTCGGGTTACATAGTCATATGACCAGATTCTATCATGGGAGACTTCAGGTACCTTCCCAGCCCTCTTCATAAACAGGTGACCAAACTTTATACATAGACTAAACACAGACAAGTCTATACTATGACACATGTGTACTGCCTTTTCCTACAATGTGTTCATGTCCAACAATGTGTATTTCACCTATTGCTTAAAGCTTCCAAAAACTTGTTTTAAGAACATGTTTTAAGTTGTTAAGTATGAGATATGAAGGTCAACATGTCTAAAAGAATGCTTTATTTCTTTCTGTTCCTACGCTATTGTATTATCTATTCAAAGTATTGAGACTGGTCAATGGAGCTCTGATTTATTAATCTAATTATGGTAAATCATTCCAATATATGATCCTACCACAGTTCCAAGATTTTACATTTCCATTTGTTACTGTTCCACTGAGGCTCAAAGGGCTTCTACCTTTCCAAAATCACCTCCCAGAGTATTTGTGCTCTTAACAGAAAGTTCTTTCCCCAAACCTGTACTATGCTATATGTCTACTGCCTTTTCCTACAATGTGTTCATGTCCAACAATGTGTATTTCACTACAGATGTCAAACTGTGATGATGCTACTGTGTCTGAAATTTATCTCCATTTATGAACTTAAAAGGATTCTTATAAGCTATGAGTAACCCATGTCTCAAGTCAAATAGATTCCAGATATTTAATGTAATCCAAAGCCTAAGTGTCTTACTTATCTCTATCTATAAGGATGGGATTATTCTTCCTTTTCAGTGCCTTGCTTTGGGACTCCCCTTTCCCTAACTACATGAATGTCACCTTTCTACACCCAACATATGGTACATTCTCCCTTCATAGTCATGTAAACACTTCCCTCTAGTTAGATTTTTGTCCCACTTTGATAGACTGGGAGCAGGGTCAACATGGTCCTCTTTGCTGACCCTCAACTAGGCTCATCCCCATTGGGTGAGTTTCCTGATGTAGTTTTCTCTGCTGCCCTGCTACAGCCACTGAAAAATTTGAGTGCACTTGTAGCTACATCACTATGGCTTAGATCATCTGTTGATCTAGGCAGTTGGTCACTAGTTTGTTTTCACTAGCTACTAACTGGTCTTTCCCAGGCTCTTGGGTCACTATCCATTTTTGGGGATGTCCTGGTGGCTTAGTGACCTCACCTCCACATGGGAGATGTCCATTCATACATTTATCTTGACACAGCTTTGGAAATACCCACCTTAAAGCTTACATACCTCTTCAACCAAACTTGGACAGATCCAAAACTAAGTCCTTTAATTATTTCAAACAATTAGGTAAATGAAGAGAAGCTCCTGTATCTAGACTTTTTCTTTACAATCCCAAAATTCTCACAAAGTGTCAACATTGTCTTAAGCCTTTTCTCTTTGCTCTCCCAAGAGTTTCAAATGTATACCTAGAGGAAATTTTACACCTGGCCTACTGACTTTGCTTCTGTCCATATATATGTTCCAGTATCCTGCCATACAGACTACATCTGGGACATCATCAACGCAGCTACTCACAAGTGCTCCCATCAAACCTCAGAAATCATGCCAGATGGACCTGCATTGTTACTCCTATCTGGACCTGCATTGCCCTTCCCAGCTGCAGATGTCCTCAGACCCTACACAGCAAATGCAGCAGCCTGTTCTTCCGGAACATGACTATATATATATATGCATTTCCTTTTTTAAATTGGGGAAATTTTCTTCTATGATTTTGTTGAAAATATTTTCTGGGCCTTGTGCCAAGTGTGTTCTCTTTCCTCAATGCCTATTATCCTCAGATTTTGTCTTTTCGTGGTGTTCTTGATTTCTTCAATGTTTTGTGTGAGGAATTTATCATATTTAGCATTTTCTTTGGTGGTTGTTTCAATTTCTACCATTTTTTCAAAATAAAATAAATATTTATTACAGAAAGCCCATGAAAAAATCATTTTATATCCGATCAAAGTCCAATCATTCAACAAATAACATGAAACTGTGTTCCCATGATGGTAAAACCCTCTGTCCCAACATCTTCCTCTTGCTCTACTTGCAGAACCAGACTCATTACACCCTCCCTCTTCTGTAGTCCTAGCTTGGGCTTTTCTCTTTTATTTTTATTTATATTTTTATTTTATTGATTTATTCTTGTTACATCTCATTGGTTATTCCATCCTTTGTATCCTCCCATTCATCACTCCCTCCCATTTACCGCTTACTCCCCTCCCCTATGACTGTGACTGAGGGGGACTTCCTCCTCCTTTATATGCTATAGGGTATCAAGTCTTTTCTTGGTAGCCTGCTATCCTTCCTCTGAATGCCATCAGGTCTCTCCCTCCAGGGGACATGGTCAAACATGAGGCACCAGGTCTAGCCAACGGAAAGGACATTCTCCACAGTTGAGTGGAGAGTGGGGTATGAATTTCTAACATTGTATCTTCTAGTCCCAAGATTCATTCCTCTATCTCTTGAATTCTGTTAGAGAATCTTACCTCTACATTATTTGCTTTCTTCTCTAAATTCTCTATTTCCTTGTTTCCTTTTTCTGAAACTCTTATCATTGTTTTCATTTTCATTTTCAAATTTTAAACTGTTTTATTGCTTTCCTTCATCTGATTTTTGGTACTTTTCTAAATCTCTTCCAGTTTCTCTCTATATAACTTCAGATCTTGAACTGCTTTATTGATCATCTTCATATGATTGTATTTTCCTAAATTTCTTCCAATGACTTTATAGTCCTCTTCAATGTCTTCAATCTGTTTGGCTGCATCTTTCTGCATTTGTCTATGGTTCTTATTTGTTTCTTCCATTCTCATCTTTATTACTAAGGATTTGAGGTCATTTTCTTGTGTTTCAATTGTGTTTGAATTCTCAGGGTTGATTTCTTTAGGAAAGCTGGGATCTGGAGATGCCATATTGCTTTGGGTTTTGTTTATCTTTTTACCCTGGCCTTTAGTCATATTGCTGTATCTGATGTTGGAAAATAGTTTCTGGTTTCCTTCATTGGATCAGGCAGGTAAACTTGTTTCACCTCCAGGGGACTTTACACTCTGTACTTCCCTCTCATTCAGCAAAGGCTGGTGCTGGAGCTTTTCAGCACAAGGATCACTTTGAGGGAATGTCGATAAAGCTGGTTATTCTGCCTTTGTATGGGATTTGAATATCCTGCCCTCGGGCACTAGGGATTTGGGGACATAGGCTCCATCCTAGAGTACTAGAACCCCTACTGACTTGTGGGTGTTGTCAAGTATTCTGCCTGATACTTAGCCTGTGGGGCCTAAGTTCAGTCATGCTTGATAGAACAGATACTGCTGTCTGGCCTGTAGGAGTTCCCTGGTTTCTCCCTGATCCCTTAAATCCTTTTGTTCAGTCACATCTGGGCTCCCCTGTAGGCACTGGATTGCTGCAGCCAGTAAGGTCAGTCTCTACCAGAGTATGTGGGAATGTCTTCCTGTGTTGTGGCTCATGGCTAGGTTTCTGCCCGATCCTCTAGAGAGTGTACAGGTTCCTGCCGAGCTGTGTTGACTAGCTAAGCATCTGTCCTATTGGTTCAGGGCAGATCAGTTCTGCCCAAGTATGCTGAAACATTCCTCGGGGATGGAGGTTTCCATCTGATATATTCATACCTTACTGTCTTAGATGGATCAACCTGAATATGCAGCTTTGGAGCTGTAGCTTGTGATCATACCCACAGCTACCTGAGCCCTTGTGTGGTCCCCGGCTTCCTCCATGGACTCGGGGTCCCAGATCCTCATTCTCAGTTCCCTGTGGGCCAGCTGTCTCTGGTGCTACTGTGTGGCCCACACATAAAGCAGAGAGGGAGACAGACAGCGCAGGTGAGACATGCAGGCTAGGCAGTACTGGGTGTTGGATTTTTTGCCCATGTGGTCCCCAGCCCCTGCGGCTTTCTCAGGACTCATGGGTTTTTCTGAGTTCAGAACCACCCATTTTCCTGCGTTTTCCCCAGGCCAGCAGTTCTAGTCTGGTGTTTTACCATGTACAGTTCAGTCTCACAGACCCAGTTCTTAATAAAGTGCCTGGCAGGAACTCTCAGGTAGGTATGAATTGAGATGCTGGGGACTCATCACCGGGCCCATGTGTGTCAGTTGGGTGGCACAAGGTTGGATTCACCTGTGCTCTGCAGTTTGAGGACCCCATTGAACTAGGGCTCTTGAGGTTTTCCTATATGTATCTTCCAGCCTAGTCCCTATTCTCCATCCTGCAGTTTAGTTACCCTGCATGTTCAGCACCACCATCTTAGATCCCATATGAGCAGATCTTTTGACAGTAATTATTAAAGGGGCTATAACTCAGAAGAGTTTAGGACAGGTTTTTCCACAAGGAGGAAACTGAGGCTTACATCACATTTGGGATCCCTCACAAACAATATGAAGCCCACATTTGAGTCCCTGGTATATGGGAGCCTCTTTTTAGGCATAATGACTATTTCTGTTTTGGGTAACATCACTTCATTGCTTCACTTTTACTCTAAGACCTTTCCTCTCACTATAGGGAACCTGAAGGGTGGCTGATACATATGGTACAATGCCACCCTATATAAAACATATATGAATGTGTTCTGTACTATCAAGAAGTATAATCCTTTTTCCAGTGATTGTTTTCTGCTGCTCTATTGGTGCTTGAATTCTCTCGTTGACCATTTATTATAACCATGGTTCACATCTATCATTTGCACTTATTTTGTATCCACGTTTTGTGTGGTTGATAGTGAATATTATTTTTAAATGGTGCTGCCAAACCTAGCTATGGTGCACATGGATTTCTAGCAAGTGTGCTTCTAGGAACAGATTGAACCAGACAACGATTCTTGAAGATGTCTGGGTTTATTTGCTTTTTTGTTTTGTTTTGTTTTTATAATTAATTAAAGGTTATCAATCTCTACACAAAATTTTCAGTGTCTGGCTAAACCACACAAAAAAGTATATTTTGTATGAATTGTGAGATGAACTTTGTCCTGGCCAGCCTTGTATTCTAATTGCTTGCAAGTGTGAGACTGAAGTGGCCAATATGTCATTTTGTCTGTTTGTTTGTTTGTTCATTGTCAGCTGCTTTTTATCAAATTCCAAACCATTATTCAGAAAACACTACACAAATGTTTGAACAGTTAAATTTCAAACATTTTCATTTTGTGTAGTGGTGCTTATCAAGTGCTACAACTTTCTAAGCAAGTGACCCATTCTGATATTTTATTCAAATGTCTAAAATATAAGTTTACTATTTCATTTAGCAAAGATCTAAAGACAAATGATTTTTTCAAGAGAAAATGACTGTTTCTGATAAAAATGTGTTGGTCTTAGCTCTTTTTAAATTAAATCTGGATGTACTAGAAAAAGATTCTTTCAGACTGTAATGTCACAAGGAGAATTGAAAATAATCGACTGGAACTTGAAAGCTTGACATTCCATGAGAAAACAGATGTCCAGGATCGGAGGTTAACAAAGTGTTTGCAGTAGTTGGAGTGTATGCACTTCTCAATATAGCTGCCACCATGAACTTAAGGTTTCCAGATTTTCAAGGACTGCACCTGTGACACAGAAGAGCATGTCAAGATATGACAGAAACTCTGGAGGTCGTTTTTTATTTTTCAACTTTGGAACTGTTGATCTTGATATGAGTAAAAAGGCAATACCTCACCAAGCACTGCCACTAGCACGGTTACTGGTAACTTGAATAATTGAGTTTCTGTCCAGACCCTCAGTTCAACCTGACAACACCCCATCTAAAGTGAACGCTGTTCTGTGCCTCCTGATTCCTGAATGTTCTCCTGAACCCTCTAACAACCTTCCTTTTGCTTATCTATCAACCTGCAGGCCTGGTACCTGGATTTTTGTACATGGTGATTTCTACCACCATAATACTAAATAAAGCAGCATTGTAGTGAACCACCATGACCCAAGAAACATACAGCCATCAGGTGTGGCCATTATCTCCACTTCTGTCCTATTCTGACCAGAATTAGCACAACTTTTTTAAAATGCAGTCAAGACTATTCAAGCCACAAACTGAAGATATTTTATTACAACAAAGGCCAAGTTTATTCTATAAATGTGCAATTCATTTCCACAGTTTAAAGTCTTCAGAGAAACTTATTAAACTTGGACTATGAGACTTAGTTTCATTTTCTTTAAATCATCAACACTGTCTGAAGAAATGTGTCATCTTAGAGAATAGCATTGGACCATACTCTACATATTTTTCCTACACTAATGGATGAATTGACTTCATATTAACTTCATTGACTTTACTAACCTATAACTAATGGTACTGGATGCATGTGACTTAGAAATCTTGAAACTTGGATATGCTAATTGCCTGAAAGCTAATATTGAAGCTCATGCATCATTGAGGCTATCTTAGAACAAGTTATTTTTTATCTCTCCTCATCAACTATGGCTATACATGTACAAAGGATAACAATTAACTATGAAGCAGAATTCAAATATAATTTTTCCTAAAGGGGCTTTCAACCTGGTTATCATTCATTGTCTCAAATTTCAAGTTATGTGATGTAACGAGTAGTGATTAAATGGCTCTTTGTTTGTTTGTTGTTTGCTGTTGTTGTTTATAACTGCTATTTTCATGCCTTAAAAATCAAAACCTAAATTCCTTCAGCAGTTCTATATCTGCCTATTGTAAATCAACTATTCACCTCTATATGGAACAGATGATCCTGAAGACACATTCTTTAAACATCCTTTATCATATATGAGATTTAAGATACAGCTGGAAAATTTTCCTCTACCCATGACTGGAACCATCAACTGTATACTATGGTCATAGTAGGACATAGACATTTGACTCTACTCTAGGCCATGATCACTTGATATGTATTTCATGTCGAGTATTATCAACGTTTTTTCTGGAAAAGGTGATTAACTAGAGAAAAAAATCTATGAAAGCCATCTAAGTATTTTTTTCAGTATTCTTGACTTTCTGTCCTTCGGATAGTTCAATAATATTTCATCTGTCTCATACTATCCCTTTACACTGGTTCAGAGTGGCTGACTTTATTCCTTACTATGAAGAACCCTTAAAAGCATTAAGATTACTTTTATAGAAAGAATATAATTCCTGAACATCCAAATCATAACTTAGTGAACAAGACTTCAATTTGTAAACTTAGAAAATATCATTATTCTACTTTGTACTCAGTTTGAGTGCCAACTCCATCAGCTACTCTGAGTACATTGGGAAAACATTGGTACTGTCTTCCTTAAATCCTTGTTTCTCATCCTCTAAACTCACCATGGTTACATGAATTTCAACAGGAATCAGCAAAACAGACTCAGACTTGATTATTCTAGATAGACTGCTCATAGTCAGCAAATAAAAATCTGACTGATTTCTGCTTTTATATGCAACTATTGTTTGTAGAGAAGATATTACAATTTCACTTCTATCACCTGTACATTGTTATGTATCCTTTAGTTGTATTTCTAATTAAAACAAATCTGACACTGATAATATCAGTCAGGTATAGGTCCTTGGGGATGGGAGTTCTTGAAACATCAGTTGACAAAGACAGACGAGTGACAAACAGACCAACGAAGGTGAGAGTTTAAATCTGAGTATGTTTTACAAGAAAGCAAGCTAGATTTTTATATACATTTTTTGAAATGGAGATTATTTTTATGGTTACATTTTTTCACTTAAGGAAGTCAGGCCTACACAATTCAAAATAGTGGATGCAAAGTAATAATATTGTCATAATTTCTTGATTCACCATTCTTAAGTCATTAGGTTAGTATCAATATGCATGTGCTCTCTTTATCAAATGTCAATGTTGTCTCATTATGCCAAAAATCTGCATGTCAAGACAGTTTTTTTTTCTTAGTTTTTCTTTTTATCCGATTGTCACTATCTGGAGCTTTCTTAAACACTTTATTTTTTAAGTCATAATATAAACTCTTAACTGATGAATAATTCTTACCCATGTTTGTTTTAACAAGTGGAGCAGAAAGTGGTGGTAAACTCCAAGCCTGAATGACCCTTGGCTGCAGTACCAAGTTAGGGCGCTTCATAGTAAAAGAGTCAAGTTTAGAAAATTCTGATATTAGAGAGTAGGTCAAGAAAACAATCAAAGGCAAGATGTTCCAACACAAATGAGTAAGATAAAAGGGGGGCTGCAATCAGTTAATCCTGGCAAAATCATCAGACCCATTCCTGGGGGCTCCAAATGGCCAGGGGTCATCACCTTGGGTTGTATAGTAACATTTTCCACACAGACTCCACTAGAGGGATCATGACACAAATATACACTGCCAATCATTCCCTCCTGCCATACTCAATTAAAATGAAGAATCAAGAATAAGTAGTCAGTGATTGGATAAATATAAAAAGTCAAAACTTAATGCAAAAGCCTTAAATCTAGCTAGCACCTTTTCTACTATCTTGATGCCTCAGATCTCATCTAAATCTCACAACAATGGCATCCAACCAGTCTGAAGTCTTTTCTTGCCTTTAAGGTGATTCTTGGGGATGGCTATATTACAGAAGTTGAAGAACTGATTACGAATGAAAGTAGAGCCAACTAAGAAAAACCTTGTCTACAATCTTACTGCTCCCAGATGTAACATAGACTGATTATTATAACCTGAAGTCAGCATTAAGGATAATTCCTTTTAAACAGACAGGTCTTACACAGATAAGCAGGAAAATGAAAGATGCTATACCCAACTGGCCCTTTAAGATCCATACATTATTTCTGATGTAAACCCTGTGCATTAACTCTGGAGTACACAGGACAAAAACTAATTTAGGAGCTTCAATATTGATGTGCCTGTTCTTCAGAAATATAGCTTAACTATTTGTATGGCTTGCCCTGCTGAAATCACTGTTTGTCTGTTTACTTGTCTTCAGCTCTTAACATGCCTTTTCTAACATGCTACTGCAATCAGACTAACTGGCCTTGAGAAGACTACAGTCAGTTTCAGCCTCTCTTGTGCCCTGTTCCACCAAGGAATTTTGAGTAGATGAAATCTGTACCTCACTCTACTACTATTTTATACTCATAACAGGAAGGATCATGATGCATACTCTTTGACCAGTAACTTTTCAAGTAGAGAATAACCCTGCTTATTTTTAACATCTGAAACATCAGTACTCTAATAGTATAGCAGGTTAAATACAGAGTACATTACTTTTTTCTGTGGTAACTCAGAAATGAATATGATTGACCAGGACTCAGAAATTTTAAGTTCTTCTTGGTAAGAGACAAAAAGCAACACCAGAAGTTTACCTCTGAATTTAATTTGCCAGTAACTCAAATAGCCTCACATTTCTGTTTACAAAATTAGGCTGGTTTTACTGCTTCATATCACCAATGAAATGGGGGTCTCATAAATATGACTTGAATGGAAACCCTATGGTGAATCCATAGAGTATAGTGCTAATGGAAATTATTTTTTATTCGAGTGAAGTGTATGTTTCCTGAAGAAAACATCACTCCTGGTGATTTTTGTAATTTGATTACCAAGAAACAAATACTAGCTGCAATAAGTCAACTTTATGGGTAAAGATTAAGCTCTCTGTATCTGGCCTTATCCTGGATTGCTTTGTATTGCCCAACATATATTTGTCTCACTATAACAACTTCCTGATGTTTTTTGGGACCATCTCTTCGAATTTTCAGTCCATGGGCTTTAGACATTTTTATTCTTGTGCTGGACGTGTTGTTCCAACCTCAACAATCAGCAAAGTCCATTTTGACTGTAATTGAGGAATGGATGGATGATTTCAGTTTGTTTAATAATAATCAACCCTTGTATTTCACTAAGTTGTGGAGAAGTTCTCTTTACTTAGATGCTTTACTGTTGTAGGAGAAAACTCACACAAACAGGGCCTACTATGATGAATGAACCAAGCAGATAATGAAGGCAATAGAGAGGGAAAAAGAGCCAAAAGAGAAACTTGTGTTCTGGTAACTACATTAATGCCCCTGGATCCAACCTTGCCTGAAGCTAGTGGTATATCCTTGTGACATTTCAATTATGTGAGCCAATAAATACCCCTTTCTGTTTAAATTTTTAAAAATAAAAATTAAAAATGGTAAAACCAGTAAACCATTATTTGACCTATGTGGAGGAGATATTATGTTTCTCTCTTTTTATGAACATATTTTTAGATTATTGCTATATCTTTCCATAAATAATTGCCCTATAAAATTACAAGTTACAGCTGTAATAGGTTTCATGGCATAATGTCCAAAAAGTTGTTGTATTATAATGGATACACATGCTGTAGCACCATTAACTGCACTTTGCAATGGCATCTCTATGATATTCAGCATCCCTAACAAGTATGTAGCCTTAGAATCATTTAAGGCAAAAGCCCATTGGTATTCTGAGTATTAAAACTATGGCAGGGTACATATATTTCAGTTCTCCCACCTCTGAAAAATGGAGTATACAAGCTAATCCCTCTTATTCCGTGAAAACACCAAAGATGATCTGCATTTCTGCTTTACCATATGGACTTTAATCCAGTAATTGGACTTCGACAATACAAACATAATATCCAGTCTGGCCATGTTAGCCTATAGCCAAAGACTTTCTATTCAGCATCTCGGTGACTTGTCATTCTGCTATTTCTTCAAGTCTCTGAGGATTCTCCTCATTTGGAGCTACTTCTTTTGATGTTATTGTAAATTCCAGATTGGAATTCTCTAACGGTTCCCTATTTTGATTAAAGGAATCCTCCAACCTCTGTGCTATGTCTTTTAAGTTAGTATCTATTTTCTCAGTCTCTTGGTTTCCTACATCTGTCTTATTTTGATCTCTCACAAAGAAGATATAAAAAAATGAAATTGTTAGTGAAAAAATTATTTGTATGCTAAAAGAGACATGCTCAATTAGAATCCAGGAGCATTGGTCACTGTATCTTCCATCTTTATCAACAAATAAAATAATTTTCTTCTCTATTCTGTGTATTTCTCTCTAAGGACTGTACTTTGTTGGATCCATCTTCCTTATTAGGCCTTAGCAGTTCATAAGCTTGAAGTTTTTCAATCTGTTTTTGGTTCCTTTTTCCAAGGAGAGGCTTTTTTCTGCCTCCCTCACTGGATTTTAATCCTGCTCCCACTCCGGAACATTGCTAGGTCCACAAGTGTTTTTTCTTCTTGCTAGCGAGAGTGAGGTCAGCAACAGCTCCTTCTCAAAGGGATGTAGCTTCCTGTATTGCCTAAGAAATTCAGGCTTTGTGAAACTTGCTTAGGTTAAAGAGCCACTTTTATTTTTCTTTCTTACCAAGGGCTAAAAGAACTTTGTAGATTTGTTGTATCAATTTTTGGTTTTCTGAAGCTGATTGGAGAGTTTTCTGCACTGTGGAGCCTTTGTCTAATCAGGAAACTGTGAGCACTTTCTTTATAATTTGGTTCCTCGTTTTTTTTTTCAGCAGAACTAAGAAACTGACCTCTAGTCTTATTTTCTAAATAAACTCTTGCTGGATTACCACTGTAATGCTGCCCCTCCTTTGATGGCACTTGTTAAAGTTTATTTTATAAAACTGTTTGTTCCTCTTAGATTTTTCCTAGCACAAAGCTTCAAAACACAATCTGAACAGTTTAAATCTGTTCTTAACCCACTATGCTATTTTGTCTTACTCACACCCTGCATTACTTGCACTCTATAGCTTTTCTTGGCTCTATCTACTTCCTCCTTATCGTCCTTGGATTTCTGCCATAGCTGAATACCCCTGGCTAATCTACCTACTTCTTCTTCTAACTCCTCCTCCTTTGTATGGCACAAAGTCAAGCCTGATTCTCTCCCTTGCTCATTTATTTGTTGTAAGCTATAAGGAGGACAACCGATGAGCATAATTTATACAACATTTAGAGAGGAAATCAGAGTATATACTAAACAATAACCTGATACCTACACACACACACACACACACACACACACACACACACACACACACACAC